>CM045759.1:144849409-145449409 GCA_025200525.1 Camellia lanceoleosa | reverse complement strand
TTAACACTTAAAAATATAGGTTTTTGTAGTTGAAAACTTGGCCAAAATAGCATGCAAAGGTGGCCCAAACTAGAATATAAAAACAAGTTTAAAAGGGGTAAATGCCTTACCCTTGAAGCACAATAGCTAAACAACTATAACTCTGAGCTAAAACTAGCTTTTTGAGCCCAAATAGAACCTTCAAGAACCTCAGCTCCAAGGTGGTGGTGTTTGGCTAAGGGGTTATGTGCAAAAATGCAAAAAAAAAACTCACTTTCAAGCAATATAGAGGGAGAGAGAGAGAGAAAGAGAGAGAGAGTTCTAGAGAGAGAATGAAATTTTGCTTCTAAATTTTTAGAACCCTCAAATAAGGGAAAGGACCTCCCCTTATATAGAACAAGCAAGCAAAAAGCTTGCTTCATCCCTCCATACATACATGTGTATGGAGGATGCCTTCAGTGCTCAGTAGCTGGTTCAAAAGATCTGAAAATATCTGAAAAATGAGAAAATTGGCTGTCGGCCACTTAAGGTGGCCGGCCGGCCACCTTCCCTAGCCGACCGACCACTCCAAGTGGCCTACAAGGGAGAAAAATGGTCGACAAGTGCCAAAAGTAGCCGGTAAGGCCTTTCCTTCCCCCCCCTCCAGGCAAGAGGTATCAAGGTTTGGCCCAAAAACAAGGCCAAAACACAGAGAGTTTAGAGGCTCAAAGACAAGGCGCTCAGCCGAGGACTCAGGCACTCAAAATAAGCACAGACATGCGCAATCATCGAGTGCACAAACGATAATGTCAAATTTTTGAGGTCGGTCAAAAATGAGGTGTCTACACTTCACCGATACTGGAGATTGTACACGGTGATGAGGATGTATTCTTGTCTAGTTTTACCTTGGCTGAGGCCTAGATGGTGAGGGATTGTACGTCAGTGCTCAATCAGTCTACCTTATGAATGAGTTACAGCATATACCTGGGATGGGGTTGGGAAAAAACGGCCGAAAGAGCGTTACCGCACTGGCCATGCCACATAACCCTCATGCCTTTTGCCTAGATTACACGCAGAGGACTAGGTGAGAAAAGGAAAGGAAATGGCAGGAAGAGCCAAAGCTAAGCAAAGTGGGAAGCCTTACGAGCTTGTACATAGACCAATTCAGGGAACTCTGAACGGCCGCTTTGTCCGGGAGGGGGAGGACTTTCCATTTTGTGGCTTCCTTGAGCCATGGTTGAACTCTGAGAAGCAGCGTTTGCCTAGCTTTGAGATTTTCTTTGACCTACAGCTGCAACAGGATAAATTCATAGAGAAACAGACTGAACTACCTGTTAAGGTAGAACATAGTACAGAGGATGAGTCCAATAGCAGTGAACTCGAGATAGGAGTAGCGCTGGCTTGTCTCCTTTTTAATCCTCAGATCAAACTGGAGAGCTTGGGGGATGACTTTACCATTTCCATGATTGGAGATCAATCAGGTGTGGACCCTTCCGGTGGTATTCTGGATGCGTCTATCGTACCCTCTCTCGTTTGGCAGCTAGAGGAGGGCTTTTTGTCCAGTAGTTATGAATTAGGTAGTGAGTCGGAATTTGATTCCACAGAGTCTGTGGAGTCAAAATTAGATTCCAGTTCTTCTAAGTTGGAGTCCAGTATTCCTGGGGTTGATAACCCAGATGTCGTTGTTTTGTCCAGGTCGTCTTTTTCCTTTTCTTTTGAGTCAGTTGTAACTGAGGAATTGGACGAGCTGGAAGTTTTGAATGAGAATGGTACCACCGCTGTTTCTGAGTACTTCTCTGTGCCACTTGTGTATTGCATTGATCATGACTTTCAAAATTTTGATAAAAACGATGAGGAAGGAATTTCTCTGGTTTTGAAACATTTGATTGATCGAGAGGATGAGAGATTTTTAAAACCCCTGGTTGATGAAATCGTTGCAATTAATGTGGGTACTGAGAAGGATCTGCGTCTGGTCCAGATCGGGTCCATGTTGTCTTCAGAGGAACGCGAGCTCTTAGTCGCTTTATTAAAAGATTTCAAAGATGTTTTTGCGTGGTCCTATGAAGACATGCCTGGAATCGATCTTAAGATTGTACAGCACTGGATCCCTCTCAACCCCGAGGCCCGACCCGTCAAGCATAAGCTTCGGAGAATACGCCCGGATTGGGCTTTGAAGATCAAGGAGGAGGTCACCAAGCAGATAGATGTAGTGTTTTTGCTAATATCTGAGTATCCTACTTGGTTGGCCAATATTGTTTCAGTGCCGAAGAAAGATAGCGGAATTCGGGTGTGTATGGATTTTAGAGATCTGAACAAAGCCAGTCCGAAGTACGACTTTCCTCTACCGCATATTGATGAATTGGTGGACTTCACCGCAGGCCATGCATTGCTCTCCTTTATGGATAGGTTTTGTGGGTACAACCAGATTTTGATGGCACCCAAGGATAGGGAGAAGATTGCCTTCACCATGTTGTGGGGAACCTACTACTACAGGGTGATGTCGTTCAGTCTGAAAAATGCTAGGGCTACTTATCAATGGGTTGCAACCACGATCTTGCATGATATGATCCACAAAGAGGTTGAGGTGTACGTGGATGACATGATTGTCAAGTCCAAGGAAAGAGAGGGCCACTACACCACGTTGAAGAAATTCTATCAACGGATCAGGGAATATCGGTTGAGGCTAAATCGACAGAAATGCACTTTTGGTGTCACAGTAGGGAAAATGCTAGAGTTCTTGATTACACAGAGGGGCATTAAGGTTGATCCTTCCAAAATCAAGGCCATATTAGAAATGTCACCACCAAGGATTGAAAAGGAGGTGCGCGGCTTTCTGGGTAAAGTGCAATTCATTAGACAGTTTATTGCAAAATTAACCTTGACTTGTGAACCACTTTTTCGTCTCTTGAAGAAAGGAAATAAATTCTAATGGGGTGAGTGATGCCAGGTTGCTTTTGAGCAGATCAAGCAGTACCTTCAGAACCCACCCGTGTTGTCACCGCCAGAGCTGGAGAAGTCATTGATTTTGTATCTGTCAGTAATCGAGACGACTATGGGCTGCATGCTTGTGCAGGAATTTGAGGATAGAGTATAGAAAGCCATCTGTTACCTGAGCAAGAAGATGCTGGAATATGAAACCCGTTACACACCGCGGGAGAAGGCTTGCTTAGCCTTGGTATGGACTACCAGGAAGTTGAGGTACTACCTGTTAACTCACTCTGTAATTCTGGTTTCGAGATTAGATCCCATCAAATATCTCTTCGAGAAACCAGCGCTTACGGGTAGGCTAGCCTCGTTGGTTGCTTTTTCTCTCTGAATTTGATCTGAAATATATGACTCGCAAGTCTGTTAAGGGAAGGGTTGTAGCGGAGTTCCTAGCCGATCACCCAGTGGAAGGGGACGAAGCAATAAAGTATTTGTTCCCATATAAGGTTATTCTGCAGGTCGAGGAAGAAATTTGGACCATGTACTTTGATGGAGCGTCTAATCAGTACGGTTATGGGATATGGGTGTTGCTGATAGCACCCGATAATTCCCATATACCTTTAGCCTTTAAACTCCGGTTTAAAGTATCTAACAACGAAACGGAATACGAGGCATGTATCGCTGGCTTGGAAGTCGCCCTGGAACTAGGGGCAAAATGGTTGGACGTCATTGGGGACTCGAACCTGGTTGTGTCTCAGGCAAAAGGAGACTGGAAGGTTAAGGAAGAAATGATGAAAATCTATCACCAAACCTTGGACGTTCGAATTCCTAGGTTTGAGAAGCTAACCTTCATGCATCTGTTAAGAGAGAACAACAAGTTCATTAACGCTTTATCAACTCTATCTTCCGTGATAGACATCCCTTTGGGAGTCTGGATGTGTTCGATCATTATTGAATAGAGATATATGCCGGCCTACGAGTTGATCGCCGCAATAGATGAGGTGCAAGATCAGAGCCCCTGGTATCATGAAATCTTGAACTTCTTGGAAAAGGAAGCTTATCCACTAGGGGCAAATGCCAAAGATAAAAGGGCAATACGGCGAATGGCTGCTCAGTTTATCATCTGCGAGGGTAAATTGTACAAACGAGGCCATCTGGGAATGCCAATCTATGTGTTGACGCAGAAGAGTCGAGACACTTAATGAAGGCCATCCATGAGGGAGAGTGTGGAGTACACATGAGTGGAGTAATGCTAGCCCGGAAGATTCTTAGGCAAGGTTATTACTGGTCAACCATGGAGGAGGATTGTATTGGTTTTATTTAACGATGCCATAAATGTCAGATTCATGCAAATCGCATGAATATCCCGCCGTCGAAGCTGTACAACATGACTTTACCATGGCCGTTTTCAGTCTGGGGAATTGATGTTATTGGGGCTGTTACGCCAAAAGGCTCAAATGGGCATGAGTATATCCTGGTGGCAATAGACTATTTTACAAAGTGGGTCGAGGCCCAATCCTATGCAGTGCTGAAAGTGTCGTATATAGCCAAGTTCATCAGGAATAACATCAGTTGTCATTATAGGGTCCCGAATGAGATCATTTCAGACAATGGCTCCCATTTTAAGAAGGAAGTAATTGACTTGTTGGAGAAATACAACGTGGCTTTTCATAAGTCATTGACATATCGGCCACAAACCAACGGAGCTGTTGAGGCTACCAACAAGAACATCAAGCACATTCTACAAAAGATGGAGGGAACTTACTGGGATTGGCCAGACAAACTGCCATTTGCTCTCTGGGGCTATAGAACATCGATTCGGATATCTACTGGGGCAACTCCGTATTCTCTAGTTTATGGGATAGAAGCTGTTCTACCAATTGAAGTATAGGTTCCATCACTACGTGTTATGGTTGAATGCCAAATAGCAGAAGCAGATTGGCAGCAGAGTAGGTTCGAGGAACTAATGATGTTCAACGAGAGGAGGCTGAAAGCACTATACCATGTCCAAGGTTATCAGCACAGAATTGCCAGGGCTTTCAACAAGCAAGTTAAGTCTAGGAATCTGAAAGAAGGGGATTTGGTGCTAAAAGACAACCGAGCTCCCATCCATGACCCTAGGGGCAAGTTCAGACCTAATTAGACTGGTCCTTACATCATCAAATCAATCTGGTCGGGTGGAGCTGTCATTCTTATGGACCTAGATGGCCTTGAATTCTCCCAACCAATCAACATGGACATGTTAAAGAAATATTATCCTTGAGTGGCTCGTTAGGTTGAAAACTCGGAAGGGCGACCTAGGCAAAAGTTAGAGCACACAAAATTTGAAATAAGAAAAACTGAGCTCGCAAGGTTGAAAACCTAGAAAGAGCAGCCTTGGCAAAAGTTATAGCGTAAAAGGAGAGTGTTAATACCCCGAGTGAACCCGAACCGAACTACGTAAGGCTTAATTCCCATCTTCGGGATACATAGGCAACTTCATTCTGAAGTCCAGTCGTAAACACTTCAAACTCAACTGTCCTGTCCATGAGATTATTCAGACCATCTTTGTCTTTTCTGTATCCAAGAGTTTGGTTGTGATCTTCACCATGAGAGCTGGTTACAGTGCAGTGCAGTGCTATTCACACAAGGGGCAACTTTCCATTTGCTGGATTCGGGGTTGTACATCTCGAGGATAGATTTCATGTGTGTCAAGTTGTGATCCTTATCGAAAATGGTTTTGAAAAGTTTTAATAAAATTTGATTCTGTTCAAATTAATCTTTTTACAACTTAGACCAGTTTTGGACCAAAAGGAAAATTTTCAGTACCCACAACTCCAATTTCATTGATTTCAATACAAAGTTCTCAAACTCCCAATACAAATCAAAGTTGCTTTTATTACATTCAAAAGGAGAACTTGAAAGTTAGATCAAATTAATAAACTTGGGGCACAGGCGAGTCAGGTGTTCCTGCGTCCCCTCCCAATGCTAGTGGAAGCTTTGGATGCTAAAGTAGGCCTACTTTGTGCCTTATCTTCAAGCCAAGCTATGCATTCGCCAGAAAGGGCGCAACTGAAATTGGGAGCGGGAGCCAGAAGTTCTCTTGTCCTCCATGCAGTGGGATATCGAGCTAGTTGTGAGCCTCGGATTGGAAATAAAGCCGGGTACTCTACCCCTTCTTGTAGGCAAGTCTAGTCGTTTCCAAATTGACGCTAGAACCGAAATGGAAAATAGAAACACAGTGTGTCAAGACAATCAATTAAATGCCAAGTTGTCAAGACATGATGTAACTCATCTCGGGTAGGTCGAGCCAAGGGCAACGCCAAGCAATGTCAGCAGCAGACCTGTTGCACATCCAATTGCACCACCACCCCTCGTTCAGGAAATCGACTAGCCGTTGGCGAAAGAAATAACCTCATGCTGAATACGCGGGGTAAGAATCCACTACCCTTAACCTATCCATGAGCCATATCTAGGGAGGGATGAAAAAAATAAGAGAGATTAAAGAGTAAAAAGGTATATGTGGAAAGAAAATGTGAGAATAGGTTTTGAGAGAAAAACAGAGCATGAGTGCCGAGTGATGTGAAAGTCTTGTAGGCAAATAGAAAGCACAGTGTGTCAAGACAATCAATTAAATGCCAGGTTGTCAAGACATGATGTAACTCATCTCGGGTAGGTCGAGCCAAGGGCAACGCCAAGCAATGTCAGCAGCAGACCTGTTGCACATCCAATTGCACCACCACCCCTCGTTCAGGAAATCGACTAGCCGTTGGCGAAAGAAATAACCTCATGCTGAATACGCGGGGTAAGAATCCACTACCCTTAACCTATCCATGAGCCATATCTAGGGAGGGATGAAAAAAATAAGAGAGATTAAAGAGTAAAAAGGTATATGTGGAGAGAAAATGTGAGAATAGGTTTTGAGAGAAAAACAGAGCATGAGTGCCGAGTGATGTGAGAAACACATGTGAGATAGGATGGGAAACATTACCTATAAAAGTACTAGACACCCTGCCAATTTGTTTGTCTCTCGCCGATGGAAGGCGTCCAAGCCCATCAAAGTCTTGGCTAATGTCAAGCCAATGCAGCTTTTGCCCTCTTTCAAGCCTTGGGCCACTTAGATCAGTCGAACGCTAGACTCTCCAAAACCAGAGGCAAGCAGGAAATGAGCCAACATACACAAGCGAAGGGCATGTTGCCGAAAACTCTGCCAAAGACGGTCGCCGCGGTCACCGACGTCAGAAAATTGATGAATCAACCTGGCGATATCCAGCCCCCCATTGTGAACCAAGGAGCGAGCCTCATGTAAAGTGAGCCCAAACATCCTTCCTAGAGCTTGGATGTGACCAAAACGGGACTGAGGCAAGATTTCCTCGTCACACCGGGATTCCATCAAAACTTGGAATTCTTCAATTGTAGGGCATATCTCTTGCCCTCCAAAGCTGAAAACATGTGTAACCGAGTTCCAACACCTAGCCGGAGCATGACGGAATGGAAACACAGCAAAGAGCGACTTAGCGAGAAAAGTGCATTTATCCCGAAACCCCATAAATTCACTTTTTCCGAGGCATGTAAAATTGCAATCCAATTTGAGAGTTTTTCGGCCAAGAATGGCTCCATTTGTGGCAAAAATAGAGCTGGAATGAAGAAACTATGAAGTCCCAACTTTTGTAGAAGATAAAGCACTGAGTAGAAGACAGGTGACAGCAATCTGGAGGCTCCTTGCACCGGTGGCCGACTGGCCAGTTCTGGTAGTCGACCGGCCACCTTTTGTAGCCGACTGGCCCCTTTGGTGGTCGACAACCACCACTGGTGGCCAACAGCCTTTGTTCCTAGCCGATGGCCTCCTGTTTTGTCCTTTGATCTGTCCTCTGGTCAATTTCTATGTGTTGAGAGCTTGTGTTTTGTTCTGCTCTTGGCACATTCTGTTGTTCTATTTTAGTAGTCTTGTTGAGTTGCTTTTGTCTTGTTTTGATTTGTTTATCGAGTTATTGTGTTGCTTACCGAGTTGCATTGATGTTGTTTTGTTTATCAAGTTGTTGCATTGTTTATCGAGTTGTTATCATTAGTTGTTTATTGAGTTATTTTACTCTGTTTGTTATGTGTTGGTCGGTTCATTACCTGATTTAGCACTTGCCAATACAATGTACAAAGTTCAGTTTCAATCAATCTCATTTTTGTGCAATGTGGTGCAATGCGATGCTCAGAATGTAAAACACAACACTTTTTTTCAAAAGTTGATTTTCATTCCAATCATGGTTTCTTTTCACAAAAGAGTATAAGTTTTTAAGAAAATAAAACTATCTAAAACTGTACAATGTACTAACACTACTAGCACAAAGAGACTAAGCAAAAACATATGAATCGGTGCCATCCACCTCAGGATCGAGAGGCCCTCTTCGTCCTTTTCCTGGGCATGGACTCAGAGCTATCTCCATTGGTGCCACTGTCAGAGGCCCCCGTATTTGAGCTAGCTGCTGAACCTACCTCGGCATCATCTCCGCCCTCAGAATCTGAGCCAGCGTCGTCCTCTCCATCCTTAGATGACTCTGACAGTGGACTCCTTGCCTCCTCGTCCTTGCATGTCTCATCATCATCATCGTCCAGGGCAGGCTCTGAAAGGCCATTCTCATCACAGGTGCCCCTAGCTCTGTCTCGGCTGCATGTCGGAGCCTCCCGTCTCTCTCTCCCTGCTGCCGGAGGAGGCACCAGTAGTCCTGCTGCAGCTCCCACTGGAGCGTCCGGTGGAGCTGGGATCTGAAAAGGGTAGTTTGTCAAAATACATCAGTCATGGTGTATATCAAATGCAAAGATGTTATGCAGTATGCAGTGTATATATGTAGTGTATGGAAGCAGTGTTTCAATGCAGTGTTTGAATACAGTGTATCAGATCAGTGCAATGTGGAATAGATTACAGTTGAAATGCTAATGTATCAGCAGAAAGTTTTATGACATGAAGTACGAACTGAAGGAAATTACTGGAATCCTGTAGAGGCTAAACAGGTTCATGCTCATCTACACCATCTCCATCAGGGAAGCCACTAGCTCGAGAGCCTGCCCGGTGTACTTTATAGGTGCCTGCAAGTGCGTTGAGAAGATCAGTGCTCTATAAAGCATAACTGAAATCAATTGAAAATGCAAAATGTAAAGTGTAGTACATACTGGAGTCGGGCCTCGAAACCTGACAAGCTCATGCTCGGCTGGTGTGGGCTCAATGGGAATCTGGTAAGCCTCCCCGATATGCCACCAACAAGTGAGTATAGCAAGCAGCTTTGGCCACCCCGCCCTCTGTCTCGTCTGAGCATCTCTCCTACCACGGGTCCTGGTCGCCCTGGCCTCTCTGCCTCTCTCTCTCGCAGCTAGAACCCTTGCTCGTTCACCTCCACGGGCGCCAGTCAGAGGTGGCATAAGGTATGTCTGGATGAAGGCTATGTAATCACCCTCAACTCAGAAAAAGTCAGCATCCCAGCCCCTGGTGAAATCAATCATCTCCTGAAAAGTGAATTTCTCTGTGGCTCTCATATATGTCGGAGGTGGCATGGGAACTACTGGCTCAGCCAAGCCAATGGTCTAGCGTAAGAACTGCTTCCCTAAGAACCATGCCCGACAAATTGGGCCCTCGAGCAGGAGCCGAAAGCGGGAAGCCTCTCGAGCACCAGCGAATTGATCTCTGACTCCCTGAGGCATCATCGTCCAAGGTTGCCAAGTGATCTGTAAATAGAGAATGTGCAGATTGTTAGCTGTCATCAGATATTGCGATATGAATCAAAATCAAAAGGAAAATGGAAATGACAGTGAATCTTGAGTTACCTCGGCCGCGGTCACAATGTTGAAATATCAACGGAAGAATGGGAAGGACTCCCGGGACCTTCGCTGGCATCTCCCGTTGTATCGGTGAGAGTATGGTATGATAGGCGGCATCTCCACCTCCGGCTCTGGGGCAAGTGTCGGAAAGTAGGCGTACACTCATAGCTGCAGAAAGCGAAAGGGCAACAATGAGTATACAATAGATAAATACAAGTAATGCAGAAAGCAGAGTATGTGTGTCATGTCCAGAAAAATGCAATGTGCAGAGAATGCAGGATACAGAGTGTGTAAAGCAGAAAACAGACTGTGTGTGCACAGTATACAATGTGTGCAGTGTACAAAAAGTGCCAAGCAGAAAACACAATAGGAAATGCAAAACAGAAAAGTAAAGCATACTTCCTAGGCCCGCCAATAGCCTCTAATAAGATGTCCGCTCCTACTGGAGGTCGAGCTCATGTATCCGTATAAGGTGGCCAGGCCTACGCCACCCTAATCGTAGAATCGGACACAGGACAAGTCCACCAAGGCACTCATGAGATATAGCCCGACGGTGTTCGCCTAGTCGGCAAACAAGGGAGTGCCAAAGAAGAATATCAGGAAACCTCGGGCATACTGCTTGGTCTCCTCTCGGGTCGTTGGTGATGTCCCTCGATAATGATCTGCAAACCAGGTGTATCGGATCATCCCTGATCAAGAGATAGGTAGGTGTGCCCCTAGCAGATTAATCCAGACGGCCTTCCACTCGCCCATATTCGTATCGTAAGGAATCGGATAGCCTCCTACCTCTATGCCAGTAAGCATAGAGATGTCGAAGGGAGTCATCGTCATCTCCCCTGCGGTAGAGAAGTGAAAAGAATCGGTGGTATCTCACCACCTCTCTACCAAGGCACCCAGTAAAGGCCGACTCGCTATGAGACGTGAGAGTCCCATGCAGAATGAGCCGAAGCTGGCCTCGTCAATGATATAGCGAACATCGTCAAGGAGCTCCATGTACCACTCCCTCACGGAGGTGGTTCTGTATCCTCTGATGGCGTGTGAATCCCCCTGTGATTAGAACAAGCAGATGAAAGGCAGTGTAAGTAATACAATGCAAGAGTGTGATTTAGGCAAGCAATGCAAGGTACACTCGGAAAATGTGAGAATGCAGTGTATATCTTAGAGGCGCCGTAAGATAAATGTGACTCCAGCTTGCGCAGTAAGAGGTCCTCTGGTGCGTGTCGTGCAAAGCCTCTGAACTGACGAATGTTATCGGGTGGTAGCACATGTATCTCAGGATGATACGTCGCTGGGTCAAAAGGTCGAATGCTGAGTGGCAATGGCTCAAGCTCTGGATCCACTTCTTTCTCTGGAGAAGCTCCTTTGTGTGGGATGTCGTCCGCCATCTCGAAAAAAGATAAGAAAATGGTCGAAAATGGAAAAATGAGTGGAGAATGCCAAAAGTCAACAAAAGTCAACTCTCAGAGAGGGAAAATGTCAAAAAAAGTCAAAGCCCTGGAAAGGTACTAAATCCAAGGGAAACTCGAGGGAAACAAACCTCAAGTGGTGAAAATGAAGGAGGAGGCACCGAAATCGACTTTTAATCAGTTCAACACGGAGTAAACTACAAGGGTTTAGCGAAGAAAATGTTTATGGGGCATTGTAAAATGTGTATAATGCTCGGATCTAAGGAGGAGGAAGGTCTAGAGAGGGGAAGAATGGATTTTCAGACTTGAGGTTGTGAGGAAATGAGGTTTGGGGGTGTATATTTAAAGACCTAAGGTGAAATGTCCATTCTGCCCTGAATCTGCCATCGGTGGCCGACCGCCACCATTGGTGGCTGACAAGACTAATTAGTGGCCGACAGTGCTTAGGGGTGGCCAATGGGTGGCCGACGCCCCTCCCTAGTGGCCTTTCAGTTCCTAGTGCTTCTATTTTGGTGTTTTTCTACTATTTTGGTCCCTGTTTCCCGAGAGGTGCAAGGAAAAATTACTGTCGAGCTCGAATCCTCTTTGCAGAGGCTTGAAACTGTGTTCTCGGTGATCATTGTTTGTCTCTTATTGGACGAAGTGTATCCTTTTGTATCCTTCTTGTATATTGTAACCCTTCTGCGAGGTAGACAGAAGAGTTGCTTTTGAACTTGTTGCCTTAGAATGCATTTCCATTCTTGCGTGAGTTACGCATTCCTTCATTGAATATGTGAAGCGTGCATCATGCATTTTGTACTTTAACATAAAGCGTGCTTTTAATTGTGCATTGAACATGCGTTTTGTACTTTAGTGTAGAACATGTTTTTGCATAAGATATGCATTGTTGTTATTTTGCATAGAAAATGTTCGTATCTATTGCATTGTATTGCATTGTACATGTTCTCATGTTTGCATAGAATATGCATGTTGCATCCTATTGCATTGTACACGCTCTCATAGAAAATGTTTGTATCGGTTGCATAGAACATATGTTTGCTATTATTGCATGGAATATGCATTTGCTTCAATTTTCGCTGCATAGAATATGCTTCTGTTTTGTTCCTTGCATGTTGTGCATGAAACATGTCCCTAACATTGTGTCATGGTTATTCGTCTCGCATAGAACATGCACTCTTGCTATGTTATGCTTGTTGAGTTTCTTTCCTATGCAGGCACGATATTATATGTACGGTTCATTCAAAACTGGTGCAACCAAACGATATTGTATGTATGGTTCATTCAGAGGAATTCCAGGTGAGATCATTCCTGTCCCTTAAACTCCTTGTTGGTTAGAAGCATTCGGGTACGCCTAGTGCTTACATCACTCATTGTTTTGGTTAGAAGCATTCGGACGAGTTCCGGTGTTTATATCACTCCTTTTTGGTTGGAAGCATTCGGACGAGTTCCGGTGTTTATACCACTCCTTGTTAGTTAGAAGGATTTGGGTACACCTGGTGCTTACAGCACTCCTTGTTTTGGTTAGAAGCATTCGGATGAGTTCCGATGTTTACACCACTCCCTTTCCCCTCTCACGTGTGACGAGTTAGGATGCTTCGGTTACAAACATTTGGGTACACCCCGGTGTTCTCATTCCCCCTTTTTTCTTTTCGAGCATGGCGCGTTAGGACGCTTTTGGCTAGAAGCATTCGGGTACGCCTGGTGCTTATAGCACTCTTTGTTTTGGTTAGAAGCATTCGGACGAGTTTCGGTGTTTACACCACTCCTTTTCCCCTCTCGCGTGTGACGCATTAGGATGCTTCAGTTACAGACATTTGGGTGCACCCCGGTGTTCTCGTTCCCCCCTTTTTCTTTTCGCGCGTGGCGTGTTAGGACGCTTTCGGTTAAAAACATTCGGGTACGCCCAGTGTTTACACCATCCTCTTCTCCTCTCGCGTGCGACACGTCAAGACGCTTTGGTTAAAAGCATTCAGACGAGTTCCGATGCTTATACCACTCTTTGTTTTGGTTACATACATTTGGACGTGTTCCAATATTTATCACTATTCTCTTTGATTAAGAACATTTGGGTGTGTCCATAGGTTCACACCATCTCTCTCCTCACGTGTGCCACGCGTTACGATCCTGTTTAACGCCTAGGGTGCGCCTGATGGTTGTGTTGTTCTTGGCCTTTCTTGCGTGATGCGTAGCTAAGATTG
Source organism: Camellia lanceoleosa (assembly GCA_025200525.1). NCBI lineage: Eukaryota > Viridiplantae > Streptophyta > Magnoliopsida > Ericales > Theaceae > Camellia > Camellia lanceoleosa. The sequence goes on along the minus strand of CM045759.1, from coordinate 145,436,139 downwards.
CATAATTTTCTTACATCCTTTCTGTATGAAATGTAGTTTGGCTTGTGCTTTTCACGTGTGGCATGTTTACTTACTTCTGTTCATGTTTGAGTTTGCTGTATTGTGTAGTATTTCTTTGCATAGCACTTGCATCTAGATGTTTCATTACAGCCTTATTGCATGATCATAAGTTATATTCTTGCATCGTGCATATCATTTGCATCTTGCCCCAGAACTATGCTGGTTTGATTCCTTGCAAAGGGGATACGTAGGCAGCCTGCGGGCGCAATCGTTCTTTATTTTGCTTGTCTATTTGTCCAAGTCTTTGGCCATGTAAAAAATGGGTCATCTCTAGGCTTTGACATTCACTCTCGTCATTTCATGACTTCCGAGTTCTGTCAAAGAGGGGCAACTGTAGACATCATATTTTTGACCATCCTCGAGACTTGGATGTCGTCATTTGAACACTCAATGATTTTGTATGCTCGTGTTCGTTTTGAGTGCCCGAAGATCCTGGTCGGGCGCCTCATCTTTGAGCCTTCGAACCTTATCTTCTTTGTGCTTGATTGTGGATCAAGAGCTTGTTATTTCAAGTCTGGAGGAGAGGGTGGCCTGTCGGCTAGCCCCATAGCCTATCGGCCATGACTTGTGCCTGTCGGCCATCAGTGGTGGCTGATCAGCTATATTGGTGGCCGGTCGGCTACAGTGATGGCTGGTTGGCCACCAGTGGTGGTCGACGGCCATTTCTCTATTTTTTCAGATATTTTTTTGCCAGCTATGCCAGCTGTTGTTCATTGAAGTGCATCTCCATACACGTGTATAGTAGGATGATTTCAAGCTTCAACCTTGGTTTTCTATATATAGGGGGTGCTCTCCCCCATTTGGAGAGGTTAGAAAATTTGGATCAAATTTCTCTCTCTCTCTCTCTCAAGAATTCTCTCTCTCTCTCTCTCTTTTCTTGTTTTATGCCCTAAAGTCTTGTTTCTCTACACCTTTGTACCTCAAGCCTTCACCAAACACTCTTACCTTTGAACTGAGGTTCTTTAGAGTCTAGTTTGAGCTCTTGAAGGAGGTTTGAGCTAGAATTTGGGGCTGTTTTGTGCTTGAGCTTCAAGAGGTAGTTCACTTGCTTAGAGTACTTGCTTTGACTACTTATTTTGCCATCCTTTTATATTGTTTTTGAGTTGGTTTTCAACTACAAAAAAACTCTGTTTTTTTAGGTTTAACATGATGGTTTGAGGCTATTTTGTACTAAGGGGTGATCCACTCTTCTTGTTGCTTAATTGTGTAAACTTTTGCACCATCTTTTAGCATATTCAAATCAAACTTTTTGGGCCTTTAAACCACTAAAATTCAGAGTTATTTCAATGGCGAAAACCTTGTTTTGAAGTCCAAAATTGGAGGGGGTAGCCTCCCTCCTTGTGTCTTGTTTGCATGCCTAGATAGCTTAACATGTGAGCATGTTTTTCTAGCATTTTGTACCTTAATCACGGCATGTTTTTGTTGCTATTTTGACTGGTTTCAGCTCTGTTTTGAGCTGGTTTTGTCCTTTGAGGCTTGTATTGTGTGGTTATAGTGTAAAGAGGCTTCACTAGCTTAATGTTTTAGGCTTTTTAGCATGAATTGCATGAGTTGCTTGCATGCTTTAGTGTCATTTTGCACACCATTTTAGCACTGAAATCTCTACAATCTCCCTCTATTCTTCACTCTTTCATTTATCTTGAAAGTGGCTTTGAACCCCTTGTTGGCTTGAGTGTGAAATGGAGACATTCATGCTTAATGGTTTAATTCCCTCGAGAGTTCATTACCAACGGCATGAGGTCTCTTTCATGCTCAAGACCCTTGTGGTTTAAGCCTACTTTCAATTAGAGGACATTCACCTTTTGGACTAATCAATTAAAGAATGGATTGATAAGCTAAAATAAGTAAATAAAAATGAATAAGTAAAAGAGGCAAGATAAAGCACCTTTTGTGTTGCATTGCATGTGTTCGAATCAGACGTTAATTCGAACATGAGAAAAATGGGACGTTTCATTCTCAAAGTGATGAAATGCACCACTTTTCTTGATCACCATCACCCTTGATCATACATGATAGGGTTATGGTTTTGTTGAGTCTTGTTTTGTACTCATTAAGCTTGTACAAGCTTTGTTCCTTAGCCATCATGCATGGAAATGCTTGGTTGATGATTTGAGGGCCAAGAGTTACTCTCCTTTGAGCTTGTGTGATGTTAAGGAGAGCAACAGTACACACACTTCTTGATAATACACTACTTTGCCTCTATTTGCTCTTTATTGCAACAAAAAAAAGAAGTTCAGGGAAGGGGTGGCCAACCAGCCACCTGTATCAGCTGACCGGCCAGAAATGAAAAATTGCACAAATGTGTTCCTGAGTTGGAGCAGAGGCAATCTGAAAGTCGGCAGCACTGTTGGTGTTCAAGCATGTGCAAACAGAGGCTACAATGGCAAGAAGGTGGCATTTTCGGGCGGAGAAGTCAAGCATGCATGCATCCCTCGCCCTTCGAGGCCGTTTAACTGCTTTATTTAGTTCATTAGTGGTAGCTAATTTACTTGCTTTGTAATTAGTTAGTTAAAGTGTTTTGCTAGTAATTCGTTTTGTAATATTTAACTAGCTTAGAATAGTTAGTTAATTTGTTTCAATTTTTGTAATAATTAGTTAATTAGAGTAGTTAATTAGTTTCATGTTGTAATAGCTTAGCTTAATTAGCGTAACTAGTTAGCTTATTCATTCTGACCCTCCTTTGCGAGGGCATAATATTGTAATAAGTGTGCGTGCGTGCGTGTGTGTATGTCTTCCAACCCCACGTCTTTCTCCCTTTTATTTCACCACTTTCGATGGTTAAATTAGGGACATTTTCAATTAGCATACCTTATGCTTGCAAGCTTGTATCCATTCATTTGTCTTGCATCCACCAAGGCTTGGTGCATCATTCAAACTGCATTGCAATTTCAAATACTTCTTTGAATGCGTGTTTTATCGCATGTTGTTCAAATTGAATCATATGCCATATTAGTAGCCAAGCCTATTAATTACATTCTTTGCATGTGTTGCATTAGACATCTTAATATAGTTAGGATCATGCATATTTCTAACTAGTTTTTGTTTTGGCTTGGAGTACTCGGTAAGTTTTTATGCTTTAGCATATTTGCACAAGTGTGATTGCCATGCTCGCCATGTTTCGCATGCTTTCCATGAGGCTATATGCTTACTTGCTAAACTGCATGAATGCCTATGGATAAAGGCTTGTTGCTGTAATTGGAGCGATTCAACAAATGTGCGTTTTAAGCCCACTTTGTTGCGGCGAAAATCATGTTTTAAGCCCATTATGTTTGGTGGCAAATCCGCATTTTAAGCCCACTTGAGGGTGGCAAATTCAAACTAATGTCGCAAAACAAACATGGCTTGAAATGTTCCAATTTATGCGATGTAGTCTATACTTGGTTGTGTGCATCACATAATAATGTTATCTAATAACTGGAATAAGAACACATAATGTTTATAAAACATCATATCATGATTAGTAGAGGCCGATCTTTAATCGAGCGAGCGCGGGTGCTCATTTCATGACCTTCCCCTCTCGTACCTAAGCTCCCGAGCCGAGGCAACTTTGGTGATGATGGATACGTGGCCTTTGGCATGAGTCAGGGTTTCCTAAATTTCCCCATAAATAAAATATCTAGGTGGTGACTCTGTAATTTGGCAAAGCAGTCCAATTTTGGCATTATTTGATCGAAAATCGATTTTCTAAAATGATTTGCCGGATTTGGACTCTTTGGTGTTTATCAGTTTCACATTGCACTTGTAAGACTAGATTCAGAACTGCGGGAGTCCGAACTGTGAGGCCTTCTTTTCAAACCCCTTCCGAAAGGCAGGGGTGCGGAAAAAGGCGAGTCCACAGCAGCGTTGTTTTTCATAGTTGCCGAACTTACACTAGTGAACAGAGTTATAGAAGCACAGAGGGGTGATCTTGAGGTAGAAAACTTCCGGGGAGAAGATATCTAGCGAGAAAGTAGAGAAAGACCTGAACGTGCATTCCAACTAGAGTGTTAGATAGCTTGACCGTCTTTCCATATCGGAGTCTTGCCGAGAGGAGGTATTTCGAGGATTCCACCATTCACACCTTACGGTGCACCTAGGAGGCAGAAAGATGTATCATGACCTTAGCTGCCAATTTTGGTAGAAAGGAATGAAGAAAGATATAGTTGTGTTTGTGTCGATGTGCCTTACTTGTCAACAATTGAAGGCCGAGCATCAGAGGCCAGCGGGTTTGTTACAACCCTTACCTATAGTGGAGTGGAAGTGAGAGCATGTCACGATGGATTTTGTTGTGGGTCTTCCGAGGACTCAACAGGGTAATGATGCCATATGGGTGGTAGTTGATCGGTTGACTAAGTCAGCGCACTTTTGTATTTATGCGCATAAGTGAATTGATAGATTATCTTGCCGACTTGTATATTAGGGACATAGTTAGACTTCATGGGGTCCCTATGACTATTGTTTCAGATAAAGATCCTCATTTCACGGCTCGGCTGTGTTAGAGCCTACAGAATGCCTTGGGCATTAGATTAACTTTTAGTACCACCTATCATCCTCAAACTAACGGGCAATCAGAGCATACCATTCAGATGCTTAAAGATGTGCTTCAGGGCTGTGTTCTTGACTTTAAAGGGCCGTGAGAGAAACACTTGCACTTAGTAGAGTTTGCCTATAACAACAATTTCCAGTCGAGTATTGGTATGGCACCATTTGAAGCCTTGTACGGCCAACCGTGTAGATCTCCTGTGTGCTGGGTTGAGGTGGGTGATGCACCTTTGATAGGTCCAGAGTTAGTCTGGGAAACAACAGAGAAAGTTGCATTTATCTATAAGAAGTTAGTTACATCTCAAAGTCGTTAGAAGAGCTATGTCTGCCTGTAAACACCCCATTTTGACTGGCCCTAAGACTTGGGCACCTTCTTTTGAACACCCCATGACGAAAGTTGGAATATACTATTTTATGAATTTCTCAGCAAAAAATATCAAAAAAACTTTAATCCCAAACCTTACCCATGTTGGCCAAATATTAATTTTTAGTATTTCATAATATTTTATAATTTTATTTTTTGTACATAGTTTTTGATGTTTTTATCTAAATTGGTATAACTAATTTTGATATTTGACAAAAAAAGAAAATGATAAAAAAAAAAAAGTATATATATAAAATAAAAATATAAAAAGAGGATGAATGAGTGGGGGGATGGAGATAAGATTTTTGGTGAGGTTGTGTGGAGGCGGTGGAAAACAATTATTGTTTTTAGAAAAGGAGGGAACAAGGTCATGAGAGAAGAGAATCAAAAAAGAAAAGAGAGCAAGTGAGAGTGGGTAGAGAATGATTGTTAAAAGAGCTGGTAGGTGATGATAAAAAGAAAAGGAGCAAGAGAAAGGACAGAGGAGGAGAGGGACAGCATTTTGGAGGGAACAACACATGAAAAAAGGCTCTCTCTCTCCTTGGGTCTCTTATCTCTCTCTCTCGGGTTGCATTTTGAAGGGGGGAAGTTGGGCACACATACACGAGGCACACACATACACATACACGAGGCACATGCACACATGAGTATACACACACCATACACCATACACACACTGAACACACACGGCAGCAGCCCCTTCACCACTCAACACACACACACAGTCGAGAGACACTCAACACACACACAGCACAGGCAGACCACACACACACACACCATACCTCACTCACTCTCTGATATAGACCACAAACATACACGGAGGGAGACACTCAAGACAACACACACAAGGGGAGAAGGGGACTAATCTCTCTCTATCCCTTCGGTTTACATCTCTCTCTCTCTCTCTCTCTCTCTCTCTCTACCATTGTTGCCACAAGCTCCGCCTCCCTCCCTCTCGGCATGCACACCCACACATTCCACACAGACACACGACTGCTACACAGGTTAACACACCCACACACCTATACACACCATCAACACTCATCTCTCTCTCTATCTGCTAACACACACCACTCACACCACACACAAAGCTACACACACAGGCACACCGCTGCCATCACACATGCACACGGACCCAACACACACATGCATCTAATCTCTTTCTTCTCGGTGGTGCATGAAAACAAACAAGGCAGCATGTTTGGTTTTTCAGAGAGAAACACACAGCACACATGACATGCAGAGGCGATCCAGAGCTGACATTCACCCTAAGGCTGAAGCACAATCACAATCAGGAAGCATTCCATGGGTTTGAATTCGATAAGTCGTCAACCCTAACCAAGATCCGCAAAATGGATGCTTTCAATTGGTTCATCGAATGCACTATAATTTCGTCTAATGATTCCCACAAAGCCCATGGTGGTGAAGATCTCGGAGTACCCACCACTTGGTCGTTTTGCCGTGAGGGACATGCATCAAACAGTGGCTGTCAGTGTCATCAAGAGTGTGGAGAAGAAGGACCCGTCTAGTGCAAAGGTGACCAAGGCTGTGTAGAAAAATAAGAGGCCTGCTAGATGGAAGATTTTATTTGATTTTATTTTATTTTGAGTGTTTGGGAGGATTTTATTTTAGTCATTTTCCTTGGATCTGTAATATTTACAATGTTGTAATAATCCCCCACCCCGTTTCTTTCTATCCCATTCTTTAATCGCTTTCCCTAACTGTACATATGTATATATTTGACATACCATGCATATCCATACTTTGCATCCATGTTTCCTGCATCTTAATTCGGTTAAATTTGCATCTTTGTGATTTAATTGATATTATATGATTTTTGTGTGCTATCACATGTTTTGTAATATTTCACATGTCATATCTTAGAAGCTGGATCTTTAGCTACATCTCGTGAGTGAATTACATTAGGAATTTGTATATATGATCATGCATATTTTACTAACTTTGTTTTGTAGCAGTTCAAGGGACGTCGGTCAATCTGTGAGTTTTTATGCTTTAGCATCCCATTTGTGTATGTTTTTCTTACTATGTGTTAGCATTCTACCATGAGGCTACTTGCTTACTTGATATAACTGTATGAATGCCTGTGGATGAAGGCTTGTTGCTTGAATTGGAATAATTCAATAAATGTACGTTTTAAGCCCACTTTGTCAAGTGGCAAATTCAAACCCTTTTCGAAAAACAAACATGAAATTGAATTGTTCCAATTTGAGCAAACTAGTCTATATTTGTATGCTTCACATAGTAAATTTTAGGATTTATTCAATAATCAGAAGATGAACATATAAAGAAAATAAAAAGTCATATCATGGTTTAGTAGAGGCCGATCTTTTGATCGGGTGAGCGGGGGTGCTCATTATTGATGTTCCCCTCTCATACCTAAGGTTCCGAACCAAGTATCCTTGGTTACGACGAACAGTGGCCTTGGCACGAGTCATGGGTTTCCTAATTTCCCAAAATATTAGGTGGCGACTTTGAAATCTGATGACGCAGTCCATTTTAGACAAAATTGCAATAAAATGGATTTTCAATAAAAGTTTTCAAATCTAGACTCTCGTCTATGTTTCACATTGCATTCGTGAGACTAGATCAAAGAAATCTCGGGAGTCCGAACTATTTAACGCGCGCGGGTACCCCCTGGACATATTACAGTTTCTGGCGACTCTACTGGGGATTTATGAAACCTTGACTCAAACTCCATGATATGACTTTTATTTTCAATTATATGTTTATTACATTGCATGCATTGGTGCACTTAAAGTTCCTGTGTTGCCCAGATACTGGTGGGAACACATGCATACTTTTTGTGACATTACACCTATCTCTACGTTACTTTGGAGGCCTTGTGTTTTAATCTTTTGAGATCTGAAAGTTCTCAGACTTTGAAGAGAGGCTAATATTGACTCTTCTGAGTTCCTAAGATCTTCATTGGTTAGGACTCAAAGGACTTTTTCGTAATGTCACCTTGACTATAACCCCTAGAGTAAAGCCAACCTTGTACATATAGTGAGCTATAGTACCTTTCAAATTAGGATAGGATGCTTTCCCATTTCTAGGATGTATGATACCGCTTGTTTGAATAGTGAAACCCTAGATGATGTCAAGCTAGGACAGGATAACCCTACCCTCTTTAGGGGTGTTTGTTCTCTTTCCTACTTTATGTGCAATGTATTGCATCTATACAGGGGTTCTCAAATTCGAATGAGTGGTTCAGGCATTTCAATTTGTGGGGTTCAGTGTGTTTTTAGTAAGGGCATAATTGAAGTTACGTTTTGTTTCTGTAATTGGGGAGTGATCACCTGTTGATTGCATGGGCTTTATTTTGAATATTGTGGATGGCCCACACTTTGACTGGTAATTTGAGAATGGTTTTACTCTGAGTTCTAAATTGAGTATTGAGTCTAAGTGTGATTCCACCAAGTTTGTAGAGTTGGGATTAAGCTCGAGTCATTCTAGTGAGTCAGAGTCTGTTGATTTCGAGAGTGCTAACCTAGACATTTCTGTCTTGTCTAGGTCTTCTTTGTCATTTGCTTTTGAGTCTGTTGTCATTGCTGAGTCATAGTCTCTTTTCAATAAACTAGAAAAACAAAAAAACAAAATGCCATAGAGTCTACCTACTTCTCTGTGCCTTAATTCATCGCATTGACCAAATTTTTTCAAAACTTTTTCCAAAACTCTGATAAAAACGAAGAGGAAGAATTTCCTCGGGATTTGCAAATTTTGATCAACTGAGAGGAAGAGAGGTGTGCTAAGCCTTTAATGAAGAAAATCATTTTTGTTAATGTGGGTACTGAGAAGGATCCTGGCCTGGTCCAAATTGGTTCTATCTTATCTTCGTAAAAGTACAAGTGATTAGTCACTTTGCGAAAAGATTTCAAAAACTATTTTTGCGTGGTCCTACAAAGACATGCTTGGAATTAGTTATACAGCATAGGATCCCTCTTGACTTGTGGTCCGATCTCCTTAGCTCCTTAGCTTTCAAACCGTGATTTGAAGTATTCCATGATCAATCAAAGTGTAAGGCTTGCATAGCCGAATTAGAAATAGCCCTTGAACAAGGGGCCATGATGTGATTCAAATAGAGGCAGCCCTTCAACTATGGGTAATAAGGTCGAATGTGATTCAGATTTGAAACAGCCCTTGAACTAGGGGCAAAAGTGTGAGGCTTACATAGCTGAAATGGAGGTAGCCCTTGAACTAGGGGCAATAAAGTATCACCCTTGAGAGGCTTGCTGGGTCGAAAACCTAGAAGGGCGACCCCGGCAAAAGTTAGAGCACAAAAAAAAAAAAGGAAAAATGAAAAATGAAAAGAAAAATGAAAAGCTCGCAAGGTTGAAAACCCGAAAGGGCGGCTTTGGCAAAAGTTAGAGTGTAAAAGGAGAGTGTCAACACCCGAGTGACCCTTAGCCAGAACTATGTAGGGCCTGTGATTTAGATTGGAAGCAACCTTTGAACTAGGGGCAAGAAGGTCGGATGTGATTTAGATGTGAAGTAGCCCTTGAACTAGGGGCAAATGGTTGGATGTGATTAAAGAGTGAAAACTGAATCGTTTCCCAATGAAGACCGCCCAGAAAGGCCAAACCTAGAATTTGAGAGAATGAATTTTATTATTGAAGGACAGTCGAGTTCCTATCCACTACATTAGGGGCAACACTAGGGGCAAAATCAGACCCAAGTAGCCTAATCCCTACATCATCATATCTCCTGGTCAAGTGTAGCAGTCATTATTATAGATTTTGATGACCTAAATCTCACACGTGATCAACATGGACAAGTTAAACTGAAACCTTTGAGAGGCTTGCTGGGCGGAAAACACAGAAGGATGACCCAGGCAAAAGTTAAAGCAAAAAAACAAAAACAAAAAATGATAAAAAAAATGAAAATAAAAAAAATGATGAAAATAAAAAAAATGAAAAAATGAAAAGCTCGCAAGGTTGAAAACCCGAAAGGGCGGCTTTGGCAAAAGTTAGAGCACAAAAGGAGAGTACCAATACCCGAGTGACCCTTAGCCCGAAATACGATGGCTTGATTCCTATCTTTGGGATACGTATGTTGCTTCATCGCGAAGTTCGGCCCTAATAATTTTTCAACTCATTCATCTCGTCCATGTTTGCTTGGTGTGTCTTTAGTCGACTTGGTTGTCCTATCCGTGTTTGATTGGTGTATCTTCGTTCTGCTCAGTTCAATTGGTTCGATTTAACTTGGTTCAATTCGGTTCGATTTGGTTCGGTCCGGTTCTGCTTGGCTTCATTCGGTTTGGATTGGCTTGGTTCGGTTGGCTTGGTTCGGATATCACCTTTGATTATCTGGTTTGGGACTATGCACCCCAATGGTTGATTCCATGTTAGTTGAGTAGTGGCCATTTGCAAAAATAGGTTTTGATTAATTTGAATGAAGCTTACTAATTTTTCTCGAAAATTGTTCCATTTTTGCAAAACTTGGACCATTCTTTATATTTAAAAAGGGAAAATTTTCAGTGCTCACAGTTTATCTTGCATGATTTGAAACAGAAAATGGAATAAGTATGCTAATCTAACTCTCGTGTTGATCAAAACATTTTTTTACAAAAAAAATCAATCAAGAGACAAAAAAGGGTCACGGCAATGAAATAGGGGCATAGTCGAGTCGGAGATTCTATCTTCTCCACCACTTGAGTCATGAAGTTCGTTGGCCAACTCTTTGGGTAAATCATGAGTTCATCGGCCAATGTTTTGGTCGGCCCATCAATTTCAATTTCAACCTATCAGGATAAACTGCAGAATCACTTAGGCTCAATGGTTGTGTTCCAGAGTCTTGTTTTTTTAAGTTCCTTTCGTACCAGTCAGTGTACATAAGTATGTTTGGATTGTTTTGCTTCGTTTTTCTTTCGTTAAGTCATTATTTGATTTAGGTCAGTATGGGTCAGTATAGAATCAACGTTCAATTCAAAGTTCAAAATTCAATCACTCTCAAATTCAATCAAACAAAAATGTTTTCAAGTTCAAAGTGATATACCAGTCACACCATTGATGTGCAAAAACTAAACTAATTTTATTACAGTCAGGGGAGGACATCCCCGATCACAGAGACACAAAAAAAAAACAAAAACAAAACAAAAAAAAACAAAAACAAAAACAAAAAAACAACAAAAAAGCAAAAAGAGATAGTAGCATTTTCTCAGTTTTCCGGTAGTAGCTCGGCGGCGAAGATTACAACCAGCTTTATTTGCACATAGCCAGGTTCGACTTTACCATCATTGCCGCTTCATCTTTACTTCTTCGAAGCTCTTGAAGACTCTGCCTCGGCCTTGGCAGAGCTTTCGAAGGAGATTATCCCTCGCTGGCCGTCAAAGGTAGTCCCATGACGAGTTGCGACGGTCACCTGTCGTTTCAACTCCTTGATTTGTTTCTTCAATCCTCTAACTTCCCCTTGAGAATCTTTGTACATATGTTGAAGTAAAGAAAGTTGTGCATTCAATCGATGCACCTTACACGTTCTGTTCTGCAGTCGACGGGACAAGTTGGAGACCGCAGTCATGGTCTCCACACAACCTCAGCATATACGAGTTTGCTTCGATGTCAGAATGTGCCGCCATGATTTGTTCAACTGACATCACTGGAAAGTTAAAAACAGGAGAAGAAGGAGGAGCCCATGGTTGAGGTTCAGGGGAGCCAGAATTGGTCATCTCTATTGTGGACTCGTTCAGGTCTGGGAAGAGTGAGAGAATCTTATGAAGAGGCCATGGTAGAGAAGAGTAATGCAAAAGAAAGAGGTTCCAGAGTGGTGGTAGAGAAAGTTTGCAGGCTTTTGCTCTGCCTCTCTCTTTTGCAGGCCTCAACTTAAGAAGAGGATGAAGCCAAAGAATAAGACAAAGAGGGAGGAAGGCTCGAGACGATCATTGACAATCTGGGCAAGATTGGATAGCCTGTCGATCAGGCGCCGCGATTGTTAAAATCGCGCGCCAAACACGACGTTCAAAGAAGATGAATGAAGAGAGAATGAGACAAAAATAGGAAGAGAGAGTAAGACCAAAACAGAAAGAGATGCGGGAAAGTTGTATATATATATATGTATATGTATTGTATAGCCATGTAATATATATATATATATATTTGTTTGAACATTTGGGTCACAGGTGTGGCTTGGGTTCAGTGGTTTGGCCTAGTGGGTTGAGGATTCGGAGAACCTAAGCCCGAGGTCAAGGGTTCGAACCCACAACAAATGTTTCTTTGTTTTTGCTTTGATTTTCTGTATATATGTCTCGTATATGTATATATATTTGTTTGCATATCTTGTCACAAGAGTAGCATGGTTCAGTGGTCGAGGATTCGAAGACTAGGCCGAAGGTCAGGGGTTTGAAACCCCGTATCCCCACATCCATGCATTTTGTGTTTTTCCTTTCTTTTTGCGTGTTTTGCGTACGTGTGCTGACGTCAGTAAACGGAATATGCCTTCTCAGTAACGGCATCTTCCCGCTGACGGTTGCAAACAGAATATTCTCTATCTGTATATATATCCGTATATGTTTGGTATAGGTCCGTATATGTCTGTGTCGTATATACCTGTATATATACTATATATGTCTGTGTATATATCTGTATATATCTGTCTGTATGTTGTCTGTATATGCGTATGTGTATACGATATGTACATATATGTGTTTATTGATATGTAAATATTTGTGTATTATATTGGTTGTGTTTGCAATGAGTTCCTAGGAGACTATGAGACCATGAAATATCCTCTCACATGGATGGTGTGGAGATCCAACAAAGAGAAGAGCTTCACCCCTATAGATCTGCAATGAGGAACACAGTCGGTGCCAGCCAACCAGGGTTGCCGGCCGGGAGTACTCCGATGATGAAGTTAGTCCTTGAATCAGTAAATAGTATATATATCTATTAGAAGGGGTGTGTGTTTTGTGTAGGGAGAACAGACATACCTCTCTCTTGGGATGCCCCCCCTCCTTTATATAGATGGGGGGGTGTGATATTTGTTTGAGCTGGACCTATTGTGGGCTTTGCTTGGTTTAGGCCCAATAAGCTAGTACCTATATTTTTCTGGCTCCCACAATTGTCCCAAAACTTTCATTGTCTTCGGTAGAAGGAATGAGAGTTTTTATTGCCGAGTTATACTGTTCAAATAGATGTTAGGTCATTTGACAAAGAATACATTTGATAAATGAATAAAATATATGAATGAATGACTGCATATATGCTTAAATGTATGTGTAAATATACGTATGTCTTGAATGTATGTATAAATGTATGTATGTCTTGAATGTATGTATAAATGTATGTATGTCTTGAATGTATGTATAAATGTAAGTCGATCATAAGATAAGGGGGGGTGAGCTAAAACCCAGAAAGGAATACAAATAAATCATAACGATAGGCCGCGGTATTCTAACCCCCAGGCATGGGTGTAGGCCACAGTATTCTAACCCCTAGGCATGGGTGTAGGCCGCAGCATTCTAACCCCCGGGCATGGGTGTAGGCCACGGTATTATAACCCCCAGGCATGGGTGCCGTATTTTGTCAAGTGCAAAGATTGCTTCCAAATATGGACTTTCATGCCGAGCTAGAAATATTTCTGTAGGCCGAACACGGAAATGATTACCTGAACCAAATAAGATAGATTAAATAAGGTAGATATATCAGTCAAAAATTGGACCACGGTATTATTACCCTCGGGTGAGGGTGTAGACCTGCGGTATTATAACCCCGGTCAAGGGTGTAGGCCTTTGCTAATGGCGCTTTGTGCTGAGTGCGAAGGTTGCGCTGTACTCGGAGTCTTTTGCTGATTTTAAGTGGCAACTAAGTGCCAATATGGCAAGGACTTTGAATAATGTATCCTGTACCGAATAAGGTGGACGTGTTAATCACCAATAATATTGCTCCGCTTGTATGGAATTGCCAAGTAGATATTGGGCCAACTATTTAATTGCCGAGTTGCTCGGTTTGCGTTTAGTCCAAGGTAGACTTGCCTCATTGCTTTCGAATGCTAGGTGTTAGTCAGAAGGAATGTAGATTCCCATTGCCCTATGTTGCAGGGAAGATTCGACTTTGGTAAAATGACAGCGCAAAAATATGCAAACTGCTGACTGCCAAGTGTGTGATGTATTGCCTTAAAAGGGGCGCTTGCTTGAAGCTGTGTGAAAAGGAGAGGAAGTTTGTAACTCAAGTAAACGTCGTTGTAATGTTCGTACCGAGTTGGCCGAGTATGCATGCACATCAAAGGTGCCGAGATAATGATCGGCTGATGTGCCCCAATTGGAAAGCGGAAAATTGACTGATGTCCCAGTGGGCAAATGTTTTGCCAAATAATGTTGTTAGGCGAATAAAGTTGCCGAATACTGTGGCCAATGTTGCTGCATAAAGTTTGACAATGCATAAGGTTGACAAATAATGTTGCTTAGCCGAATAGAGTTAATGCACGGTCGAATAATGATCATGCATAATGTTGCATTAATAATGGTTGAATAATCTTGCCGGGTAAAGTTGATGCACTGCCGAGTAACTAGTGTCAAAACATCAGTGTATCGTTTGGTCGACGGTGTGTCGACATTCCTTCGAAGTTAGGTTTGCTAAGAACTTGGTTGGCAGTGGTTGCCAATTTAGTGAAGTTAAGCTTCTTGTCCAAGGTATATTTGCCCCATTGCTTTTGAATAAGATTTGTTATTCGAAAGGAATAAAATTGACTTGGGCCAAGAAGCCGAGACATTATGAAGCCGTGCCCCTGTTCGGTACCGTGGAGAAATCATTATGAAGCTGAGACAAAGTAGGGTGCTTGGTGGTAGCAGAATCAAATCTGCAATTTATTTGTATTTTTATTTATTTATTTATTTAATATATATGTTCATATTTATTTTGAGCAGAATTTGCAAATTCTGATTGTACGGATGGACCCAGAATGCATCAGATAGTTGGAAAGGACTATTGGATCACTGTGATCAGACTCCTGATGGCGTAATTATAGCCAAAATGGATCTAACGGCTCAAATTAATAAGGTGTAATGCAACCGCGAAGCACATGATCATTTCTTTTATATCTTGCTGGATCGTCTTCCTCAGAGAAAGAAATCCTTTTCTGGGCAAATTTTGGACGGCCCGTACGGCTTCGTTTGAGCTCCGATTTTGACGCGGTTTGTTGCGTTGGACTCGTCTCAGTGAGTATTTCACATTGGTATGGGCAAAACTTGAGTTTGATAGCTTTGAAAATTTCTATTCTCGGAAAATGTGAGCCGTATCGCAATTTTCAGTGAACTTTGGTTACTTCTTAGCTGCTCGGGTTGGTGGGTTTGGACTTCTTGATTTGACGCGAATCCGTTTGTATATTCAGATGTTGATTTTGGCAAGCCGAGATGCTAGTTCTATGCCAAGATAATAAGCATGGGATTTTTGTCGGAAAGGTAGGCAAGTTAATAACGGTTAATAATTGTAGTTTTGTGCCGAGGATGTCCAATGCTATGGAGCATGTCACCGTGTGGCCAAGTAGTCTTGCCGAGTAATCAATGAGCCGAATAATGTTAGCCGATTTTTTGAGATGTTTGTGCCGAAGAAGTTGTGAATTTGCAGTTGTTGATGTTGAATATATAAGCCGAATAAATCACCAAAGTAGCTTTGGAGCTTTCTTGAAACAATTGCCTATGAGTTCTCGATGTATTGAAAGTAACATGTCCGTACCGAGCGCCAAAATAATGTGCCGAATAATAAATGTTATGAGTGTAATTTTTGCCGAATAAGTTATGAGCCGAGTTGATCATATGCAAGCAGCGTTCATAATGCTGATAAATTCTATTGCCGAATAAGTTGACTTATAATGTTGTGAGCCGAATAACGTAGATAATGGGGCGGGATTGTCCGATGCGGTACGTATGGACGGCTAAGTAGTCTTGTGGCCAAGTAGGTAATGAGCCGATTAAGCCAGTAAGTTGCCAAATTAATTGTGGATATAAGTTGGTTTGTTGGTTTCCGTATATCTATAGTTGTGATAGCCGAATGTAAAAGAAATTCAAGTTGAGGTGAGTGATCGGTGAAGATGGATGATCATGGCCCAGCTCGAGGAGCCTGTTATTAAAATTGCACGTTGATTGGACACGATCTGACCGGTGAACTATCATTTAACGTCCCCGATTTGCCAGTTGATTGATCTCAAGCTAAAACTCGAAATTCACAAAATTGGACCTCAAAAATGGATTCTACACAGCAAAAAACTAAGGGGTAAGCGTCCTCGAAATTACTGGACCATCCGATTAACTGGAATGTGATAAGATGCAACAGAGCACATTGTGCCGAGAAGCGCATGACAAATTCTTATTTCATCCCCTTCATGTTGCATGTCGTGGAATGCAGAGTTCCAGTTTTGAGCTCATGACTTTGAGGCCTTGTATCTCCTTCATTTTAAGTCCGATTTCGACGCCGTTTTTTGCGTTGGACTCATCTCAAAGAGTAATTCACATTGGTATGGTTGAAATTGGGTTTTGAGAACGCTGAAAATTGTAGTTTGTTGAAATTATGGGCTGTTGCGCAATTATCGGCAAGTGTCAGTCAATTTTTTGCTCCTCTGGTTAGTGGCTTCGGGCTCCTTAAGTCGACACGAATCCTCTGGTATTGTTAGATGTGGATTTCGACAAGCCGAGATGCTAGTTTCGTGCCGAGGTAGTAGTGCCGAGATTTTGGAGCTGAATGATTTGCCGAATTTACGGAGTTTGACAAGGAATGTTGCCGAATAATCAATGTTGCGGAGTAATGCTTCCGAATTCTTGCCGAGTAAGTTGCCGAGCTGGGCTGGTTCATTTGGATGTTTTGGAACATTTAGTCGGCATTCTTCGCTTCGGTGTCGGCAACGAATATTATTTGGGTTTGCTGACAACTTGAGCAGTAATTCCTCTTAGCTTTGCCGAATAATATTTCTTTATACCTGCAAAAATTTATACAAGTAGAAAGAGAGAGCACATACGAATGTGTGGTGGCGGCTTAATAAAATTCCTAGCAACACAAATTCCTAGCAATACTTTGGTCTCTTTATTTTTGCATTGTGGTTGATTGGCTATTTGATGTTGCCGAATAATTTAATTGGAGTGCTTGCGCCAAACTTCGAAGGCAGAGATGAACTGGCAAGTTGATGGGCCCATGGTGGCGCCGAGTAAATAATACCATCATTTTTAGAAAACTCGATGTCGAGGTGATGAAAATTTGGGTTTGGTTTGAAGTATGAGTCGGCCCTTATAATTCCGTTAGCGCCAAACTTGTTGCATTCAACGAAGTGGAGGGGCACGATCTTGATGGGCAATTTCTTGGTGCTTTACTTAGCCAAAAACCTTGCTAATAGTTGAAATAAAGACCCACTGTAATCATGAAGGTTCGCCGCGGCTAGACTGGGTTGAAGAGATGACGAGTTGTGTTGCAATGATGGGCAACTTGAGGAGTGTAGTGATACTGAGAAAGGTGGAAGAGTTGCCGAACATGGTTTGCTAAACAACCTTTGTTGGAATACTTGTGATTCTAGTGTCAACCCGGCTGTCGGCAAGACTTCTCTACGCATGCAACTTGTTCAGTTTTGCCGAGAGTTTGGTCAGCATCAAAATGAGTCGTTCATGACAAATGAATTCTTATGTAAATATATATATATATATAGATTGCCTCAGACTAGCACAAATTATGAAGTAAAAACCTTTAAAATTGTTTTATAATAACTCATGGCCCCGTTTATGTTAGTTTCGTCTAGAGAAAGAAAAAGTGAAAAAGTGAAGACCAATTTTGTTTTTAACATAGGTACACAGCTAAGTTAACAATCAACTGTAAAGTAAGTGTTGAGAAACAAAGAATAAATTGATAAATGGCAGACTACATATGAATTTGGCCGAGCAGTTCCATTTGTAATGCCGAAAAGATGTTGACATCAAGAAAAGTATGAAATCCATTTTTAGAGACTGAAAATGTAAAAGCAGATCCACATAATATGTGCCGACTACTCTTCTCAGAATGTCGAGATAGATATTAAACAAATGTTTGGACCAAATCTATGAGCATAAATTCAGAAATGAGATTTAGAATAACAAGAGAGTTCACAAACAACCCAATAAAGAGTTACTGTTGCTAAGTTGGTTGATAGACAAGCCAAATAAAGTGCCGAATTTAAATGAGCCTTTCAGCTTTAACATTTTACTCCGATCTCATTTCAATCCCACTGAGAAGATAGTGGTGCCAAATATCTTGATTAATAAACTTTTAGAGAGAGAAAGTAAAGACCCAACTGTGGATTCCATAACAATTGCTAATATAGACATATGTATATCTCAAGAATTAATTATAAAATAAACTGCTTTGAGGCAAAAACTAAATAAACAATCCTGGGGTGAGCTTGGCTGAGCAACCTTTTTGAGAATGCCGAAAAGAAGCTCTTACAATAACATAATCTGAAACCCATTTTTAGAGAGAGAAAATGAAGATGCCAAAGTAAATCTAAGAGCATTATTTTATTATAACACTTTTCATCAAGATTTACCATGAAAAAAGAAAAGAGATTCCATGGAGTTTGTTAGTACACACAGTGTTGTAGAGTGTTTACTTACAATAACATGTTTGTTGTGTTCTTCGTTGATCTCATTCAGTCGTTCCCACAAACGGCGCCAATTGTGAGACCATGAAATATCCTCTCACATGGATGGTGTGGAGATCCAACGAAGAGAAGAGCTTCACCCCTGTAGATCTGCAATGAGGAACACAGTCGGTGCCACCCAACCGGGGTTGCCGGCCGGGAGTACTCCGATGATGAAGTTAGTCCTTGAATCAGTAAATAGTATATATATCTATTAGAAGGGGTGTGTGTTTTGTGTAGGGAGAACAGACATACCTCTCACTTGGGATGCCCCCCCTCTTTTATATAGAGGGGGGGTGTGATATTTGTTTGAGCTGGACCCATTGTGGGCTTTGTTTGGGTTAGGCCCAATAAGCTAGTACCTATATTTTTCTAGCTCCCACTGAGACCAACTGCGACAATGAAAACTAGAGTTCGAATGGCCAAGGCCTAGAATGCAAAAGGTTTGGAATTTCTGAGACTAAAGTTTGGTTTAAATACCCAGGGGTGTATCCCCGGCTTGAAATCTGCATGGCAGCCCCATAGGTTGAGGTAGCGTGTATACGCCTCAATTCTGGATACTAAACCAACCTAGTCTGTCACCCTGTTGGAGAATAGGGAAAGTTGTGAATATGATCAGGAAGTAAAGCGGCATCCGTGGCCATTCAATCGATTAAAAACAACAAGTGTGCTTGTTGTTCTTTTTCGGGTCTAGAAGACCTTAAATCCTCTGAAGGTGCAAGTCCTTTGGTGTTTGTCGTGCCCAAACGACTTTCATTATCTTGGAGACCTTAAATCCTTTAGAGGTGCAATTCCTTTGATATTTGTCGTGCCCGAACGACTTCAATCGGTCTGGTATAGTCACCTGACTATGTTTGTAATGAGTTCTTAGGAGATCAATTGAGACGGTGGAAACTAGAGTTCGAATGGCGATGCCTAGAACGCAAAAGGTTCGGGATTTCCGAGACTAAAGTCTGGTTTAAATACCCAGGGGTGTATCCCCGGCTTGAAATCTGTATGGCAGCCCCATAGGTTGAGATAGCTTGTATGCGCCTCAACTCTGGAAACTGAACCAACCTAGTCTGTCACCCTGTTGGAGAATAGGGAAAGTTGCAAACATAGCCAGGTAGAAATATGGCTTGCTTTGTGTGTTTTACACAAAGCTTGCCACCCATGTTGCCATCTTCATAGCTTTATCATCACTCCATGACATTGTATTGCATTGTACAAATCATGAATTACCCAAATTGGCTTCGCGTAGCGTATAAGTCCAATTATCAAAACCCAATCGGTTAACAACAGCAGGTGCGTCTGTCTGTTCACACCACTCAAACCGGCTTCGCGTAGCGTATAAGTCCAATTATCAAAATTGGTTAACAACAGCAGGTGCGTCTGTTTGTTCACACCACCCAAATCGGCTTTGCATAGCGTATAAGTCCAATTATCAAAATTGGTTAATAACAGCAGGTGCGCCTGTCTGTTCACACCACCCAAATCGGTTTCGCGTAGCGTATAAGTCCAATTATCAAAATTGGTTAACAACAGCAGGTGCGCATGTCTGTTCACACCACCCAAATCGGCTTCGCGTAGCGTATAAGTCCAATTATCAAAACCTAATCGGTTAAAAACAGTAGGTGCGCTTGTTGTTTACACCACCCCTCTTCCTTTCGCGTGAGACGCGTTAGGATGTTGATTCACTCGGTTAAAAACAGTAGGTGCGCCTGTCTGTTTACACCACCCCTTCTCCTCTCGCGTAAGACGCTTTAGGATGTTGATTTCACTCGGTTAAAAACAGCAGGTGCGCCTGTTGTTTACACCACCGTTCCTCCTTTCGCGTGAGACACGGTAGGTTGTTGATTCACTTGGTTAAAAACAGGAGGTGCGCCTGTCTGTTTACACCACCCATTCTCCTCTTATGTGAGACGCGTTAGATGTTGATTTCACTCGGTTAAAAACAGCAGGTACGCCTGTCTGTTTACACCACCCATTCTTCTCTCGCATGAGACGCGTTAGGATGTTGATTTCACTCGGTTAAAATACAGTCAGGTGCGCCTGTCTGTTTACACCACCCTTCCTCCTCTCGCGTGAAACACGTTTGGATTGGAAATCAGTTAAAAACAACAAGTGTGCCTGTCTGTTTACACCACCCAAATCGGTTAAAAACATCAGGTGCGCCTGATGTTTACACCATCATTCCTCCTTTCACGTGAAACGCGTTAGGTTGTTGATGTACTCGGTTAAAAACATCAGGTGCGCCTGATGTTTACACCATCCTTCCTCCTTTCGCGTGAAACGCGTTAGGTTATTGTTTTACTCGGTTAAAAACATCAGGTGCACCTGATGTTTACACCATCCTTCCTCCTTTCGCGTAAAATGCGTTAGGTTGTTGATTTACTCGGTTAAAAACATCAGGTGCGCCTGATGTTTACACCATCCTTCCTCCTTTGGCGTGAAACGCGTTAGGTTGTTGATGTACTCGGGTAAAAACATCAAGTGCGGCTGATGTTTACAACACCCCTTCTCCTCTCGTGTGAGACGTGTTAGGTTGTTGATTCACTCGGTAAAAACATCAGGTGTGCCTGTTGTTTACACCATCTTTCCTCCTTTCGCGTGAAACGCGTTAGGTCTTTGATTCACTCGGTTAAAAACATCAAGTGCACCTGTTGTTTACACCATCTTTCCTCCTTTCGCGTGACACGTGTTAGGATGTTGATTTCTCTTGGTTGAGGTCTTCCCTCTCTTGCATGATCATAAGGTTTTCAAAAATAATTGGCTTCGCGTAGCGTATTAGTCCAATTCTCACAATCTTCCTGCATATCATTAGCATCTTGCCCCTGAACTACGCTGGTTTGATTCCTTGCAAAGGGATACGTAGGCAAACTTTGGGTTCAACCACTTACATTTGCATCTTGTTTGTCTGCCCAAGTCTTACGGCCTTGTCAAAAGGGTCGTCTTCGGGGCTTTGACATTTACCGACGTCATGAAATGACTTCGAGCTCTGTCAAAGAGGGGCAACTGTAGACACCCCATTTTGACCGGCCCTAGACTTGGGCACCTTCTTTTGAACACCCCATGATGAAAGTTGGAATATATTATTTATGAATTTCTCAGCAGAAAATATCAAAAAAACTTTAATCCCAAACCTCACCCATGTTGGCCAAATTATTAATTTTTAGTATTTCATAATATTTTATAATTTCATGTATTGTACATAGTTTTTGATGTTTTTATCTAAATTGGTATAACTAATTTTGATATTTGATAAAAAAAGAAAATGATAAAAAAAAAGTATATATATAAAACAAAAATAAAAAAAGAGGATGAATGGGTGGGGGGATGGAGATAAGATTTTTGGTGAGGTTGTGTGGAGGCGGTGGAAAACAATTATTGTTTTTAGAAAATGAGGGAACATGGTCATGAGAGAAGAGAATCAAAAAAGAAAAGAGAGCAGGTGAGAGTGGGTAGAGAATGATTGTTAAAGGAGCTGGTAGGTGATGATAAAAAGAAAAGGAGCAAGAGAAAGGACAGAAGAGGAGAGGGACAGCATTTTAGAGGGAACAACACATGAAAAAAGGCTCTCTCTCTCCTTGGGTTTCTTATCTCTCTCTCTCTCGGGTTGCATTTTGAGGGGGGGAAGCTGGGCACACATACACGAGGCACATACATACACATACACGAGGCACATGCACACATGAGTATACATACACCACACACCATACACACACTGAACACACATGGCAACAGCCCCTTCACCACTCAACACACACACACAGTCGAGAGACACTCAACACACACACAGCACAGGCAGACCACACACACACACACCATACCTCACTCACTCTCTGATATAGACCACAAACATACACGGAGGGAGACACTCAAGACAACACACACAGGGGGGAAGGGGACTGATCTCTCTCTCTCTCTCTCTACCATTGTTGCCACAAGCTCCACCTCCATCCCTCTCGGCATGCACACCCACACATTCCACACAAACACACGACTGCTACACAGGTTAACACATCCACACACCTACACACACCATCAACACTCATCTCTCTCTCTATCTGCTAACACACACCACTCACACCACACACAGAGCTACACATACAGGCACACCGCTGCCATCACACATGTACACGGACCCAACACACACATGCATCTAATCTTTCTCTTCTCGGTGGTGCATGAAAACAAACAAGGCAGTATGTTTGGTTTTTCAGAGAGAAACACACAGCACACATGACATGCAGGGGCGATCCAAAGCTGACATTCACCCTAAGGCTGAAGCACAATCACAATTAGGAAGCATTCCGTGGGTTTGAATTAGATAAGTCGTCAACCCTAACCAAGATCCGCAAAATGGATGCTTTCAATCGGTTCATCGAATGCACTACAATTTCATCTAATGATTCCCACAAAGCCCATGGTGGTGGAGATCTCGGACTACCCACCACTTGGTTGTTTTGCCATGAGGGACATGCATCAAACAGTGGCTGTCGGTGTCATCAAGAGTGTGGAGAAGAAGGACCCGTCTAGTGCGAAGGTGACCAAGGCTGTGTAGAAAAATAAGAGGCCTGCTAGATGGAAGATTTTACTTTATTTTGAGTGTTTGGGAGGATTTTATTTTAGTCATTTTCCTTGGATCTGTAATATTTACAATGTTGTAATAATCCCCCACCCCGCTTCTTTCTATCCCATTCTTTAATCGCTTTTCCTAACTGTACATATGTATATATTTGACATACCATGCATATCCATACTTTGCATCCATGTTTCCTGCATCTTGATTCAGTTAAATTTGCATCTTTGTGATTTAATTGATATTATATGATTTTTGTGCGCTATCACATGTTTTGTAATATTTCACATGTCATATCTTAGAAGAAGGATCTTTTGCTGCATCTCGTGAGTGAATTGCATTAGGAATTTGTATATATGATCATGCATATTTTACTAACTTTGTTTTGTAGCTGTTCAAGGGACGTCGGTCAATCTGTGAGTTTTTATGCTTTAGCATCCCATTTGTGTGTGTTTTTCTTACTATGTGTTAGCATTCTACCATGAGGCTACTTGCTTACTTGATATAACTATATGAATGCCTGTGGATGAAGGCTTGTTGCTTGAATTGTTGCTTGAATTGGAATAATTCAATAAATGTACGTTTTAAGCCCACTTTGTAGTGGCAAATTCACAAACTTTAAGCCCACTTTGTCAAGTGGCAAATTCAAACCCTTTTCGAAAAACAAACATGAAATTGAATTGTTCCAATTTGAGCAAACTAGTCTATACTTGTATGCTTCACATAGTAAATTTTAGGATTTATTCAATAATCAGAAGATGAACATATAAAGAAAATAAAAAGTCATATCATGGTTTAGTAAAGGCCGATCTTTTGATCGGGTGAGCGGGGGTGCTCATTATTGACTTTCCCCTCTCATACCTAAGGTTCCGAGCCAAGTATCCTTAGCTACGACGAATAGTGGCCTTGGCACGAGTCATGGGTTTCCTAATTTCCCAAAATATTAGGTGGCGACTCTGAAATCTGATGACGCAGTCCATTTTTGACAAAATTGCAATAAAATGAATTTTCAATAAAAGTTTCCAAATCTAGACTCTCGTCTATGTTTCACATTGCACTCGTGAGACTAGATCAAAAAGATCTCGGGAGTCCGAACTGTTTAACGCGCGCGGGTACCCCCCAGCATATTACACGGCCGTAGAAGGAGACCGTTATCCTTTGAAGTGGGAGATCGCGTCTTCTTGAAGATATCACCTAGACGGGGTTTAATGAGGTTTGAGAAGAGCAGAAAGTTGTCTCCTAGGTTTATTAGGCCTTTTGAGATCCTCGAACGGATTGGAGAGGTAACTTATAATTTGGCCTTGCCGCCATAGCTTTCCAGGATTCATGTGGTGTTTCATATCTATATGCTTTAAAAGTATAAGCTGGATCCATCACACGTGTTGGATTGGACGGAGTTAGAGGTAGACGAGGATGTCTCGTATGAGGAGAGACCCATTAGAGTTTTAGATACTCGAGACTAAGTCTTATGAGGCAAGACAATTCCTTTAGTAAAAGTTTTGTGGCAATACCATAGGTTTGAAGAGGCCACTTGGGAGCGTGAGTCGGAAGTCCGTGAGAAATATTCGGACCTATTTGTTGATGTTTGAACATGTATTGAAAACTTTGTTATGTTAATGTAATATAAACATTGCATATGTTTTGGAAATGTGAATTGTATATTCAGTATTGCATATTCGTTATTCATGTTGATGAGAGTGGATGACGATGTCGTTGTGTTGAGTTTGAATTACTATCATTATTGTAACAAGTTTAAACATGGTTTTAATGTTTGGTTTAAAATTTGAGGGACGAAATTCCTTAAGGGGGGAGGTTATAGCGATTCTGGTTTAGACCCGACCCATTAGATGTTTTGGATCTGGGTTTCATTGTCTTATATAGTTGTCTATGCCTTGTTTTCCCTCATTTCTCTTTGAGTTTGGCTTTTGGGATGTGTTGGTTGCGTTTGGAACAGGTTGGCAGTTTATTTTTCAAACTGTTGCTACCCAGAAATTTGCTTCTTCGCTCGAGCGACACTTCTTGTGCTCGAGCAGTCCTTATGAACGCCTAATACTTTTGCAGGTCTGCAGAGATACTAGGTATTGGCATTTTTTGCTCGAGCGGTATTTCTTGCACTCAAGTGGTGTTTGCTCGAGCGAGTCTTCTTGTCGAGCGGTGGTCCTCTGTTTGTAAAACTTCAAGGAGTTGGTAATCTTCGCTCGAGCAAAGATTCTTGTGCTCGAGCAGTACAACTTATTGTGTGTGGTCACTCAAGCGACACTTATTACGCTCGAGCGATTTGTGCGTATATCAGTTCATAAACAATCATTTTTTAGTCACTTTTTCATTTCTCTCTCTCTCTCTCTCCAAACATTTCAAAATCGAGCTCTGTTTGGTAGAGCTTTTGAAGTTTAATTCTACTTTTTAGTTTGAGTGTGTTGTTTGGTTACAACTTTAGAAAATTAATTCCACACCCACTTTTCAAAACACTTTTCAAAATACTCACTTTTCAATATTATATGTCACATCACTCAATTCAAACTCTTTTTAAAACTCATAACCAAACAAATTTTCTACACTCAAATCATAATTCTAAAACTCACAAACTCAAAATACAACTCTATTCTCAAATCAAAATTCTAAAACTCTACCAAACGCAACCAATTTCCCCCACTCTCTCTTTAAAACTCATTAATTTCCCTCAAATACACCTAGACTCGTTGATCTTTTTACATGTGCCCCATTTGTTAAAAAGATAGAACTTAACTATGGCTTCGTTCTAATCGGAGCAAAGTTAATTTTCGATGTCCTTGAGTTTTCTACACTTTTCTTCTCGTCTTCTAAGTTTGAGGTATGGATTCTTTGCACTTTCTATGAGTTTTAACTTAGCTATTTGTGCTTTGAAACAATATTGTGATTTGGGAAATTTTTGAACAAATCTAGGGTTTTTGGTCAAAACTCAAAAGAGGAAGTTTTTAATAGTTTCATTGAAATGGTTGTGGGATTTGAAATGAGATTGAGTTATGATAAAACAGTTGGTTTCGATATGTATAATTGATTTTGGAAGAAAATGGGGTTTTACCCTAATTGTGTCAAATGTTGATTTTATATAAATTATGGAATTGGTGTTGGGAATATGAAATTGGATGGATTTTGATGAGGATGGTAGAGTTGGATATGTATTATCACTCACATCTTATAATTTAAAGGGTTTATCCTTTCTGATAATTGATTATCTATTTAGAAATATCTGTTTTAGGCTATCGGTGGAGGATAACCATGATTATTGTAGAAATTGTGTGAGAATTAGGAGAATTGAAACTATTTTCTCATTCAATTACATTGAGCATTAGCTTATACTTTTACATTGGAAATGTTTATCATTTTGAGAAAAATGGGTGAATCTGGGAAATATGTATTGTCTCGTTGAAATAAGTTGGCCTGAATGTCTATGGTGAAAGTCTTAAAAACTGGGCGTATGCATAGGTGCCGATCCCGCGGACGAAATTTTCATGAAATGGCAATAGTAGTGCTTATATAGCCTACGTTTACATGGGTGTGGATTTATAGTTTCCTGCGGACGAGATTTCCGTGAAAGGTTGTATTTGTTTAAGATTCCCAGAGTGTGATTCACTGCCTTGTTTTTTATTGTAAAGGAAATGATTTATGAATTATGATATTAACTTGGCATTGCATAGTTTTGGAAAAAAATATAAAATGTTTTGGCACAAGCATTGCATATTCATTCACCTTATAGTTTTGTTAAGATTCATATACTAAGTTGAATTATTTCTACTACGCTTTGGCTCACCTTATGTGGGAAAAACATTTTAGGTGCAAATGATATGCCTCCACTAAGGCAACAGTTTGGGGCGACTTGGAGCAAGAGCTTCATTTTGTTGATTTTTGTATATATTTTGTACAGACTAAGGGCCTTTAACTGTATTGGACTTAAATTCCACTTTTGTTGTAACCAAGCACAGTCTTAGAAAGTCATAAGCCTTTAAGGCATTTCTTATTTGTTTTAACTTTCATCATATTTCCTTATTATGTAACATATGCTATAGATTCAGGGTTATGCTTGTGAATGTATATCAACATATGTTATTCTTTTGTAAAACTTAATTGGAAACTAATGAAAGATAATTACTTTATCATAGTTGTCACTTATTGATGTTGTAGATGGGTTATTGCACTTATTTCGGGGCGTTACAGTTTTTGGCAACATAGTTCTTTGTCATGAACACATGAGCTATATGGCAAATACTTTATAAAGCCATTACCGCTTATTGAGACTCTATTTATCATTTATTGTGGTAAGATACTTAATCATTAATTGAGATCATGCTTACCACTTATTATGACAATACTTATCACTTATTGAGATAATACTAAAAAAGTGTTTTTACGGCACACAATGCACGTCGTAAAAACCCTTTTACGACATACAGTGCGCGTCATATTATGACCAGTCATGGAAAGTCATTCACTTTCAACGACATGCTTCGTACGCTGTTACAGATTTTGTGTGTCGTCGTTACTTTTTCTAGGACATGCTATAGTACGCCGTTAAAACCTGTTTAACGACATATTTTGTGCGTCGTAATTACTTTTTCTACGACTACTTTTGCATGCCGTTAATTGGTGAGACAAATAACGATGCTGATTGCGCGTCGTAAAATATGCAATACAACGACTTATTATGCCTGTCATAGAATATGCAGTTTTTTATTTTTATTTTTAAATTCAGCAGGTTCTATTTGACCAATTTTGTACAATCTAACAAATGTTACAAATAAGCATCACAAACATCAATCAACCACCAAAATATTGTTTGAAACATCAAAAAGAAACTATATCCATAAATTATAAACATTCAACAATTGTCTATACATTTCAAACATTCGAAAACTATATCCTTAAGTTCTAAACTGTACAAAAAGTTTAAACCATCCAAAACTATGCATATCTAACTTTCTAAACATATTGACAACTATTAAGAGATTATCTAAAACTACTGACAACAGTTCCTATAACAGTTGTTGCTGCAGCTGCAGCAAATCCACTTGCTCCTATCATAGGAACGAGGGTGCCCAATGTATGTGTTAAGGCACCTAAACCCGCGGCAATAGCTGGAGCAACTAACCCTGGTGCATTTCTTGTCTGCATGACAAAGGAAACTTCACTTAAATCCAAAAACCGACAACTCAGGGACAAAAATATTTCTTGAGATATTAAGAAATGATCAAAAAAAAATTAAAACATCAACAAAATATTTCCAAAATTAATAAGATAATTCAATTGCCCCATAAAAGCAATGTCATATAAGCCAATCACATGCCGAACGTAGCTTTTTCTTAGTTATAAACTAAAGCAAAAAAATCCATTTTTCAATACACAATAAACTTTTTTAAAAGAACAAACTTAATTATGCACCTAATCAACTAAATAAACTAAACGAAACCATTTAATAACAACAACATCAATTAAGGGCATTAGGCTTACAAAGAACTATCAGCAAGTCTTTTAATTTAAAAACAAACATCTTTTAGTCCAAAAATACTAACCAACAGCTATAATAGAGTATATATTCGAAATCAAATAAAAATATTTTACCTGCCTCCGTGATAGTTGGTAATTGCTATAGCAGCCACCATATGGGGTTGATGACAAAAACTAGATTGCTAAAAAAATAGGGGAATGTAGGTAAATAAGAAACAATAAAAATAAAAAATTAACTCCAATGAACTAAAGCAACAAATACAGCATAAGTTAGAGCTTAACCTAAGAAGCCCTAAATTCCTTTTCTTTTCTCTTCTTGTAGAAACCCACAATTTCAAATTCTTTGCCACAAAAGAGTAAATAAATGCCCATTTTGGTACAATGTAAAAACTAAGTAATATATTCTATAGTTCTAAAAGCCTTGGCATTTATATGATAGTCATTTCTTATTACCATGAAGTACATGGTAATTCTCTAGATTAAATAAGAATTGCATTGACCCATAATCTAAACCAAGAAGGTAAAGTTTAAAGGAGCGTGCCACAACAAATTGTCTCTAGATTACATAAAAAAAAAATAAAATAAAAATAAAAAAAAACTGTGCTCACCCACGATTACTCCTACTTGCAAGGAAAAAAAATATTACACAATTCATAATCAACCACAGTTGCCACTATCTAAACCTTTCATAATTTTGTTATAGCACTCCACAATAAGTATAAAGTTTCTTATTCTAATAGAGGAAAAATATGCAACACACTAATTTTCGGACAAAACCTACAAGTTTAAATTTTCTGAAAAATCCCACGCAACACTGCTAGTCTTGAAGTTGCACACTCTTTCTTCCTAGCTTTGAGCCACTAATGTCATCAAACCCTTTACCAAAACCCCTTACCAGAAATCATTCAAACCCACCCAATTGCAATCCACACATCCCCAATTCAAAGTAGCCAAAGAAATACAAATTACTGTTTTAGCTTAGATCTGATACAAAGCCTTACACCAAGAATCCCCATCTTTCACATCCAGCATTATAGCTTCCTTTGCATGTTTGATGCTTTCCTCGACAATCTCTGCCTGATTATCAGCACCTACAAAGATAACAAAGAATTAGAAAAGTAGATGAATGCGTTTCTATTATGATTGATGCACGGCCTTTGACTTGAAGAGAGAGTGAGCTCTACAATGCTTCCATTTGTTGTGATCAAATCTCCAAATTATTTTTATATTTACACTTTATACAGCCTTAGCAAACCAAAAATTGAAAATTAGAGACCAAAAATAACATGAGAATGAGGCTAGTTTTTGATTTGAAACGATAAACCAATCTGAATTTTCTCTTATATATTTTACCTTTCTTTGACTGACTAGAAAATATGCCCTATTTACATTTTTACAAGAATACTCACTTAATATAAAAATCATAAATAATCTTTTTTCTTTTATCTCCATCTATCATTTTTTTTTTTTTTTTGCAAGCGAGGGAGTTATTCTTTGTACTCCTAAAGTTTCTAGACCAATTAAATTTGATAATTACCAAATTGTCTTCAGCAAATATAGCTGGCAATACAAGGGCAAAAAAGTTAGTCAAGAACACAAAAATTCTAACAAAATTCACCATTTCTAGGCCTGTTCCTTCCATCAACACCACAACAGAGGTACTAGATTAAAAGACATCAATGAAACTGGTAGCAAAAAAACAAACAGAAGGATTTAGAACTCAAGAAGCTCAAAATCAAAAAATAGATAGAGTAGTGAATGTTTTCTCTTTCCTTCTTCCTTTTGAGACACAAAAGAAAAGGCAGTAAAGGTTTTTGGAACAAGAATACGATTGTAGACACCCCATTTTTTACCGTCCTCAAGACTTGGATGTCATTGTTTGAACACTCGATGATCATCCATGCTCGTGTTCATTTTGAGTTTTTGAACGTCTCGGCTGCGCGCCTTGCCTTGGAGCCTCTCAACCTATCTGTTTTGTACTTGGTTGTGGACCAAGAGCTTGTGGTTTTGTTTCTGAGGGAAAATGGTGGCTTGTTGGCCAGCCCCACAACCCATCGGCCAGGCCCTGTGCCTATCGGCCATGCCCTCTTTCCATTGGCCATCAGTGTTGACCGGTCGACACTCTTTTTGGTCGATCGGCCATTTTTTTGGCCAAGACCCCTTCTTCTACTTTTGCAGATATTTTCCTTCCAGCTGGTACCAGCTGTTGGTCACTTGGTGTATCCTCCATACACGTGTATGGATGGATTCAAACAAATCCTAGTTTGTTCAAGAAGCTTAGGACTTGGTTTTCTATAAGAAGGGAGGCCCCCTCTCCCTTTCTAGAGGTTCTAAAAATTGATATACAAGATATATATATATATCTATATATATATATATATTTCTTCCTCACTCTCTATACTTGTGCTTGTTTGTGCTCAAAAGTGTAGTTTCTTCACACTTTTGCACACAAACACCTAGTGAAACACCTTCATTATTGAGCTGAGTTTCTTGGAGGTTGCATTTGGGTGGTTTAAGCTTGGTTTTTGCCTCTGAAGTTGTTGTTCTAAAGAGGTTCTTCAAGGGTGAGTCCCTTACCTCTTTAAAGCTTTATGTTCATAGCTTATTTAGCCAACTTTGCATGTTTCTTTTGGCTTAGCTTTCAACTAAAAAAAGTCTTGTTTTGAAGTGGTTAACATGTTTGTTTAAGGCATCTTTGGTGTTGGGGGTGGTCTATCCCCTTTACAGCCTTGTTTGGCCTTGTTTTGAACCATCTCTTTAGGCCTTTGAGATCACCTTTATTTGGCCTCTTCACCACTGAATTCCAAAGGAATTTCAGTGGTGGAAAGTGTGTTTTGAGGCCTTAAATAGGGTTGGGTTGTCCTCCCTCCTCTCTCTTGTATGCTTGTGTTGATGGCTCACCAAGTTGGCATGTTTTTATACCTCTTTGTGGCTCCATTTTAGCATGCCTTAGGCCTTGTTTTTCCATGATATAACACTGTTTTGTCTTGGTTTGATCACATCATGCATGCTCCTTGCACTTGTAGTGCAAATCCTCTCACTAGCCTAATATGCATCATGCTTTTGACCATCATTCTATTATGCTTTTGGCTCTACTCAAAGAAGCTTTTACTCATGTTTTACCATGTTTAAGCTCTGATTCATGTTGTCTTGGTCATGCATGCATTGCTTTGTATAGCCATAATGCATTCTTGCTTACTAGCTTTGTGTATTGAGTCCACTAGCATGCATTGCTTGGGCTATTTGCATGATTTGGCATCATTTGTTATGTGATTTTAGTGCATGTAGTGTGGCCATACACTCACATGTGTCACTCTTTCAATGCTTTGGAGGTGTTGAGCTTTATGCCTTAAATATGAGCCTATATGCATGCTTTTTTTGCCAAAGCTTTTGGGCTGCCATATCAGTGCATTTTTTGTATTATTTTGACATGCCATAACTCTAATTTTAGTTGGTGAAGTCATCTCATGCTTGGTTTTGGTGGGTGTAGTGTAATCCTCTTTGTTGGCCTAGTATGCTCCATGCTTCATGCCTTTAATTCTAGCTTGTGTTGGCTATGTTCAAGCATATTTTTGGCACTATTTTGACCTTCCTTGGGGCTATTTTGAGTCACCTTGGCCCTTGGGGCTTGCTTGATATAGCCATGGTGTAAGTCCCTTGGCTAACTTTAAGCTTTGAGCCCACTAGCATGCTTTATTTGTCATATGTGCATGATTTAGCATCCTTTGGAATGTAATTTCAGATCTTACTTCATTGTTACATTCTCACATTTGTCACTTCTTCATCATGTTTGAGAGTTGTGCTGTTATGCTTAGTTCATGGGCCAATGCATGAGCATGCATTTTCTTGCTTTTTCATGCCATCATTTCAGCATTTTGGCCACTGTTTTGGACCCTCTTAGGTTTGTCCATATGCAGTTTAAGTCCATTAAGTGTTGCGTTACATAGCCCTTGCCATTGCATTGTTGTTTGCATGTTGTTGCATGACATTGTTGTTTGCATGTTGTTACATGCTCATGTTGCTAGCATGTTGTTGCATGTTCGTGTTGTTTGCATGGTGAATGATTGCATTATGTTTGCATGTTTGTTGCATTGCATTGTGTTTAGGTTGGACGTCAATCCAAACACGAGAAACGAGGGGCGTTTCATACTTGAAGTGATGAAACGAGCCTCATTCCTTGGGTCACCGACACCTTTGATCATGTATGATAAGGTGGAGGTTCATTGAGTCCTACGAGTTATTTGTGTGCATTCATTGTCATTGATTTGTGCAACTCGGCCTCTTTGGCCATCGTGCATTGAGATGCGTGATTGGTGGCTCGCGAGCCAAGCACTACACTCCTTTGAGCATGTGACATGATAAGGAGTGTAGTTGCACACACATTTTCTTGCGAATACACTGCCATGCCTCTGTTAGTGCTCTATTGCAACAAAGGGAGAATTTGCAGGAAGCAGTGGCTGATCGACTACTTAGTCTGCCGATCAGCTATCAAAATTGGTCGATAGCCATAAACTCTAGCCGATGGCCACTCCTCTTGGCCGACCACCCCCCAGTATGTCCACAAGGTGGATCAAAAGTATCTTGGAGGTTGGCACAGTTTTTAGAAGTCTAAAACAGTGCAAACAGAGGCATCATGAGGCACGGTAGTGGATTTTCGAGCGAAGCCGACCGAACATGCATACGCCTCTTCCTGCGAGGCCATTTTTACCGCTTTACTAGCTAGTTGTAGTTAATTACTTGTTTTGTAATTAATTAGTTTAATCTGTGTTGTAATATTCTAATTAGCTTAGTATAGCTAGTTTCAATTCGGTTTGTAATTAATTAGCTTAGCGTAGCTAGTTAGTTGATTCATTCGGATCCTCCATCGAGAGGGTGAATTTTGTAATAAGTGTGTGTGTGTAATGCATGTCTTCCAACCCCCATTTCTTTCTCTCTTCTACTTATTAGTTTTTGATGGTTAGTTTTAGGGCATGTTTCAATTAGCATACTTATCCTTCGCATGTTTGCATTCATTCATCTGTCTGGCATACACCAGGCTCGGCGCATCATTCAAATTGCATTGTATTTCTATACTTACTTGAATACATGTTTCAAAGCATGTTGTCAAGTGTTGCATTCATATGCCATTCTACATAGCCGAGCCTATTTTAGTTGCATTTTTGCATGTGTTGCATTAGGCATTGTTGACATAGCTAGGATCATGCATTGATTACTAACTAGCTTCTGTTTTGGCTTGGAGTACTAGGTAAGCTTTTACGCTTTAGCATCCTTGCATGTGTGTAAGTGATTACCATGATAGCATGCTTGCCATGAGGCTATGTGCTTATGTGTTTAAATGCATGAATGCCTGTGGGTGAATGTTGGATTGCTTGAATTGAAATAAATCATCGAAATGCGAGTTTTAAGTCCACTTGAGGGTAGCAAAATCCGCGTCTTAGCCTACTTGCGAGTCGCACCTTCAAACCATTTTCAAACAAACAAACATGAGATGTTTTGTTCCAATTTAGGCGATCTAGTCTATACTTATATGTTGTGCGCATCACGTAGTAAGATAAGCTAATTAACCGAAATAAGAGCGCATGTGTTTTCAAAAACCATATATCATGTTAGTAAGGCCAATCCTTTGATCGGGCGAGCTGGGGTGCTCATTTCATGACTTTCCCCCCTCGTACCCAAGTTCCCGAGCCGAGGCAACTTTGGTGATGACGAACACGTGCCCTTAGGCACGAGTCAGGGTTTCCTAAATTTTCCAAAATAAAATATTTAGGTGGCGACTCTAAAATTTGGCAAAGCAGTTCGTATTTGGCACTTTTTGATTCAAAATTGATTTTTCGAAACCAATTGCTGGATTTGGACTCTTTGGTGATTTATCAGTCTCACATTGCACTTTGTGAGATTAGATTCAAAACCGTGACAGGAGTCCGAACTGTAGTAGCTAGAACACAATTCGCGCCTTCGCGCGCGGAGCGAAGTTCGGGCGATCTAAAACGATGACAGGTACAAGCAATGTTCGTTACAGCATTATTATTAACTAAATGGCCCAAACATTCCAGATCTAAAATAGAGAGCACTCCATAAATTATCTCCCAAAGAACCAAGAACCCAAGTATAATGTAACCATAGGAGAAAACAAAATAATAACTTGTGTTTTAATAAATATGGAAGATTATATTCAAGAGGAACCAAGAGAAAACAGAAAAATAACACTGAACTAAGATCCTTGCATTGAGCCATTCTTCTTTCTAGCATAGATAATTGACAAAATATCTTTTTGTTTGGACCCTGCATCAGATATAAACTTATTGGTAGTTGAATATACACGGATGAAATTAAAGCACACATCACTACTGAAATTGGAGAAACAATGGAAATATATCAGAACTAAAAAACGTAATTGTAGACACCCCATTTTTGACCGTCCTTAAGACTTATACGTCATTGTTTGAATATTCGATGATCATCCATGTTTGTGTTCATTTTGAACACGCGAAGTTCTTGGCAGAGTGCCTTGCCTTTGAGCTTCTGAAACTTGTCTGTTTTGTGCTTGGGTGTGGACCAAGAGCTTGTAGCTTTGATTCTGGGGAAAAGGGTGACCTATCGGCCAGCCCTACAACCCATCGGCCAGGGATTGTTCCCATCGGCCATCAATGGTGGCCGGTCGGCCACCAATGATGGCCGGTGGCCATTTTTCTCCTTTTTCAGATATTTTATGTGCTAGTTATGTTAGCTGTTGGTCACTGAATACATCCTCCATACACGTGTATGGAGGAATGGAAACAAGCTTTCAGCTTGTTTTCCTATATAAGGAGAGGTCCCTCCCCCATTTTGAGGGTTACAAAATTTGTGAGGAAATTTTCCCCCCTCTCTCTAGAATCCTCTCTCTCTCTCTCTCTCTCTCTCTCTCTCCCTATTTTAGGCTTGAAAGTGAGTTTTCTTCAAATATTTTCATACAAGCCCTTAGCCAAACACCTTCACCTTGGAGTTGAGGTTCTTGGAGGCTTTGTTTGAGCTTCTCAAAGTGGTTTGAGCTTAGAAATTGTGCTATTTGTTGTTGTGTTTCAAGGGTATTAAGCTTACCTCTTTAAAGATTTGTTTTAGTTGCTTGTTTGGCCACCTTTGCATGCTAGTTTTAGGCTGGTTTTAACTTCTAAAAAAAACTCTGTTTTTATGGTTAAAATAGTAGTTTGAAGTTTGTTTTGGAGTTAGGGGTGGTCCACCCTCTTTTATGGCTTGTTTGCTAAGTGTTGTGCCATGTTTCAAAGCTTTCAAAACAACCTTTTCTTAGCCTTTTAACCACTGAATTCTAGGGGAATATCAGTGGTAAAAAGTTGGTTTTGAGGTCCAAAATAGAAGGGGGTGGCCTCCCCTCCTTGTCTCTTGTTTGCATGTATAGATGGCCTAAGATGTGAGCATGCTTTTCTACCTTGTTGTGGCTTAGTTCAAGCCTATTTTTGGCTTTGTTTTGACATGCTTCAACTCTATTTTTGATTGGTTGGAACACTTTTTGCTTGTTTTTTGTACTTGTAGTGCAATCATGCTTACTAGCCTAGCATGCCTAATGCGTTAGCCTATCATTCTAGGTGGTGTTAGCTTGACTCTAGCACATTCTTGTTAATATTTTGACATGCTTTAACTCTGTTTTGAGTGGTCTTGGTCATATGAGCTTAGCCTTGCATGGATGTAGTGTAAATGACCTCACTAGCCATGTGTTTCAAGGCCTCCAACATGCTTTGCATGGGACGATTGCATGATATAGCATTATTTAACATGTGATTTCAGTGCACATACCTCTTTCACACTCTCACTTCTATCACTCTTTTATTGCTTTTGAGACTTATGTTTTGTGTCTTGCTTGTGAGCCAATGTGTGAGCGTGATTTTCTTGCTTTTTTATGCTTCAAATCCAGCATGATTTGGCCACTGTTTTGGCATGTTTAAGCTCTATCCAGAGTTGGTTTGGTCATTTAAGCGCTATATTGCATGCCTCTAGTGTAACACTCTTCACTAGCTTTAATGTTTAGGCTCTTAACATGTTGTGCATGTGTTGCTTGCATGGTTTAGTGTTTTTAGCATGCCATTTCAGCAGTAAAGGTCTGCAACCTCCCTCATTTCTTCATTTTTTATTTCCTTTGAGAGTTGGTTGGCCTTAAGGTTGTGTTTAAGCTTGAGATAGAGCTTGTGCTCAATGGCTTTAACTCTCTTTGAGGGTTTCTACTAGTCAAAGGCATGATCTCACTCATGTCTTAAATCCTCCTTTGGTTGACCCCTCTCACATTAGAGGACTTTCACATTGGACTTAATCGGTTAAAGAATTAATCGGTTATGTAAAATGTGTAAATAAAATTGGATCAAGTAAAACATACAAGATAAGCATTTGTGTTGCATTGCATGTGTTTGGATCGGACGTTAGTTCAAACACAAGAAATGTGAGACGTTTCATACTTAAAGTGATGAAACGTGTCGCGTTTCTTGGTCGTCGTCATCCTTGATCATGCATGATAGGGTGATGACCCTTTGAGTCTATTTGTGCATTTACTAAGCTTGTACAAGGTTGACTCTTTGGCCATCACGCATCGAAAATGCTTTATTGGTGGCTTGAGAGTCAAGTGCCACACTCCTTTGAGCTTGAAAAATGATGAGGAGGGTGGCAGTACATACATTTCCTTGCAAATACATTGTTGTGCCTCTGTTGTTCTCTGCTGTAGCAAAACCAGAAGCCTGGAAAAGCAGGTGGCTGACCGGCCACTTGCAGTAGCTGACCAGCCATTAAACTAGTCGACTGGCCAGTGTTTGTGGCCGACCGGTCACCAGTCCATTTTTGTGCAAAAATGAACCTGTTTTTGGAGCAGAAGCAGTGTAGAGGTTGATTCAATGTTCATAAACCAAGGCGAGTGCAAACAGAGGCAATTGACGGCAAAGCAATGGATTTCCGAGTGAACACCAACTGAGCATGCATATCTCCCTCGCCCGCGAGGCCACTTTATCGCTTTAATTGATTAGTATAGCTAATTATTCAAGTGTTGTAATATTTTAATTAGTTTGTGTAACTAGTTATTTAAATTCAATGTGTTGTAATAATTAATTAGTTAGAATAGTTAATTAGTTAGCTTGTAATATTTTAATTAGCTTAGCTTAGAGGAGCTTAGCTTATTTATTCGGACCCTCCTTCAAGAGGGCGCAATGTTGTAATAAGTATGCGCGCGTGTGTGCATGTCTTCCAACCTCACGTCTTTCTTCCTTTTACTTAACCGCTTTCGATGGTTAGTTTTAGGCCACGTTTCGATTAGCATACCTTTTGCTTGCATGTTTGCATCATTCATTTGTATTGCATGCACTGAGCTTAGCGCATCATTCAAATTGCATCGTATTTCAATACTTACTTGAATACGTGTATCAAATTGTTGCATTCATATGCCATCTTAGGTAGCCGAGCCTATTTAGTTGCATATTGCATGTGTTGCATTAGGCATCTTATATAGTTAGGATCATGCATTGTTTCTAACTAGCTTTTGTTTTGGCTTGAAGTACACTATAAGTGTTATGCTTTAGCATACTTGCATGAGTGTGAGTATTGCCATGATCGCATGCTTGCCATAAGGCTATTTGCTTAAGTGCTTAACTACTTGAATGGCTGTGGGTGAAGGCTTTGTTGCTTGAATTGGAACAATTCGATAAATGTATGTTTTAAAGCTCACTTCGCAAAGTGGCAAATCATCATGTTTTAAGCCCACTTGAGGGGTGACAAATCCGTGCTTTAGCCTACTTGTGAGTAGTACTTTCAAACCATTTTAAAAAACAAACATGAGTTGTTTTGTTCCAATTCTTGTGATTGAGTCTATACTTGTATGTGTGCACCACATAGTAAAGTTAGCTAATAACCGGATAAGAATACATGAAGTTTATAAAATAACATATCATGCTTAGTAGAGGCCGATCATTTGATTTGGCGAGCAGGAGTGCTTATTTCAGGACCTTCCCCTCTCGTACCCAAGTTCCCGAAATGAGGCAACTTTTGTGATGACGGACACGTGGCCTTTGGCACGAGTCAGGGTTTCCTAAATTTCCCAAAAATAAAAGATTTAGGTGGCGACTCTGTAATCTGGCAAAGCAGTCCAGTTTTGGCATTATTTGATTCAAAATTGATTTTCCAAAATGATTTGCCGGATTGGATTCTTTGGTGTTTATCAGTCTCACATTGCACTTTGTGAGATTAGATTCAGAACCGTGATAGGAGTCCGAACTGTAGTAAAACCAATTCGCGCCTCTCCGAAAGAAAGATGGGTCTCTGATAATCTTGCTTAGTGTAAGTGTAAAGCAGCTTTTTGCTAAAGGTAGATCTCCTTTTTTCCAAATACAGTTACCTAAGTAGAGCCAAGCATCTGCCAGAGATGGATTCAACTTCACCTGGAACAACATTAGCCAATTTCAAAACGTAACCCTCAGCCTGAGCAGTAAAGCACATAAAACAACCAAGATTGAAACTTTTTTTCTAACTTACAGGTTTTGACAGGTGGTCTTCTGCTTCTTTTCTGTAATCAGGAAATACATCTAATATCTTCCCCTCAAATATTCATATGGCAGTCCATTATGATAACTAAGATTAATACATCAGAATATTAATTTTTTTTTTTTAAAGAAAAAATATTTAACCTCAAGTCAATGCCTATTGTTAATCTATTTGTTTCCTCAAGGCCAAACTATAATAGACCACCAGCTTTAGTAGAAAAGATACAATTGATTCTTCAAGCAATAATGGCAAATCATCAAAGTCAGAAATATCACATCACATAGGCATGGTAAATTCTTGTAAATCCATGGAAAACAAGAATTTACCTAAAGCTAGGTTTTCAAATCCTTTAGTTGTATTGCCAAAGGTTCCTACACTTTTTAAATTCTGCAGAAAAATCAAAATGGAAGAATGCAATGATCTTATCCCTATGACCAATTAAGTACATGATCCCCCCAACCTTTCAGTAGAAAACATAAATTATAACTTAAATTCTGGGATAAACTTTCATGTCTACAACTATTTCAAGCAACAAACAGAAACGCATTTATTAGTCTCTTAACAAATATAATTCCGCTGGAATGAAATGCATTCAAATCATGCCCTTGAATCAAAAATTAAGTGAATTAACTGAATCATGTGATTTAATTTTCCATTAATTACGATTCGCTACATTTTATTATGATTCAATGCATCAAAAAGTAAGAACGGACACGTGCATTCAATGCGTCAAAAAGCAGTCCTAGCCACCTTCAAAGTCGCAAAGAGAAAGTCCATATCAGCCCCCTTTTTTCGGGTTCCGAATGAAGGATTCATAATAACAGTATCAACAATTGGACCTACACAAGAAATCAAGATCACTACTTTGGTAAATGAACGAATACTATAGTAAGCTTAGCATCTCCCAAAGAAATATATTAAACAAATATATCATGTTACGTGAATTGCAACTCAATACCAACAGCCCCAAATGCTATACACCAATATTTCTAAGGGAAATATCCAAAAGATAAACTAGTTATCAACACATCTCTTAAAGAACAGTTTGTAATGTCTTCAAGAAAACAAACACTTCTCTCCAAGTCAGTCCAAGTCCAGCAGTTCCCTGGATAAAATTATGTGGTATAACTTATTTGATGCTCAATTTTGGCATTCTATATACTATTTGAGTTAAGGAATGCACCTCACACATAAACACATAATTACTAATGACAGAAGCATACTAAACTTCCATTGTGTGTGCATGTTAGAGAGAGAGAGTTTTGCTTTTGCCCATCCACTGTATTTTTTCTGTAAATGTGTGATGAGCCAATTAGTTAAAAAAAATAAACAAAAAATAAAAATAAAAAAATAAAAAAACCTGAAAACAGAGTGCCTGATTTGGCTGGAGGCTTGAAAAAAGAAGAAAGATAGGGAGCCTAGGGGGTTCTCATTGTGAAAGTTTGTGTAACTGAAAGGGAGATAAAGAGATTTACCTCTCCATCGTAAATTCCTCACATCAATCTGAACAAAGTCCACATCTAACTGCATTTTTTATCAATTAACAAAGCAATGCTGCATCAGTCAACTGCCATTAAAAAACAAAATGACCCAAGTATTGAGTGCACCTCGAAAATCACATCGATCAGCCAGTTTCATAAAGATAACAACATTATACTTCTTTGTATAGGGAACTCTAGTTCCCCCAAATGTGTTTGAATCTTGGATTGGGGGAAAAACTGAGCCGAGTTAAATAGTGGATTGTTTAAAGTTAGTTTCAAAATTTTGGAGAATATTATGATGTGCACCTTAAAAAGAAACTGTAAAAAAAATTTATGCTACTTTATAATAAAAATTTCAAATAAGCAAATATTTAACGTGTACCTTATGAATGTGTTACCTGTCGTGTTTGTTATTGGTTTTGCTTATTGTTTTTTTTTTTTTTTGGTTTTTTTTTTTTTTTTGGGTGTGGGTATATTGTTTCAGAAACAAAATGGTAATTAGAGGAAGAAAGTTCTGCGAAACTGTAATGTTTGTCGTCACTACGAAATCCCATTTCTAATCTATTAAATTTTATCATGTTATAGTGACTCCGTAACTACTACTAGTTTGAAACCCTATTTCCTCGTAGCCCATTCATTAATTTCAATTTCAACTTCAACTTCAACTTCAACTTCATTTTCATTTTCATTTTCATTTTATAGTTGGTCAAAACCTTGAATGAATGATCATTGTGTGAGTCTATATATTTAATATGCACACATAGATACATATACACACTGTAGATGCGTCCCGAGGACTCCCAAAGCTCCGCGCTTGCGAAGGCGCGAAATCTCGTTTGCTCTCTAGCATACTATAGTTCGGACTCAAATGTCACGGTTCTGAATCTAATCTCGCAAAGTGCAATGCATGACCAATAAATCACCAAAGAGTCCAAATCTGGCAAATCGTTTTGGAAAACTGATTTTTGTAAAGAAGGGCCAAACATGGACTGTTTTGCCAAATACAGAGTCGCCATCTAAATATTTATTTTGGAAAAATTTAGGAAATCCTGACTCGTTGCCTAAGGCCACGTGTCCGTCATCACCAAAGTTGCCTCGGCTTGGGAACTTGGATACGAGAGGGGAAGGTCATGCAATGAGCACCCCTGCTCGCCCGATCAAAGATCGGCCTGTACTAAGCATGATATCTTGTTTTTGAAAACACATGCGTTCTTATTCCAATTATTAGCTAGAATTACTATGTGATGCGCGCAATACACAAGTATAGGCTAGATCACCTAATTTGGAACAAAGCATTGCATATTTGTTGTTTGAAAAACAGTTTGAAGTTTGCTACTCGCAAGTAGGCTAAATCGAGGATTTCAATGAATTGTTCCAATTCAAGCAATCCAACCTTCACCCACAGGCATTCAGGTAGTTATGTCACATAAGCAAGTAGCCTCATGGCAAGCATGCTATCATGGTAACACTTACACACATGCAAGATGCTAAAGCATAAACACTCACAGTGTACTCCGAGCCAAAATAAAGAACTAGTTAATAATCAATGCATGATCCTAGTTCATGTTAAGATGGCTAATGCAACACATGCAAAATGCA
The DNA here is from genome assembly GCA_025200525.1 of Camellia lanceoleosa. NCBI lineage: Eukaryota > Viridiplantae > Streptophyta > Magnoliopsida > Ericales > Theaceae > Camellia > Camellia lanceoleosa. The sequence goes on along the minus strand of CM045759.1, from coordinate 145,393,967 downwards.
ACTAGAAATAGGCTCGGCTATTCTAAGATGGCATATGAGATGCGACAACTCGATACATGTATTCAAGTAGGAATTGAAATACAATGCAGTTAGTATGATACGCCGAGCCCGGTGCATGCAATACAGATAAATGATGCAAACATGCATAGCATAAGGATGCTAAATGAGATATGCCCTAAAACTAACCATCGTAAGCGATTAAATAAAAGGGAGAAAGACGTGGGGTTGGAAAACATGCATCACACACACGCACACTTATTACAACAATTGGCCCTATCGACGGAGGGTCCAAAAGAATAATACAAACCAACTAATTAATCAACTAACAAGCTAATTAATTATTACACAACTCTTAACTAATTAAACAAATTAATTAAGCTGCAAAAACAGTAAAACGGCCTCGATAAGAGGGACAAACGCATGCTCGATCGGCTTCGCTCGGAAATTCGTTGCCATGCCTCATGTTGCCTCTGTTTACACTGTTTTGCACCTCTAAAAACTGTGAAAAGTCCTGTGATGCTCTAGAACCACTTCATGGACATGCTGAGAGGCCATCGGCCAAATGGTGAAGCCATCGGCCAAAGGAAATGTGTCATTAACCATTTATGAGGTCATCGGCCAAACACTTTTAGCCGATCGGCACACCAGATAGCCGATCAACCATCTTTTCCTGTAAAATGCTGTTTTGCTGCAGCATAAGACAAACAGAGGTATGGCAATGCATTTGCAAGAAAATGTTTGCAACTACACCCCATATCATGTTTAAGGATCAAAGGTGTGTAGTTCTCGACCCTCAGGCCATAATCACGCATTCCAATGCATGATGGCCAAAGGAGCCAAGTGTGCAATTCAATGTGGAGTGAATGCACAAAACACATAAGGGGCCTCAACCTCTATCATGTTTGATCAAGAGGTAAGGCATGCACACACAATGCTATGCAAACGTGCAAGCATGATGTGATGAAATTAGCATGCAACAACATGTAATGGAATTAGCATGTAACAACATGCAATGTGCCAAGTATGCAACAAGCATGCGACAACATGTAAGGCAAGCATACAACAACGTGCGAAGATGGGCTTAAACTAAAATGGACAACTCTCAAACATGCCCAAATCAGCGGCCAAAATTGCTAAAACGATGGTACCAATATGCAAAACAAACATGCATGCCAATTAGCCCATAAGCTAGGCAACAAGACACAACTCTCAAACATGAGCAAGGTGTGACAAACATGAGAATGTGGCAATGCAATAAGCTCTGAAAATATGTGAGGAATGATGCCAAGTCAACCAAACAAAGCAAGTATAACATGCAAGAAAGCCTAAAGCTTAAGGCTAACCAAGGGACTCAAACCATGGCTATGCAAGGCAAGCCCCAAAGGGCCAAGGGCACCCAAAACAGTCCCAAGGCAGGTCAAGATAGGACCAAAAACAAGCTTAAACTTAGCCAACACAAGCTAGAACACAAGTCCAAAAGCATGAGGCATGCAAGGCTATAAAAGAGGTGTTATACTACACTTATCAAAACCAAACATGGCATGACTTAACCAATGAAAAACAGAGTTATGGCATGGTAAAACAAGACCAAAAACCCACTTAGATGGCATCCCAAAGACCTTAGCATGAAAGCATGTACAATGATCCATTCATGAGGCATAAAACAGCAACCTCCCAATGCATGGAAAAGATGACAAATGCAAGTGTATGGCCACACTTTATGGACTGAAATCTCATATGGAATGATGCCAAATCATAAGAATGGTCTAAGTAATGCATGCTAATGACTTGGACACTCAAAGCCAACAAACTAGAATGCATTGTGGCTATACAAAGCAAGGCACACATGACCAAAACAACACCAAACAGACCTTAAGCATGATAAAAACAAGGCTAAAAGCTTCTTTAGGTCAAGCCAAAATCATGCTAAAAACATGGCTTAAAGCACAAAGCATGTTAAGGCAATAGAGAGGATTGCACTACAAGTATATAAGGCATGTATGGTATGGTCAAACCAAGTCAAAAAAATGTTATATCATGGCAAAACAAAGCCTAATACATACTAAAATGAGGCTACAAAGAGGTATAAAAACATGCCGACTTAGTAAGCCAATACCACAAGCACATAAGAGAAGGGGGGACAACCCCCTCCTATTTGAGGCCTCAAAACCTCACTTCCACCACTAAAATTCCTCTGGAATTCAGTGGTGAAGAGGCTAACCAAAGACTAAACAAAAGCCTAAAGGAGGTGGCCCAAAACAAGGCCAAATAAGGCACAAAGGGGGTAGACCACCCCTCAACACCAATGAGCCCTCAAACAAACATGTTAAGTAACTCAAAACAAAGCTATTTTCAGTTTAAAGCTAAGCCAAAAGAAGCATGCAAATATGGCTAAGTACTCAAGCAAAACAAAGCTTAAAAGAAGATGAGAGGCTCACCCTTGTAGAACAATAAAAACCAGAACTCTCGTGCAAAACCAACTCTAGGATGTTAAAACAAGTCCTATGGAACCTCAACTCCAAGGTCAAGAGGTTTGGCTAAGGGGTTCTAGGCAAAATGCAAGAAGAAATCTCACTTTAGGGCACAAACAAGGGCCAATATAGAGAGAGAGAGGGATATAACTTCTCTAATACAATTTTTCAGAACCCTTGGGAAGGGAGAGGGGTCTCCCTTCTTATAGGAATTCAATTCCAAAGCTTCCAAAGCAAGCTAAGCTTGGTTGAAATCTCTCCATACACGTGTATGGAGGAGACAGAAAGTGGCTAACAGCTGGCACCAGCTGGAAGCATAATCTCTTCAAAAAGAAAAGAAAAGATCTCGGCCAAAAGAAATGGCCGATTGACCAACATAAGTGCCGACCGACCAAAAAGAGTGCCGATCGGCCAACATTTTCGGCCAATGGCAAGAAAACAAGGTCGATGGCATCAACCCTTGGCCGATGGGTTGAGAGAATGGCTAACAAGCCACCCTCTTCCCTCAGAAGCAAAGCACAAGTCCTTAGTCCACAACCAAGTACAAAACAGACAAGTTGAGAGATCCTAAGGCAAGGCGCGCGGCCGAGACCTCTGGGAACTCAAAACGAACGCGAGCATGGATGATCATCGAGTGTTCAAACGATGATGTCCAAGTCTTGAGGGCGGTCAAAACTGGGGTGTCTGCACACACACATACATACACATAGAGAGAGAAAGAGAGATGCATATATGGCCATCGATGAAGATCAGGGAATCGTTCAAGGTAGCATACCTGGAGAAACTAGAGTTGAACCTTCACAGAGTAACTCTGACTCTTCTTCGACTCAGTCTCCCACCCGAGCGATGACTCATCAGAGTAACTCTGCAACTCGACTCGGCCCGACTCAATCTCGTTCGCAAATCTGTGAGAGAGAGAGAGAGAAAGAAAGAGGATGAACCAAATGAGATGTGTTTAGGGAAAATCTGGGAGAGAGTGAGTGAGAGAGCGAGAGAGAGAGAAGAGAATAGAAGAGTATGAGTGTGTACCGTTCTTTATCTCCTTCCCTGTGCCCGACGCTGTTAAGTGGAGTTGTACTGGCAATGGATGCCCTTCGAACTAGTGTCTGATGATTAGAATCTATTAGAAGCCCAAACAGTTGATGTATATTATTTTTTTCCTAAATATTTTTTTGTTTTTTTGGTGAATTGGCACCAAAAATTTCATTTTGGCGCTTCTTTGTTTTTGATCATACAATTTACGACATACATTGTCTGTCGTAAAAATTGTAATACTTTTAACGGCAGGCGTTGTATGCGTCATAAAAAGGCAATACTTTTTAACGGCGGGCGTTGTGTGTGCTGTGAAAAGTATTCACTTTTCACGGCTGGCGTATGTGCGTCGTGTATAATTGATGTATTAATGGCACGCCATATGCATGTTGTAGAAAGTTTTATTATTTACGGCGTGCATTGCAAGCCATAATCATCGTTATTATCATTCACGACCTACGCAATAGACACGTCGTGATTGGAAAAGTATTTACGACATGCAAAAAAAGCAAGTCGTAAAAGTAAGAAACTACGGCGTGCATTTATTGTATGTCGTTGATGTAGTGCCGTAAAAAGTCAGTTTTGTTGTAGTGGCTTATTATTAATTGCCACAATATTTACCATTCGTTTTAATTCTACTTACCACTCTTTGTGACTCCATTTATTGTTTATTATGAAAACAGTTGTCGCTAATTGAGACATGCTTACTACTTAGGGAGATAATACCTATCATTCATTAACACAATACTTATTATTCATTTCAGTTCTAATTACCATTTGTTATGAATTTCACTATGTTTGTGACAACATAGTTGTTTCCCATGAACACATGAGTTATTTGGAAAATAGTTTGTAAAACCATCATCCTTATCATCAAAGAAGTCTAAAATTTCTAGATCTAAACTTAGGAAATTAAAAATGGATGAATTAATTGAAAAAGATGATAGCATTTGTGAGCGGACACTTTGGCAAAATAGGCAAATTACACTTTTTCATCCTTAAGTTTTATAGTTTTCCATTTTGCCCCTTTAAAGCATTTTTTTCCCTCGCTTTGGCCATTAGTGTTTGTAATTTTTCTTTTTTGTTACAGGTTTGTAATTTTCTTGATTTACTCTCAAAGCTAATCTTTGTCCAATTTAAATCCAAATCAAAATTTTAACATTTTAGATACCTTATTTTGACGACCCTAAGACTTGGGAACCTTTCCAAGCTTTCCGATGATGAAAATAAAAACTCTTTGCTTTGAAATCTTCAAAACAAACTTTCAGATGGAGAGAGATATGCCACCCTAAACCTGTTTTCATCAAAATGTTTTTAAGATCATTAAAAAGATTTTTCGAAATGATTTTCATAGGTAGATATGTTATTTCAATCATTTCACTATGTCCAAGCTTTTTGTTTATAAAAATAAATAAATAAATAAATAAATCTTGTTCTTTTTGGAAAATAAGCAAGGACAAAGCTAGAATGAGTGAAATGAGGAAAAATATTCTAAAAATAGCTGAGCCACACTGTTTTAGGCCAGCAACACAAAATCTTTTAGCTCCAGTGTTTCGCAATTTTTCCATGGATGCAACTTAAAGCCATGACCACATGAAAAATGTGTGGCTGTACAAAACGTGCGGCACGAGAAAGTTTCTAGAAGATGGTCCCCTAGCATCTTGGAAGATGTCATTTTGCACAAGTCTCGAAAAATTACATGATGAGGCACTTTCCAGAGGCCTAGAGGCCTATAAATACACCCTTTTGGGTAGAGATGAGCTCTCTTGATATTTGATGCTTACTTATTCTCTGTCTCTCTCTCTTACTCATATATAGCTATATATACACGGCCTTTGTTTTTCCATATGCCTCTTTCTATGTCCCTTTCCAAATAGATTCACCTCATTTTTCATCTCTTCTCTCATTCTTTTTGCTGATTGCATTGAGTAGCTTATGTTCTTGTTTTCTTTACTGTAGCTTCCAAAGGAATGTTGGAATCTACCCTACAATATATTTTTCATTGATTTGGACTTTCATGTTCATTTCCATGCGTTTGGGGTAGATTTCGTGTCATGATCTGAACCCGCTCCTAGATGTTTGGATCATAACCGATAAGAATCATGAGATTACCTATGACCTCAAATAGAGATCTGATCATATTTAATTATATGGGGCCAAAAGCAAAAGTAGAATTATAAAATTTTGTCCAATGAGCTGTGCATTTATGGCTTGAACAAAAATATTCATTACGTTAATGACTCACATCTGATTATATAAACATATCATAATATTATACATATCCATAAATCACCCCATAAGAGTACAAAACAATATCTTACAGCCCAAAGGCTTAAGTACAACCATGGTCAATGTGACTGGGAAAAGTAAACAAAAGAACAAAGACAAAACAAAAGCCTCTTCTGTGAGGTGCTTCTTGGCTAACTTTATAAAACTCGATAAACTTCACAGGTTCCTTAGGGCTAGGGCTAGACATCCCGTTGCTTGCCTACATACATATAAATACGAAGTGAGCTAACGCCCAATAATAACATCAAAGTAAAGGGGTTATATGAATGAGCTCTTTTAAGTAACTTATGTATTTCCATATCACTAACAATTCATAACGAAACGACCTTGAGTCTAACAGATAATAAATGTACATAATAAAATTAAACATATCTTAATGGAATGACCTTGGGTCCAATCATTTATAGCTGTATAATGACCATTCGGTCAACTCATAACAGATAATAAGACTTATCAGATATTCAGAACGACCTTGGGTCCATCTTGTCAAATATATGAAATGACCTTGGGTTTATTTCAAATGTCCATCATACACATTCATGTCACATCAATTACATTTATAGATATCATGTTGATCGGACAGATAGAAACTCATTCACGCTTGCAAAATCATAATTTCAAAACACTTACCACATTAAGATATTCGGAAAATAGAATAACAAGAACATATCTTTACTAAGATATTACTCATAGTGATTCAATTGCTGACATGTCTTCGCAGATGGTCCTACATAATTCATAAACATACACACGTTGAATCATATTGCTTAACCAGATTGTTCTTTAACATATTCAATTATCTGAGGCTTTTTTCTTACTCTTTAATTCAATTAGGAAGTTTAATTTATAACTATGAATGCTCAGAAGGGAATGAGGATGTCGAAGTGGGTAAAATACGACTTTTCAAAATATGCGGAAACAGGACAGTTTGCTTGAGCGCAACATTGGTCGCTCGAGCGGACCACTAGGTCTGCAAAAGTGCTGGATGGTCCGAATCTAAGCTCCATGTTCGCTCGTGCCAAGGTGCAAAATAAAAGGCAATTGCTTGACCGATGACTTGGTCACTTAAGCTAACTACAAATGTTTGTAAAAATACTAGATGCATGAAATGTGCACTCGAGCGACATATTGTTTGCTTGAGCGGTGAGGCAGATTCTGGAATTTCCAGAACAAAGTTAAGCTTCAAAACATGTGTTTTCAAATCAAATTCTTGCATGGCTTGTATTTAACTTCACAAACACTTGAAAACTCTTTCAAGAACATAAACATACATTCAATTGAGGTCAATAACTCAAAACTCCACAAATTCTTCAACATTAAAATTCAAATCTTCATGCATGTATGATTAAACTTTAAATTCTTTTTCCAAGGCTTATATAAAACATGAAATTTATCTTCAAATCTTTGTGAATCATGAATTCATGTACAATTCATCTTCTAAATTCAACATGGATGACATCAATCATACTCAAAATTATGAAACTCTACTAAATTATGCATGCATGTATGCATAAACCTCTAATTCTTCATCCTAAGCTCAATTCTTGCATTTAAACACATAATCTCCTTGAATTCACATATGAAATGACTTAGTTTCATAAATTGAGAGCTAATCACTTACCTAAAGTCTTCATCAAGCAAATTCTAGCAAGAACTTGAGTTCTTCTACCGAATTCTCCAACATTCAAGTCAAATTTTCAAGATCAAGCCTTTTTTCTCTCTAAATTGAAGTCTCACTCTCTCTCTAGAGCTCTCTACAGAATTTTTGAGTTCATCCCTCTAATTCTCTCATCTCTTATCATATATATACATGTGAATTAGATTATGAAGCTAATTATGGTTTAAGCACTAATCAAGACTTAAGATTGTTTAATTAAAAATTCAAATTTTCTAAACTGAATCAAATTTTAGTCAAACTTTCCAATAGACTCTAAAAATTATGCCGATCTCAATAAACTAACCAATTTCGGTTTCTAACGCCAATAAGGCCTTCAGTTTTCAGATTATAATAGGAATCGTAACAGATATTCCTACGATCAACAGATATGAAGTCAAAACCACATTAATCACATAATTAACATTCAAATTCACACCTAGCACATAAGCACATGCATAATTAAATAATTAAAAGCATAATACGTGTCGGGGTTGTCACAGTCTTCCCCCTTTAAGAAGTTTGGTCCTTCAAATATGTTTGCCTCATTTTATCTTATTTCTCCTAAGTCGTTTTCATATCATGATGTTACTTCCAATCTACTTTTACCATAGGAATTTCTTTATTTCGCAACTGTTTCACTTGTCGGTCAATGATTTTGATTGATTTTTCTTTATACTCCATATTCTCATCGAGAGCTATTTGGTGATAGTCAATAACATGGAACGGATCAAAAAAATAGTCCCTCAACATTGACACATGAAACACATTGTGCATTTGTTCCATCCCAGTGGTAGAACAACTCGGTACGCAACTAGACCAAGCCTTTCCAGAATCTGAAACGGCCAAATGTATCGAGGTGATAATTTGTTTTTCTTGCCGAACCTCAATTGACCCTTCATCGGAATTATCCTTATGAATATATGATCACCAGCTTCATATTCAAGAGCCTTTCTTTTATGATTCGCATAACTCTTCTGTCGAATTTGTGCTGTTTTGAGCCTTTGCTGAATGACTTTAATATTTTCAGTGGTTGTTTGCACAATTTCAGGTCTAGGCAAGACCCTATCCCCAACTTCGGTCCAACATATCGAAGACTTACATTTCCTGCCATACAAGACTTCATATGGTGCCATGCCAATGCTAGAGTGGAAACTATTATTGTATGCAAATTTCGCTAGTGGCAAGTTTCCCAACTCCACTGAAAGTCTAGAGCACAAATTCGGAGCATATCCTCTAACGTCTGAATAGTTCTTTCTGATTGCCCATTAGTTTGTAGATGGAATGCAATACTAAACCTCAATTCTATTCCCATTGCTCTTTGAAGACTTTTCCAGAATCTAGACGCAAATTTTGGATCTCTATCCGAAACAATGTATATTGGTACTCCATGTAAATGAATAATTTCATCAATGTAAATTGTAGCCAATCTATAAGCATCATAACTAGTCCTTACAGGTAGAAAATGTGCAGATTTAGTCAACCTATCCACAATAACCCAGATAGAGTTCATACCCTTTGGTATCCGAGGCAAATCAATAATGAAGTCCATAGTTATGTGCTCTCATTTCCATTCCAGAATAGGGAGAGGTTAAAGTAGCCCTGCTGGCTTTTGATGTTTGGCTTTGACTGGCTAACATTGAAGGCATTTAGATACATACTTTGCACTTTCCTTTTTCATGCTAGGCCACCAATAACTTTGCTTCAAATCCTGATACATTTTGTTGTTACCTGGACGCATTGCATATTTGGACTTGTGAGCTTCGTCTAAAATTCTCTTCTTCAAATCAAGAACATTCAGAACACACAATCTCTCTTGAAACTAAAATACTTTATCCTCAACATTGAACCCTGATTTCGAATTCAAATTCGATTCAAATTCATCAATCACTTTCTTGAGGAACTCATCCCCTCTTTGCTTCTATTTAATCTCATCAATGATTGTTGGTTGAGCTGAAATGGTCACTATCATTCCACTTTGTTTGTGAAACACCACTTCAATTTCGGATTTCTCTAAATCTTTCAGTAACTCCCTCTTTTCGGTGATCAAACACGCCAAATTCCTCATTGAATTTCTACTCAACGCATTGGCTACGGTGGTAGCCTTGCCCGGATGATACTGAATTTGAAGATCATAGTCTTTGATCAACTCTAACCACTTTCTCTGTCACATATTTAGCTCCTTTTGAGTGGAAACGTACTTCAAACTCTTGTGATTGGTGTAGACTTCACATTTTGCTCCATACAGATAGTGGCGCTAAATCTTCAAAGCAAACACAACTGAGGCCAATTCTAAGTCATGAGTCGGATAATTCTTTTCATGAGGTTTCAGTTGTCCAGACCCATAGGCTATCACTTTACCATTCTGCATCAAAACACAACCTAGACCTTTGTCGGCCTCGTTTGGCAAGTTAACATTTTAGTCAAAAAGTCAAAAAGTTATTAAAAAAGCCAAAAGGCTTATAACCTATATCAAAAAGTTAAAGATTTCCTTTTCTCTCTACTTTTTGCATATCTTTTCGTAAAAAGTCAAAAAGTCACCCCAAACATAATAATTTTTTTTACCTCATATTTTAGCCAAAAAGTCAAAAAGTTATTAAAATAGCATGTTCCCAAACGAGGCTGAAATATCACTACAAATTACAAATTTTTCTGTACTTGAGGGCAATGTCAAAATCGGTGCAGTGGTTAGTCTTGTTTTAGTTCTTGAAATGCAGATTCCCTTTCATCAATCCATTCAACTGTTGCCCCTTTCGAGTAAGTTGGGTAAGTGGTACAACTATCTTTGAAAAGTCTTTTACAAACCTTCTATAATGCCCACCTAATCCTATGATGTTTCGGACTTCTGTTACATTCGTCGGTGTAGGCCAATTCACAATCACCTCAATCTTCTGTGGGTTTACTGAAATCTCATCTTTGTTAATTACATGACCTAGAAACACAATTTCATCCAACCAAAATTCACATTTCTTTAGTTTAACATACAATTTCTTCTTCCTAAGTGTTTGCAAAATTGTTCTTCATGTTCTCTATTTCTCGAATAAATTAAGATATCATCAATAAACACAACTACAAATTCATTAAGATATCATCAATAAGAAAACATCTTTACTAAGATATTACTCACAGTGATTCACTTGAGTGATGAGGTAGAATTCTAGAATTTCCTGAGCAGAGTTAAGCTTCGAAACATGTGTTTTCAAATCAGATTCTTGCATAACTTGTATACAACTTCATAAACACTTGAAAACTTTTTCAAGAACATAAACATACAATCAATTGAGGTCAACAACTCAAAACTCCATGAATTCTTCAACATTAAAATTCAAATCTTTATGCATGTATGATTAAACTTCAAATTCTTTTTCCAAGGCTTATAAAACATGAAATTCATCTTCAAATCTTCGTGAATCATAAATGCATATACAATTCATCTTCTAAATTAACATGGATGACATCAATCATACTCAAAATTATGAAACTCTACTAAATTATGCATGCATGTATGAATTAACCTCTAATTCTTCATCCTAAGCTCAATTCTTACATTTAAACAGAACTCCTCCACTACTCTTGCTCCAATTGAATCACCGTATGAAGGTCTCCCACTGCAGCCCAGCGACGGTCTCTAACCACTCTCGAAGCTTCTTCAGAGTGTTAATCCCCCGATCCCATTACCTTTCCTCCTCTTGCGTCATCATTCTCTGCTACCACTACACTCCTACCGCCGCCGATTTGTTCGAACCGCCGAAGCAAAGGATGCGGTAGCAGAATCACCACTTTAGGAACAACATTTCGGCAATTTCTTTATTAAATTCTACATCTTTGTGAAAGAATTCAAGGCCTTCATTAGTCATATATATGTATATGTGTGTGTGTGTGTGTAATTCTCTCAATCAGAGAAATAGAGAGATAGATTGATGTTTAAATTTCTCTGGTAAGTCTCTGGTTTGTTCAAATTTCTCTGGTTGTTCAAATTTCTCAGGTAGGTTTTGGCTTGTTCAAATTTATCTGGTTGTTAAAATTTCTCTGGTAGGTCTCTGGTTTGTTCAAATTTCTTTGGTTGTTCAAAGTTCTCTGGTAGGTTTCTGGTTTGTTCAAATTTCTTTGATTGTTCAAATTTCTCTCGTTGTTCAAATTTCTCTTGTAGGTTTTTGGTTTGTTGTTGTCTAAATGTCGTACAGTCTAGAGAAAATTGGTCAAAATGAAAATGGTGACTTGAATCCTCTGTTGGAGCAGTATCACTTCTTTTGGCCAGTCTATAAGCACCATTGCAATGCAGAGGATGAGGTTTGTTTACAAATTAATTGAGAAATTTTTGAAATCTAGACATACCTAGGTCTTGATTTTGAGTTTTCATGATTGCTGGACTTTCTGGTATTTCTGCTTAGGATTTGTTTCTTTGGTTCCGTATTAAGGAAATTCGGGTCGATGTTCCCAGCTCTGGGTTGATTATACTTTGATGTTGGTGTTGTTTATAAGCAATTCTCTCTTTCTTTGTTTGAAACACCAAGAGAATGTATGGTTGTTCCGTCCCCTGATATTCAAGATAAAAGTTCATCGCCAAAACTATGTCTATGGTCCTTCTCTTCTCTTTTATATCCCAATTCACTATTTTCAGATTGTAGATAATTGGGTACAAGCTTGCTTTTGTTTTGGATAAATGATGAGAAATTTGATTATATGTTCAGGTGTATAAGTTTATCTACATGTATATGTTTTAATTTTATATGGGTTTGATTTATCATAATGCAAATTCTATGTATTGAAATAATTTGTGATCAATTTGATAAAAAAAAGTTCTGAGTTTGGGATTTAGCATTGTGATAATTTTAGAGAATGAAATCATTCTTTAAAATTTTGTCTTGCTAACTTCAAGAATTTACATTCTATTTGGTTTTATAGTTATTATCTGTGTGCATTCATATATGTTACATATTCAATGAAGTTTGTGACTTATGAAACTTGTTTGTTGCTCGCTTACAAAGTCGATTTGGCAAGCTTTGATATCTAGTTGATCAAAGTGATTTAGTGAGAGCTATTTCGTAAATTGGGAAGATCAAGATGATTCAAGTGGCGCAATAGCTCAATCACGACTTGGGTTGTCCATTCTCTGTATGTATATATGCCTTCAGTGAGTCTGGTAGAAGGTCCTTCAATTTTGGTGTGCTTGCTTGCAGTTTTTGTATAGTGCAGAGTTTGCAAATTATCCATTGCCAGCTCCTGTGAATATAACAATGGCGATAAATTGAACTGAGAGGAGAAGAAGATATGGAATTCGTTGGTGTCTTTTATACAGAGGATAGAAATAGGATAGGAGCATAGGATCAAAGTGGTCTCAGGTGATAAGTCTTCCAAGGATTGCTTTGTATGTTGAATTCATTATGAATATAGACATAAATATGGTTATTGGATCAAGTCTCTTTTTGTAGTGTAAGAATAATATTGAAAAGATATACGTACTTCTATGACAAAAGAACAAGAAATAAAATGGGCTTTTATTATTATTTTCTCTATAACTACTCACTTTAAAAGGTTAATTGTTAGTTCTATTACTTTAAAGCAATTGAATTTGGCTTCTATTTATATGTTTAACCTGATTATTTTGAGGAATTTAATTTGATTATTTGAAGGGTGTTGTGGACATTTCCACACCTCATCTTTGTCTCCGTAAAACGTCATTGCTGTAAAACTCTCTCTATCACTCTCTAGGCCACTGTAATGGTGAATATACAGGTATTCCAATTGGAGAACAGTGAATTTCTTCAGATAGTGGGAAGACTAAATTGTAGACATCAAGAATTTCTCTAGGTTCAAACTAGAGAAAATTCAACAACACAGAGAAAATTATCCAGAGAAAATTGAATACTTTGAATTTTCTCTAGTTTGAACCCAGCGAAATTCTTTAGGAAGTCTAGAATTTCTCTGGATCAATGTTGAGGGACCTTAGACATCATAAAAATATTGAATATCTTTTATACTATAAAATTTTAATATTAAGGACCCTAAAAAAAAAAAAAAAAAACCCTTTACCATTCCTAAGCTTTTGGATAGTTATATTTATATAATACAAAGTAAATGTTCGAATATAAATTTATGAACAAAAATTAATTATTTTGATATAAATAATTGAATATATTTGAATAATTTTTTTTTATTAGTTTGTTGTCAAGGCCTTTTTGTTTTTAATTTTTTTTTTTTTAATAATTTTTTTTGATGTTTGATTTGTTTAGCTTTGGCTTTTATAGCTTTATTGTAGTTTAAAATCAATTATTCTCGTGAATCGACTCGGATATATGCTTTATAGATTAAAGGAAAATTTGTCGAAAGTTATAAAATATAATAATTAGACACATTAATTATAAGCCTTCTCACAAAATGTATCAAAACAGGGCCTTTATGTCCTAATAGTATTTACTTTTTGTTTAAAAATTTATATTCGAGCAATGCTATACCTCAAATTTCTCTCATTCAAACTCTCCTAATAATGTGACAAATACTACTATAATCAACAATAAACTATCTTCAAATTGTTTGTCATATCATTGGAAGATTTTGGAAGAAAAAAAAAAATACAAAGATGAAGTATTTTTCTTTCGGAAAAGATTATGAGATGTGTTCGGTATACACTTTATAATTAAAATGACATAATTTTATATTTTATGAGTTAAAACTAAAAAAAAAATAATAACTAAATAACATGAGGTATAATTACAAATTTTATGAGCCATGAATAAAATAAAATTATAATTTAAAAAAATAATTATAATTTTATACGAATGTTTATAACAAATTATTATTCAGTGTGTTTGGTTTCAGTTTTCTGAATTTAGTTTTTTGAAAATTGAGTTTTTTGTTTTTCATATTTTTTTTGTTTTTAGTGAATATTTTTAAAAAAAAAATTTAAGTAATTTTTTTTTACTTTTTTAGATGTACTTTACTTAGATGTATCTAAATAGTAAAATATTTGTGAAAAAATATTTTCAAAAACTAATAAATACACAAAAATCTGAAAAATATACTGAATTTTTGTATTTTTTTTGGTATTTTTTGTATTTTTTAAAGATGTTTTCTACAAATATTATACTTTTTTAAGTTTATTTATGTTAGATGTGTCTAAAAATTAACAAAATGCTTAAATTATTAAAAACATTCATTGAAAATATTAAAATACGGAAAATAAAAAAGTAAAATTTTTTGAAAATTATTTTCTTAAAACCAGAACCAAACAAAGTGATTATTATTTACCATGTTTGTTTCCAGTTTTTTGAAAATACTTATAAGAAAATTCTACTTCTTGTTTTTCGTATTTTTTTTTTTTGTTTTCACTGAATTTTTAAAATATTTTATGCAATTTTTTTAAGGGAAAATTAGTCTAAGGTCTCTCTCCCATATTTAGTAATGGAAGAGATCCACAATATCATTTTATAATGTCTAAAATCCTTCATCCCTTACACTCATATATTAGAGAAATTTCTCAAATCAAACCTTCTTTCTCTCTCTCTCTCTCTCTCTCTCTCTCTCTCTCTAAACTCTCATCTTCTTCTCTTCTCTACGTCTCTTTCTCTCCCTAAAATGTTCTCTCTCTAAAGCAATAGTCTTGATCTTCCAAATCGTCCCCATTCCCACCACCACCGCGATGCCCATACTCGTCTCCGACCTCTGCCCTTCTTACCGGAAACGCATGGTGGAAGGATCGAATGTCGCTACGGTCCTCAGATCGGCCAAACCCTAGCTCTGAGTAGTCTTTTTTAGAGAGCAACCTTTCCTTGCTTCTCTCTGCGAAGCTATGCTTTAGTGATCTAGTGAAATCTCCAATCAGCTACATCTCTCTCACTCTTCTTTTTCTTCTTCTTCTTCTCCAGGTATCGATCATGTCTCTTTGCTTTGTTTTTAATTTCCATTTCTTATTTATTTCTCGTTTCTTGATTTTTTCGTCTCACCCTCTCTCTCTCTCTCTCTCTATGTATATATATATATATATATTTATACACATACATATACACATGTATATTCATGTATTTATGTTTGTGATTAATGTTATTTGGTTGAGGAGGCAATGGTCAATTCGAGTAATTTTGTTTGCGGTTATTCAGAGTGAGATATTGGTACCAAGAATTTGTGAGTTTCTGCGACTGTTATCTCTGGATCACAGTAAAATTATATAGATTTTGCGGGCCAAAATGTTCATTTCTTGTGATCTTGAGTGCTTCTCTGTGAGAAATTTGTGCTAAAATTTCTCTGGTTTAGTTAATTTTCTCTGTCTTGTTTAATTTTCTCTGCGATGTTCAATTTTCTCTGGATTTTTCTAGTTTGAACTCAGAGAAATGTCAATTTTCTCTGGTTTGAATCCAGAAATTTTTTTGGGAAGTTCAGAATTTTTTTGGTTTGGAGAGAATTTCTCTAATTTGGATTGAATTTTCTCTGGTTTAAAGCAGAGAATTTCTTTGGTTTAGATTGAATTTTCTCTGATTTGGACCATAGAATTTCTCTGAATTGAATTTTTTTTGGTTTAATTTGAGGAACCTTAGATATTATGAAATTATTTGATGCCCTTTGTGTTATAAAATTTTAATACCAGAGACCTTAAAAAAAAATCCAATTTTTTTAATTTTTAGATACACCTAACATAAATACACTTAAAAAATATAATTTTTGTGAAAAAAATCTTTAAAAAATTCACTAAATATCAAAAATAGAAAAATTCAGTATATTTTTTATATTTTTGTTTATTTATTAATTCTTTAAAATATTTTTTCACAAATATTTTAATTTTTAAATACATCTAAATAAAATATAATTTTTGTGTAAAAAAAAAAAAAAAAAAAACTACTAAAAAAAAAAAAGAAAAAAAAATATATTTTTTTATATTTTTGTTTATTTATTAATTCTTTAAAATATTTTTTCACAAATATTTTAATTTTTAAATACATCTAAATAAGATGTATCTAAAAAAGTAAAACAAAACTTACAATTTTAAAAATATTCATTAAAAAAAATACCAAAAAAATTTAATTTAATTTTTTTTTTTTAAACTAAAACCAAACACATTTATTATTATTATTATTTTTTATTGATATTGAAATATCTTATAGAATTTCCGTTTAGCTGTGCACAGTAGTGAAGACCTGAAAGCCGAAAGTGACGAACCAATGAAAAACACAGCAAATAAACAGAGCACATGAAACCAAAAACTCCTCCAAAGCACAGAAAAAAAGCACTCAACTTTCCGCTGTCTCTCGGAATTATTAGGGTTCTTCTTCTTGCTTCCTGTTGCTTTTTAATGACCCTTTCCACCCAAATTCAATGCATTTTCCTCTCGATTTCCACAAGATCCATGACCTCAGAGAATCGCCGCCTCTGAGATCCCATATTCATTTCACTACTCCTCCTATATATGCCATGTTTGGTTGTTGATTTCAATCCCACACAATGTTTCAGATCGCTGTTTGTTTTCTTCCTTTGATTTGGTTTCAAAGCGTTCGACTTCGAGATCCGATCTTACGATAAATCTTCATTCAGCGTCGGGAATTCCAAATTTCACGCGTTAGTGCTTTGATTTCGAGTTTCTGCTGAGGATTCGAAGCGAATATGTATATGCGAATGCCTTTCGTGCTTCAACTTTCTCGTTTTCATTGAAATTTCAGTTTTCGTCACCAATCTAATCCATTTTAGACCTCAACACGCTCATGGTTCAGAAACATTCTCTTCAAAAATTACTTGGACAGTGATGGGTTGTGCTTGTTAAGTGTGTAGATTTGTTCTAAAGCTATACTTACTAGTGCTATTTTGTGGGTTTATTATTACAAGTGTTTTTGAGTTTGAAGAAATGATCACAATGTCCTGCAAGGATGGTAAGGGAGTGATGGATAATGGGAAATATGTTCGATACACACCTGAGCAGGTTGAAGCCCTTGAGAGGGTTTATCACGAATGCCCCAAACCCAGTTCAAATCGCCGCCAACAGCTCATTAGAGAATGCCCTATTCTGTCCAACATTGAGCCCAGACAAATCAAAGTTTGGTTTCAAAACAGAAGGTATAATTTCTGTTTATCTTCACTGATAAACACATATTGTAGGCTTAATTGAATTGCCTTCTGTATTATTATGTATTTGAATTAATGTTACATTTGTTTTTGTATGCAATGACACATGATTAATCATTGATTCCTTGTAATGTTAAAAATAGTAAAAATTTTCTTTGATTGCTTTACGTTTCTACAGATGCAGAGAGAAACAGAGGAAAGAGTCTTCGCGGCTTCAATCCGTGAATAGGAAGCTGACGGCTATGAACAAGCTTTTGATGGAAGAGAACGATAGGCTGCAGAAACAAGTGTCACACCTGGTGTATGAAAATGGCTACTTCCGCCAACATACTCAGAATGTGAGTATATATACTGCTTCATTATTTATGTGAATCATAATCTTTAAATTAGTTGAATTTTATATATAATGCAACATTGATTTGAATCAAATATAATTGGGATTTGTTGACATAAAGAAGGGTTGTTTTTGTTGCAGACGACACTTGTAACTAAAGATGGAAGTTGTGAGTCGGTGGTGACGAGTGGTCAACAACACTTGGCGCCTCAGCATCCGCCAAAGGATGCTAGTCCTGCAGGGTTAGTGGGGTGTTGGGTCATTTTCTTTTCATTGTGCCTTTTTGACCAACCTTCTTGTGTGTGTTTGTGCGTCACTTGTGGATTTTCATGCTTTTGTATTTTTTCCAGGCTTTTGTCCATTGCAGAAGAGACTTTAACAGAGTTTCTTTCAAAGGCCACTGGAACTGCTGTTGAGTGGGTCCAAATGCCTGGAATGAAGGTGTGGCTGCAACTTCAAGATAATATATAGTACATGGTTCTATTGATTTATGTGCATTATTTTTTAATAAATTACTCTGTACTTCCTTACTTTACATCAATCCCATTTTTGTCACGCATTTTTCAATTGTAAGAGTCAACTGCGTACTCTTTTGGTCAAGTTGCAATATGGCCCTTTTTTTTGTTTGATGTTAACATTCTTAATGGAAATTGTCATGTAACCCTCACATGAGGCAATTTTTATGATGAAAAATGTAATTTTTTCCCATCTTTTCTGCTTGTTTTATATTTATATTTTTCACAATATGTTTATTTATTTATTGTATTTTCCAAACCCAGTCCTTACCTAATAGGTTTAGAAAATACTATACAAAGAAAATAATGTGGAAAAATATAGAAGAAATAGAAAAGAGAAAAAAAATTACATTTTTGACCTAAAAAATGGCTCATGCGATGCTCAGATGACAATTCCTGTTTGGTAATTTAACACCAACATGGAATGGTCACATTGCAAATTAACTGATAGTGTAAGGGATTGATTGTTACAATTAAAAATTGGGAGACAAAAAGTGAGATTTGATATATAGTGTGGGGGTACAAAGTGTTATTTATCCTTATTTTTATGTAGTTTGTTTTCCCAGTTAATATTGGACAATTGGAACTACGTTTGTGTCATTCTTAGTGTCTAGTTTTTTACATAGTTGGTCCCAAGCATGGACAAAGAGGATGGTTGTGTGTTAGTTAAATTGACAACCAACACGTAAAAATCTCCGTCAGATCCCATATGAATTGAATATATGGAATGTGATTTTAGTAATACTAGAAGTAGAAATAATGGAGTATTGAAGATTGAAAACTAGGAGATAAATAGTGAACATTTTTATTACCTAGGTTAAATTATTAATAAGGATGGTGAGATTAGATATGATATGGTCCATAGAATCAAAACAAGTTGGCTTTAGTGGGGAAGTGCATTTGGTATATTATGGTCTTGTTTGGGAACAAACTATTTTATTAGCTTTTTGACTTTTTATGAAAATGTGTGCATTTTCATAAAAAATAGAGAGAGTGATGTGACAACTTATAATGGTTTCTTGAATTTTTGGCTAAAATGTTTAGTCCTAAGCGAGGCTTATGTGATCGACCAACATCAACAAAATTGAAAGAAAATTTCTATAGAACATAATATTAGGCAATTAAGAAATAACCTGTTCATAAAATGAGTATAGTTGAGATGAGAATGCTTAGATGGATGTGTGGTAAAACTAGAAAATGATTAGAAATGAATATATTTGTGAAATGGTAGGAATAGCACAAATTGAGGATAGGTTGAGAGAACAAATTAAGATGGCTTGTTCATGTCAACAAAAACTTATATGATCATCACAAATGTAAATGTTAAGGGGAAGGGAAAACTTAAATTGGCATGAGGTGCAGTAGTAAAAAATGATATAAATTTATCTAATTTAACTGATATTGCTTTTGATAGAGCGAAATAGTGAAAAAGGATTTATGTAGTTGACCCCACTTGAGAGAGGCACAAAGCATAGTTTGATTTGGTTTGGTTTAATAGCGGAGAGATGGAGGGTTAAAAATAATAAAATTGATATTGTCATGCTAAATTGATGTAGGACAGCGTTGAATTTTGAAAACAGAGGTTATTTGACGGTCTTAACAATGAGTAATTTAGGGTTTAAAGGGTTAAATTGAAGGCTAATAGGTAGGGGAAGGGATTATGGTTGATTGGGAGGTGATTGGATAGGGTTTTAAGGTTGAAAAATGAACTTTTAGAGGGCTGTGAATAGTAATCCGAGAATAGTAAATTGAAACAGAAAAAGAAAAAGAAAAAGGAAGAACAAGATAGGCCTCGAAATCACTCATAGAATCCTTTATGCATCACACGTAGAGTTTGATTGCATCACATAATCCATAAAGAAGCTTCAAAAGCTCTTAAAATTCTCTAAAATATCAACTCCCTTCTTTGAATTAGCCTTCCTTGAGCTTTTTATATTCTGCATCATTCTCCCTTGGTTGGAAAAAACTCGACCTCGAGTTTTGAAGTATTGGAGTGTAATAATCCACAAGTTTTGAAATTGCATCAATGGTTTTACATTAAAGTTGATGCCACCTTTTCTTCATTGGAGATAGCAACAAAAATAATGAAAGATTGATCTTTTCAATCTTACCTCTAATTTTTTTTGGAATAACAAAGTCAATTGGCATAGAAAACACATCCTTGAATTGATCCAAATTAGTTTTCGTAAAGTTTTCTTTGATATTCCCAACAAAAACCTCAATCTCTTGCTTTTTAACCTCTTTTCCCAATACAAGGTCATCTTTTGTTTCACTTTTGGACTCTTCACACATCATGATTGGAGCAAAGGCATTGGAGACCTCGGATTGAAATGTCATGGCCTCTAAAGGGATTATATGCCCTAGACCAGCAATTGCTCTTTTAAATTCATTGCTCTTGAGCATAATGAATGACACTTTCTTTGATTTCACCCTTTGCCTTTTCAAGTTCAATACATGGAGTGTCAATTGGTGGCTTCTCATCCTTCATAATCTGCCAATCATTCTCTTTAAGCTGATTTCGAACATATTCCTTGTCTTGCAACTTCAACTATGTAGGGTTTTGATCACTAAGAACAACATCTGGCTTTGGCGCATCTTGCTGTGAATTTTCAGCATCTGTTTTGTGGCACTTTAATCCTTTTTTTGGAGTTTTTGTTGGCTGGTCTTGGTGGACTGCCTTTGTATTCTGCAGAAGTTTCAAAACAGTAGATTTCTCCTTAAATTTTACAAAAAATTCTAATTGTATTAGCAGTTTCAATAGCATCTTCAAGACAGGGTTGTAAGGACTGTAAAACTGACTTCCTGTGGTTTTTGATGGTTGCTTAAAGCTGAAAATCAATAGGAATTTTAGGATTTCAATTAATGAATGGAATGAACTGCGTTTAGGATTAATAAACCAGGTGAAAGAGATCAAAACTGTTGGGGAGTTGTGAACAGTAGCTCGTGAATAGTAAAGTGAAACAGAAAAGAAGAAGAAAGAAGAGAAGAAGATTGGTCTAGACATCGCACCGAAATTTCATAAGCATCACATCTAGGGTTTGATTGCATCACAATCGACAAAAAATCTTCAAAAGCTCTTCAAATTCTTTAAAATATTAACTCTCTTCCCAAGTCAATTGACTAGTATAGGATCTCCTACAATGTGAAAACATCATTGCGGAACCTTAAGCTCTGATGGCAAACTGATGTAGGACCGTGCTGAATTTTGAAAACAGAGATTATTTAACGAGTGATTTAGGATTTAGAGGGTTAAATTGAAGGCTAATAGGTAGGGGAAGGGATTGGGGTTGATTTGGAGGTGAGATTGGATAGGGTTTTGAGGTTGAAAAATGTACTTTTTAGATGGCTGTGGATAGTAATCCAAGAATAGTAAATTGAAACAGAAAAGAAAAAGAAAGAAGAAGAGAGGCCTAGGAATCACTTCTAGAATCCCTTAGGCATCACACTTAGGGTTTGATTGCATCACACAATCCATAAAGAAGCTTTCAAAAGCTCTTGAAATTCCCTAAAACATCAACTCCCTTCTTTGAATTTAGCCTTCCTTGAGCTTCTTATATTCTGCCTCATAAATATAACACAAAACACAATGTCAACATCTTTGCCATTCTCCAGTATCATGGCTTTTCCCAGGCTTCCAATAGTGATCTGTTACAAACAAATTTGATTTCCATTTATTGATTTTTGTATTTATTTATATTTTTGAAAAGGTTGATTCCAATTGTTCTGTTAAAAAGCTAGTCAATAATCTATCCTTCCCTGAATTATTCTCTTTCTCATATGGTTAGCCTGGTCCGGATTCTATTGGAATCGTTGCTATTTCTCATGGTTGCACTGGTGTGGCAGTACGAGCTTGTGGCCTGGTCGGTTTAGAGCCCACAAGGGTAAGATACCTCAGTTTCCTTCTCGCTCTTCTTTTGTTTTGTATAAGTTGACTTGAGTTTATGGAAGGCGTTAATTGGCTATGCTCCTTCCAGGTTGCAGAAATCCTGAAGGATCGGCCTTCGTGGTTTCGCGACTGCCGAGCTGTGGATGTGCTGAATGTGATCCCTACCACTAATGGTGGGACCATTGAGCTACTTTACATGCAGGTAGTACTAGTCATTTTGTTCTTTTTTATATGGTGGAGCATTTATGGTATGACTTCTTAATGGATTTTGGAATTGTTGCTGATATCTATAGCTATATGCGCCAACGACTTTGGCACCTGCTCGTGACTTCTGGTTGTTACGCTATACTTCTGTTATGGATGATGGAAATCTTGTGGTAAATGGTTCTTCAAGTTTATTAATTCAATTTCTGCATAGTTCATCTAGCTGTTTTCCTAGTCTGCTCCTTGCACCTCCAACCCAGTCACGTTTTCTACTGGTCCTAATGAAATGATCAGGTATGTGAAAGATCACTTAGCAACACACAGAATGGTCCAAGCATGCCACCAGTGCAGAATTTTGTGAGAGCTGAAATGCTTCCTAGTGGGTATCTGATTAGATCTTGTGAAGGGGGTGGCTCAATCATCCACATTGTTGATCATATGAATTTGGAGGTAAAAAAGTTACCATGCCTTGTGTATTCTTTTATTTTATTCCCCTTAATTATTTGAAATTGTGTATTATACCTTGAAATATAATTAGTTTTGGCATGCTAATATCTTTGACTAGGCGTGGAGTGTTCCTGAAGTATTGCGTCCACTGTATGAATCATCAACTGTGCTTGCTCAGAAGACAACAATGATGGTAAAGCTGTTATTCTGCTTCCATCATGCGTAGTCAATAATTTAAGCAAGGCATTTTATATGTGGATTCCTTGTTGACTTTCCTTGATTTCTCACAGGCTCTACGCCAATTGAGGCAGATAGCTCAGGAGGTTTCTTAGTCTAATGTCACTAACTAGAGCAGAAGGCCTACAGTTCTACGAGCACTTAGCCAGAGGTTGAGCAGGTTGATATATTACTGCTTTACCACCATCTATTGAATATGATAGTTTTCTCTGCTGTCCAGAGCTTGATAGATTTTTATTTTTATTTTTATTTTCTCTGGCAGGGGTTTCAATGAGGCTCTTAATGGTTTTACTGATGAGGGGTGGTCTATGATGGAAAATGATGGCATGGATGATGTTAGCATCCTTGTTAACTCTTCACCTGACAAATTGATGGGCTTAAATCTGACCTTTGCTAATGGATTTCCAGCTGTCAGCAATGCAGTCTTGTGTGCAAAAGCGTCAATGCTTTTGCAGGTTAGCATACTGGAAGTGTTTCATTTATCTGAATAGTCCATGGGAAAACATTATTAAAAAAATTGTGGAGTACTTCATTCGTTGATTATGTTTCTCATGCATAGATTGTTAAATTATCCCAGGATGACAAATGCTGTCGACTTGTTATGCAGCTTTTGTTTTTGGTGTGTATGCTGGGGCTCAGCTTGTATGAGGCTGATTCTGCCTCTTTGTCAATCAGCCAAACTGTGCATAGCTCAAACACAGCATAGATGTTTGTTTTCATTACTATGAGTTTGATTAGTTTACCAATCAGTTGATTTAGCTTCCATTCAGTTGTAAAACTGCCCATGCCCCCTTGAGATACCAACCCAAAGAGAAAAGTTGGTAGGTAGTTTAAACTTTAAAGCCAACAAGGAATTGTGCAGAACAAATTCAGCACTGGTAGTGTATTTTGTACCAGAAACACTAGGCTCCGAAGTACGAACCTCCTTGGCTTTGCCCAATGTACACTTGTGGGGGCGTTGGCGTGCATCCCACGTTTTACCCTGTAGGGGTGGGTCCAAAGGGCCCTGCCTTGGAGGGATTCCTAGTCATTAAGCAAAAATAATAATAATTTGCATTAGTAAAAATATAATAGTATATAGATGATACCTTCTGGAAAAAGAAATGAATAAGGGATTAAACTAATGAACTAGCTTGGTTAGACTTGATATCTACCTTGTGTGTCACCGACTCACCAACACTACACACTTGCACGCAATCCTGCTAGTTAAAGTTAAGTTCAACTGCTGGAAATAGGTTATCACTATTCCCATGTCTGTATGATCAGGAGCCTCTAGATGGTTTGATACCATACAACCACTAGAGAGCCCAGAATTTTTTTCTTTTCAACATTCCACTTTATCCATCTCATCTCTGGCACGTGCTTTGTACATCTCGTAGTTTCAAACATACAGTGCAGGTACATCAGAATTTTTAAGTGACTAGTTTTTGTGTCTCTGCAGCATAGGAGTTTTGCTGCATTGCTTTATTCTTTGGTTTTCAAGAAATGATCAGACATATCCAGAGTGGTATGTTGTAAGCAATGATTAAATTGCTTGATCTGTTCCACAATAATGCCAATGATTGTTATTAGGTTTCCCTTGAGTGTGCAAAAATTTTGTCACGCTGCTATCACACCTTTGTATAATATCTACTAATATTATGTTTATTTTTATGTGGCTCCTTTTTTTTTTTCCACATAACTTTCAGGATTTAATTAATGATGGAAGCATCTTAGTAAGTGAAGTAAATTTCAGATTATTGTCATACTGCGGTCTATTAATGCATGCTTTCTCACACTCCTACTTGTCCCTTGGATTCATCTTCTCATTTCAAGTTTAACATTTCTTTTTCTTCTCTGCATTGTCCTTTCTTTCAGAATGTGCCCCCTGCAATACTTCTTAGGTTCTTGCGGGAGCACAGGTCAGAATGGGCAGACAGCAGTATTGATGCTTACTCAGCTGCAGCTGTCAAAGTTGGTCCCTGTATCTTACCAAGGGCTCGAGCTGGAAGTTTTGGGGGTCAAGTAATTCTTCCACTAGCTCATACTATTGAGCATGAAGAGGTAAGTTATTTATTCTTGATTTACTGCCGAAATCACTATATAAGGTTGATCTTTTTTAATTCAAATTGACTTGTTGAGTTGTAATAGTTTTCTTCAATTGTTGACATTGATTATACATCTCTATTTGTCCTTATTAGTTATTGGAGGTCATTAAGTTGGAAGGTGTTGGCCATTATCCTGAAGATGCAATAATGCCTAGAGACATGTTTCTCTTGCAAGTAAGTCTTGTTTCTTAACATTGTGTATTATATTTACTACATGAATAATAATGATCTCATTTAGAAAGTTGTTTTTATTAGTTCTTTTGACAATAGCCTGCTTGTGATGAATCTTGCTGGGCCTGATTTAGTGGCCATTGGGCAAATCAAATCTATTGGCTCAATTCTGTACTGAGAGGTTTCCATTTTTTCAGCTTAAGTTTTCCTTTCGAATTTTTTTGTGTTTTTTTTTTTTGTTTTTAGTATTATGGACATACACAAACCATCTGCATGCACCTGGGCATTTATAGTTGAAATATTGTATGTGGACGCATGTATGCATACATCCACCCAAACAGAGATATAGTAAACTATTGAGATGTTATATATCAAATCTGGAATCATGAGCAGACACTAGACAGTAAAGGATTGTCAGGACCATGCCAACCAAGCTGGACTCCTTTAAGCCTGAGCCGACAAAATAACATCAGTGTGCTGAGGTCAGTCTGAAACATGATAGCTCCAGAACACCAGCTCTGATGATTTTGTTTTTATTTTTGCAATTAGTGTTGTGGTAAGGACTGGTGGTCATAGAGAATGGAAGGTTTGCTAATTCTTGAAGGTGTGACGACTAACTAACCTGTCAGCTATGGTGATTTCCTGTTGGAATTTTTCAATAAGGCGGTCTTTTGGGCCAGAGTTGTGTCTATCTTGACTCTGTTCCCAGATAAGTTAGCAAAGTCTTTCCTATCTTTCTTCTCTATGGCTGTGACAGAAACTTGTAGGATAAATACTTGAATTTTGTTGAAGATGATATTTTCATCCTTCAGATGTAGTTATGTTAAGTAGTTGAAACTCTCATAGAAATTCCACTGATGAAGATATTTTTTATTGTGTTCATTATTTATTCAGTCTTGAGCATATGTTCTGTATACTTCTATGACAGCTATGCAGTGGCATGGATGAGAATGCTGTTGGCACCTGTGCTGAAGTCATATTTGCTCCTATTGATGCCTCTTTTGCTGATGATGCACCTCTTTTGCCTTCTGGTTTTCGCATCATTCCTCTTGATTCTGGAAAGGTTAGCATCTATATTACATTTTAGGTACTCTTGATTCTGGAAAGGTTAGCATCTATATTACATTTTAGGTACTGTGTTCTGTTGGCATTCTCTTATTGTTGTTCTCCCTTTCATTTCCTCTTTGGACTACCATTTATTCGATCAATTGTGACATTGTGCAGGAAGCCTCTAGTCCAAATCGTACCCTTGATCTTGCTTCTGCTCTTGAGATTGGACCAGCTGGAAATAAAGAATCTAATGATTGTGCTGGTATTAGTGGAAGTACAAGATCTGTGATGACAATAGCATTTGAATTTGTGTTCGAAAGCCACATGCAAGAAAATGTAGCATCAATGGCCCGACAGTACGTCCGTAGCATTATATCATCTGTTCAGAGGGTGGCGTTAGCACTCTCTCCATCTCATCCGAATTCCCATGGTGGTCTTCGGCTTCCATTGGGTACTCCTGAAGCAAATACACTTTCCCAATGGATCTGCCACAGTTACAGGTGTGTCACAGAAGTTCTTTTCTTTAGACCTGTAACACTATAAAGTTTGATCAATATGGTGCTTTGCCTTTGTTGATTTGCATGGTGCCATGGCCCACAGGCTTCATATGCTAGATTTGAATTTAGTGTTTGATTTGACAATGAAAGAGATTGCAAATGGGAATCCTATGAATGATTTGCTAATTTTTGTCATCCTTACTGCTCTCAACATTGTTTCTCATTTTCACAAAATTTTTGTAATTTTTTTTTTGAAATTCAGCTTGTTTGCAGACTATTTAAAAAGATTTATGTATTTATTTATTTTTTATTTGCTTGAGATTGCTTAGATGGACTAAAAGAGTTGGCTGATCCATCTTTAGAACAATTAGAGATCTGAATTTTTTTTCAGAACTAATATCTTCTTCATACATTGCTCTCGTGACGTTAGTGTTTCCATTTGTCTGGTTTATTGTGGTACTAGTAGCAAATGGTTTCAAGTTGCAGTGGAGCATGACTTTGATAGCCCTTCGTCCTTACTAGGGTAATGAAATGTTTTGTAAAATTGAAAACAAGATATAGTGAAGTATGGTAGTCTATTTTACATTGTATTAGTGTTCTCAGTTGAAAAGCCAGTGAAAGCAAAATTTGGGAACTTTGCATACTCTTGTCATATGTCAAATCAAGAAGAATTTTCTGAATTTTTTGTTGGTTAGTGATAGAATACCTAATTTTTTAATTCCCATGCAAGGAATTGTAGCATTTGGTCTTGTTTGGAACTTCAAATAAAAGTTTCGGCTGTTACTGCTCCGTGACATATATTTGTATTTTCTCTCTTGACAGATGCTACTTGGGAGTAGAGCTACTCAAGTCTGGCATTGAAGGAAGTGAGTCCACCCTTAAAACACTCTGGCACCACTCAGATGCTATTATGTGCTGCTCGTTAAAGGTGGTGTTTTTTTTTTTCATCTCTCTCTCTCTCATTTATGATTCTTGAGTTGTCTTCCTCTGCTATTATTGTTTGATTATTAGTTGCAGGTTCATGCTAATTTTGTTATTAAATTTTTTTTAAGTTATTGATATTCCAAAAAGCTGAGAGATAGGTATTCACCATGGTTTAATAAACCATAGTTTAGTGTATTCATGATTAAAAAAGTGCACCTAGTTTACTTCCCATTGGATGCTTGGATGGGGTCTGGGAGGCATAGATTGGGTACAAACCTAACCTTTGGTATTATTTGTACAAAAGTGGCCGTCCTTTGGTTTCAAACCCACAACCTCAAGGTGTAACAATCTGTCAATGAGGTATTTGAAAAGTTTGACTTGTTTTCTTCCAAGGAATTCTTGATGTACAGGGTCCATATTACTATTAGGGTTAGTCACTGTGGGAGGGGAGACCCCTTCATCATGGCTCATCAAACAATGACAGTTTGTCATATCAGGGAAAAAGTCACTTGGATTGCACATGGCCGCTGTATAGTTTATTAGATGCTTTGGGCACATGGTTTGTCTATGAGTTGAACATTTGTTAGTTGCCTTTAAGTGGTAGTGTTGAAATCTACAGTCGTTGAATTCAAATAGATGTTTAATACAAGTAAATTAGAGTAAAAGTTTACTGCAATTTGAATGCCACTGTTATGTATACCACTTCTAAAATTTTGCCAGCTATACTTGAAAACTGCCATTTCTTTTTCATGCGACCAGTCTTCCTAGAATTATTTCTTGTTTTAAATTCCCTTTTTTTTGTATGGTGTGTTTCTTTCCTTTACTTTGTACTTATTATTGTATATATATATTTTGAGTTGTAGAATGTCTGTTCCATATGGAACCGCAATTCCACTGTAACATGGAGATGAATAAATTTTGCACAGAAGATTTGATTAGTTTCAGACACCTTGTAGGAATCGGAAAGGAAATGTTACAAAGTGATATTGTGACAATATTAGACAACTTTTCATTATGCTTCTTGAAATTTTCATGCAGGCATTGCCCGTTTTCACCTTTGCAAACCAGGCCGGCCTCGACATGCTTGAGACAACCTTGGTTGCCCTTCAAGACATAACTTTGGAAAAAATACTCGATGATCATGGAAGAAAAACTCTGTCCTCTGAGTTTCCACAAATTATGCAACAGGTTTGCTATTTTCTCATATAAAGCAATAATAAGAAGAATAAATTTGAGGTCGAAAGGAGTAGGGCTAGGTGAAGTACAATGTGCTATGTACTGAGATAAAATTGCATTGTCTTCAGTAGTATTTGAAAACAACAAACATCTATATAAGTTTCTATATAAAGAATGATTTGTTGTGAAAATTTGTGGTAAATTCTAGAATGACATGAAATTCTTGCCATGTTATTTTCGAAACTGTAGGAATTAAAAACATAATAATATGAGGTGATTATAACATTCACTGACTAGCTTAAATCTCCCAAAAGAGCTTTCACCTGTCCCAAAAGGAGGGTAGCGTCTAAGTTTTAATCGCTGGTAGGACAAGTGTGTCTTACCTATCAAGATTCCACAACCCCACACTGTTCTTTCATATCTGCCTGTTTGATATTGTCTGCATATCTTTTTCTTCTTCTTCTTCATATTTTGATTACAGTAATTTTTAAATCACAATTAATTTCTCATGAACCTAAATTTTTGGAAGTTAAAATACAGTTTAAAACAGTTTTCTGAAATGGGTTGCTAGAATATCAGATATAGTATTTGAAAACAGTTTGGTCCAAACATGTACTATGTTGCTGTCATTTTCTTTATTTTTAAGAATACAAAATAATTTTCAAAGACGATACCAAACATATGATTTTAGATTTAGGAGACATTTGCTTATTGCTAGTCTCGAAAATTTCAATGTTGCTCAAATAATTGGAAATGACGCGTAAAACATGTTTCGCAGTATATTGTTGAAACTGCTTCATAGGTTTTTTTTGGTTATTTTCATATTTTTGTATTTTTGATAATAATCTTTTTGTATCTAAGCTGAAAGCCTGATGAATTGTTATAGTCATTCTTTTCATTCATTCTATTAAGCGAGACCTGATAATCGAAGATTCCCTACTCAACTGACCTAATAAGTTTAATTGGTTTTGTTGAGTTTCTAATAGTCAAAACAACACAAAATGAGAATCCCAATTTTTTTTTTCCTCTTCATTATAACCCTTGTATGTATTTTTTTTTTTTTTTGGCAATCAAATGGATTATCATATTACTTTCTTCCAAGTCTACTAACTAATGCAAATAAATAAATAAAATAAAATAAAAAATTTGGGGATTTATGATGATTATTAGGCGATGTTTTTTGTTGGTTGGCTGGAAACTCTTCCAAGAGGCTGGACATATTGGGATTTATTTGTAAAGCATGGAGTATTGCTTGTTGTTGATTTTGACATGGTTTTGGCCTTTTTCTTTTGTCAAGGGTTTTGCTTGTCTTCAAGGAGGCATATGTTTGTCAAGCATGGGAAGGCCAGTTTCTTATGAGAGAGCTGTGGCTTGGAAAGTGTTGAATGAAGAAGAAAGTGTGCATTGCATGTGTTTCATGTTCATGAATTGGTCATTTGTTTAATGGTCAGGACTAAGATGTACAACTCTTAATACTGCTCTCTTTCCCTCTCTGTGTGTTGTGTGTTTGTTTTAGGTTTTTTTTTCTTGCTCATTTTGGTGTGGTACCTGGGGGAACTGATAGGGACCCATTGCATGTTGGTCGTCCTTTTGCAATCTTCCTACATTGAATCTGATTCCATGCTTTTGTTGCAATGCTGTACCTATCTGTACACACCCAATTCAGTCACTCTGGGCACTTTTTAATTAATGGCTGTAATATTGGAAGAAATATTTAGTAAGGTCAACCTTTATAGAACACATGGTTTGCTCTTTGCTATTTCCAAGTTCTTTTGTTTTTTTGTTTTAAAACATTCGATTGTGTCTTGAGATTTCTTTTGCTACTTAATGGCCCAAACTTGGGCATGGGTTCCTTTGTTCATCTATATGTAATGTTCTATTTGTGTCAATCATGTGTTTATTTACACTGTGTTTGGTTTGGGAATTTAAGAAGGGATTTGGAAAGGGAAAGGGAAAATATGTATGAAACTAGATGAAATATAGGTATATTTTATTCACATTTCATTTATTTTTTTTATTTTTCTTTTCAAATCCCTCTTTAAATCCCTCAACCAAACATAACATTAAGGTTTAAAATTCGTATAATATTTTGTTCCTTAACCACAAGTCATCCAATAGTCATGGATGCAAATTATTATTATTATTATATTTTACACTAAATTGTATATTTTAATTTTAGATTGTTCGTGTGTCTACACATCACTGTATTAGTTGTTTGTTTTAAGACCATCTTCAAAACTTCACCAAATCTTGCGTCAGATTTGAAATTTGGTGAAAAAGTCACTTTTTGTAGGTTTAATGGTTTTATCAAATTGGTATCAAAACGAGAATTCATCAAATTTTTCATCAAAGTGAGAACATGAAGAAGATTTCACCAATTTATTGTGCGTGACCGTTGGGGGAGACTAATCAGTCAACCAGTTGGTTGGCCAACCGGTCGACCGGTTCTCTTATAAATAGGTTTGTTCAAACAGGTCAAAAGGTTCAAAGAGGTTAAAAAAAAAAAAATACACTAATCGGTCGACCGGTCGGTCAATCCCTGTTTTGATGACAATCATTAGAGCAGTTTGTATCAGATTGAGAGAATTACTTTTTTTTTACTCAAATTTAATGAAAAATTTGATTAACTATTGGAGATGCTCTAACTTTAGAGGATGTTAGTCTAATTCTATTAAACTTATGAGGGTGGTTTTGATCCAACGTACAATCACTGAGATTAGTCCAATTGTCAAGAATTTTTTGTTGCTTGTTTTTTGTTTGGTTGGGAGGGCTCTTTGGGTCTTGTTTATTAATATAATATTTCTCATGTTCTCAAAAAAAGGTTGTGAGTTGGACTTGTCCTTGTGACTCTAATTTGTATATAGAGAAAAAGCGATTCTCATTGCCAAATTGAACCCTGGCTGTAAATCCAAAGTAAGTTGTCCCAGTTAATAAACATGTAGTTGTTAAGGGAGTAGACTTTTTTATTTTTGCATCACTAACGGAGAGCGAGGGAGAAAGAAACAAAAATATTTGTGAGATGGAAAAATTGAGATTTTAGGGTGGTCTTACAAATATTTGTAGCCATTTGATTCAAAACAGAAAGGAAAAGGAGAAAATGGAAATGAAATTGGTGTTCACTTTGAAAGATTTAATGCTAGTAGAATTTGTGGATATCAAGGTGTTAAAAAAAAAAAAAAAAAAAAAAATTAATAAAGTGGTTTTAAAAATGTGAGTGTTAGTCTGGACTTATTCTCCATAGCTCTTTGTATTTTATTTTATAGGTTTCATTTTGAGTTTACGACAATACTCTGAGCTGTTCAATTTGTAAATTTAAAAATAAAGATGAGTTGTACAAAAAATAAATTTTTTCGGATATCATTAGATACATGAACAAATTATATATATATATTATTTAAATGAACGATAATTATGAGTTTAAACTTAAATTGTTTATTTTATAAAACAAAAATGTGATTGGTTCATCTATTTATTGATTTTCGATAAAATTGATATTTTCAGATGTGTAGGATTACAAAACTGACTTCAATGCGTTTGTTACTCTTTCCTTTTTTTGATACCTAATTAAGAGGTTGTTTAGGGTGTTCTAAATAAGTGCACTTTTTGTCTTTTTGGACTAAAAAATTGAGGAAGAAAATATAGATGTTTGGGTTAACTTTTTGACTTTTTATGAAAAAATGTGTAATAAAAAATTGTAAAAATTGATTTGTAGGGAAAAATTAGGATTGGGAGTTGTGCAGCCGTAATTGTTGACTTTTGGTGAATAGTGTTAACTTTTTAACTTTTTGAGTAACTTTTTGACTTTTTAGCTTTTTTGCAATATGCCAAATTTGGCCTAAATCTATAATACATTGGTACTGACTCTATGTTTTGGATTTCTATTTAAGACTCTTGAATGTGTTTTAGTATATTTTTAGAAAAATATAGAGAAGACCATTATAGTTTTCAACCAATCCTAAACCTTAAACCCTCATTGTTATGCTTGTTGTCATGTATATGTTAAGTTCTAAGGTTATCTTTCATATTATATTATTTAGCATTCATAATTCTTAATACAAGGTGTTGTGGTTTTCGTTCAAAAAAATAAAAATAAATAAATAAATAATAATAATAAAAATAAAAGTGTTGTGGTTCGTTTCATAATTCATAAAATTCTGAGTTTTTGTTCTCTATGTTGTCTTCTCCCATGAATTCCTATCTATTTTATTTATTTATTTATTTATTTTTTACCCTTTTCTTTTTCCACCTAATTTATGTGTTTGACAATCTTTACCGAGTTCTCTATTTTTCTATTTGACTATTTTGGTATCTTCTACTTTCATGGATTTGTATTTCTTTGTTTTAAGCCCATGTTGCAAGATGGATTTGAAAAGAGATCTATGGAGTGAAATGGAAAGGGAAAAAAAATTCACATTTTATTTATTTTTGCATTTTTTATTTTTTATTTTTTTGTTTCATAAATAAAGAGACTGTGCATTATGACTTGCTACCAGATTATTAAAAAAAATTGAAAAATCTTGCACGGAGCTTCGTTTGGAAAGTGGGTTGGCTTTTTGACTTTTTGAATTATTTTAGCCTTGGCTAAAAAGCTTAGTTTGTGAAGGACTTTTTGGTTTTTGGGCTCTTTTGACTTTTTTTTGTGAGAGAAGAGTGTAATGATTATGAGTTAGATGTAATGTTTTGTTTGTTATGACTAAAATAATCTATTTTATTTTTTGTGACTAAAATAACCCCAAACCTATCCAAACCCACTTGCCAAACCATTGTTTGGTGTGCACATTGTTTTTCTCCATATAGTTTTTTTTTTTATTTAACTTCTCCATATAGTTTTGTGTCTGCTTTATGTATTTGAATTTTCTAACGATTATAACATGCTTTAATTTCTGTGACTAGATTAGTTGTTTGGTTTCTTTTGTCGTCACTCTTTGCAAGCTGGATAGAGACATTTAGAAAGCTATGTTTGCCATTATCATTCAATATTTGCTTTTTAAATAGTGCAATGATACACTATTTAATTTTGAAATTTTAATTGAATTCTAAAAATATGATAGAGAATAAAAATAAATAAATATATAATGTCAAAATATCACATCACAATACCACTCACTCCAATTAAAACTCATTAGGGTTTCTTTATTAAAATTTCCATTCACTTTTGTTTTAAATATCCATGTTAAAAATTTTCTAGAGTATGATTATATGTTCAGAGCAAGTACCCTATTTGTAGGCCCAATGCTATGAGCTCTAATAAAAGAGCTTTAGGAAACTCTAATGGGGTGGGCTCTACTGTGATGTGATATTTTATTTTTGTTATTGTTGGTTTTTTTTAGTTTTTGTTTTTAGTTTTTGTTACATCATTAAAATTCAATTAGAAGTCCAAAATTAGAAAATATATCATTGCTCTTAGTAGTGATTAGCATTACCCTATTATGACTTATTTTTCTGGAGCTCTATTTCGCAATTGGAAAACATTTATTTTAGTAGGGGATTTGATAAGGGATTCGAAAAAAAAAAAAAGGAAAAAATGTGTGAAATTAGATGAAATATAAATATATTTTATTCATATTTCACCTATTTTTTTTTTTTTTATTTTTTTCCTCCAAATCTCTTTCCTCATTCCTCAATTAAATACAGCATTAAGAGGACACTGAATGGTAACGTGGCTTCAAAGTGATACGTACTAACCATTTTAATGTGCTTTTATGTATTTGTCAACCATTGCATGTACCTGATAATTCTCTTTTCAACGCTATCATCGCATAATTGGTTAGACTGATCACCGAGTCTTGCTCATATAAGAATATCATCTTGCTATTTCACTGATATTTATCATTGTAAATTTAACTTAAAAGATTATGCTTTATGCCCTCATGTTTAAAAATTTGATTGGACTGTTAATGAATTTTTATTTTGACAAAAAGTGAGTAAATTCAATGTGAAGTTGCAAAATTGATGACAAAGGTTAGTCAAAATTTTCATTTGGGACTAAAATTTTCATTTACAAAAGTTTATTCTTGGTTATGTTTTATTCTTTCTTGAAAAAATAATCAATAAGTCTTATTTTGCTTTTAATAATACCATTAAGCTCTATAAAGTTTCAATAATACTATTGAAAAATATATGAAATCAGCACTGTATTATTTTCTATGACTATTGATGGAATTTTGATAAATGTTTGCCCTTTTGGATTCTTTACCATAAAAAAAAAAAAAAAAAAAAAAATCATAATTTCAAACAACAGAAAATGATCTGATCAAAAAAAAGAAAAGAAAAACAAAAAACAACAGAAAATGATCTTTTGATTCAATTGTTAGTGATATTTTGTTTAATATAATTTTTATAATTAAAATTGTTTATGAAATTATTATTCATATTAAATGAGAAGGGTAAAAATATAATCCAATTTACAGCCCGGCCTTGAGATTTTCGGGGCCCAAAGCCAATAATCAACTAATAAATTTTTGGGGCCGTTTATATTTTTTTTTTCATTGAATGAAAAAAAAGAAAAAAAAAATGAAGATAAAAGACAATTTGTGTCAAAATCACAAAAAATACTTAGTATTACATTACGACAATTAATAAGTGTCACTTGATTTTCGCTCTTCTTGCATTTTTAGAAGCAAATAAATCAATCATACTTGCATAATCTAGTTTTTTTATAAAATTATTTTCAATGGACAACAATGCTAAATATTTTAAATCGGCCTTTCAATTTTTTAATGGGTCAATTTATCTTGTTTATGAAATTATTATTCATATTAAATGAGAAGGGTAAAAATATAATCCAATTTACAGGCCCGTCCTTGAGATTTTCGGGGCCCAAAGCCAATAATCAACTAATAAATTTTTGGGGCCCTTTATATTTTTTTTTTCATTGAATGAAAAAAATGAAAAAAAAATGAAGATAAAAGACAATTTGTGTCAAAATCACAAAAAATACTTAGTATTACATTACGACAATTAATAAGTATCACTTGATTCTCGCTCTTCTTGCATTTTTAGAAGCAAATAAATCAATCATACTTGCATAATCTAGTTTTTTTACAAAATTATTTTCAATGGACAACAATGCTAAATATTTTAAATCGGCCTTTCAATTTTTTAATGGGTCAATTTATTTTGAGAAATATTATAGATCATGAAAATTTTTTCATAAAAATGATCATGAAAGATTTGTGACCCTTAGATTATCTTGATTAGTGTGTGGTGCTTTATTCCAAGTGTAATCCAAAGGTCACAAATCTTTTATGATCATTTTCATGAAAGACTTTTCATGATACCTAGCATTGCTGATTTATTTTAAGTTAGTTTGGGTCTTCCTTAATTTTTTTTTTTTGGATTTAAAATATACCTAATTTATTACAATAAACTATGATAGGAGGACCCCTTTTTTGGATCTATTTTCAATGGATAACAATGTTAATTTTTTTGAATGGACCTTTCAATTTTTTGATGGGTCAATTTATTTTAAGTTAATTTGGGCCTTCTTTAATTTTTTTTTAAACTTACAATATACTGGGGCATTCTATTTGAACCCAAAAAATATCTTCGTACCCCCAATTTAAATTTATAAATTTTAATTCTTATTATATATTAATGTGAATTTACTAATAAGGACAATTCATATTAAACCCTAAAATAATCTCTTTTTTTCCTCATGGTACACCCTAATCTATTATTTCTATTCAAATCTCTACATTTTCTTCTCCAAGAGATCAATGTGAGTTTGTCTTCTTCTTCTTCTTCTTTTTCACTCTAAAACTCCAATTCATCTTACCGAAACTCACCATTATCATTAATATCATTATTTTTTTATTATTTTGAAACCCTAAACCCTAGAAAAAAGTTTGAACAATCAAATAATGGAGGAAAGTGATAATCAAGAAAATATTTTGAAGCAACCCATCAAAGAGGAGGTAAGCGTTCATATAAAAATCAAAATATAATTATTAATTTATATATTTTTTCACATCTCCCATTATAATGTTAAACCTTTCAATTTTCACAATCATATAAATAGCATTATAGCTTTTCCAAGTCACAACAGAAGTATTAATTTCAATATAAAAACCAAACAGCCCAAGTTGCTATTTAGGTCAAATATGTAATAGGATTGCTACGGCACTTTCAACAATTTTTAATTTTATTTTAAATTTTTTTTTTTGGTCCTGTTATTTTTTTTTTTGTGGTCCTGTTATTCTTTTTTTTTAGGATTGCTGTGGCACTTTCAACTCACCATTATCATTAAATTTTATTTTTGTAAGATAGATTGGAGTTTTGGAGTGAAAAAGAAGAAGAAGAATAAGACAAACTCACTTTGATCTCTTGGAGAAGAAAATATAGAGATTTGAATAGAAATAATAGATTAGGGTGTACCATGAGAAAAAAAAGAGATTATTTTAGGGTTTAATATGGATTGTCCTTATTAGTAAATTCACATTAATATATAATAAGAATTAAAATTTATAAATTTAAATTGGGGGTACTAAGATATTTTTTGGGTTCAAATAGAATGCCCCCAATATACTTAATATGTTATACTAAATCATCATAAAAGGAGTCCCTTTTTTGGGTCTATTTTGAGGGGTCCTAGGCCATGGCCTTGTTGGCCCATGCCCAGGGCCAGCACTGCAAATTTATATACTTAAATTTTGTGAGAGTTGTTCATAATAAAATTTGCTAGGAATAATAATATTAAAACAAAAGAGGACTTATTTTTTCCTTGTTTGGTTCTATAGTTTGAATGTAACTCAATGAGTCAAACTTTCATTTTTAGATTGTTTCTATATATATATATATGGCTTTTGAATTTTGTTTTGGCCTTCTAATTGTTGGAAAAAATAGTTTTATGGTGACTTTCATGTGAAATTAAAAGTGGTTCCCAACCACTGGTTGAGGTCAGATCAAATGGGTTTAGATTTTTTATAATAACATCTTTACACCACAAAAAAAATGACAAAAGATTATTGAAAATTGAACGAGAAATTATCTCATAAAGTTGGCTTTATGAATGAGGTATTAAGAATAGTATATCCCACATTGATTGTAGAGGAAAGCATTGATGGGTATTTAAATTTCAAATTTTTGATAAGGATATGAGTTATTTGGGGTATCTAAATTTTTCGAAGGAATAGAGTTATAAATGCTTTAAGGATGGGCTTGGGTCAAAACTATGGTCCAAGTTGGTTATGTAAAAATTGCCACACGCGCGCGCCGCAAGATCGGGTTGGGTTCGTGACCTGTGGGTCGTGGATCTTGGATCTTTGGGCTGAGTTTGAGACTTGAGGGAATGTGTTAGGTTTGGGCTGGGCCGAATTAGTGGCTCATCAACCCAATCTTTTCGGGTTGAGTCTGTTATGTGGCTGTTGATATAGTTATACACACATGTGTATATTGTGTGTAACTTTTTAGGGGTGAGCATGGTCTGGATTGGAATAAAACCAGGACCACCCGTTATCTATGGTTTCTGAAAAATTGGAACCAATTCAATCCATTTAAATCATGGAATCAATCCGAACCAATCCATTTAAACACGGATTAGATCAGTTTAGGACCACGGATTCACATAATTAAATGACAAAAAATATATATAACACTTTAATTTTATAAAAACATAAACATAGCGCTATATTTGTTCCACAATAGCAACATGTCTTTCTATAATAACGACATACTGTTCTAGAATTTAAACAACCATAAAAAAACTGGTTTCACCATAAGTATTTAGACTATTACAAATTAAAACTAAAAACTAACAAACAAAAGTAATAAAAGAAAATATAATGCGGGTTTAGGTTTGAGTTTAGGTTTTATATGGAATAAGAGAAGATATTATTTGTATTCGGTCCGGATCGGTTCCAATCCAGAACCGTGGGGTTCAATCCGGAACCAATCCGTGGACTACGGATTTTTAATTCTTCAATCCGGAACTAAATCACGGATTCAAAAAACAAATCCAAATCTACTGGATTAGATTGGACTGGATCAAATTACGGATTTCACGGATTCCTTGTTCAGCCCTATAACTTTTGCACTTAAGATGGTGTCTTATTTTCCATTAGTTTTGGTGCATTACTTCTTTAGTTTTTGCATAATTGAAGTATGCATTTGTTGCAAGAAAAACTCTGCCTCTCTTCCCCATTGTGTATAAAAGGAGACTTTCCTCTTTGATTTTAGATATATAATTTTGTTGCTCTCATATTATAGTCAGTCTACCCATAACATATTCTTACTGTGTGAGAAAGTACTACCATTGTTAGTTCGCTAGAGTTAACCAGAAGGTGCTTTTGGCTTAGTAGGTTTTAACCGTCGTATCTTGGAAGATGGACGCCGACATATCTCCAGCACCCACAGTGAGGCGGCGAATCTGTTTTGAGGAGATTATGGTATCACACAAGTTTCGGTTTACATCCTCTTCTTATTCAGTATTTTATTTTGTTAAATAATTCTGTTTTCACCAAGTTGTAATCAGTATGATTCACTCCCATGATATCTTGTTATGTAATTTCTATTTAATTAAATATGAATATGCTTATT
Source organism: Camellia lanceoleosa (assembly GCA_025200525.1). Classification (NCBI taxonomy): domain Eukaryota; kingdom Viridiplantae; phylum Streptophyta; class Magnoliopsida; order Ericales; family Theaceae; genus Camellia; species Camellia lanceoleosa. Next base: position 145,354,410 of record CM045759.1, on the reverse strand, counting down.
TTATTTTATTTCATTTAGATTACACAATTTATATAACAATCTTAAAATATATTATATATTTATCATGGAATTAGATAAATAGATTTATATACAATATATAATAGATTAATTTCTTATACAATATATGTTCTTTGCTTCGGGTAGTACAAATTCAATAATAGTTTTATTCGGTACTGCTGAAAATGGTGCATGTGTGCAGTCACTATTTTATACATGAAGTTCATGATTGCTAATTGTAATTTGTGACTTTTATTAATTATATTTAAATAATTAAAAAAATTGTTGCATGCTACTGTTTGTTTTCCAAAGTACTGGAGCACCGAACCACCTGTAGCATATATGATATAGCCCACTGTTTTAATAGTACATGATTAGGGATTTACATTCATTTAAATATTAATATTTGATTTTGCATGCTGTTTGGTTCCAGTTTAGTAAATTAAAATATTTCACATGAGGTGTTCTAATTTATTTAATTAAAGTTATATCTATGTGATTCTGTTCGTGATTAGAAATGTTCAGAATATAAATAATCTATTGTTTCCATCCAGTTTATTGTTTCAATTTATTTAAGTGGATAAATTATTTTCTATACATGATTCATACTTTCCTACCATGAGTTTAGTTTGATAATATAATTTGCATGATTATGGGTTTCGAATTTTTAATTTATATTACATGCTTCTTATTTTCTAGAGTTCTAAGATTATTTACATGTTAATTGCTTCTAGTCTTCTATAATTATTTGCATGTTAATTGTTAGAATTATTTACATATTTATTGTTTTATAGTAATTTCATATAACTCTAGCATATTAAATTTTAATTTAATATTTGGAGTTATAAGTTTTATTTTATAACTTGTCTGGCATTTTAATTTATTAGTTAATTGTGCCATTAAATATATTGCTAGAAGGTTTGAAAAGTATATTACTTTTATAGTTTCTTTCAATCATGTGTTTTGTATTTTACTGTGTTTTCTGCTAACTTTCTTTATAAGAATACCTATGTGAAAGCGAAGTGGAAAAAAAAAAAATACAAAACCAATGAATAGAATTTGGGATTGCAGTAAAAAATTTAGACTACTAACCTTTTTGTTGAACCAAAATACCTATGCGCGGAAAGAAAATTTTTGGACCAAAAGAATCCTAATTTGGATTGGTTAATTTCTTTATATTTGAAGCAATTTTTTGCTTGAGTTCTGGTAGTGGTTAAATTACCAATTTTTATTGAAGCAAGTTTGTTTACTTGTAATGTTGGAAGCATTTTATGTGCTTGTAAATTGTTATAACAATTTTTAATTGCATGTAATTTGGTTAGCAATTTTTAAATTATTTGTAAGTTTTGGAACTTGGTTTGTTTTAGCCTAATTTATCCCCTAGAAAACTTAATTCTAAATTTATTTCACATGGACTAGGAATCAATATATCAACAAACCCTTGAAAGTTTTGTCTAAGGTTAACTGGGTCTTAAGTGGGACCCATGTAACCCCTTTAGTCTTTCTGAAAACTTTCCTGACCATGTTCGATTCTAGAGTAAGTGGTAAGACTAGTTTTGAGTTAAATTTTTGACTTTGGAATTTTCTAGTGTTAAATTTAGTTTATGGAAATGTCGAATAGTGAAAATTTGTTGCATTTTTCGGAAATGACAACTATGACTGATGCTTATGCTACTGCTGCTAATGTTGGTGGGGATCAAAATTCTAGATCAACTGGCTTGTCAACCTCTAATATGACCCGTATGGTCAATCTTCTTGCTGTGACCTCTATGGTCAACCCTATTGCTACTCTTGCTATTCCGGGGGGGACTGTTCAACTATCATGAGCGCCTGGAGAAGTTCACTAGAGTGAATTTCAAGAGGTGGCTGCAAAAGATGCTATTCTACCTGATTACTCTCAGTTTTATGAGGTTTTTGAGTGAGGATCCACTAGTTGTAAAAGAGAATAAGCAAGACAAGTAGAAGCTCATGGCTCTAGATGTTTGAAAACAGTAGGACTTCCTTTGCCGTAATTATTTTCTGAATAGTTTGGCAGATACACTATTCACCGTGTTTTATGCCAAGAAGTCGACAAAGGAGCTGTAGGATGCTTTGGACAAGAAGTACAAAATTAAGGATGCTGGGGTAAAGAAATTTGTCATTGGCCGATATTTGGATTTAAAAATGGTGGACTCTAAAATCGTCATTAGCCAAGTCTAAGATTTCCAAGTAATTATTCATAAGATTCATATAGAAGGAATGTTGTTGAGTGAATCATTCCAGGTAGTTGCTTTGATCGAGAAGCTTCCTAACGGCTAACAAGACTTCAAGAACTATTTGAAGCACAAACGAAAGAAGATGACAGTCAAAGAGCTCGTTGTCAGGCTTCGTATTGAGGAAGACAACAAGAAGAAAAGGGGGGGGGGGAGGAGGAGTACCTTTGCTATGAAAGCAAACATGGTTGAGCATGACCAATCATCGGGGGTCAAGAAGAAGCCATCAACTAGCAAAAGCTCAAAGCTGGGGGTTAGAGGTGGTGTCTCCAAGAGGCCGGTCTAAAAGCCTCAGGAATCTACTTATAGGTTCAATGGAAAGTGCTTCAACTGTAGAAGCGATGGGCATATGGCAGTTGATTGCCGTCAGAAGAAGAAGCCTCCACAGAACAAAAGTCAAGTCGACATGGCTGAAATGGAGGATCTGTCTCAAGATGTGGACGACATGCATCTTTTTGCTGCCGTCTCAGAAGTGAACATGGTGGGGTCCAACCCGAAGGAATGGTGGGTGGAACTGGGGCCACTCGCCACATCTGTGCAAAGAAGAAGATGTTCACAACTTTTGAACTAATTTAAAATGGTGAGAAGTTGCTCATGGGGAATTCTGCGACCTCAACTGTTGAGGATAAAGGCAACGTGGTCCTGAAGATGACTTCAGGAAAAGAGTTGACTCTGAACAATGTCCTATATGTGTCGGACATTCGGAAGAAGCTTGTCTCAGGGTCTCTTTTAAGTAAGCATGACTTTCACATGGTGTTTGAGTCGGATAAGGTCGTGTTGACCAGAAGTGGAGTCTATGTGGGTAAAGGATATATGTTGGGCAGTATGTTTAAGCTTAATGTAATGACTATTATCCCAAAAATGAACAAGAAAATTTATTCTTCTGCTTATATGCTTAAGTCCCCTGAATTATGGCATGGTAGATTACGTCATGTGAATTTTGACTCTTTGCATAGATTAATCAATTAGATCACATACCATCTTTCACGATTAATCCAAATCAGAAATGTAAAACTTGTGTAGAAGCAAAATTGACAAGGACTTTATTTCATTCTATTGAAGGAAGTACTGACCCTTTAGATTTAGTGCATAGTGATGTGTGTGACTTGAAAGTCGTATAATCACGTGGTGGTAACAAGTATTTTATCACTTTTGTTAATGATTACACTAAATATTGTTATGTGTAATTGCTTAAAAGCAAAGATAATGCGATTAATAAATTTATTCTTTTTAAGAATGAAGTTGAGAATCAACTAAGTCGAAAGATTAAGGCTTTAAAAAGTGATCATGGTCAAGAATATGAATTGCCATTTATTGAGATTTGTGTTAAATTTGGAATTATCCACCAAACTACAGGGTCTTATTCCCCTCAATCAAATGGTGTTGCTGAGTGGAAAAATAGGACGTTAAAGGAAATGAGAAATGCAATGTTGATAAGTTCTTGATTACCATAGGACTTGTGGGGGGGAAGCAATTCTATCCGTGAATTACATTCTAAATAGAATAGCTTGGAAGAAAGTAGACAAGACTCCATATGAATTATGAAAAGACTGCAAGCCTTCTTATAATTTCCTACAAATGTGGGGGTGTCTTGCAAAAGTGGTGGTACCTACACCCAAGCAGGTTAGGATAGGTCTGAAAATTGTGGATTGTATATTCATTGATTATGCACAGAATAGTAATGCATATAGGTTTCTTGTGCACAAGTCTGATATTTCAAATATACACAAGAATACCATTATGAATTCAAGGAATGTGTCTTTCTTTGAGGACGTACGTCCTTGCCGAACCTAAGGAGAGGATCAAAGTTATGAGAACGAACCTGAAGATGATCCTAGTGATAGTGATCAAGATAAGGAGATAGATGAGCTAAGAAGAAGTAAGAGGGCTAGGACTTCTAAGTTTTTTGGTCAAGACTACTTGACTTATATGTTAGAGGGAGAGCCTCAAACTTTTCTTAAAGCTCTGACTTCACCTGAAAGTACTTTGTGAAAAGAAGCTATTAAAGAGTGAAATTGACTCCATCTTACAAAACCACACTTAGGAGTTAGTTGATCTACTCTCAAACAATAAGGCCTTGGGAAATAAGTGGATCTTTAGAAGAAAGATGAAAGCTGATGGGTCAATTGATAAGTATAAAGCTATGCTAGTTATCAAAGGATACAGGCAACGAAAATGCCTACAGGCAACGAAAATGCCTGGATACTTTGATCCGTATTCTCCTCTCACAAGGATAACATCCATTCACATGGTGATTGCATTAGCAACTTTACATGGTTAGGAAATACATCAGATAGATGTAAAGACAACTTTCTTAAATAGAGATTTAGACGAAGAAATCTATATGGAGCAACCCGAGGGGTTTTCAGTTCCAGGAAAAAATAAGAAGGTTTATAAGCTTGTCTTATCATTGTATGGTTTGAAGCAAGCTCCTAAGTAATGGTATAAGAAGTTTGACAATGCTATGTTGTCAAATGGATTTAGAATCAATGAGTGTGAAAAATGCGTATATGTAAAAGACATTGACAGAGGTTATGTCATTTTGTGTCTATACGTTGATGACATACTCATTGTTGATAGTAATGATGAGATGATTAGAACTACCAAAAGATTGTTAAAGTCTAAGTTTGACATGAAAGATATAGACTTTGCAGATGTGATTCTGAGTATTAAGCTTACTAGAACATCTGGTGGTATTGTACTTTCTCAATCTCATTATGTTGAGAAGATACTTGAGAAATTTGGTAAATTAGGTACAAGTGTGTCAAGGACACTGGTAGGCTTGAGTCTACATTTGACCAAGAAAAATGGTGAGAGTGTCTTTCAATTAGAATATTCTCAGGTCGTTGGGAGTTTGATGTATTTGATGAGTTGTATAAGGCTGGATATAGCCTACTTTGTTAGTAGGCTTAGTAGATACATGAGCAATCCTAATGCTACTCATTGGAAGGGCATTATGCGAGTGTTGGGTTATCTCCGCTATACCTGAGATTATGGGCTACATTATACCAGATGCCTAACGGTCCTAGAAGGGTATAGCGACGCTAATTTCTATTAAAAGGACTTCAAATCCACTAATGGTTATGTGTTTACTCTCGAAGGGGCAACCCTGTCTTGGAAATCTTCCAAGCAAATGTGTATATCGAGATCAACGATAAAATCTGAGTTTGTTGCTTTAAATAAAGTAAATAAAGAAGTTGAATAGCTTTGCCAATTCATTGAAGATATTCCACGTTGGCCAAAACCTGTACTCATTATCTGTATTCATTGTGATAGCCAATAGGCGATTGATTGGGCACAGAGTAATATGTATAATGGAAAGTCTAGACATATCACATAATTCCATATGACAACTACTCTCTAATGGAGTTGTCTCTCTAGACTATGTAAAGTCTAAGGACAACATTACAGATCTACTAACCAAAGGGTTAACTCGAGAGTTGGTAGAAATGTCCTCAAGAGAAATGGGGTTAAGGCCTTTAGTAAATGTTAACGGAATGAAAAACCCAACTTAGTTAATTGGAGATCTCAAGATCTAGGTTCAAAGGGACAACCTAATTAAGTGTAACGGGTGAGTTACTGAAGAGGTAAATCCTCTTGCCTATTCTTTTATACAGTAATACCCTGTGGGGGTGGAAGGTTAAGCTAATGCTTTTAATGACCTAAGTGATGTGAATAGTCAACTGTGATATAGTGAAATACCTTATGTAGGTCACCTATATGCGTGTGAAGTGGGGCCTTTTCTTTAAGAATTGACAAGGTTGCATTCTTTAAAAACACTTACTAAACCAGGCTAGTGTTTCAGGGCCAAACCGGACACACCAGTGAGATCAAGAACAATAGTTATGTGAGGTCTATTGTCTCGGCTTATACAAATGACAGAATAGTTCAAGACATCACATTCACTGGTCAGCCAGTAAATCCGATAGGCTTTCACTACGAAAGGTTCAAGGCCAACAACTACATTTTCTGATGCAGGGTTAGTCTGTGTGCTCTCTCTCCGAGTGTTTGTTGTTAAACGTTGCCGGTTTTTCTTCATTCGGTCAATTTTTATTCATGTGGGGATTGTTGGAAAAAATGGTTTTATGGTGACTTTAATGTGAAATTAAAGTGGGTCCTAACCATTGTTTGAGATGAGATCAAATGGGTTTGGATTCTTTGTAACAAGATCTTTACACCACAAAAAGAATGACCAGAAACCATTGAGAATTGAATGAGAAATTGTCTCATAAAGTTAACCTTATGAATCAGGTATTGGGAATAGTATGTAACCACTTATCCCATATTGATCGTAGAGGAAAACATTGATAGGTATTTAAATCCTAAGTTTTTGATAAGGACATAAGCTCTTTGGGGCATCCAAATTTTCTGAAAGGGAGTTATGGATGCTTGACAGATGGGCTTGGGCTAGAACTATGGTCCAAGTTGGTTATGAAAAAATTGCCACATGCGCGTGTGTTGCCCCGCTTGTCTGGACCGAGTGGGGCCGAGTCCTAGTCCGTGATCTGTGGTCCGTGATCCATGGGTCATGGGTCGGGATCTTGGATCTTTGGTCATGGGCTAGGGCTTGGGCTGAGGTTTGAGGCTTGAGGCTTGCTGGAATGGGTTAGGTTTAGGTTGGGGCCAAATTGGTGGCCTATCAACCTAATCTTTTCGGGCTAAGTCTATTAGGTGGTTGTTGATATAGATATACACACATGTGTATATTGTGTGTAACTTTTGCACTTAAGATGGTGTCTTATTTCCAGTTTTGGTGTATCACTTCTTCAGTTTTTGCAAAATTGAAGTCTGCATTTGTTGCAGGAAAAACTCCTCATCTCTCCCTTATTGTGTATAAAAGGAGATATTTTTCTTTGTTTTTAGATGCAGAATTCCTTTGCTCTCATATTATAGTCAGTCTGTCTACAACATATTCTTCCTATGTGAGAGAGTGCTGCCAATGTCAGTTCACCGGAGCTAACTAGAAAGTGTTTCTGACTTAGCAGGTTCTAACTGTCATATCTTAAGAGACAGATGCTGACATACCTCCAGTACCCACAGTGAGGTGGCAAATCTATTTTAAGGAGATTGTGGTATCACACAAGTTTCAGTTTGCATCCTTTTCTTATTTCAGTACTTTATTTTGTTAAATAATTTTGTTTACCAAGTTGTAATCTTCAATATGATTCACTCCCATGATATCATGTTATGTAATTTTTATTTAATTAAATATGAATCTGTTTATTTTATTTAGATTACGCAATTTGTACAACACCAAATACATTTTATATTTACAAATCTATGGCATTTGATGTAATACCTAGCTGTAGTGTTCGTTGTTTTTCTTCTTGTACCAAAACAATCGACTACCACCAAATTCAAATGTGGGCATGTTTTTTAAATGTGTATACATACACACACACACACACACACACACACACATATATATATATATATATGCATATCATTGTAAGCATTTGTATATGTGCCTACGTATGCATCTATACCTATGGTCAATTATAAAGTTTTTCATATATCATGTATTGTAGAAAAAGTTGGCTAATGCAAATCACAAACATATATTTGGCATACCATTCAATTATGAACCTACCTCATGAAATTGTTTTGATTTGTCAATTATATATCATACTTCGTGTAACTAATCAAGATTTATTTGATTTGTCAATGGAAATATAAAGCATACAATTATTAAACAATTGTTGCTTAGAATATATTTTTATGTCAAGCAATGTTTTTTGTTTTTTTTTAAAGGTCAACATCGAATCATTCATCTTAAAAGCTTTCGCCAAGGCCTCAAAACTTGGAGATTACCTTGGTGAGATAATTAGATCGATTCATTTTAGAAACTATAGAGATTGCTATGCATCAATTTTTTTTGTTTGAAAAAAAAGTTTTTTTAATGTTTGTGTTTTGTGTTTTTGGTTCTAAGTTAGTTTCTTTTATCAATTCGGCCTATCATTTTATTCTACCTATCATTTTATTCTACCTTCATATTAGTTATTAATGTAGAAGGTATGTGTAGACACCCCATTTTTGACCCTCCACAAGACTTGGACGTCATCGTTTGAACACTCGATGATCATCCATGCCTGTGTTCGTTTTGAGTTCCCGAAGGCCTCGGTCGCGCGCCTTGCCTCAAGATCTCTCAACTTGTTTGTTTTGTGCTTGGTTGTGGACCAAACACTTGTGTTTTTGCTTTTGAGGGAAGATGGTGGCTTGTTTGCCATCTCCTCAACCCATCAGCCAAGGCTTGAAGCCATCAGCCTTTTTTCTTGCCATCGACCAAAAGTGTTGGCCGATCGGCACATTATTTGGTTGGCCGGCACTTGTGTTGGTCGATCGGCCATGTTTTCTGGCCGAACCCTGTTCATCTGCTTTATGCAGATATTTTATGCCAGCTGTCACAGTTGGCATGCACAATTCACACCCTCCATACACTTGTATGGAGGGATTTGCACCTTTGCTTAGCTTGCTTTTGATGCCTTGGAATTGGATTTCTATAAGAAGGGAGCTCCTCCTCCCTTCTCAGAGGTTCTGAAAAAGAGGGTTAGAGAAGTTGTATCTATCTATCTCTATATTTCCCTCTCTTTACATCTTTGTGTGTGTTTTTGTGCTCTAAAGGGTGTTTTGTTCACACTATTGCACACAAACACCTAACAATACACCATCCTTGGTTGCTGAGATACTAGGGAGTTGGTGTTAGGGTTCTTGGGCTGGTTTTGATCAGAGAAAGTTGCTAGAGTGGTGTTCTTGAAGAGGTTCTTCAAGGGTGAGCAAACTTGCTTTTAAACACCCATTCTTGCTCAAGCTTTTAGACCTACTTGCTTATTGTTTTAAGCCTAACTCTTAACTGATAAAAGTTATATTTTTTGGTGCTTTAAATCTTTGGTTAAGGTCTCTTTTTGGTTTGGGGTTGTTTACCCCCTCCAAGGCCTTGTTAGGTCTTGTTTTAGGCCATCCCTTTTGGCCCTTGTTCTTAGCTTTGCATGACCTTTCTACCACTAAAATCCAAAGGATTTTCAGTGGTGGAAAGGTGGTTTTGAGATCTTAAATAGGAGAGGAAAATCCCCTCTCCTTGTTGTCTTGTATGCTAGTATAAATGGCTTATATTGGTAGAATGTTTGCTTAGCTTGTTTTAGCTCCATTTCAGCAAGAATTTGATGTTATTTTTCCATGTTTTACCTCTGTCTAAGGTTGGTCTAATGGCTTCTTGCATGCACCATGTACTTGTCTTGTAATCCTCTCTATTGCCTTAACATGCATCTTGTGTTTAGACCATCATGCTTGCATATTTTGGCTCAACTCGAAAGAGCTTTTAGTCATGTTTTACCATGCTCCAGCCCTGTTTCATGTTTTTTTTTTTTGTTTTTTTTATATCATATATGCCATGCTTTGTATAGCTACCATGCAACCTAGCTTGTTAGCTTTGTGCATCAAGTCCACTAGCATGCTTTACTTGGCTCATTTCAATGATTTGGCATCATTTGTAATGTTATTTCAATCCATGTTACATGCTCATGCACTTGCATTTGTCATTCATTCAATGCGTTAGAGGGTTGGCCCCTTTATGCCTTAACATGAATCATTGCGTATGCTTTCATGCCTTAGCTTGCAAACCATCATTTCAATATGTTTTTGGGGTTATTTTGCCATGATATAACTCTGATTTTTATTGCTTAACTCATGCCATGTTTGGTTTTGATAGGTGTAGTGTAACACCCCTTTTGTGGCCTTGCATGCCTCATGCTTTTGGTCCTTCGTTCTAGCTTATTTTGGCTTTGGTCCTTGCATGTTTTAGGCTCATTTTGATATGATCTAGGACTGTTTTGGATTATACTTACTATTTGCTTCATGTTTTGCATAGCCATGGTTTGAACCCCTTGGCTAGCCTTGAGCTTTAAGCCTTTTTGCATGACTTGCTTGCTTTGTTTGGTTGGTTTGGCACCTTTCCTAACATGATTTCAGAGCTTAGAATGTATGTCACATGTCCATATTTGTCCCCTTTTAAGTGTTCTTGAAAGTTGCTTTCCTATGCTTAGGTGATAGGCCAATTGGCATGCATGTTTGTATGTACCTTTGTCTTCATTTCCATAGCATTTCGGCCACTGATTTGGGCATGTTTACGAGCTGTCCACTTTAGTTTAAATCCATCCTTTCGCATGTTGTTGCATGTTTACCTCGTATGTTGTTGCATGCTTGTTGCATACTTGGTACATTATATGTTGTTGCATATTAGTTCCCTTGCATGTTGTGGCATGCTAGTCCTATTATATTATGCTTACATGCTTGTTGCATGTTTGCTAATTGACATGTTGTTGTATGCTCATCCATCTTGCATACTTGTTAGATTATATGTTGTTGCATGTTTGTTATTGGTATTGTTGTTACATGCCTATTACATTGTATGCATGCATGTTTGCATTGCTTAGGTTGCATATCGCTTGCTTGCATGCTCATGTTGCATTAGCTTGCTTGCATGCTTAGGTTGCATTGCATTGCGTGTGCATTCCCTTGCCTCTTGATCAAGCATGATAGAGGTTGGGGCCCCTTGTGTATTTTGTGCATTTCATTCCATATTGAATTGCGCACTTGGCTCCTTTGGCCATCATGCATTGAAATACGTGATTAGTGGTTTGAGGGTCGAGAACTACACACCTTTGAGTCTTAAACATGATAAGGGGTGTAGTTGTGCAGACATTGTCTTGTAAATGTATTGCCATGCTCTGTTTGTCCTCTACTGCAGCAACAGGAGCTTTTCATAGGAAGAGATGGTCGATCAACCATATTCAATGCCGATCGGCAACAAACATTTGGCCGAGAGCCTTATATTTGGTCGATGACCTTCCTATCTTGGTCGATGGCATCATCTCTTGGTCGATGACCTCCCACAGTGTACACAAGATGGTTCAGAAGTGTCACAGAGGTTGGCACAATTTTCAGAGGTATAGAGCAGTGCAAACAGAGGCAACATGAAGCATGACGATGGATTTCCGAGCGAAGCCGTCCGAACATGCATTCATCCCTCGTCTTGAGGCCATTTCAGTGTTTTAATAACTTAGAATAGTTATTTATTTCGATTTGGTTGTGTAATTAATTAATTAGCTTGTTAGTTAGTTAATTAGATGTTTTGTATTATTCTTTTGGTCCCTCCACCGAGAGGGCGCAATTATGTAATAAGCGTGCGTGTGTGTGATGCATGTCTTCTAACCCCCACTTCTTTCTCCCTTTTACTTACCTGCTTTCAGTGGTTAGTTCTAGGGCATATTTCAATTGGCAACCTTATGCTATGCATGTTTGCACCATTCATCTGTATTGCATACACCGGGCTCAGCGCATCATACTAACTACATTGTATTTCAATTCCAAGTTGAATTCATGTATCGAATTGCCTCATCTCATATGCCATTTTAGATTAGCCGAGCCTATTCTAGTTGCACTTTGCATGCGATGCATTAGCCATTTTAACATGAACTAGGATCATGCATGATTTCTAACTAGTTTCTTGTTTTGGCTCGGAGTACACTGTGAGTGTTTATGCTTTAGCATCTTGCATGAGTGTGAGTTTTGCCATGACAGGATGCTTGCCATGAGGCTAATCACTTATATGATATAACTACCTGAATGCCTGTGGGTGAAGGTTGGATTACTTGAATTGGGACAATTCATTGAAATCCGCATTTTAGCCTACTCGCGAGTAGCAAACTTCAAACCATTTTCAAACAAATGAAAATGCAATGCTTTGTTCCAAATTAGGCGATCTAGTCTATACTTGTGTGTTGTGCGCATCACATAGTAAATTCTAGCTAATAACCAGAATAAGAACACATATGTTTTCAAAAATAAGATATCATGCTTAGTATAGGCCGATCTTTGATTGGGCGAGCAGGGGTGCTCATTGCATGACCTTCCCCAATCGTACCCAAGTTCCTGAGTCGAGGCAACTTTGGTGATGACGGACACGTGGCCTTAGGCACGAGTCAAGGTTTCCTAAATTCCCCCAAAATAAAATATTTAGGTGGCGACTCTGTATCTAGCAAAGCAGTCCATGTTTGGCACTTCTTTCTTAAAAATCAGTTTTCCAAAACGATTTGCCGGATTTGGACTCTTTGGTGATTTATTAGTCTTGCATCGCACTTTGCGAGATTAGATTCAGAACCGTGACATTGAGTCCGAACTATAGTAGCTAGAGAACAAAACAAGATTTTCTCGGGAGTTCTCCGGGCACGTTTACAGTATGTCATGTTAATGATTTCATCCATAACCACCTTTTTCAATTTTTGTTAATGATTTTATCCATAACACTTGAGTGGTTAGAAATTTGAAACTTATACATTAGAATTAATACTTCTACTTCAAGTGTGCTGCTTGAATTTGTGGTAATTATATGTGACATATTTTTTCTAATTTCATCTTTGGAGTTGGCGTGCTTGCTGCAAGAGTTGTTCATGCGTGTTACGGAGGAATTCGACAATGATCTTCATTTTGCTTTTGCATCTATGTAGCCTACATACCCCGTCCCCCCCCCCAAAAAAAAAAAAAACTATCAGTACTTAGCAAATTTTCGTTCGGCATAGTATAACTATTGCATTTTGTTATACTCATGTTTTTGTATAATAGGTTCAATATCTACGACAACTTATAAGCCTCCAGAACAACAATATATAGGTCAATTTGTTGTGCCGTTTCTAAGTACTGAAATTATGAAATGGATTCATCTATAGTGCTCATAACTGTTGTTGAATGGAGAAAACATCAAGCTATAAGTAGCGTGCAACAGGGTAAAATCAGTAATTATTGATCAAAGATTAAGTATTCTGTTATATGGATGTAAATTTCAAATCAACTAGTTTTAGATTGCTTGAACCACGGGCATGGGCTATCGTGCGAAGCACGACACCTCGCAACTAGCGTATATATATTTTTACAATAGGTGAGTATTACGTTGGTGTTACAATGTTTTTCTACCATATATTAGTGATTATGGGATCTCCTGAATGGGTATCTAGGTGAGCTCGACAGTTTGAACCCTCGGTCTGGTTTTACGAATACAATGTGAAACAAAATGAGAGTCCAAATCTAGAAGATCTATAGAAAGTCCACCAATCACAAGAAGTGCCAAAATGGACTACATCACCAGACTTAGAGTCGCCATCTATTGTTTTGGAAAAACTAGGACACTCATGACTTGTGCCAAAGGCCATAGTCTGTTGTAACCAAAGTGTCTCAGCATGGGAGTTTAGGTATGAGGGAGGAATGTCCTGAATTGAGCACTATCGCTCACCCAATATGAGATCAGCCTCTACTAGTTTTTGATATGAGAATTATTAACACAATATGATCATATAATCTAATTATTAATGCTATCTTTACTATGTGAAACAGACAAGTATAGACTAAATCACCTACTTTGAGATGCTCTAAACTTTTGCCATTTGAAAGAGTTTGAAAGCAGAAATCTTATAAAAAATCAAGATAACTGTCATTCGAAAAGATTGGAGTCATTCCAATTTAGGCAATAAGGACTCCATACAATAGGCAAACATAGAGATATATCATATAGTACTTAGCCTTATGGTAGTATGCTAGACATAATAATAAAAACAATCACAGACCCAGGATGCGAAGATGAAAGAAGCTCACGTAGTACTCCCTTACACCATGCCATGAGCATAAAGGGTTAGAAATCAATGCATGATCTTAGACACTAAACTATAATGATTCTGGTTTAGACCTGACCCATTTATTATTTTGGAACTAGGAATTCTTATCTTAAATGGTTGTTCATACCCTTATACATCCTATTCTTGATTGAGTTTGGTTATTTGGATGTCGTTGTTGTGTTTGGAAAAGGTTGGGAGTCCGTTTTTTAAAGGAGTCTTTGCTCATATTTTGGTCAGTTCGCTCGAGCAGTCCTTTTGTCACTCGAGCGGTCTTTGAGAACTTCTAATATAACTGCAGGTCTGTAAAAGTATTGGAAAGGTAATGTTTTTTGCTCGAGCGATGTTTCTTGTGCTCAAGCGGTCTTGGGTTGAGCAGTTCTTCTTGAGGTCGAGCGGTTAGTCTCTGTCTTTAAAATTTCTGGGAGGGTGTCATTGTGCGCTCGAGTGGTAACTTTGTTCACTCGAGCAGTCTCACTTGTTGTGTTTGATTGCTCGAGCAGTCTGCCCATATATCAGTTCGTAAAAGTCACTTTTTGAGTCATTTTCTCATCTCCCTCTCTCTCTAAACATTCTAAAATCTCAAATTTTCTTTCTCTCTCTATAAAAACCATCTTTAAACCTCAAATACACTATCATCCATTGATCTCTCAACCATTGTCCTTTGGGAAAAAGGGTAGAGCTTGCCTAAAGCTTTATTTTGATTGGAGCATAGTTGATTTTTGGCTTCGTCAAAGTTTTTTCCCTCTCTCCCTTGTCTTCTAGTTTTGAGGTAGGGATTTCTCCACACTTTTGTATGGTTTTTAACTTGGTTATTTGTTTTTCTACACAATATTGTGATTTGGAGATTTTTACAAAATCAAGGGTTTTGGTTTAAAAATCAAAAGAGGGGTTTTCAAATGGGTACTTGAATATGATTGTGGGTTTGTAAATGTGGTTGAGTTGTGATAAAATGGTGGATTTTTATCCTTAGAATTGATTTATAAGGAAAATGGAATTTTGCCCTAAAATGTGAATATTTGATTTTGTAGATAGAAAATGGAAATGATGTTGGGTTTTATGAAATTGGAATGATGATGATGGTTGTGGTCGAGTTAGATATGTATTGTCACTCCCATCTTGAAATTTTAGAAAGTTTATTTTTATTGGAAATTATCTATCTATTTAGAGATATCTATTTTGGGCTATCGGTGGAGGATAGCTATGATTGTTGCAAAAATTGCATGAGAATTAGGAGAATTGAAACTAATTTCTCATCCATTTGCATTGAGCATTGTTGCATACTTAACACATTGAAAATGCATATTGTTTTGAGAAAAATGGGTGCATACCTTAGTGAATTTGGGTAGGGGTGTGATTGTGGTATTATTGTTGGTCTGTGTATCCTTGGAGAACGTCTAGAAACTCATGTGGTTAGGTGCCGAGTCTTCCGGTTAGTACCGGTAAAAATGGCAATTGGTAATGCTTGTATAGCTTATTTGCAGACACATACCTAGAGATTCCTAGTGCTTATATCCACTGCCTTGTTTTCTGTTGTAAATTAAATATTTTCAAGAATTGTGATATAAACTTGGCATTGCATGGTTTTGGAAAGATATATAAAATGTTTTGGTATGAGCATTGCATATGCATTCACCTTATATTTCTGTTAAGATTCATACACTGTGTTAGAGTATCTCTACTGGGCTTTGGCTAATCTTATGCAGAAAATCATTTTTAGGTGCTGATGATATGCCTCGCTAAAGCCGTAGATTAGGAAGACTTAGAGCCAAGAGCTTCTTTTTGTTATTGTTGTATTTATGTTGTAACCAAGCATCGTCTTGGAAAGTTGTAGCCATTAAGGCATTTATCTATCTGTTCAACTTTTATTTCATACCGTTAACTTGTGGGACATGCTATAGATTCAGGATTAGGACTTATGAATCTATAATTGCATATGTTACCTTTTGTAGAATGGAATCATATGAATGGAAGGTTACGATATTCAAAACTGTGTTGTTATTTAATATTTGTCATGAGATGAATTATGGTTATTATTTCGGGGCATTACAACTTGGTATCAAAGCTACTAGATTTGAATACTTTGGGGTCATGGGATGTGGTTTTTACCACAATGGGTTACCTCGCTAGTTTGTGTTAGAAGTAAACTTGGTATGCTATGTGATAACATGCTTATGTGACTAAATGGGCATATGATTTAATTTATAAGATATTGATTGGGTCTACAAGTTTCTAAAAGTCCTGTTAAAAGTGCACTTGATCACTACTATTTCTAATTGGAACTCTGGTAACGTTGTGGGACGATCATTATCTAGAAATGAAGTTTGTATGTGTTTATGTGACTATGTGCTTATGTAAAATGAATTAATTGTTGTCCACTGCATTAAGACATGAGTGAGTTAGCTTCGACACATTTGTAAATATGCTAATCTCTGGTGTTACCTTCATTAGGATGTCAGGATGTGGACGTGGACGTGGTGGTGGTAAGCTTGGTAAGCCTAGACGGCAGGAGGTGCCATTACCGGATGATACTCCAGTGCAGAAGGAATGGGTTAGTCAGGCTAATGTGGCCAAACCAGTTGGTTAGCAAGCTATGGGTGCTTTAGCCCATGAGATGGTCAGAGCTTTGTGGGAATCCATGGACGTTCTCAGAGTTGAGAATCAAGTCTAGGCCCATGTTGCTGAGATAAGGCCATCGTTTCTAAAGAGGAAGTTCTTCAAGTCTAATCCAGATGAGTTTTTGGGGGATCTGAAGGAGCCACTGAAGGCAGATGAGTGGCTAGAGCAGATGGTGTAGACGTTCGAGATGCTTGGCATTGACGACGATGGGCTGAGAGTGACCTTGGCATCCTCTAGTTGAAGGGAGATGTGTGTCAGTGGTGGAAGTATGCGCGTGGGCATATTGGGGTGACTTGGGAGGCCTTTATCAATGTCTTCCAGGACAAGTTCTTGCCTTCCACAACTAGGGAGAAGTTGAGAGAGTAGTTTCTGAAGCTTAAGTAGCTTAACAGATCGGTGGCTGAGTTTAAGGCTGCCTTTACTAGTTTATTGAGGTTTACACCAGAACTTGTGGCGACGGAGGAACGCCGTTATATTGAGTTCGAGAAGAGGTTGAGGACCGAGCTTCTTTTCAAAGTGGACGGGTCCATGATTAGGGTCTACGAACGTCTTGTGGAGGTTGTAGCTTATCTTCAGACCGTGGTTTAGTCGGATGAGGAATGGATGAGGGACTCAAAACAGAGGAGTTAGGAGGTTCAGGGGGAGACTTTGGACAACAAGAGATAGAGGGGTTCCACCCCATAGCAGTCCCAAGGAGCACAATCTAGATCCACTTTTCCTGTACCAAATTGTGGATCAAAGAGAGGTGTTCAGAGTGGAATCACTTGCTTTAAGTGTGGTCAGCTGGGCCACAAGTCTTTAGTTTGCCTGTAGAAAGGAGGAGGGCAACAGTCTGCGTCGTCTGTAGCTTGTCCTCTGAGCCAGAGTTAGAGAAGAGGGCGGTTGCCTACCTGTTATTAGTGTGGGCAGTTAGGGCACATGAGGAGGTTTTGCCCTCAGTCAGGTGGCACTTCTGGTGCATCTGGTTCAAGGTAGACACAGAGTTATTAGCCTACACTGTCAGCACAGGCCTTAAGAGCTAATCAGGGAGCCTCTTTGGCTCAATCCGTGTTTTAGACTTATGCTCTGAGGGGTGAGTAGGTAAAGCAGAGACCTACGAGGCGTGTGTATGCTATTACCACGCCAGATTTGTCGCCAGCACCTTCGGTAGTGAAATGTAACTTATTGTTGTGTAATTCTATTACCAATGTGTTGATTGATACTGGTACATCCCATTCTTTCATTTCGTTTGCTTTCGCATCAACATTGGGCTTAGAAGTCGCTCAGTTAGCGTCTCTACTTAGGGTAGAGTCACCTGTTGGTGGTAAGGTTGTGTTGTACAAGGGGTGTCGGGGTTGTGAGATTGAGGTTGCCGGTTGCCGACTTCCTTTTGCTTTTGTGTTGATTAATATGTTGGGTTTCGATGTTATTTTAGGCATGGATTGGTTATCCTCATATTGGGCCATTATAGGCTGTTACCGTCAGAGAGTTACAGTGTGCACCTTGAGTGGTGAATGTGTTTATTTCCTGGAAGACCGAGTTGATGGAGCCTTGTTGCTAGTGTATGATTCGTGTGGTTAGGGTGAGCGTAGTCTCCTTTTTGCTACATACTTGGGTGTTGAGAGTGATGTGGTTTGAGTAGAGTTGCCGATGGTAGTTTGTGAATACCTGGACGTCTTTCCCGAGGATCTCACTAGTTTGCCGCCTCATTGTGAGATTGAGTTCTTTATTGATTCAGTGCCTGGTACGGCACCGATTTCCATGACACCTTATAGATTTGCACCCACGAAATTGAGTGAGTTGAAGATTCAACTCCAAGAATTATTTGATAAGGGCTTTTTCCGCCTCGGTACTTTGCCTTGGGAAGCACCGACTCTTTTTGCCAAGAAAAAGGATGACATATTGCGACTTTGTATCAATTACTAGAAGTTGAACCAAGTAGCTATTAAGAACAAGTACCCACTACCCTGTGTAGATGACTTGTTTGACTAGTTGAAGGGGTCTTGTTGCCTTTCTAAGATAGATTTGAGATTGGGTTGTCATCAGTTGAGAGTAAAGGAGGAGCATATCCAGAAAAATGACATTTCGTATGCGGTATGGCCACTTTGAGTTTCTAGTGATGCCTCTTGGGCTAACCAATGCACCAGCCTCATTTATGGATTTAATGAATCGAATCTTGTGAGTTCTTAGACCGTTTTGTGGTTGTTTTTGTTGACAAAATCTTGATTTACTCACCCTTTGAGAAGGAACAAGAGAAATACTTGTGGATTGTACTTGAGTTGCTTAGAGCCCACAAATTGTATGCTAAGTTCGGGAAATGCGAGTTCTGGTTGAGGGAGGTAAAATTCTTAGGCCATGTGGTATCTAGGGAATGGGTGATTGTAGACTCTTCTAAGATAGAGTAGTGTAAGATTGGGAACAACCGAAGAATGCCTTTGAGATCTGGAGTTTCTTGGGGTTAGCTTGGTATTATCAACGTTTTGTGAAGGATTTCTCTAGATTAGCCTCACTGTTGACTAGACTGACAAGGAACATAATCAAATTTGTGTGGAGCGAGACTTGTGAGAAATCGTTTCAAGAGCTTAAGGTTAGACTTACCACTGCTCCAGTGTTGATTATTCTGGAGAGGGGTTTGGGCTATTCAATGTATTGTGATGCGTCTCGGTAAAGTTTAGGTTGTGTCTTGATGCAAGAGGGGAAGGTAGCCGCATATGGCTCACGACAGTTAAAAACACACAAGAAGAACTATCCTACCTATGACTTAGAACTAGCAGTAGTGATTTTTGGTTTTAAAATCTAGAGACATTATCTTTACGGTGAGAGATTTGAGCTTTCTTTCGATCACAAGAGTCTGAAGTATCTATTTTCACAGAAAGATTTCAATCTAAGACAGATGAGGTGGATGGATGGAAGATTATGATTTTGAGTAACACTATCATCTAGGGAAAGCCAATGTAGTGGCTGACGTCTTGAGTAGGAAGTCCATTAGCAGTGTAGCTAGTATTTCCATTTGGGAATGGGAGATATTGGGTGCTATTGGTGAGTTTGACTTGCATCTTGGCGAGTCTGTTGAGTTGGTAGCCTTGTTTACTATGGTTGTACAACTTACACTTGTGAGTTGAGTTAGAGAAACATGACGGGGTAATCATGAGGTAGAGTCTACCCGAGAGAAGATATCTAGTGGAAAGATAGAGAAGGGCTTGAACGTGTATTCTAACTCGAGTGTTAGATATCTTGATCGTCTTTTCGTGTCAGAGTCGTGTAAGGAGGAGGTACTTTGAGGGTTTCACCATTTGCGCCTTGTGGTACACCCAGAAGGCACAAAGATGTATCACAACCTTAGTCACCAGTTTTGATAAAGGGGGATGAAGAGAGATGTAGCCTTGTTTGTATCGAGGTGCCTTACTTGTCAACAAGTGAAGGTCGAGCTTCAGAGGCCAGTTGGTTTGTTGTAACCCTTGCCTATAGCCAAGTGGAAGTGGAAGCATATCACGATGGATTTTGTTGTGGGTGTTCTGAGGAAACAACAGGGTAATGATGCCGTATGAGTGATAGTTGATCGGTTAACTAAGTTAGCACACTTTGTACCTATGCGCAAAGTGATTTGATAGATTATATTGCCGACCTTTATGTTAGGGACATAGTTCGACTTCAGGAGGTCCTTGTGGCCATTGTTTCTGATAGAGATCCACATTTCATGGTTTGGTTGTAGCAGAGCCTACAGAATGCCTTGGGCACTAGGTTGACTTTTAGCACCGCTTATCATTCTCAGACTAACAGATAGTTAGAGCGTACTATTCAAATCTTATAGGATATGCTTCGGGGTTGGGTTCTTGACTCTAAGGGGTCATGGGAGAGGCACTTGCCTTTAGGGGATTTTGCTTATAACAATAGCTTTTAGGCGAGTATTGGCATGGCATCGTTTGAGGTCTTGTATGGCTGATCGTGTAGATCTTCAGTATTGTGGGAATCGAGTAATTAAAGGGACGAAGTCTGATACGCACAGGGAGCCGGGTGTTGAACGGCTCCCTTCTGCTCTGTCAAGACGCCGAGTAGGATCTTTGGGCCGAATATACTGGAAAAAGCGTGTCAGGACAAATGAAAGAATACATAAACAAAAGAAAAAGTAGACTCTGGCCCCGAGGCTGAAAAATGACTATAAATACAAGAGCTTCAGATTTATAAAGGTATGTAAGAAACACTTCTATAAACTTAGTAAGCAAGCTTTCTGGAGGAGAACTGACTTGTCCGTCGGAGTGCTAATTCCGGCACCCCCGACCGGAGTTTGTATTTTTGCAGGTGACTAGCAGAGGATCGTTGGCGTCTTCCAGGATCTCAAGAGCATTTCCAAACCACATTCAGCACAATAGGCGCCGTCGTGGGAATACTCAAATATATCCATGAAAGACGTGACTAAAGATCCCGATAGCCACCGACGAGACCGACGGAGAGACGACTTCACTCCGCATTTACACTCGGAGAGGCAACCGTCGCAATGACACGCCCGCACTCTAGCTCACCAACGATTCTAACACGAGACGATGCAAGCGACCATGGAACAAAGCAGATGCACCAAACAGAGTTTGACAAAGATCATCGGCGAGAACGAACGCCTTCCGCGACGGCCTTAGAGAAAGCAAAGTCCCACCAGTAAGACTCAAGGTTCTCGGCGATCCCCAAAGGCGGGTCCTCGGCGACCTCGCGACCAACAATAAGAATACCAAAGGATTACGTTGAGGAAGTGACAGAGGACGATGTCGCCCAAGAGGCGCCCCGCTGACACCGTCCATATGATATCTGACTGCCGATATTGCTGACATACATAGGTCGGTCAATCACTTCAAGCCCTCAAAAGCCACCACCAAAGAAGCGACCCCGACCGAAGCGGCAAGCATCACCTTCGACGACTCGATTTGAGCGGTGTCACACTCCTCACGTAGATCCTTGGTTGTTACGCTTACGCTGCATATAGGTTCACCAGAGAACGCGTCCTTATCGATCGAAGTACTTCAGAGATTATGTACTATCAAACCTTCATCAAACTCGGGTTCAACGATTCGGATCTAACTCCGCTCCTATCCACTATTCGCTTCAACGCCAACCCGAGTACCCATTGGGAAAAATCAGCCTACCCGTTCGTGCTGGCTCGAGAACGGTGGTCGCGGAATTCTTGGTCGACAGGCTAGCATCGCCATACAATCTCATCATGGGGCGATTGTGGTTACATACCCCGGCCGTCCCAAGCACCTACCACCAGCTGCTACGCTTCCCAACAGAGCATGGCGTTGAGCAGATCCGTGGCTCCCAGCGGTCAGCCCAAGCATGTTACCTTCTCGCCGCCAGGACGCCGAAGGAACTGCAAGTAAACTCCGTCGGGGTGCCCAATGAGAAATCACGGAAGACGTTACGCCAACCAAACGAAAAGGCCACGGAAGGTTTAGACCGTTGACATCGATGGAAGCCCGGAAAAGTTTTTTATGATCGGCGCCTCTCTGAGCCAGGTCGACAAGCAGCAACTGATCACTTTCTTACTCGGCAACCTCGACGTCTTCGCGTGGACCCCGTATGAAATGCCGGGAATAGACCCAGCGGTCTCGCAGCATCACCTCAATGTCGACCCTCAGTGCAAGCCGATCATTCAGAAAGGCCGGCGATCCTCCGCAGAACACACTGCCGCCGTTGTCGAGGAAGTTGACAAATTGCTTGACGCCGGGGCAATCAGAGAAGTCACCTATCCCACGTGGCTCTCCAACACAGTGGTGGTGAAAAAGAAGAATGGCACCTGGCGAGTGTGTGTCGATTTCACGGATCTGAACAAAGCTTGCCCCAAAGACTGCTTTCCCTTGCCTAGAATTGACCAACTCGTCGATGCGACGCACGCCACCGCCAAGATGAGTTTCCTCGACGCCTATAGAGGCTACCATCAGATCGCCATGAATCCAGATGATCAGTACAAAACTGCATTCCTCACTCCAAGAGGAACCTCTTTCTGAGGTTATGCCTTTTGGACTAAAGAATGCAGGGCGACTTACTAAAGATCGGTCACCACGATGTTCAAAGAACAACTCGGCGCACTATGGAAGTATACATCGGCGACATGGTGGTCAAATCTAAAGAAGAACAAAA
Organism: Camellia lanceoleosa; assembly: GCA_025200525.1. NCBI lineage: Eukaryota > Viridiplantae > Streptophyta > Magnoliopsida > Ericales > Theaceae > Camellia > Camellia lanceoleosa. The sequence continues at coordinate 145,331,780 of CM045759.1, read as the reverse complement.
CCATATAGCCGATCCGAAAAGACATTCAACACCCCACGCAAGTCTGAGAATGAAGTCAATGCTTCCAAATGTGCATTCGGATCGGCTCGCAAATTCACGGCTACATCGTCAGCCCTCGAGGAATCGAAGACCACCCGAGGCAAGTCACAGCAATTTTGGAACCCGCCTTCTGCTCACCAAAGAAGTCCAAAAGTCGATGGGAATGGCAACAAGACTCAACGAGTTCATCACCGATCTACGATCGCTGCATAATTCTTCAGACATTATGCCAGGCGAGCTTTTTTATGGTCCGTCGAATGCGAGGCGCTTTTAACGGGCTCAAGACCTACCGGACAAGACCTCTTCTAACAACACCCGCCACGGTGACCCCTCATTTTATATCAATGTCTCGATGTGGCCGGTAACAGTATTGTTAAAAGAGGAGGAAGACAAACGCGATGTACTATGTGAGCAAGGCGATGGTGGACGCCAAACACGCTACCTACCGCTAGAAAAACTCGCCCTAGCCTCGGTCATGGCAAAGAAGAAAAGCGATGCACTACTTCCAAGCACACAAAGATCAAGGTGCTAACAGATTTCTTCGATCAAGATTCTCGAATGCGTACATCGTATGGTTTGAAATGGGCTCTAACTCGCCAATATGACATTCGCTTTCACCCAAACGCAATCAAGGTGTGCTTGCCGACTTTTGTGGCCGATTCACGGGAGGGCTTGCCGACCTCAAGCTCGGGGACCTCCACCAAAGGCCGGTTAGGTCAAAGCAGATTGAGAGTCTACGTTAGACATCCGCAATTATATCGATGGATCGTCTAACCAACGGGCAGCAGCGTCGTAATTATGTCCCAGACGGCAAGTCATTGAACAGCCGTCAAGCTCGGCTTGGAAGCATCGAATAACGAGGCCGAATATGAAGCCCTTCTAGCCGGACTGCGGAACGCACATGTTCTCGGCGAACGGCGACTGGGGGGGATTTGTGAAGCAAAAATGGTAATAGACCAGCTGAAGGGGGAGGATGCAGCAGAGATGAGCGTATGGCGGCCTATATGAAAACGGCTAACTCGTTGCTGGCGAAATTCGACCATCACGAACTAAACCAAATAACACGCGATCAAAATACACACGCGATGCCACAGCTTGCTTGGCCTCCGCCATCAACTCCGAGCTCAAGCGCACCATCGGCGTGGGCTTCCCTCGAACCAAGTATCGGCCCGGAGGAGACCCACATCAATATCATAGAATCCGCTCCAAGTTGGAAGGACCCCATTCTTGCATTCCTTTCTTCCGAGCAACTCCCAGAGGATAAAAAGAAGCACACAAGGCTGCGAAACAAGGCTCTGATACTACCTTGATCCACAAGGGGACTTTACAAAAATCCTCTCTCGCCCATACCGAGTGCGTGCACGGACAGAGTAGAGGAGCCGCCATCGAGATACATGAAGGCAAATTGGTGCACACTTTGGGCGCCCTTGCCCATCGGCAATAACACAGGATATTATCGTCGACTATGAGAGCCGACGCACAAAATTATGTCAAGAAATGCGAACAATGCCAAAAAGTTTTCCCCACTAACCCATCACCGGCAGAAGCTTTGAATTAATCACTAGCCCCGCCGCTTGCCTGGGGACTTGATATTGTAGGACCACTGCCCAGGGCCCCAGGGAACAAGCGATTTCTAATCGTAGCAACAGATTATTTCACAAAGTGGGTCGAAGCAGAGGCTCTAACCCATATACGAGAGACTGACATTAAGCGTTTTGTGTGGAGGAACATCATTACACGATTCGGCATTCCAAGAGCATTGATCTCAGATAATGGCACTCAGTTTGGTATGGCGTGTACCGAGAGTCAGGCGGCAAATACGGTATTGTACCTTACTTTTCTACGCCGGCTTACCCCCAAAGTAACGGTCAGGCGGAAGCTTCGAACAAATCCATCTTGGACGGCATCAAAAAGAGGCTGGAAAGTGCCAAGGGCAGGTGGGTCGAAGAGTTGCCAAGTGTACTATGGGCCCATCGAACAACACCAAGACGATCCACCGGAGAAACACCGTTTGCCTTGTGCTTCGGAACCCAGGCAATCTTACCCCTAGAGATCGGCCTACCAACCCTCAGATCGCAAGCCTTCGACACGGGTCGAAATGACATGATGCTTGCTTTGGACCTGGTTCTGATTGAAGAACGAAGAGATCGTGCCTTGGCGTCCATGGCTCGCTATCAGCAGCAGCTCGCCAAGTCATACAATCGGCGAGTCCAGCTGCGCCGCTACAATCCAGGAGAACTGGTCCTGAAGAAGGTGCTACCGGCCGATCGGAGGCCGACCGATGGAAAGCTTGGTCCGAACTGGGACGGCCCCTATCAAATAGATTCCGTTGCAGGAACAGGGGCATATCGGTTGTCAGACATGTCAGGGAGAAACCTGCCACGGCCGTGGAATTCAACACATCTACGAAAATTTTATCAATGACCCGACCTGTGGGCATGATATTTGTACACAATATCCTCGTAAATCCAAGATCTCGCGTTTTCACATGTTTAAGCTCAACACTTCAAAGTCCAATAAGTCTCCGGATTCGGAGCCCCTTTGGTGCATGACACCTTAGGGCCGAATAAGTCTCCGGATTCGGAGCGCCCTTCGTGGATGTCACGATTGGCCAGAATAAGTCTCCGAATTCGGAGCCCCTTTGGTGCATGACACCTTAGGGCCGCATAAGTCTCCGGATTCGGAGCGCCCTTCGTGGATGTCACGATTGGCCAGAATAAGTCTCCGGATTCGGAGCCCCTTTGGTGCATGACACCTTAGGGCCGAACAAGTCTCCGGATTCGGAGCGCCCTTCGTGGATGTCACGATTGGCGTAATAAGTCTCCGGATTCGAGCCCGGTTCTTGCATGACACCTTAGGGCCGAACAAGTCTCTGGATTCGGAGCGCCCTTCGTGGATATCACGATTGGCCAGAATAAGTCTCCGGATTCGGAGCCCCTTTGGTCCATGACACCTTAGGGCCGAATAAGTCTCCGGATTCGGAGCGCCCTTCGTGGATGTCACGATTGGCGAATAAGTCTCCGGATTCGAGCCCTTTGGTGCATGACACCTTTGGGCCGAACAAGTGTCCGGATTCGAGCGCCTTCGTGGATGTCACGATTGGCGTAATAAGTCTCCGGATTCGAGCCCCTTTGGTGCATGACACCTTAGGGCGAACAAGTCTCCGGATTCGAGCGCCTTCGTGGATATCACGATTGGCGTAATAAGTCTCCGGATTCGAGCCCCTTTGGTGCATGACACCTTATGGCGAATAAGTCTCCGGATTCGAGCGCCTTTGGTGCATGACACCTTAGGAATTTGAACAAGTCTCCGGATTCGGAGCGCCCTTCGTGGATATCACGATTGGCCAGAATAAGTCTCCGGATTCGGAGCCCCTTTGGTGCATGACACCTTATGGCCGAATAAGTCTCCGGATTCGGAGCGCCTTTGGTGCATGACACCTTAGGGCTGAACAAGTCTCCGGATTCGGAGCGCCCTTCGTGGATGTCACGATTGGCCAGAATAAGTCTCCGGATTCGGAGCCCCTTTGGTGCATGACACCTTATGGCCGAATAAGTCTCCGGATTCGGAGCCCCTTTGGTGCATGACACCTTAGGGCCGAATAAGTCTCCAGATTCGGAGCCCCCTTTGGTGCATGACACCTTTTGACGGCATCGCGCTTTGGGGCATTTCTGAACGTTTATACCACGTGGTGCAAAATATTCTAATAAGTGCCTAAATATTACAATAAAATGTATCGACACGCTCGAGCCCTGGCAACGCAAGGGCAGATTTATTAATCTATTCGGCGAAATATTCAACGATGCCTCGGCCAGCCCTCGAGTGTGAACTATTCGGCTTTTAACGCTCGAGCACTGTCCAACGCAAGGGCAGATTTATTAATCTAATCGGCGAAATATTCAACGATGCCTCGGCCAGCCCTCGAGTGTGAACTATTCGGCTTTTAACGCTCGAGCACTGTCCAACGCAAGGGCAGATTTATTAATCTATTCGGCGAAATATTCAACAATGCCTCGGCCCAAATTTCGGCGTGAACTATTCGGCTTTTAACGCTCGAGCTCTGTCCAACGCAAGGGCAGATTTATTAATCTATTCGGCGAAATACTCAACAATGCCTCGGCCAGCCCTCGAGCGTGAACTATTCGGCTTTTAACGCTCGAGCACTGTCCAACGCAAGGGCAGATTTATTAATCTAATCGGCGAAATATTCAACGATGCCTCGGCCAGCCCTCGAGTGTGAACTATTCGGCTTTTAACGCTCGAGCACTCCAACGCAAGGGCAGATTTATTAATCTAATCGGCGAAATATTCGACGACGCCTTGGCCAGCCCTCGAGCGTGAACTATTCGGCTTTTAACGCTCGCGCCCTGGCCAACGCAAGGGCAGATCTGGCCCGTGTGAACTAGACCTTTCACGCTCGAGCCGAGCCATCCAAGGGAACCGGCATATTTGGTTTGAATTGATTTAACATTGTATAATTACAAAAATAAAACGTCACCATAAAACTACGGAAACATCATCACATTGCGCATAAATTGCTAACATTTTATAATTACAAAAGGTATCAACGTCCATTGTCAGATCATAAACACAAAATACCAAAACCACCCGGAAAGTACTTTGTGTATCATAAACATCAATCCTCGAATCGGTCTCCAATGGATCGATGTCTACTTGCTCATACGGTATTGGCACATTCAAAAACACCACCGCAAAGAAGGGCCCTGTGCAACCATGTTTGAATCCCCGATTCTCAAACCGAGAGACTGTCCACATACTGGCGAGCCCAAATTTCTTCCCAAAACTTTTGACTCAAAGACTCTTTTCGCCGCTTTCACCTCGCCAACTCGGCCTCCAAAGAACGGCTTTTTGGATAAGCAAAGTGCGACTTCAAGTCGTCGGCCTTCTTCTCGCCTCCGCTCTCAACTTATCCGCATCACGAGCTTTCTCCACCGCCTCGAGAAGCTTCTCGCTCATTTAAAACTCGTCCTCGCCCTTTCTCCGGCCCGCTGTTTCGCAGTTTACTAATCTCCTTGATGGCGTCGAGATGGCGGCGGCCCACATTGGCTATCCTACCAACGGCCTGCAAAAGAACAACTCAAAACAAGCATAACGCGAACAACGTTTGAATGAAGGAAAAATCAGAATACACACCAAAAGGGCCGACTGCGCGGCTAACATTGTCGCATTCAAATCCGGCCCAAGGAAAAGCCTCCGTGACGACGGTAATGACAAAGACGCGTTGCACGTCAACGCGACCTGGGTCATTATGCCGAGGCATCCGATGGAACCGCATATTCTCACCATCGGTCGAATCACAAAGGGCACGACCACCGATCCCACCGCTCGAGGACGTTTGCCGACCGATCTTCTAAACCGACCTCATGATCTCTAGAGCGTCCGACGTTCCTCAACTTCGAACGGCTTCCCAACCGGCGTGGATTCGCACCCTTACTCGTCGCCTCCTCAACAATTTGCAAGGATTTCGATTAATAATCGGGAGGGAACGCCGAGATTCAAGATGGGCGGTTCGGTTGAAAGGCCCTCCGCTCTTCTCCTTGCGGCCAACCTCTCAAGATTCGCTTCTTAGCAAGCTTTGTCGCTTAACCGGCCCATGCCAGAGCTCGAGACGGAAGGGTTATTCAGACGTTGAAGAGCTGCCAACAGAACGTTCTCGCACCAAAGCGTATGACGATCGTCGAATCCAATACCTCCTCGATTCGCCTCCGATTGATCTGGTAGCTTTCCAGTATTCTCCTAATCGGACCCTTCAAATCCTATCCGCCTCAAATTTTTGAAGTCGGACAAAATACGAGCGACGAAAATCTTCCCTTCGAATCGGTATATTTTCCGCAAAAGGTCGATACGAGGCTCGTAGCAAAGCGTAACGTGAGCCGCCTTCCTCGCTTATAAAGACTGCGACGGTAAATAATTAAGAGCAATCTCGATGTCCGAAAGAACGACGTCGCTTGAAGCTAGGACTTTTTCAACTCGTTCCTCGCATAAGATAAGCCGTGAGATTCAAGAAAATAGGGTATGGCGGATACAAATGTTCAATATCGCAAAGGGCATTCGGCGACTGTTCGCCTCACGCCTAGGAATAGGATCGACGCGATCCTCCTCGCCAATTCGGTTGCCACGGACAACCACCATGACGTCATCGACTCGCTTTTCCAGCCGGAAAGCATAGTGATCAACCGATGATCTGTGTCCTTAGCTCGAGGAAGTAACGCGTCCGCCAGAGGATCCGCCGAGCATAAAGGTCAATGGCAGGGATGCCGAGATTAATACCAAGGCGACGATTCAACGCTACGACCCCCATTATAATTCTAAAGAAATTTACATTGGGAGGGATCAAATCCCAATGGCGAAGAACAGCCCTCAGAAGCGGGTGAAGGGGAAAGCGAACTCCCCTCTGCGATTGACAAAAGGGAAAGACAATCGAGGTTTCTTCCTCCTCTCCATGTCGAGAGTGCGGTCCGCCACTAACGATAAGTGGACATCGTCAGGAATGGAGAAATGACGTCTAAAATCAACAACTCGACCCGGAGAAAGAAGGTCTCTTAAATACTTTGCCATAATCTATCGATTATAAGAATACGCGACGGAGTAAACAAATTAGGAAAAGCTTCAGAGTTGAGAAGGGGAAAACTTACAAAAGTGAAGAGTATCGCAGATGGAAGGGGTGCAAGAATGATTCAAGAGCGCCTAGCGGCCATCATAGAACATGAATTGAAGGGACACGGGCTCCAAGTCATAATGAATAGGCGTGCACGAAGGACGGAGTCCGAGGCGACGATTCAAGGGGAGTAATTAAACAATCACAGAATAAGTCGAAGCCCCAAGAACTTCGGTTTGTAGTATTTGAATCAGAGCCAAGCACCTCGCCCAACCGCTGACAAGATGCTTGGGGGCAATTGGGAGCCGAGTAATTAAAGGACGAAGTTCGATACGCACAGGAGCCGTGTTGAATGGTTCTTCGCTTCCGCCAAGTCACCGAGTAGGATCTTTGGGCCGAATATACTGGAAAAAGCGTGTCAGGACAAATGAAAGAATACATAAACAAAAGAAAAAGTAGACTCTGGCCCCGAGGCTGAAAAATGACTATAAATACAAGAGCTTCAGATTTATAAAGGTATGTAAGAAACACTTCTATAAACTTAGTAAGCAAGCTTCGAGGAGAATCGACTTGTCCGCTTGAGTGCTAATTCCGCACTTTAATCGAGTTTGTATTTTTGCAGGTGACTAGCAGAGGATCGTTGGCGTCTTCCAGGATCTGAAGAGTATTTCCAAACCACATTCACCACAAGTATATTGGGCCGAGGTGGGTGACGCACCCATGTTAGTTCTTGAGTTAGTCCGGAAAACAATGGAGAAAGTTGAACTTATCCGTAAGATGTTAGTTTCGGCTTAGAGTTGTCAAAAGTGTTATGCCGACCGTAGGAGAAGACCGTTATCATTTGAGGTAGGAGATCACGTATTCTTGAAGATATCACCTAGACGGGGTTTGATGAGGTTTAGGAAGAGCAAGAAGTTGTCTCCTAGATTTATTGGGTTGTTTGAGATTTTAGAGTGCGTTGGGGAGGTAGCCAATCGTTTGGCCTTGCCACCATAGCTTTCTGGGGCTCATGATGTGTTTCATATCTGTATGCTCCGGAAGTATAAGTCGGATCCTTTACACGTGTTAGATTGGACCGAGTTAGAGGTAGATGAGGATGCCTCTTACGAGGAAACCATTCCATTGGTAAAGGTTTTGTGGAGACACCATGGTATTAAGGAGGTGACTTGGGAACGAGAGGTAAAAGTCTGTGAGAAGTATTCGGACCTTTTTATTGATGTTTGAGACTTGCAATGAAAATCTTGTTATTTTACTTAAATGTAAACATTGCCTATGTTTTGGACAAAGTATATTTAGTATTGAAAACTTTGTTTATCATTGTTATAAGAATGAATGACCAATGGATGGGTCGTGGTTATGAGTTCGACTTGTTATTATTGTTTTGGATGATTTAAATACAATGGTTATTGTGTTAATTTTAAAATATTTGGGATGAAATTCCTTAAAGGGGGAGGTTATAACGATTCTGGTTTAGACTCGATCTGTTTATTGTTTTGAAACTGGGATTTCTTATCTTAAATGGTTGTTCATACCCTTATACATCCTATTCTTGATTGAGTTTGGTTATATGGATGTCATTACTGCGTTTGAAACAGGTTGGGAGTCCGTTTTTTAAAGGAGTCTTTGGGCAGATTTGGTCAATTCGCTCGAGCGGTCATTGAGAACTTCCAGTATAATTGCAGGTCTACAAAAATATTGAGAGGGTAGTGTCTTGCACTCGAGCGGTCTTGGCTCGAGCAGTAAGCCTCTGTCTGCAAAACTTCTAGGAGGGTGTCATTGTGCACTCGAGCAGTAACTTGTTCACTCGAGCTGTCTTACTTATTGTGTCGGGTCGCTTAAGCGGTCTACGCATATATCAGTCCGTACAAGTCACTTTTTGAGTCATTTTCTCATCTCCCTATCTCTCTAAACATTCTAAAATCTCAGATTTTGTTCCTCTCTCTCTCTACAAACCATCTTTAAACCTTAAATACACTATCATCCATTGATCTCTTAATCATTGTCCTTTGAAAAAAAAAAAAAAGAAGGGTAGAGCTTGCCTAAAGCTTCCTTTTGATCGGAGCAAAATTGATTTCGGCTTCGTCAAAGTTTTTTCACTCTCTCCCATGCCTTCTAGCTTTGAGGTAGGGATTTCTCCATACTTTTGTATGGTTTTTAACTTGGTTATTTGCTTTTCTAAATAATATTGTGATTTGGAGATTTGGGAACAAAATCTAGGGTTTTGATTTAAAAATCAAGAGGGGTTTTCAAATTGGTTCTTGAATATGATTGTGGCTAGATTTTGGGCCCAAGACACCGAGTAACAAGATGAACAACCTAAACTATGTAGTTTGAATGAGTTAAGTTGATGTTCCACACTCGAGACATTTTAATGTTTTTAGTCTCATAATTTTGTTAGTAGATAAAGGTTGCAATATCTACTAAATGTGGGCATGCATAATATGTATCGTGCTCGTTCATAATTCAAAATCGTCAATGTCTATACTTTGACCGTAGATAAGCTTAGACTCGACCCATTTGAAATTTTGGATCTAGGCTTCCTTTCCTTAGACAATTGGTCTTGTCTTGTTTCCCACTATTTCTCCTTAAGTTTAGCTATTATGTTGTGTTGGTTGAGTTTGAAACAGGTTGGTAACTTGTTTTTTAAACTGTTGTTGCCTAGAATTTTGTTCCTTTGCTTGAGCATCGCTTCTTGCGCTCGAGTCATCTTTGTGAACTCTTAGTACTTTTGCAGGTCTGTAAAAGTACTGGGAAGTGGTATTCTACACTTGAGCGGTATTGGCTCGATTGGTCCTTATTGCTTTCGAGCGTTGGTCTTTTGTCTATAAAACTACTGGGAGTTTGTATTTTACGCTTGAGCGACAACTTCCTGCGCTCTAGCGGTCACATCTTTTGTGTCTGGACGCTTGAGCGACACTTCTTGCACTCGAGCGGTCTATGCGTATATCAGTTTGTAAAAGTCACTTTTTACATCACTTTTTCATCTCTCTCTCTCTAAACATTTCAAAACCCTATTTTCTCTCACTCTCTCTAAAACTCATCTATTTCACTCAAATACACCTAGATTCGTTGGTCTTTTCACCCTTGTCCCTTTGTTAAAAAGATAGAGCTTGGCGAGGGCTTCGTTCTAATCGGAGCAAAGTTGGTTTTTGGCATTTTCAAGTTTTCAACTCTCTCTCTCTCTCTCTCTCTCTCTCTCTCTCTCTCTTTTCTTTTCAAACTTGAGGTAGGGATGCTTTCCACACTTTTCATGAGTTTTAACTTATTTATTATTTCTAGACAATATTATGATTTTTGGAAGATTTGGAACAAATCTAGGGTTTTGGGTAAAAATCAAAAGTGCGAGTTTTCTAATGAATCATTGAAAATGATTTTGATATGGAAAATAATGTTGAGTTAGGAATGGATGGTTGATTTTGACATTTGAGATTGATTTCGGAAAGAAAATGGATTTTGCCCTAAGTGCCTCAAGTGTTGATTTTATATAATTTATGATATTGATATTGAAATTGTGAAATTGGATTGATGTTGATGAGGATGGTGGAGTTAGATATGTATTATCACTCACCTCTGAAAAATTTGGGAGTTCATCTTTTTAGATAATTGTTTATCCATTTAGAAATACCTGTTTTGGGCTATCGGTAGAGGATAACTATGATTTTTGTAGAAATTGCTTGAGAACTAGGTGAATTGAAATTATTTTCTCATTCGTTTACATTGAGCATTATCTCACTTTTATACATTGGAAATGATTATCAAATTTAAGAAAAGAGGTGAATCTGGGAAATATATATTGTCTTGTTGAAACAAGTTGGTCTAAGTGTCTATGGTGAAAGTCTTAAAAACTGCGTATATACATGGGTGCCAATTCCGCGGAAGAAATTTTCGTGAAATGGAAATAGTAGTGCTTGTATGGCCTATGTTTACATAGGTCTTGGTTTACGGTTTCCTTCGGAAAAAATTTATGGGAAAGGTTGTATTGTTTTGAAATTCCCAGAGCATGATTCACAGCCCTATCTTTTTATTCCAAAGGAAATGATTTATGATATTATTATGGCATTGCATATTTTTGGAAAGAGATATAAAAATGTTTTGGCACGAGCATTGCATATGCATTTACCTTATAGCTTTGTTAAGATTCATATACTGCGTTAAATTATATCTATCCGGGCTTTAGCTCACCCTACGTGGGAAAAACATTTCAGGTGCTGATGATATGCCTCCGCCAAGGCAATAGCTAGAGAGGACTTGGAGCCAGAGCTTCTTTTGTGTATTTTCTGTATTCATTTTTGTACAAGCCAAGGGCTTTAACTGTATTGGACTTAAGTTCACTTTTGTTGTAACCAAGTATCGTCTTGAAAAGATGTAAGCCTTTAGAGCATTTCTTATTTGTTTGACTTTTATCATATCTCTTCATTATGTCACTCTTTTGTAAAGCTTAATTGTAAATTAATGAAAGATATTCACTTTGTCATTGTGATCACTTATTGATATTGAGTATGGGTTATAGTAATTGTTTCGGGGCATTACAATTGTAGGTTTGTAAATGTGGTTGAGTTGTGATAAAATGATAGATTTTTATCCTTGGACTTGATTTATAAGGAAAAGGGCATTTTATCCTAAAATGTGAATATTTGATTTTGTAAAGAGAAAATGGAAATAATGTTGGGTTTTATGAAATTAGAATGATGATGATGACAATGATGGAGTTGGATATGCATTATTACTCCCATCTTGAAATTCTGAAAAGTTTATCTTTATTGAAAATTATCTATCTGTTTAGAGATATCCGTTTTGGGCTATCGGTGGAGGATAACTATGATTGTTGTAGAAATTGCATGAGAATTAGGAGAATTAAAACTAATTTCTCATCTATTTGTATTGAGCATTGTTGCATACTTAACACATTCAAAATACATATTGTTTTGAGAAAAAAAGGGGTTAATACCTTGATGAATTTGGGTTTGGGGTGTGGTTGTGGTATTACTATTGGCCTGTGTGTCATTGGTAAAAGTCTAGAAACTTGCACAATTAGGTGCCAAGCCTTCAGGTTAGTACCCGTAAAAATGGCAATTGGAAGTGCTTGTATACCCTACTTGCAGACACGTACCTAGAGGTTTCCAGTGCTTGTATCTGTTACCCTATTTTCTGTTGTAAATTAAATGTTTTCAAGAATTGTGATATAATTACGATATTTAGAATTGTGTTATTATTTGGAAAGAGATATATAATTACGATATATAATTGCATGGTTTTGGAAAGAGATATATAATTACGATATTTAGAATTGTGTTATTATTTTATAATTGTCATGAGATGAATTATGGTTATTATTTCCAGGCGTTGCATAACCTAAATGATATGTAACGGAAAATGAAAGAAGACTCACTGGGTACTCCAGCCAAGTGCGACAAAAAACAATTAATTAGGAATATGCATAAACCTAGATGTCAAATTCTACAATATGCAAAATTCATACAGAATAAACCCTACGAGCTCTGACACTATCAAGATGGCATGTGAATCATTGAAAACTACACACTATGTAACTACCAAAATATTATGGTTTGTGCTTGAATGCATGTATGATTCTAGACTAAGCATGTAAATGTCATGAAACTGAAATTAAATTTATGTAAAACAAGAAATAAAGGATGAGAAAGAGTACGGGTAGGGATAGAGGAAATCCATTCCAACGTATGCAACAAATATAATGAAAAATAACTATGAAAATCAATGAAATAAAAAGAACTCCTGTGAGGATAGAGGGATTCACACCCCCTATACATGGAAAAAGGTATGAAATACCCAAATCCATGAAAAATAGTAACAATAAGGGAGATTCAGTCTATCCTTGAAGAGGAAGTCATGCCTGGACTTCCACATCATCATTAATCTACTAATGCAATAAAGGATCAAGAAGTCCCACAAAGATAAATAGTTTATCATCCTCCAACACATGAAAAGGGGTATAGATTACCAAATCCATGGAAAATAGTAGCGAGAGGAGAGATATAGTTTATTCTCGCGGAGAAAGTTATGTCTGGACTTCTCCATTTAACAAAATCAACTATAATAACAAAGAGGGAAAAAATCTAATGAGAGGAGAAAGATTTTCATCCTTCTACTCATGAAGATGAGTATAAGCTACCCAAATCCATGTAACATAGGTTCGGGAGGAGAGAATTAATCTCTTCTCATAGAGGAAACTGTGCTTGGGTTTTCAACCCATAACAAAATCAAAATAAAATAGTCTGGACTTGGACAGAGTCATATATAAGCCTCCACTAATTACTGAAAAAAGGGAGACAAAAGAGAGAAACCAACTATATTATCAACAACAACCCAACAATGATCTCAAAATCTCAAGAAAGCTCCAAAAACAAAGGGAAAAAAAAAATTGAAAATTGGAAATTGCAAAAAAGTTAAGAATGAAAGTAGAGATTACCTTTAAGCTAGTAGATATAGGACTCAAGCTGGTCACAAACTCTAATCCAAGCTCCCTCTAGCCAGTAGAGATCTCTAGCTCCAAGTCTTTAAGCAAAGGGATGGAGAGAGTGATCCAAGTGTATTAATTCCATTGTCCAAATTTCACTCAAATTAGTTAATTACCTAATTAACTAAGCCCTTATATCAAAGGTTAAATCTCTTAGGAATTAAAATTTTTGGAACCTTTAATCCTCTAAAGAGAGTGGGTTTTATAGGCTTAGGAGGTTTGGAATATGCCTCTAGATTCCTCATGATCTAGATGCCATATTCCAAGATTCTTGGGACACCTCACAAGAAAATGTTTGGTTGATGTCATAATCGCTTGTGCCGGATAAAACTTGTTTGGCCATGATGAAGTAGTCTGGCGTATTTCCTCAAAAAGTTGTCCGGTAAAGCAGAAGTGGTTCGGGCATGTGTCCTTAGATTGAAGTTGTTCGGCATCTTCCCTGAAAGGTTATCTAGTTGATTTTATCTTATTTGGCTGATTTTCTCAAAATATTTCCTTTGTTTTCTTATTCGGCTTTCTACGCCTTTTCTTTTAAAAAGTGGATTAAACATTTTTAGAAAACACAATGCTAAGAATGGTCAAAATGAATCAAAAAGTATCAATTGTCTTAAAAACATTTTGAAAATAGGTTTAGGAGTCTAGAAAATCCTTTGGCCAAAACATATGTAGGGAACGTTTGTCACTCTCCATCCTTGACTTGTTGCTTGGAACAATCTTTGATTTCTTCATCGGGAGCTTTTCATAGAGTGCCCAAGTTTTAAGGTCGGTCAAAAATGGGGTGTCTACTGTTAGTTTGCACATTTTCAAAAAAAAAGTATTGTTAAGCGATTAATAAGGACTGCTAAGTGGTTAATCCCTATTGTGTTTGGATTTTTTTGACCCAGGATTGTATTTGTGCATCATGGGTCAGTACATTGTAGCTTAGTGTGATGAATTGATTACTATCTACAATGAGATGTTAGGACTCGAATTGGTTGTTTAAAAGGTTTTTGAATAGTTGGAGTCTCATCGAACAAGAGTTTCAGGTGTGTTAGGTCATCCAAGTTGAATTTGTTGGAAAATGCTTTATTTTGGAAAAATGGTTTAAACTTAGTAGTTTTCACCATAGTGGGGTATGAAAACCCTTGTGTGACTGTGGACTTTCATTTTTGGTATTTGAAAATAGGAGATCGGCTTGAAGGTTTACTTTTATGCATAAGGAAGTTGATACACACTCTATATAACCCTTTTAGCACTTAGTTTTCTAAATTTAACCTTCGAAATTAAGTAGATAAGTTTTGGTCTAGAAATGTAATTGTCCTTCAAAATAGGACAATTCATTAATGTCGAAAATAAATTTACTGGCCATTAGTAAGTAATGATTTTAAGGGTCACAGTTTTCAAAGAGGATTTTAAACATGTAACCCTTATGGAGGTTATGATTTAAAAATTATTCAGGCATTATATGCTTTAGATGATCTCATGATATAACATCCTTTAAATTGCACACATAATCTGATAAGAGTCAAGATTTTAAAAATGATACATGGGCCATTATTTTTGGCAATTCGTGCTTTAAATGATCTTGGGATATAGAACACCTTATTTATTTATTTATTTATTTAATTGCGAAAGTCAAATGTTGTTAGTTTGGCTTTTGTAGGAAGTTAAACCCTCAACTTCGCCCTTGCAAGCACTTAAGTACTGCCTCAATGCGATTAGGCCACAAGGCCATTGTCAATAAAAAGCTCTCCGAACTACACATAATACTTTATAAGGGTTACGTGTTTGAAGAATCATCTGTTGGCCATTATTAAGGTATTATGTGCTTTAAATGATTGTAGGGTAAAATGCCATGAAAACCACACATAATACTTAATAAGGGTTACAAGCTTGAAAAAGATCTATTGACTCTTATTTGAGAATTTGCGTTTTAAATGATCTTGAGGTAGAACACCTTTAAGAGCACACATTATACCTAACAAGGGCTACAATTTTTTGAAAAGCATTTGTTGGCCTTTATTTGGGCATTTTGTGCTTTAAATAATCCTAATACCAATTAATGGTTATAGGTTTGAAAAGAAGTCTTTGGCCCTTATTTGGGCATTTTGTCTTTTAGATGATCTTAAGGAAGAATGCCTTCAAGACAACACATACTACCTAATAAGGGCTATTGCTTTTTTAAAAAGGATCTCTTGGCCCTAATTTGGGCATTGTGCACTTTAAATGATCTTAGGGCTAAATACTCTCAAGATCATACATAATACCCAACAAATGTTGGGATATTTGAAAATAATAACCACAAACATCAATGGTTGTGTGTCTGATGGACAAGAAATGGAACACTTTCTAACCCAATACACAACCTAAATAGAGGTTAAACGTGTTAAGCAAAATTCTAGCGAATTTTTTTAGAATTTGAAAGTTTGGTGGACTAGGAGTGAAATGCTCTAAAGATCAGCATACAATCTCGAATGAGCACTTAATCTTTTGTTTTGAAAATGGTCATACAATTGATATAAAGGGCCTTGTGGATGATGGCTATGAAGTGGAATGTTCTTTATGCCACACATGGCCCTTAAGATCGAAAGATGTGTAAAATAAGAAGTCTCTATAGACAAAGAGGAGAGGAAAAAGACAAAAAGGGAGGATTAAAGAAAGAGTGTTGATGTGTATTAGAGTTAAAATACTTACCAACTCACAAATGTGAGTATCATGGTACTTTCATAGTACTGGGAGGTGTGTTGCAGTCCAGCAGTCCAAGTTGCATAGCATCGTGTCAGTTTAGTAGAGGCTCGTTTCTTAGAAGTTTTCTTCCAAAATGAGAGGGGGAGTTTATTTTTCATAGATAAAATCTTGGACTAGCTCGTTTATTGCAAGATATGTGAGTTTGTCCTTCGTGTAGGTTAACAATCGTGAGATATGTAACGCCCCAGATTTTATTACTCAAATACATTACCAAAATCCTCGTTTAATGAATGGAAATGTTCTTTCTCGTATTACACAAATGATGAAGCATGAAAATGCAACATATTTCAATCCATGCCCTTGGGCTTACATCATGAATTAGAAAATAAAATAATCACAAGAAATAGAAAATACATTCATGTTACATTATATGGGCATTTTTCCAATCACCCGTCGATGCCTAAACTTCAACCAAAAAGAATTTCCTCAATTCTTGAACCACGCATTCGATTATGCACTTGAAAAATTATTTAACAACAGAGATGATCGTAATGGTCCAGTAGGGATCTACAATAATTCTAAACAATGACACTTAATAGATAAAAATGATCATGATGCTTACTATTGTACATATATAGAATATGCTTCTTGTTATATTCAAAATACACATACATACATATACTTTTCAAAGAGAATCCCTTTTTTAACAAATCAAATAAAACTCGTTTCTTTTCTTAAAATTAGTAATCATTATTCGTATTTCAAAAATAATTTCCTCAATTCCATTTGGTTTCACAAAATATTTTTACATGTTGTCGATTTCTTTCTAGCTTTAAACATTAAGTCATCCATAACATGTCTTCTATTATCAGCAAGAAATTCATTTCACTAAATAAAATCACCGATTATAATCTCAATAACAATTTTCAAAAATGTACTAATCACATCCATTAATTTCTCAATGCATAATTACCAACATTCCACATATTATTTAATAATGAAACATCCTCATATATTCCCACATTTATCGGCCTCTGCACGAAAAGGCAATTGGCACTACAAGAATTTTCACTTTTGGCGACTAAATTAATTTTTAGTCGCCGAATGGTTTTAGCGACTAAATTATTTGGTCACAAAAGTAGTCGCAAAAACATTGTTGGTAAAGGTAATTAGCAACTAAAATTATTTTAGTCGCCAAATATATACAATTCCCGACTAAAATTTTAGTCGCCAAAAGGTTGGACGTTAAATTAAATTAGACCATTTTCGGCGACCAAACTTTTAGTCGCCTAAAGTCCCACATTTTTAGCTACTAAAATTTTAGTTGGCAAAGAGTTCTTCTTTTGGCTACTAAATTTTTAGTCGGCAAAGAGTTCCTCTTTTGGCTATTAAATATTTGATCGCCTAAAGTTCTACATTTTTTGCTACTAAAATTTTAGTCGGCAAAAGTGTTTTTATCCTTTAGTTTTTTGTTTTTAGCTACGAAATATTTTAGTCGCCAAATGTTTGATTTTCTTTTGGCTACTAAACTTTTAGTTGCCAAATGTCTATTTTTTTTTTTGGCTACTAAACTTTTAGTCGCCAAATGTCTATTTTTTTTTTTTTTTGCTACAAAACTTTTAGTCGCCAAATGTCTTTTCCCAATTTCTTTTTAGCTACAAATTGTTTAGTTGCCAAAAACATGATATTATATTTTATCGCAAAATTATAATTTCTCCACAACCTGTCTATATTCAATGCAACCTATAATACGTATATAAACAAAATGAGGCATACTATCAATCATTCCACAATCTGCATCCATATATCAAAAATAAATAACTTTAAATGGTAAAGTCCATACAAATCAACTATTGTCCAAACTAAAATAATAATTCCATACAAAATATATCATACAAAAATCAAAGCTCTCCGTATACAAAAAATACATTTAGTACCAAGCGAAATTACCATTTCGAATGGTACAAATTACCATCGTAATCTGTACGATGACAAAAGGTGACATATGTACCACGACAAAAGTTTTCTATAGAACATGACAAAACGTCCTATATGTACGCCGACAAATGGTATATATGTACCACGACAGAAGGTGATATATGTACCACGACAGTCATTATCTATTGATTGCAAAAAGATTTCTGTATCAGTAATAATGAACCACACAAAAGCTAAGGACAACAAAAGTATTATATTAGTTCTACACAAAAGTGAAAATTCTTCTCCATACACCAATATGGATTATCCACAAGTCCATGCAACAAAGCCATCTACAAAGAAAAACAAAAAATGAAACATTAGAATTGGTTACAAAATATCAATTCAGTCAGTCATATAGAACATGTTCTAACATGCATTTAAGGTAGAACAATCGAGAAATGTCTTCTTGGAAATAAAATAAAGTATATATATATACATATATATGTATCATGCAATATTATTCTAACTAACTAAACAAACAATGTAATATGTAATTTCTTCGTGCTATGAATATATAAAGGCAATTATTAGAATATGTAAATGTTATCTTCATAAAGTCATCGTTTTTTAAACTAAGTGTTGCGAGTTTTTCGACTAAGTGTCTGGCGTATTCGGGGGCTGTTATGAATTTTCAGCCCCAAAAAGTTCTTTTTCGAGTAAGTTTAGAGCGTATTGGGCTCTAACTCTCGACCTACGGGTCTGAATTACATTCCATCAATTCTTACAAGTCCTACTTTTCATGGCGAAGCTATCCGTGTGAGCCACACGGTCGTTCGGGGACTGTTTTGAATTTTCGCCCTCGAAACACCCTTTTTTGACTAAGTTTAGGGCGTATTTGACTCTAACTCCCAATCTACAGGTCCGGATTACATTTCGTCAGTTGTCATAAGTCCTATTTGTCATGGGGGAACTGTCCGTGTGAGTCACACGATGGTTCGAGGGCTGTTTAGAATTTTCACCCCGAAACGCCCTTTTTCGACTAAGTTTAGGGCATATTCGGCTCTAACTCCCAACCTACGTGTCTGAATTACGTTCTGTTAGTTCTCACAAGTCCTATTTTTCATGATGAAACTATATGTGTGAGCCACACGGTCGTTCGGGGGGCTGTTCTGAATTTTTGCCACCGAAACGCCCTTTTTCAACTGAGTTTAGGGCGTATTCGGCTCTAACTCCCAACCTACGGGTCCGGATTACATTCTGTCAGTTGTCACAAGTCCTATTTGTCATGGGGGAACTGTCTGTGTGAGCCACACGGTGGTTCGGGGGCTGTTTTGAATTTTCGCCCCTGAAACGCCCTTTTTCTACTAAGTTTAGGGCATATTCGGCTCTAACTCCCAACCTATGGGTCCAAATTATGTTCCGTCAGTTCTCATAAGTCCTATTTGTCATAGGGAAGCTATCCGTGAGAGTCACATGGTCATTCGGAGGCTGTTTTGAATTTTTGCCCCCCCGAAAAGCTCTTTTTTCGAGGAAATTTAAGTCGTATTCAGCTCTAACTCTCTACTTACGGGTCTGAATTATGTTCCATTAGTTCTCACAAGTCCTATTTTTCATGGCGAAGCTATCCGTGTGAGCCACATGGCCAGTCGGGGGCTGTTTTGAATTTTTGCCTCCGAAACGCCTTTTTTCGACTAAGTTTGGGCCGTATTCGGCTCTAACTCCCAACCTACGGGTCCGGATTATATTCTGTCAATTGTCACAAGTCTTATTTGTTATGGGGGAACTGTCCATGTGAGTCACACGGTGGTTCGGGGGCTGTTTAGAATTTTTGCCCCCGAAACGCCCTTTTTCAACCAAGTTTAGGACGTATTCGGCTCTAACTTCCAACCTACGGGTCTGAATTACATTCCGTCAGTTCTCCAAGTCCTATTTATCATGGTGAAGCTATCAATGTGAGCCACATGATCGTTCGGGGTTATTTTGAATTTTCGCCCCCGAAATGCCTTTTTCCGACTATGTTTAGGGCATATTCGGCTCTAACTCCCAACCTAGGGGTCCGAATTACGTTTCGTCAGTTCTCACAAGTCCTATTTGTCATGGTGAAGCTATCCGTGTGAGCCACATGGTCATTCAGGGGCTGTTATGAATTTTTTTCCCCAGAAAGCTCTTTTTCAAGTAAGTTTAAGGCGTATTCCACTCCAACTCTGTACTTACGGGTCCGAATTATGTTCCGTCAGTTGTCACAAGTCTTATTTGTCATAAGGAAGCTATCCATGAGAGTCACACAGTTGTTCGGGGGTTGATTAGAATTTTTGCCCCCAAAACGCCCTTTTTCGACCAAGTTTAGGACGTATTCGGCTCTAACTCTCTACCTATCCGTCCGAATTACATTCTGTCAGTTGTTAAATGTCCTATTTGTCATGGGGAAGCTGTTTGTATTCGGCTCTAACTCTCTACCTATGGGTCTGAATTACGTTCTGTCAGTTGTCACAAGTCCTATTTGTCATGGGAAAGCTATCCATGAGAGTCACATGGTCGTTCGGGTGGTGTTTAGAATTTTCACCCCCAGAACGCCCTTTTTCGACTAAGTTTATGACGTATTCGGCTCTAACTCTCTACCTATGGGTTTGATTTACATTCTGTCATTTGTCACAAGTCCTATTTGTCATGGGGAAGCTGTCCCTGAGAGTCACACGATCGTTTGGGTGCTGTTTAGAATTTTCGCCGCCAAAACGCCCTTTTTCGACAAGTTTAGGATGTATTCGGCTCTAACTCTCTACCTATGCGTCCGAATTACGTTCCGTCAGTTGTCAAATGTCCTATTTGTCATGGGGAAGCTGTCCATGAGAGTCACACAGTTGTTCAGGGGCTGTTTAGAATTTTCTCTCCCGAAATGCCATTTGTCGACTACGTTTAGGATGTATTCGGCTCTAACTCTCTACCTATGGGTCCGAATTACGTTCCGTCCGTTGTCACAAGTCCTATTTGTTATGGGGAAGCTATCCGTGAGAGTCACACGGTCGTTCGAGTGGTGTTTAGAATTTTTGCCCCCAAAACACCCTTTTTCGACTAAGTTTAGGATGTATTCGGCTCTAACTCTCTACCTATGGGTTCGAATTATGTTCCGTCATTTGTCACGAGTCCTATTTGTTATGGGGAAGCTGTCCGTGAGAGTCACGCGGTCGTTCAGGTGCTGTTTAGAATTTTTGCCGCCAAAACACTCTTTTTCGACTAAGTTTAGGACATATTTGGCTCTAACTCTCTACCTATGGGTCCGAATTACGTTCCGTCAGTTGTCCCAAGTCCTATTTGTCATGGGGAAGCTGTCAGTGACAGTCACACGGTTGTTCGGGGGTGGTTTAGAATTTTCACCTCCTTAACACCCTTGTTTGAATAAATTTTAATAAAGAAAGTTACATAGGTTTGTCTCTAAGTATCCAATTCCTTTAATTTAACATGATATCCAAGTACATTACAAAATATTCCTATTTCTTAACAAATTTCATTTATTTTCTAGAATAGAATGGTGTGCACAATATGCCATAAAGCATTTTATTCATATTTTCTGTATAGTTCTAACGAAAAGATAGAAAAACTTCTCAACCAGTTCAAGAAAATCCTACAAGACCAAATGCCACATATATAAGAAAACTACTACATCTAACCATCACTAACAGGTAACAATCAACAAAAAAGTAATGAACAAGCATTACTCAATAGTCAGTTAGAAAAGTGTCACATTGGTCAATCAAGAAACAAACACAGTAAGTAACCACTACAAGAAAAAGCAACTTTGGCGACTAAATTTTTAGTCGCCAAAAGTCCATTTTTAGTCGCCAAAAGTTGACTTTTTAGTTTCCCCGACTAAATTTTTTAGTCGCCGATTTTGTCGCGAAAACACGGTTGGGGAACGTATCGGCGACTAAAAAACTTTTAGTCACCAAAAACAAAGTCTATAGCGACTAAAACTTTGGTCGCCAAAGCTCAATTATATTTTTTAAATTTTACATTTGGCGACTAAATTTTTAGTCGCCAATAGTGAATTATTTTTTTTTTAATTTATACATTTGCCGACTATTGTTTTCGTCGACAATACTGAAGCTTTTAGCGACCACACATTTTAGTCACCAAAAGCTTATTTCAGAAAAAAAAAAATAATTACCCTCTGCTCTTCCAAAGTTTCGAACCACCAACCTCTCACATTCTAAACCTTTAGCAACACACTCTCTCCACTATGCCACTACAACACCACATGAATATATATGTAACATATATTATTTATATAGTATATTGAGCCGTATTAAGATAAAACTATATATATAAACATAATTATTTTTATTCAATATAATTTATGTAAAAAATAAATTATTTACTAAAAAAAAATAGGAGACCACTTTTGGCGACTAAATCTATTTTTTAGTCACCAATTCTATACTTTTTGGCTACTAACTATTTCTAGTCGCTAAAAGAATTAATTCCCGCCTAAAACCTCCACTTTTGGCGACTAAACCGAATTTTAGTCGCCAAAACCCTCCATTTTGGGCGACTAAACTGAATTTTAGTTGCCAATTGTTGACTTTTAACTACTAAATTTTTTTTAGTAGCCAAAAAGCTTCACTTTTGGCTACGAATTTTTTTTTGTCGGTAAAACACGTATAATCGGCGACCAAACTATTTTTAATCACCAAAACCTATACTTTTGGCTACTAAATGTTTTTAGTCCCCAAAAACCTTCACTTTTGGCTACTAAAATTTTTTTAGTCGCTAAAACCCATATAATCGACGACTAAACTGATTTTTAGTCGCCAATAACTATACATTTGGCTACTAAACTGTTTTAGTCCCCAAAAGTCTTCACTTTTGGTTACTAATTCCATTTTAGTCGCCAATTGTGCTACTTTCAACGACGAAAATTTGAATTTTAGTCGCCAATTCTGCTTTTTCTTGTAGTGAACTAAAAAAATTATAACTCAAGGTGAATGGAAAGTCAAATGTGGATAATAGCTATGAAATTACAAAACCCCAACTTGAACCCAACAAGAATCCAATACTCACAGACATTAAGCTCATATCTTCAAAAAGGTTCATTAACACTACTCTAGTCCTCCAAAAGCCAAATCTTTGAAGCATAAATATATGCCTTTCACTTTGTATATTTGTAATACTTCATTCAATAGTAGAATTTGCAAATACAAAGGGTTTGGTTGCAACTTATTCTCAAAATAACAGAGGCAACCAATAGATTAGATCAAACTGATGCAGCCACAGATGAGCAAAAACAACAAACAAAACGCAGCCACTGAAGAGCTTAACAGGACAACAAGACAGCTTCAAATTAAATCAGCAACTAATATATTAGATTAGATTCTAAGCCACCAACAACAGACTACCAACAATAGACAGTGTTGAGCAAACCAGAAGTTACCAGACTAGCACCATGACTAACACCACTGCTTCACATCTCCACAGCCACAATTCAATCAATGACTACCCTACAGCTTAATACACCAGAATCTTTTGCCCCTGCAGTGGTAGATTAAGACAGAATACAGCACAAAGACAGAGTGCAACAGCTAATGCTCCAACACACAGGCACTTTCTAACTTCAATAGCAAAACCTGATTTGCCTCCAATTGAGAACCAGATTAGTTCTCTAGTTATTTAATTCTCACTTTCACAAAACTCAAACCAAAAGAGAGCTCCATAGTTAGGTTTTTTTCCTTTCGCTAAATGTTTAGAATATATTGAATTGTATGCTCAAGTAATCTTTACTGATATTTCGATAAAGCACCCAAAAAATGTTAAAAAATTTATGCACTTACATGTTGGGTTTTTTTTGCTAATATGAGTTTGTAAACACCCCATTTTTGACCGCTCTTAAGACTTGGAGGTCACTAATTATTTACTTGGTGATGAAAGGTGTGCAGTGCAAAGGTTCGATTTCTTCAACAAGGAGAGAGTCAAATCCCAACCTTACACCCCATTTTTGGACTAAAACTATTTTGACCAAAAATTTTAGACCTTAAAACCCTCTCTTTCAAAACATATTTGAAACAAAGTTCCTAGATGTTCTGACACTCACATTTTGTTAAATGTTGCACTTTTCGATAAATCGAGCAAGGACAAAGTGAAATGAATGAAAGAGAGGTGATCTCATTGAAATAATCTTTAAAACATCTTGTTTAGAGGTTTGGAGTTGAAGAAAAGAAGACGAGAGGGAAGAAACCAAGTTGGAGAAGAAGATGGGTATGAATCGTTAAGAGAGAGTTGAGCAGCCCTCACCAAATCAGGTCTATCCTTTTGTACACTTGGACTTAAGTTGTGAGGCCACCACTGTTGGAAAGAGGACATTCAGGGCTTCATTTTGCATTCAAGAATCTCCTCAAGCCGAGGCCGGATGAGGGAGATATGGCAGGTTGAAGTTAGACATCAATCCGGTTGGACCGAAACTGAGCAGTTTTCACTAAAAGATAGATATCTCTTAGAACACATGGAATTTTGATGTGAGGATGCCACCATTGGAAATCTTACTTTGGGGGCTTCAATTTAGGCATAAGAATGACCTGAAAAGGAGTCCAGATGAAGGCGTTATGCTCATTTCAAGTCAGGCCCGAAAAGCAGATTTTTAGTGGCCGGCCGACCACCACAAGTGGACGACCAGCTAGAAAAGTGGGTTTTCGGCTACTAAAGTGGCCGGTTGGCCAATAATGTCCCAAACTCAGATATTTGGCAGATCTTTTCTCTTCAGCTGTCTGTTTTGCAGATATTTCGACCAAATGCTCTATTTTTGCTATATATGGAGGCCATTCTCTCATATTTGAAGGTTAGCAAGTTTGGAAGCCTCTCTGTCTAAAATCTCTCTCTCTACAAAATTTTTAGAGCAAAACTTATGTCTCTCTCTCTAGAATTCTCTCTCTCTCTATATATATATATATTGTGCTTGAAAGTGAGAATTCTTTACACTCTTGCAAAGGGACCCTTGACCAAATACCTTAACCTTGGGGCTGAGGTTTTTTGAGGCTTGGTTTGAGGTCTTAAGCTTGGTTTTGGCTCAGATTTACTCCTGTTTTGTTGCTATGCTTCAAGGGTAAGAACTTACCTCTTTAAAGCCTTGCTTTATTTCCTTGTTTAACCACCTTTGCATGCTATTTTGAGGCTGGTTTTAACCTCTAAAAACTTTATTTTTAAGGTTTTAAAATGATGGTTTGAGTCTTGTTTGGTTAAGGGGTGCTTTCCTCCCTTTGCTCTTAGGCTTGTAAAGCCTTTTGAGCCATCTCTCAAAACTTTTGAAACCCCATTTTCTTGGCCTTTTAACCACTAAAACTCAGAGGTTTTTCAATGGTAAAAAGTAGGTTTTAAGGTCCAAAATAGGAGGGGGTGGCCTCCCCTCCTTGTATCTTGTTTGCATGTGTAGATGGCCCAACATGTGAGCATGTTTTTCTACCATCTCATGGCGTGATCTCAGCATGTTTTTGTGACTTTTTTGACCTGCTTTAGCTCTATTTTTGGCTGGTTAAGTCACTTGTTGCTTGCTTCTTACACTTGTAGTGTAATCATGCTTGCTAGTTTAGTTTGTGCTATGCATTAGCCTCCTATTCTAGCTCTTTCTAGCCTACTTCAAGCATGTTTTAGAACTGTATTTAAGTGGTTTTAGATTTTTTTTTGAGTCTTCTTAGTCACATGAGGCTTGCTTTGTATAGCTCTAGTGTAATTGGCTTCACTAGCTTTGAGCTTCAAGACTTCTAACATGTTTTGCTTGAGATGATTGCATGCTATAGTATCATTTTACACATAATTTCAGAGCATGTAACTTTGTCACACTCTCACATATTCCATTCTTTCATTGCTTTTAGCATGCTTTTCTTGCCTTTCGTGTCTACATTTCAGCATGTTTTGGGTACTGATTTGGCATGGTTAAGCTCTATCCAGAGCTGGTTTAGTCATTTAAGCTTAGTATTGCACGCCTCTTGTGTAATGCTGTTTAGTAGCTTTGATGTTTTTGGCTTTCAACATGTTGTGCATGCATTGTTTGCATGATTTAGTGTCTTTAGCATGCCATTTCAGCACTGAAATTCTGCAACCTCCCTCATTTTTTCATTTTTCCATTCGTTTTGAGGGTTGGTTAGCCTTGTGATTGTGTTTAAGCTTGATAGAGTTTGTGCTCAAATGGCTTTAACTCTCTTATGAGGGTTCCTCCTAGCTAAAGGCATGATCTCTCTCATGCCTTAAACCATTCTTTGGTTGATCACCCTTTCATTAGAGGACAATCATATTGGACTGAAACGGTTAAAGAATGGTTTGGTAATGTAAAATGTGTAAATAAAATGAAGAAAGTAAAACATGAACAAGATAAACATTCGTGTTGCATTGCATGTGTTTGGATCAGACGTTAATCCAAACACAAGAAATGTGGGACGTTTCATACTCAAAGTGATGAAACGTGTCACGTTTCTTGGTCGCCGTCACCCTTGATCATGTATGATAGGGTGGTGGCACTTTGAGTCTTATGTGCACATTCACTAAGCTTGTACAAGCTTGGTTCTTCGACCATCATGCATGAAAATGCTTGATTGATGGCTTGAGAGCCAAGTGCCATACTCCTTTGAGCTTGAGAAATGATGAGAAGTGTGGCAGTACACACATTTCCTTGCAAATACATTACTGTGCCTCTGTTGTTCTCTGTTGCAACAAAACCAGAAGTTTGGAAAAGTATATGGCTAACTGGCCACTTGAGGTAGCCGACCGACCACTTGTACTAGCCGACTGGCCAGTTAAGGTGACCGGTAGCCACTTTTTGTGGCCGACCGGCCACCAGTCCATTTTTGTGCCAAAATGTTCCTGTTTTGAGGCTGAGGCAGAGGCAGTCTGGAAGTTAGTTCAATGTTTAGAAATCAAGGCGAGTGCAAATAGAGGCAACCTTTGGCGAAGTGATGAATTTTCGGGACGAAGCCAACCGAGCATGCATGTCTCCCTCGCTCGCAATGCCATCTTTTCTTTATTGCTTCATTAGCTAGTTGTAGTTAATTATTACATGTGTTGTAAGTAATTAGATTAATTTGTTTTGTAATATTTTGATTAGCTTAGCATAGCTAGTTATTCAAATGTGTTGTAATAATTAATTAGCTAAGTTAGTTAATTAATTGGTTTATAATAGTTAGCTTAGCTTAGTGTAGCTAGTTAGCTTATTTATTCGGACCCTCCTTCGAGAGGGCGCAATGTTGTAATAAGCGTGCATGTGTGTGTGCATGTCTTCCAACTCCATGTCTTTCTCCCTTTTACTTAACCGTTTTCGATGGTTAGATTAGGGCACGTTTTGTTTAGCATGCCTTATGCCTTGCATGTTTGCATCATTCATTTGTCTTGCATGCACCGGGCTCGGTGCATCATTCAAATTGCATCGTATTTCAATACCTATTTGAATATGTGTATCAATTGTTGCATTCATATACCATCTTAGATAGCCAAGCCTATTTAGTTGCATTATTGCATGTGTTGCATTAGGCATTGTTAGCATAGTTAGGATCATGCATTATTTCTAACTAGCTTTTGTTTTAGCTCGGAGTACACTGTAAGTTTTATGCTTTAGCATCATTGCATGAGTGTGAGTGTTGCCATGATAGCATGCTTTCCATGAGGCTATTTGCTTAATTGCTATAACTGCATGAATGCCTGTGGGTGGAGGCTTTATTGCCTGAATTGGAACAATTCGATGATTGTGAGTTTTAAGCCCACTTTGCGAAGTGGCAAAATCATGTTTTAAGCCCATCATGTTCGGTGGCAAATCCATACTTTAGCCCGCTTGCAAGTGGCATTTTCAAACCATTTTTGAAAACAAATATGAATTGTTTTGTTCTAATTCTCGCGACTTGGTCTATACTTGTATGTGTGTGCCACATAGTAAAGTTAGCTAACAATCAGAATAAGAACATATGAGGTCTATAAAACAACATATCTTGGTAATTGAGGCCGATCTTTGATCGGGCGAGCAGGGGTGCTCATTTTAGGACCTTTCCCTCTCATACCCAAGTTCTTGAGCCGAGGCAACTTTGATGATGACGGACACGTGGCCTTTGGCACGAGTTAGGGTTTCCTAAATTTCCCAAAATAAAATATTTAGGTGGCGACTCTATAATCTGGCAAAGCAGTCCGTGTTTGGCGCTTTTTATTTAAAATCGATTTTCCAAAATGATTTGCCGGATTTGGACTCTTTGTTGTTTATCAGTCTCACATTGCACTTTGTGAGATTAGATTCAGAATTGTGACAGGAGTCCGAACTGTAGTAAGACCAATTCGCGCCTCTCCGAAAGGGGAGCGCGTGAAGAAAGTTGGGTCTACAGAGTTTTTTCAATACTTACATGTTGGGATTAGTTACTAGCTCTATCAAGTTCATTATGGGCCTCCTTTTGTCCTTGTAGTTTCTCTGACTTGACCAAGTCTATATTTGCCTAATCAAATATAACTCAATATAACCATGGAAATTGGTTACTCTTTTTGGATCCAATAGATGTAGCTTAGAAGAAGTTACACAAAAGTGCCGCAAAAATATGAAGGATCCCTAAAAAATAAATAAATAAAATCTTCTTTTGAAAATTGACTAACTCAAGGACTAGTTCGACAACCCAAGGTGTTAATCTTGTTGAATTACTTTAACTCCCCAACAAAAATGATTTATAAACACACAAATCTACCATTTTGTTTCTACATTTGCCTTTTACCTTCTATCATAATTACTCTCTTGTCCTCAACAATTTCAATCAATTATATATAGACTATATACGTTACACTAATGATGAGTTAAACATAATCTTTGTTCCACCATATAGATATATGAAATACCATCCTTATATAAATAAAATTACCATTATGTTATCAAGTTGGCATTAGTTTACCTCCTTTTTGAATTAATTTTTCTTTCATCGCATTTTAACAAATATTAAGACCAGGATATTGCTTCAATGCCAAAGAATAATTTTTTGCTAAAATTTGAAGTAAAGTAATATCTGAATAACATTTTATACTTAAATGACAAGAAATTTGTGTATATATGGAAATAATAATACAGACTTAGTACATCGGGAGAGATCCCTTTACGTCCAATGTAAAACCTTTTTAGTCTTACATTACATCGTTTCATAACTTTTTTGCTAGATTCATATTTCATAAAATAAAACTGATCATTCATGCATGCCAAATTTTTGGTTGATCAGAGATTAAAAGTTCTCTTATTATTCTCTTATTATCTAGATAGACCACCAAGTTAGAGTCATATTCTATTAGACAATACCAACATATATATAGATAGTTCATGATTTCTAATTGACCTTAATTTGGCAAACAACATTAAAATAGGAGGAACGTGTAATCTAACGATCAATTTTATTTATTTATGTCATTTTTCTATGACACTATATCTATAACCAAAAAAAAAAAAAGAGTAGCAATTCATGATATTTGTCTATTAATTTTAACAACATCATAACACAGTTAGCAATAGAAAATGCACCAACATGGTAAGATAATAAGTTCCGATACTCAAAGAGAGAGAATACGAACATCAGCAAACAAGGAATTTAATCAAACTACATACAGGAAATGAAAGATACAAAACAACAGTCCACTTAGCCCAAGACAATGGCGTCACCTACAACACAAAATTCAAATATTTTAATTAACAACCTCATGTAAGGGGGCAAAAAAGTTGAATCATAGAAAAGAAATTGCAGTAAATAGATAGAAGTAGAAAATAAATCACTTACAGAAAAAAGAATAAACAGAGGTCGCATGTACAAGATAAGAATATGAAGGAGCATGGTTAGTAGAATTGAACCAACAAGCCACAGATTACTCCAGGGAGAGATAACACTAAAAATAAAGTACAGGTTAGTGGTATTTATTTATTTTCCTTTTCAGTGTTTGAATAAACAAATTGTTTACATTGGGAAGGGAGTCTAAGGATTTCAGCATCTCAAATGCATTAAAATAGGACAATTAAAAGGATGGAAGTGGACAATACATTCTGTACAAGTTCATTACTGTTACTAAATAGTTTAGAATTAGAATACCCCAGTCATGTCCCAAATTCTTGCTCAATCCAGCTTGAATTTGGGATTTCTGTGTAAAAATCAACACAAACCCTTTACCAAGTGTGGGAAATCAACACAAAATTAACTCAAATTCAACACAAAATTAAACAAAAAAAACTCATATAAAACCCCTAGGGCAAGTGTGAGAAATGGGGAAATAAAGGAATGGAGAGAGAGAGAGGGAGGGAGACCGAGATGCACAGAGAGAGAGAGAGAGCTCCATCGACAGATAGAGATAGAGACTGAGAGCGATAGAGAGACAGAGAGAGATCGAGAGCGACAGAGTGAGAGAAACATACCTATGATTAAGTGGCTCTGGTGCTTTGCAGGTGGTGGTGGTGATGTCCGACGGTCTCTCTCGCCAATGGCCAACGACGGTGGTGAGCGGGGTGAGGCTTGGTAGTGTCGAAAGAGAGCAAAATTTGTTTGAGATAGTGTATATCGTGTGCGTGTGTGTGAGAGACAAACATATCGGGCACCAAATTATATTGGTTTTCCTCTAAAACAAAATTCAACTTTTAGTGACTATTACACATTTTAGTCGCCAAATAGTACTAAATAACGACAACTTGTTTTGCAGCCAAAAGATTACGTATTAGCGACGAATATATTGGTAGCCAAAACTAACTTTTGGCTACTAATTTTATTTTTTGTCGGCAAAAAGTAAATATACATCGACTAAATTGTTTAGTCACCAAAAGGTGTAAACAATGTCCATTATATTTGGCGACTAAATTATATTTTTGTCGGCAAATCAGCTTGTTCTGTGACTAAACTTAGAATTAGTAGCATAAAATATTAACTTTTGGCGACTAATTGTTTTTAGTCGCCTATAACTATATATTTCGCTTCTAAATTTTTTTTAGTTGCCAAAAAACAATGTATGTCGACTAAATTAAAATGGTAGCAAAAATTTGAACCTTTGGTGACTAAAAAAAATTAGTCGCCAAAAGGACTATTTTTGGCGACTAAATTTGTTTTGGTCACCAATTTTGGTCGCCAAATGTGTAAATGCTTGTAGTGTGGCACCTATCAATCTATATAAATAAAACCGACTACAACGAGTAACCAAATTCACAACAAGCTTTACCCAGTGCAAACCGAAAGGAAGCAGAACCTGTGTCAATGTGCCACGCTTTATTGGTCGTTTTTCGGAAAGGAGTGGAACCTCCAACCACGCTTTACCGAGCATGAACTGAAAGGGAGTGGAACCTTTGTCAATGCACCACGCTTTACCGATCACAAGTCAGAAGGAAATAGGTCCTTCACATTTCTCAATCATTCCTACAACATTCAAACTTCACAAATAATCATCGACACATAATATGGATGACCTATTCATTAACAATCAACAACATATAGTTCCCGAATAAAGCAAACAATTTTCATAACATTCCACACTTGAAATATCATTAACACAATCTTGATTATACTCCAACAATCAAAACAACACACAACTCCCATAACTAATTTCCACAGATCTCTGACTCTTAACAAAACTCGAGTTTCCATCTCTTCTAGGTCACATTCTTTACTTACAAAAGAATTCGTATAACTCAAAAGAAACATCAAGGTTGTATTGTTCAACATTATCAAATAATTAAAATTAGAACTTTTGATTTAATCTCTTTGAACATGTCATTTGTTTATTTACTAATTTAATTCACCAACTTTTATTGCACAACTCCATTTCATAAAAATCTTCTTAGATGTATTTTTCCTTTACATTAATTAAATTAGTTCAATAAATCATGAATCAACCATAAGCTTATTCCTTCAAAATTTTTTAAATTAACCAACAATTAGGGCTTTTTTGTTCAAACCATCAAAATCATGTTCCATTAATCCCAGGTTCTTAAAATCAACATTAAAAATAAGATTTGCTATTTGGATTCTAAACCCTAACTTACATTATATGCCTTTTGAAAATCTCTTCTCAAAATCATAATTTTATGCAATAGGAGAATACCAACAAGTCTATCTATAGCAAGGTATTGAAGAGAAATAAGGAAATCTCTACACCTTGAAGCGAAGAGGAGAACCTGAAATACTTAATGGAGACAAAACCAAAAATTTCTTAGATGAAAATGAAGCCCTTGACGAGATCTACAATCTTTCTCAAAAGACCAAGGTAAGAAGATGTTTCTAAGTGAGTAGATCTGAAGATTGTGTGTTAAAAGCTTGAGTTTAGAGAGAGAGAGAGAGAGAGAGAGAGAGAGAGAGAGAGAGAGAGAGTTCTACAAAGTAGGGGTGAAAAAGAGAGAAAAGAAAAGATAAAGTGAATAAATGAGTGAGGACCCTATTTATAGTACTAGGTCAAAGTGAAATAAAGTCTCAAAGTCAACCTAAAAGAATAAGTCAATCCCAAAAAGTAAGGCCCAAATAGTGACCTAAAAATATGAAAATTACTTGCAGGTGAAGACACCTAGAGCAATGGGGTCGACCCCAAGAAGCAGTGTTGAAACACTATTGTTTGTAGTAGATAGGGTGTCGACCTTAGAACTAGTGGTGTTGACTCCAAAAAGCAATAACAAACAAAAAGCAAAGCAACAAGGCAATGTTGACACCAATAAGATTGGTGTTGACCCCAGAAGCAGAACTAAACAAGAAAAGAGAGAAGAACAGCAGGTGTCGACCCTCAAGGAGCCTAGTGACGACACTAGAACAAAATTTCTAAGTTCTCAATGAACTTTTCGATGAAACCAAGCACGAATGAACAATCCTAACAAGTCTAAATCGAATTGTACTCCTCCAAAATGAAGATACAACCACCCCAAAGACTCCCATAACGAAAAATAAATAAATTAAATACACTCTCCAACAACTTAAGAAACACAAGTGTTACAAGATGTACTTCGTGGGTCTTGAGACATGCAAGTTTGTTCTTCGAGCGCAAATGTCATAATCTATAGGGCATTGATGCCTTTCTTTCATACATATATACTCGTACAAAGGATGATTTTGTAGGTCTTAAAGTGTGAAGTACATTTTGCACATCTTAAGACACGTCTGGGGGATTTTCTATGTCTTTCAGTATTTCTCTATTAGCTGAGAAAGTTCTGGAAACCAAAAATTGAGAGAAAAGTACCCTATTTGGTTTTTTGAGTTGTCGGTAATGATGGTGATGTCTATTTGTTGAATTGTACCTTGATCTTTGTGGATAGATGCCAAGATGTTCCTTTCAGAAACCAGGACTGATTCTCAAAGAGGGAAACAATTTTCAAGGTGACTCTTGAGGTGTCCACGTTCCTTTCTAGGATTTTTCGATGTTGATATTCATTCTACTAAAGTCTTTCCAAATTTGGATGATTTCTTCCAAGGACTTGCTTTTGTTTTGATAGGAGCGGACTTTTTCGAGAAGGCGTTGAGCATTGACTTTGAAGAGCCAGCTGATGATTCTGGGGCATTTACTATGCCTTGGAATGGTTTGGTGTTCTCATATTAGGCTTGGAGTAATCCATATGAAACCATTATTGGATTTGTGATAATTGGGATAATGACATTTGAAATTGGTTGAGATAACTTTTACTAATCAAACGAACGCCATTTTCAATGTAAAGTAGATTGTTTTTAATTAGGTAAGGCTTTCACCCAGTTGATTTGAGATAGTGTGCCATGGAAAGACACTCCTTATATATGATAGTTTTCCCTACAAAGGTGACAAAATTAGGAAATGTACCTTAGACTTAGATCAGGTTGCTTGGGTAATATCATACCTTCGAAATGCTATTATTAAAGTAGAGGGAAAATTGCATTGGAGATCCTTATATTTTGGTTATAGTGCCAATTTGGTCCCTACACTTTCAATTGGCTCAATTTTGGCCAATAATTTTAGATTTTGTATCAATTTGGTTTAATTGATAATGTCGTTTTTTTTTTAATTTTTAAATGAAAAATAATTACTAAATTGGTTGAGGTTAACTCATTGAGTTAAATAAATTTCTAATTTTGCCTTTAAAAATATGACACGTCACTTATGTACGTATTTTTCATAAAAAAAAATGCTAAGAGTTTAATCAATTGGACTAAGTTGAGACAATATCATAAATCCAAAGTCAAAATCGTGGTAATTGAAATTAGAGTAACCAAAATGACACAATGATCAAAGTATAAGGACTACCATCATAATTTGTCCTAAAGTAAAAATAGAGACAAAACAGGTGGGGATTGCTAAGGGATTTATATGACATAGAAAGAGATTGCTAAATAGTCGATCGCCAACAAATGGGATGGATGCATGCCAAAACATGGTTTTAACTCCAGATTAGAGTGATCGCCTGGGGATCGATCGTTCTAGAGGGAATAATCATAATTTGACCTATTTTAGTTTTCTAATCAAAAGACACTAATACATTTGTTGGGTGTAAGCCTCATAATTTTTTAGCAACCTAACGGTTTTTTAGTGTTCTTCAGTCTTTACCCTAACAGTTTTTTAGTGTTCTTCAATCCTTACTTAGGCAAATTTCTCTTGAGCACTTTTATAAAAATCTTCACACTTTGCATTGGATGACATTGCATCACCATGATATCTCTTTGCCGTTTGTGTGAATGGATCTATCGTTGTATGGAGATTAAGGCAAGGGGCTTTGTGGTGATCTAGAAACTCAAAGGAGGTTGATCGGATCAAGTAGAGTCTGTGGAGTGTGGAAAACAGATTGGAGTTCTAAATTTTTCAGCATAATTCCCATCTTAACTAATGCAAATTACACAAGATAAAAGAAAATTAACCAACGACACATGGAGATCTTGTCTATCAATTTTAGTGAAGTAAATGCAAATGAGATCTAAATAGGAAAAGAGGAAATGGGTATAGAAATGTGATACCGGAGGACTAAAGTGACATTGATGTCTAAACCAAGACGGTCAGCTCTAATTATACAAACCAAAATCTCCCTTTGATTGATCAATCTCACAAAAACAATGTATTTTTTTTCTTGAATTGGTAGATATAGAAGCAATCTCTTTTGCAAAGTGAATACACAATAGCATATATATATATAGATAACACAACTTATGACATCAAATCAAAGTGGCGCAGCGGAAGCGTGGTGGGCCCATAACCCACAGGTCCCAGGATCGAAACCTGGCTTTGATATTTTTTTTTTCTTCTTCTCCCACCAAATAGAAATTCTTAAATTTGTTTTTCACTTTTGTTTTTTGTTTTTGAAACTGTCCAACTCCATATCTTCATCTCCCAATATTCCTGCAAACTTTTCTTGTGGTTGTCAATTTGGACCATATCGATGACCTGAGCCTTTTACCTCATAAGTCCTGTATTAAAAGTCATTTATGTAAAAAAAAAATAAAAATAAAAATTCATCAGACATTTATAATAAAAAAATTAAAAAATCTTATTTTATTTTACAAAATAAACCATAAAGATGATACGAAACCCAATTAGGCAAAATGAATCAGAATAGAAACCAACAAAATGAAAGCAAAACAAAAAGATGAAAAATATGATTTATGGACATCTAGCTTTACTTCTTTTTTTATTTTTATTTATTTATTTATTTTGGCTAGAAACCTCACAAAGATGTGAAAAGGGGTGTATATTGTTGTTTTATTATTATTATTTTCATTTCAGTTGCCAGAAATATTGTAAATAAAAAAAGCACCCACCCATTGCCAACCGGCAATCATTCAAATGCAAGGAAACTTTTGAACTTCGAATATAAAGATATTACGGCACAATTGATCTATGCTTTCTTTCTTTCTTTCTTTCTTTGTGGTCCCATCTTGTGTTCAAAAGTCAAAAAGATTTACAATAATGATAAAGACCTCACAAAATATAATTCCTACAATTTTTAAAATGATTTGAATCATTCATGTCACTGTTAGAGATAGAAAAAGAAAAAAAAAAATTCATAACACATCAATAGTCAATACATCAATGGAGGTCATGGAGGTCCCAAACATTTTCCAAAAAGATGTGACTCGGCCTACTGTGGCAGACGAAACCTACTAACATCTTTTTTTGCAAAAGTCTAGGAATTAAAAAAAGAGTCTGGATCGTTTCCAATTCCAAATCAAATTGAATTGCTCAGTTTGGCATATTAAGTCTACTTTTGGGTCTCGTTTCAATAATTCAAGCTGTTCACATTTTAAAATTCGTCAAATACATCATTCTTGCAAAAAATCAAGTTGATTAGATAACGGAAACCATATGTTTGATCAATTTTGTATGAAATGTTTATTTTCTCACTGTCAATTTTTCTTTCATATAAAACTGATTCGAACATGTGGTTGCCGTTATTCAATCGATTTGATTTTTTGGATGGATAATGTTCTCGATGAATCCCAAAATGTGAACGGTTCAGATTATCGAAATGGACCCAATAGGCCGGACAACACCTCTCCAGTCCAAAATCGAACCAGAGAGAAACCAGTCCCTTAAAAAAAGTTCAAAAATTTACCATGATTTTTTGATCTGTGGTGTATATTTAAGCTTTGAATTGTGGGACTGAAACCTTAGTAAATCTTTTAACTATTAATTTTAAATTTTGAATAATTCCTAAATATATTTTTGTCTATGTTTGCATAGTATTATTACTGATCTTTTTTCTCCGCTCTGCATTCAACATAGCTAATCATTATTGACTTGTGATTGAATAACATGCATGATAATTTTTGTTCCTTTCCATTTTGCATTATTGGAGGATTCACATTTGAGTTTACTTTAGAAGATTAGCTATACGTATTGCTAATTAGTTATGATATTTATTTTTAATTTTTAATTTTTTATTTTTTTGGTAAGTTGAAAGGATATAGTTCAGAGTGTCTGGAAAAGTGTCAAATTTTAGCTACAACCCTTTCCTCTCTCTTTCATAATGGAACTCACAAAGTAGCATTAAAGCAACATCGTTAAAATTTAATATTTTCACACTACAACACTGTCAAAATTTGATTTATGATAATTTATTTCAGCATTAGAAATGTTCTGTGACTTGAAATGCAGATATTGGTCTATTACCGTCATAGATATATTTGCATTTCATGTAGAATATATATATATATATTTTATGACAATTGTGTTTTCAAAGTGTACCAAGTCTGGTGTTTTTACAGTAGATGAGTATTAAATTGGTCTTAGGAAGTTTTGTTTTCTTGTTTTTGGCATAAATTGTTGAGTTTGCACATTTCCGAAGGCAAGGGATTGCTAAGCTACTGATAGGGATTGATCCCGAGCAAGGGATTGCTAAGGGATTGATCCTTATTGCACTTGGATTTTTTTGACATAGTTGTGTACTTGTGCAATATGGGTCACCACCATTGCCGTTGCCGTCCACCCACCACCACCGCTGCTACTGCCATCATCACTTACTTGCCACCACTGTTGTCGTCATCATCAACCCACCATATTCTCTTCTTTTCTCTTCTCCTCTCTCTCTCTCTCTCTACTATTTTTTTCAGAAACTTCAGTCCACCATTGCCGTCTTTGTCGTCAGCCACTATCACTACCGCTATCTACTCATCACTACCACATCGTTATTCGGATGTTGCCACCATTCACCAACTATCTCCACCATCGTCACAGGTCTACATTGTACTATCGCCGATCTATATTCTACCATTTTCGATCTATACTCTACCGTTGTCGATCTATACAACCACCATATCGCTACCGCCTCCTTTATTTAAGATTCAAATTTATTTTTAAGTGATAAATTTATTAGTCTCTCTTGTTCTTTGTGTACGTGGAAGATGATCGTGTTGAATAAATTTACAATGATAAATTTATTAGTCTAGTCAATAAATTTACAATAATAAATTTATTAGTCAGCATTTGTCAATAAATAAGTATGGTTAATAGGACAGGCTTATAAGTACCTCCAAATATAATTACTAAATAAAATGTATTTTTTCTAACACAAACTATAAAATCATAAAACGTTTTTCTTAAGAGTCACTACAAGAAAAAACACTTTTGGCATTGTAGATCTATACTCTACCATTGTCGATCTACACAACTACCATATTGCTACCGCCTCCTTTATTTAAGATTTAGATTTATTTTTAAGTGATAAATTTATTTGTCTCCCTTGTTCTTTGCGTATGTGGAGGATGATCGTGTTGAATAAATTTACAGGGATAAATTTATTAGTTTGGTCAATAAATTTACAATGATAAATTTATTAGTCAGGATTTGTCAGTAAATAAGTATGGTTAATAGGACAGGCTTATAAGTAACTCCAAATATAATTACTAAATAAAATGTATTTTTTCTAACACAAAATATAAAACCATAATACATTTTTCTTAGGAGTGTTGTCAAATCAGATTGGGTCGGGTGGCTTGCCACTTGCCATTTGTCCGAACTTAAGTAGATTAGAAAAAAATGCATATGTATTTGTTTGTTCGAACCATTAAAATCGTCCATTCGATAAGGGATTGGTTCGAGTTCGATTTTGGTGAGTTAGATAGATGCTTACCCAGCCATAGGCAGAAGGATTGGGTTCCCCATGAATTTACATTATAAATTCAAATTCTAGCATTTTACTAGGTATTATTATTTTTGTTACATAACATTCTTTACACTTGTATGTTGAGGACAAATGCAACCAATTTTTTTTAAAAAAACAAATCTGATTTTCTTTTTTAATAATACATGCATCATTTTTCACAACTTGCTTGCTATGTGTAAAACTTTCATTAGATTCTATGCCTTCAGATATTGCTTCATACTAATCATCACATCGTCAATTGTTACTATTCTAAAAAAAACTGAAATCCACGATATATTGATATGTGATTATGTTTTAATTTTAAACAACAAATAATAATTCCAATCAAACAATCAAAGACAAATCAACAACCAATTTAATATGAAAAAATTACAATTGGAGCGCCTCCAATTATGATTAAAAAAATCACGGGTCAAAGTCACAAAATAATCCACTAAGAAGACAAAAAAGAATTACACATGAATACCCTCAATTACCTAGTGAATCCATGCCCGAATTGAACCGACCTCAATGTGTCTCTTCCACTACCATCTTCACCTCAGAATTGTCTTGTCCAACGTTGAATCTACAATCCTGATGTTGAATCCACGGTGATGACCTACTTTGGAATCCACCAAAGCTTTAGGCCCAAATTCCTCAGAATCCACAGAAAAACAACTCTCTCTTTTGTGAATAAAAAAAAAAAAAAAAAAAAAAAAAAAAAAAAAAAAAACAAACGCTTGATGATATTGATATGAAGTTCACAGATCCATTGATTAATCTCAAATCATTAAGGACACTTATAAAGTACCCTCTAATATAAAACATTTTGTTTTTTCTTCGTCTTTGAAAATCTGGATGGTTCAAACCCTAAACCAAGCAAACAACATGCTTTATAGTAAACTGGATCGCAAAGACCACTCGAGTGTACATTTCACCGCTTGAGCGGTGTGAGTATAGGCGGTGCAAAACATATAGGTTGACCGATTGATCGTAACATTCACTATTCGAGTGGTAAAATTTGCTTCCCAAAAGTTCAAACGCTCTGCAAAAATACTGGATGATCCTTTTCTCTGCTCGAGTGCACGAATGACCGCTCGAGCACTCAAACAGTTCGATTCCTATACATAGTCAACGAAGTAACAAATATGAAAGGATCAAGATTACAAACTCCTCTACATAGGCACAATTTGGATTAGATTCGTATCTAAACACTCACGTTCTCACTAAAACATAAAAGAGAAAAAATTACAAGTGAAAGGAGTTTTGTCAAACGGGATTGTCAATTACAAAAACCTAATACTAGGGGTGGGCGCGGGTCGGTTGCGGCCACGAAACCTCTAATCCACCATTCGTTCGCCAGATTGGCAAATTGGAGAAAATCAATTCGCATCCGTCCGCCAATCCAGCGGATGTGGATTGAGCGGATTAGCGGTTTGGCAGATGAATACGAATCGGTTTGGCGGTTTAAAATTTTATAAATTTTCAACATAATTCAACTTGTGCACTTCCTCAAAAAAAGAAGAAGAAAACATTACAGTCAATGACTTAAAAAAATATTACAATTACTGCATGCCTCATCCAAACTAAGAAAGTTTGAAACTTTAGAATATCACAATCATTGCATGCCTCATCCACATACTACAATCACAGCATGCCTCATCCACATAGAGTACTACAATCTGTGGTTTTTAAAATATAAAAACAATTCAAACCACCAAAACCATGAACAGAGCAGTAGTAGAGATTGTATGTCTCTATATTGTTACATCTATATTTGTTTTTGAAAACAAAAACCAACCAGCATATATCATATTTTCTATTTATTATTTTTAGAGATAGATTTAAAAATCAAAAAATATAGATAAATAATACGTTTATTTTTTTCAATTCAAAAAAGATATTGAAGTTGAAAACTTATTTTCAATAAAATATTTAAACTCCTTTTAAATTGAAAACACAAACAGAATATTTAAACAAATTGAAAACACAAAGTTTTATAAATTACTAGGACTGCTCGCGGTTTGGCGGTTCGGTTGCGGCCAAAGGAATCTCAAATCCGCCATCCGTCTGCCAGATTGGCGGATTAGAGAAAATCAATCCGCAACCGTTCGCTTGTCATCACGTATCCGTCCAAAATGTAGTGGATCGGTTCGGTTCGGTCGGTTTTAGCGGATCGGTATATCCGCTGCTCACCCCTACCTAATACATACTATTTTTCAAAATTTTGACAAAGGAGTGATGACCTATTATAAACGAATCGCATTTAAATTAAGGCACCATATAGTAATTCCATAAGACTAGCTTCTCCATATTATGATGTCAATCTAAATGTGGGTTTGGATAATGGATTGGTTAGGAATTTGAAAACGAAAAGAAAAAATGTGAGTGAAATAATCCAAACACAGTTTAATAGAACGTTGAGCAATGCTACAAACCCAAACATTTTATTTAAAATTTTACTCAAAAATATAAATTTTAAATGTGTAGTTCAAATTTATTCAAGTCAGATCCCACAAAATTGAATCTCAATCACACTTCATATAATGAAGTTTTTCTCAAAATTTTTATGGACATCTAGCTTTAGTGTAAAACTTTCAAACCTAAAAAAGATGTGAAAAAGGGATTATATTGTTTTTTAATTTTTAATTTTTAATTAAATTTAGTTTTTTTTTTTTTTTTCTTCGCTTACTAGAAATATTGCAAAAATAAAAAAATAAAAAATAAAAAACCACCCACCCACTGCCAGCCTTTATGGCAACCATTCAAAGGCATGAAACATTTGACTTCACAATTGATCAACGTTTCTTTCTTTCTTTCTTTCTTTTTCAGAAGTTCAAAAAGTTGTAATTGGCCAACTGTGGCAGACCAAACTTACTAAATTATTCATATGTGATTGAATAACATGCATATAATTTGTTCCTTTCCATTTTGCATTATTGGAGGATTCACTTTTGAGTTTACTTTACAAGATTAGCTATATACATATTGCTTATTGGTTAATTTATTTATTTATTTATTTTTGTCAATCGAAAGAATATTATTCACAATGTTTGGAAAATTGTGAAATTTTGGCTAGAGCTCTTTCCTGTCTCTTTCACAACAAAGCTCACAAATAGCATTTTGAATTTAACCTTTCATTGAAGAAAATAGAAGAAATGATTAGTGTGGCATTGAAGCAACATTGTTAAAATTTAATATTATCACATTATAGCATTGCCAAAATTTGATTTATGATAATTTATTTTATCATTTAGCACTAGAGATGCTCTAAAACTTATAATGCTTTCCAGGTAGAACTTAATCTCAAAAGTCAACTTTTGAGGTAAGAATGACCTTACCCTATTATATATTGGACATTAAGCTTTTTTGAGTTCTATCAATAAAAGGTTCTAACATTTTGGCAATAAAATAAAATATAAATAAATAAATAAAATAAACAAATAAATAATTACAGTTATGTTACATTAAAATACCTTTAATGCTGAAGAAAAGCTTTCAAAAATCAACATTATGTGTGCCTAACATTCAACTTTAATTCAAAATTAGAAAAGAATTGTAGCTTGACGTTTTATAGTAAGTAGAAGTCATTTTTTTATTCAAGTAATTTATATATAATTGATTTTCTTGGAGAGATTTTGATGAATTGATACTAATGTACCCCAAATCAAACAATCAATCAATTAAACTGATTAAAAACACATGGATCAATTATATTGTTAGTTCTTACATTTTGTTTCTTATGTCATTTTTGTCTTTACACTTTTAATTAACTCAATTTTTACTATAATTTTAAATTTTATATCAATTTGATCTAATTGATAACGCCGTTAGAGTTTTTGATGAAAAATGATTACTGAGTTGATTGAGATTAACTTACTAAGTTGATGAAGTTTACAATTTTATCCCTAAAAATATATGATACGTGCCACTCATATGCACGTTTTTCATAAAAAAATGCTAATATTGTTGAGTTAATTAGATCAAATTGAGACAAAATAAGAAATTCGGGGTCAAAAGCAATTAAAATTATAGGGAACCAAATAATTAAAGAGCCAAAATATAAAGATTACCGGTATAAATTGCCCACAAAACATATATCATAGAAATTAACCACGTGAATATATTTGAAAATGCGAAAAGGAAATAAAATGTATAGAAGAACTTTTGAATGCTTTTAAATTCTTAATGCAGAAGCAAAGCAAAAGAGGTTTAGGTCAGAATAAAAAAAATCATATGAAACATTCAATTGTATCATGTGAAAGGCCTTTGTTATTGTGGAGTTCTGATCATATGCTATTAAGTCTAGTGGGTTTGACATACTTCCAAAGTGGATTACTTTATGCTGAGAAATAGTTAATTTTTTATTTTATTATTTATACCTTTGGTGACTAATGACTTTAGTCGCTGAAAGTCTTTTCAGAAAAAAAAAAAAAATTTACCCCCGCGCTGCTGCCAAGTTTCGAACATATGACCACTGGCTTCCCAACTTTGTCAACTTTTACCAACACTCTCTCCCTACTATGCCACTCCAACCTCACGCGAATATTAATGCAACATATATTATTTATATACTAAATATGCCGGTATTAGTACAAACTCTATATATAAATAATTATTTTTATTTTAATGTATTTAATGTAAAAAATAAAGTATTTACTAAAAAAAAATTTGAGACCACTTTTGGCGACTAAATTTGAATTTTAGTCGCCAATTCTGTCTTTTTTGGCTACTAAATGCTGCTTTGTCGCTAAAACCCTTCATTTCCGCCCCAAAAAAGTACTTCCGGCGATAAACATATTATTTAGTCGGTAAAACACGTATATTCGGCGACAAACATATTTTTTAGTCGCCAAAAGCACGGGTTTTGGCTACTAAATGCTTTTAGTCGCTAAAAACAGTGCCTTTTAGCTACTAAAATTTTCGTAGTCGCGAAAAGCACTATATTCGGCGACCAAACCAACTTTTAGTCGCTAAAACCCATCTCTTCGGCGACTAAAGTCGTTTAGTCGGCAAAAGGCATCAGTTTTGGCGACTAAATCGATTTTAGTCGCCATTTGTTGAACTTTCAGCGACGAAAATCCTTCTTTTAGTCGCCGTTGGTGCTTTTTGTTGTAGTCCCCCCCCCCCCCCAAAAAAAAAAAGGCAAAAAAGAAGAAGCAATGTATACTCTAGATTCATTTTAATGTTGGTATCCTCATACAAAAATCAAATTCAAACCACACGTTATATCTTTTAATAAATTACGGTGTTTGAGTTTTATAAGAAATATAAAAATGAAAGTGAGTTTCTCTTCATGTGAGTAACAATGAGTAAATGGGTACAAAATCAATCACAAAATATAATTTTGATTATACATTTTAGATGGTGAGATCCTATATTATGGAGACAATTTCACTCAAATTACTTTATTGTAAGAACAAAAATTACATTCGAAGTCTCTGTAATTTGTCTCTTATGTCAATTTTCTATATGTAGTTCATTGTATTAATTTTGTGATTTAATTTTTCATATAGTATTAATTTAATCCAATTGATAATATTTACTATAAAAAAATAAAAATAAAAAAACAAAATCAAGAGCAAAATGATAAATTAAATGAAATATTTCGAATTGTATATTGGATGGTGAAACACAATCTGCTTTCTTGGGAGGGCGAAGTATATTGGATGGTGTTTTTATTGCTAATGAAATTGTTGATGGATGGAAAAAATCCAAAAGAAGAGGTGTTATTATCAAACTAGACTTTGAGAAAGCTTATGATTTAGTTAATTGGGCATTCTTATTCTCAATGTTATCTAATTTTGGTTTTGGATCAAAGTTGGTATCATGGATGAAGGAGTGTATATCAACAGTAAGGTTGTCTGTTCTAGTGAATAGCTCTCCCACTGAGGAATTTTCACCACAGAGAGGTCTCAGACAAGGTGATTCTTTGTCTCCTTTCTTATTCAACATAGTGGCTGAAGGTCTGAATATTTTAATGAATAGAGCTATTGAAAGAGGCATTCTCAAAGGGGTAAAAGTTGGTGTAAATGAGGTAGTGTTATCTCATCTTCAATTTGCTGATGATTCCATACTATTTTGTGAAGCAAATATGGATCAAATTGTACTTATAAAGAGGATCTTAAGATGTTTTGAAATCCTGTCCGGCATGAGAATTAATTTTCACAAGAGTGTTGCGTGTGGAGTTGGAGTGGAGGAGGATACTTTGGCATCTTTCGCAGATATTCTGAATTGTAAGGTCCATGGCCTGCCACTTAAATTTTTGGGGCTGCCTTTAGGTGCTAATCTAGGTAGGAAGTCTACTTGGAAGCCAGTCTTGGATAAAGTAAGATCTAGGCTGTCTGGGTGGAAGCGAAGGCTCCTCTCCTTTACAGGTAGATTAACGTTGATTAAGTCCGTTTTATCTAGCCTTCCTATTTATTATCTATCTTTGTTTAAAATGCCTCTTGGTGTGGGTAGAGAGATTGAAAGGTTGGA
Organism: Camellia lanceoleosa; assembly: GCA_025200525.1. Classification (NCBI taxonomy): domain Eukaryota; kingdom Viridiplantae; phylum Streptophyta; class Magnoliopsida; order Ericales; family Theaceae; genus Camellia; species Camellia lanceoleosa. Next base: position 145,287,032 of record CM045759.1, on the reverse strand, counting down.
AGCTTCTTTCCTCTGGGGAGGGAATGGTTTAAAGAGGAAGGTACATTTGGTGAAGTGGGCTGAAGTTTCAAAAAATAGGAATCAAGGTGGGTTGGAGATTAGGAGAATCAAGGATGTCAATGATAGTTTAATTCCTAAATGGTGGTGGAAATTTGGAAGTGAAGTTAATGCCCTTTGGAGAAGATTGTTATGTAGCAAGTATATGATTGAGGGGTCTAATTGGTTACCACCTGTGCATTCATCATCTATTCACTCTAGAATCTGGAGTGATGTCCTTGCAACTGCGGGTCGTGATCCACCTTTGGTGGAGTTCTTTTTGGGAAAGTATCAGATAATGGTTGGTAATGGGTGCAGAATCAAATTTTGGCATGATAAGTGGGTCGATGATAGGTGTTTTAAAGATAAGTTCTCTAGACTTTTAGCTTGACAAATGACAAGGAAGGTACACTATCTTTCTATTCAGCAAGAAAATCCAGTGTGGAGGAGTGGAATTTATCTTTCCGAAGGGATTTATATGATTGGGAGAAGGCGGAGGTTGCTAGTATGGCTACAATTTTAAGGGAGGCTCCTTCTCTAAGGGTTGATGTAGAAGACTATCCTATTTGGAATGGTTCTCTTGGTGGTAGTTTCAAGGTTTTTGATATTTATCGATTCAGTGATGCTAGTATGGGCCCTCAACTCCAAGTATGTAAGTTTGTGTGGAATAATGGGATTCCCCCCAAAGTTCAATTTTTTGGGTGGTTGGCTTGGAGGAATAGAGTTAAAACTGGGGACTTTTTACTACATATTGGTGTTCTTAATAGTAATGCATCTGTCTTATGTGCCTTTTGCAAAACTGCTAATGAATCTGCTGTTCATGTTCTATTACACTGTCCATTTTCTTGGCAAGTTTGGTCTGACCTAATGTTATGGTGGGGGTGTGTTTGGGTGGTGCCAAGGAATATTGATTGCCTATTTCATTGGTGGATGTGTTGGGATTATAAGAAATTGGTTAGGAGATTGTGGAGAGCTTTGCCTTCTATTGCGCTTTGGTCCATTTGGAAGTTAAGAAATGATTGTATGTTTAATGGAGCGCAGCCATATGGGTCTGAGTTATGTGAGAGCATTAAGATCAGATCTGCTTTGTGGGTTAAAGATACCTCTAAGGGATTCATGTACTCTACCATGGAATTAATTAACAATCTGGATCAGATTAAGCAATGCAGCTGAAGTGCGATGTTGAATTTTGATTCAGTTTTGGTTGCAGGTTCGTCTCAGGCTCGATATGCATTGCTGATGTATGTTTTGATGAAGTTTTAGTCCTTAGACTTAAAAGGTTTGGGTTGAGGGGCAAGCATTGGGATTGGATGCTGGATTCTGGCCTGTAGTTTTGCAAATGGTGGAGCTGTTTGGTCTCTAGTGCTGCTATGATTTTGAATTATTCTGCTATGATCTGTCAAAATGGCTGCTGGCTGTGATCTGTCTAAAGGTGTTATGCTGAGGATGGATTCTAGTCTGACATGGAATCTGGTGAGGGTTGTGTCTGCTCAAGCTGGCTTAGTTTGCTCAGCCAACAAAGATAATGTTTCAATGGAAGTCCGAGGTTGGAGAGTGGTGATGTAGTGGAGGTGTTATGTCATGGATGGGGTCTAGTTTGAGATGGTATTTGGTGTGGGTTGGGTCGCTCAACTTGCTTAGTCTTTCACCATTAGCGAATTGATACAAATGGAATTTTGAGGTTGGAGTCAAAAGTTCAAGTAGGACAACAGCTTTTTGTGTATTGTTTATGCCTGGAGCTCTGTTTTTGGTGTGAAGGTTCATCACATTAGGCCGCAGTACCGCTTCGAGTGTTCTACATCTCGTGGCATTCTCAGAGGCCATTTGCATATCTCGGGTGTAGATCCGCAATGCCTTGGTGTGTTCTGTCTTGGATCCGGGAAGGGTGTGTTCTGTTTTGCCTTCGTTGGGGTGTTCTCATCAGTTGGGTATGGTGTAGGAGCCGGTGGTTTGTTAGTTTTTGGGTAGGCTCTTGATCTATTGGGAGCTTATCACCGGGGTCCTATTATGGTTTGTTAGTATCGCCAGGTCTGCAGGCGTTTTGCATCTTATCTGCTTGGGTGGAGGGTGGTCTGTCAGACGCCATGGTTGGAATCGCTTTAATTTTTGGAAAGTAAAACTTGTCAAGTGAGGCTGCTAATGTGTTTCAATTTTGGGTAGCATAACTTGGCTGCTGCTGTGTTTTATTTCTGAAATCATGGAAGAGAAAGGAATGAGCTAACTAGAAAAGAAGAATACTTTCTCTTGATTGCATTAGCACTTGAGAGCTCAGAACACTTTTGAAAGAAGAAAAACTCAGGTGGTATAAGCGTTCAAAGGCAGCATTCCTTGGGAGCAGTATGTTAGGTGTGGTTGGGTGGGTGATTTTTGGGGTGGTTGGTTGAGATTTGGGTCTCTTCTGTTTTTTTTTGAATTGGTTTCTCACCAATCTATGGGTTTTGTGCTAGCATATGATTGTGCTTCCTCCTCGGTGCCAACCTAGTTGGGATTGCGGAGTTTTAGCTATGATGCTTTTTGTACTCCCCTCATTTATTGATGTATTTTGTTGCATTTTTTGCTCATTTCATCAATAAAGTTTCCTTTTCTTTGCTGATCAAAAAAAACTCTTCAACCACTTGACATGAGACCTTCGTATCACCCGTTTAACAAATCAAGCAATTATAATGGTAGCAAATGGACGACTCGTCATCTTTAAAAGAGAGGCTTTTTGCAGTTTTGAAGGACAATTTCAAATTGTATGCCAATTCTTTAATTGTTTTGAGGAATTAATGGATCATGTTGTCATTGATTTTAGTTTAATTTTGCAAAAAAATTCTTATTAATTGAATTATACTAACATAATATGAAAATTTTAATGATGATGTTATTAGTGGGACTAAATTGACATAGATATATATTAAAGGGAACTCTGGTGCAATTTGTTATTGTAATTTTTGTGATCAATTCAATGATCCATAATGCTATATTTACCACCCATCTACTTATATTACATTTCAAATATCATTTCATGTGATACAATCACAACTATTAATGTAATGGTTCTCACATAAATTTCATTAATATCCAATGGTTGTGATTGTGTAATATGAAATGATATGTGAATTGTGGTATGAATATATGATAAATGTAGTACTATTATTTTATGATTGGTTTTGTGTATCTGAACTTAGATGAAGATATAAACTCAGAGGAGCACGAATTCATATATATCATTATGATTCCAGAGCTAAGTCGAGTTTCCAAGGATGTTTAGATTATCAACTAACAAGGAGGGCTCACTTTCCAGATTCTATGAAGGGAAACCAAACTCCAAAGAATGGGAGTTGTTTCTCAAAAGACCTTTGTATGAATGGGAAATGATTGAGGCTTCAAGATTGGCTATCACTTTGAACTCTGCTCCAAACCTGGGACAGGGGTGTACAAGTTGTCCTACTTGGAATGGTATAGTTGTAGGAGGGTTTAAGGTGGATTATTTGTATAAATTTTGTGACACATTGTTTTTCCCACAGATCAGAGTTTGCAAATTTGTGTGGAATAAGGATATCCCCCCAAAGGTACAATATTTTGAATGGTTGGCTTGAAAAGAAAGAGTCAATGCATCTGTGTTTCTACACAGAATTGGTATTCTGAATAGCAATGCAGCTAATGTGTGTGTGTGTAGACGTCCCCGAACGTCCCAGGAGGATGAGTCTCGTTTTGTTCCTTTGGGTTCACTACAGTTCAGGACTCCATGTCACGGTCCTGTATCTAATCTCGCAGAGTGCAATGCAAGACCGACGAATCATCAAAGAGTCCAAATCCGGCAAATCGATTTTGAAAACAAATTTTTTTTTTTTGAAAGAAGTGCCAAACATGGACTGCTTTGCAGATACAGAGTCGCCATCTAAATATTTTATTTTTGAAAATTTAGAAAATCCTGACTCGTGCCTAAGGCCACGTGTTCGTCATCACCAAAGTTGCCTCGGCTCGGGAACTTGGGTACTATTGGGGAAGGTCATTTCGTGAGCACCCCCGCTCGCCCGATCAAAGATCGACCTCTACTAACCTTGATATCTAGTTTTGAAAACATTATGTGTTCTTGTTCCAGTTATTAGCCTAGGTTTACTATGTGATACGCATAGCATACAAGTATAGACCGGGTCGCCTGAATTGGAACAAAACATTTCATGTTTGTTTTTGAAAGATGGTTTGCTACTCGCAAGTAGGCATAAAATGCAGATTTTGCCACCCTCAGGTGGGCTTAGAAAAGATGGTTTTGCCACTATTTAGTGGCCTAAAAACTCACAGTCAATGCATTGTTCCAATCCAAATAACCGAACCTTCACCCACAGACATTCAGGCAATTATATCACATAAGCAAATAGCCTCATGGTAAGCATGCTATCATGGCAGTCACTCACACACATGCAAGGATGCTAAAGCGTAAAAACTTACCGAGTACTCCAAGCCAAAACAGAAACTATGTTAGAAATCCATACATGATCCTAACTATACAGAAATGCCTAATGCAACACATGCAGGAATGCAACTAAGATAGGCTCGGCTATTCTAAACATGGCACATGGAATGTTACAGCTAACATGTATTCAACTCAGAATTGAAATACAATGCAGTGAGTATGATGCGCCGAGCCTGGTGCATGCAAAACAGATGAATGAATGGAAATATGCAATCATACTGTATGCTAATTGAAACATGCCCTATTCTAACCATCATAAGCTGGTAAATAAAAAGGAGAAAGACGTGGGGTTAGAAGACATACATCACACGCACGCACACTTATTACAATTGTGCCCTGGCTCGGAGGGTTCGAATAAATAATATATAGTCCCAAATGAATAGTTACAGTCCGAATAAGTACAAAAACCCTAATTAATTAACAAATGAACTAGGAAAAAAATAAATTGGCATGCAAGCCCATGGACCACCTCAGCCCTGTTCCGAATGATGAATGATGCATGCTTGAGTTGCCTTGTGCGGAAATCTATTGCGATGCCCCGATTAGCCTCTGTTTGCAATTAAGCCCGGAATATCAAGCGAAGCTCCAAAAGACTATTGGTTTCTGATTTGCTACAACAGAGAGCAAGAAAGGGGCATGGCAACGTATTTTCACATATGTATGCTTGACTACCCTTCAAGGAGTGTAGTCCTCGATCCTCGTGCCACCAATCACGCATCTCGATGCATAATGGCTAAGAAGTCGAATTGCATGACTCAATGTGAAATGAATGCACATATGAACAAAACAAGGCCTAGACTCTATCATGGGTAATCCGGAGTATCGGCGACCGGGAATTGAGACATGTTCCGTCACTCGGAGTACGAAACGTCCATCGTTTCCCGTGCTTGGGCTAACTCCTATCCCAAACACAATGCAAATGAGATGGCATACACAATGTGACTAACATACAACCTAGTATGCGCAATACTATGAAATGGCATACACAATGCTCGATATAACATAGGATACACGATGCTTTAACATGCAACATAACATACACAATGCTATGAATTGAAATGGCATACACAATGCACGACGGGCTTACACCAACATGAGTGGACCTTAGTCACACTCACATAAGTAGCCATAAGATGAAAATGAGACTATCGAAATGCGTGCATATATGCACGCAAACCGAGGACCGAACTTAAGGCACCAAATGCCACTCTAACAAGGCATGGCAAGGCATGAAACATGGCATTCAAGCATGCAAATTCCAGCACTGAATCATGATGCAAAATGATCTCGAATCATGGATATATGTCGTACAATGCATGGAATGGTCCCAAAACTCAAAACTAGGCACATATATTGACTTATAGCTATACAAAGCATGCATTATTTGACTATGAAGCACAAAGACAGAGCCAAGGTAGTCCCAAAATATGAACATTTCTAGTTCAAAGCATGACCAAAAGATGCTAGAATGATGGACTAAAATAGCATGCAACTTTGACTAACAAACATGGTTTACATGGCATGTGCATGAAGCGTATGAGAACTCATCAAACCAGAAAAAATCAGTGAACAAAACATGCCAAAATATACCCAAATAATCACTGAAATGCAGCCAACATGTGTAAAAATGGTGAGCTCCTTTAAAGGGCCATACAAGGGGTTATTAAGCACATACAAGATAGACATGAAGAATAACAAAACCACCCTTGGAAATGGACTATGAAAACCCTAAAACCCACCAAATAGGCCCTGGAAAGTGACTTCAATGTATGCAAAACAGGGCCCCTTTGGAAGGTTCAAAAGACCACCAAATAAGACAAGGAGAGAGGGGGTCACCCCCCTTTGATTTTGGCCTTCAAGAAAACACCTAAGCCATTGAAAATCCACTGGATTTCAGTGGCTAAGAGGCCAAGCCATGGCCAATGCAAGAGCTCTAATGCATAGCTCTAATCATGAAAGAATGAGACATGCATAGGAGAAGATGACCCCAAACAGAAATGGGACCTCAACCAAACTTGAAGATGTTTTTCCAGTTTATATCAAATCTCAAAAGTGTTCAAAAGTAAGGCTAAAATATGATGCAAAAATAGTCCTAAAAGAGAGATAGAGGGTAAGGGGAAGTATATGACTTCAAACAGCAAAGAGCCCTTCAACAAAGTTGAAGATGGGCTCAAAATAAGACACTTTACAGTTTGTCTTGAAGCCCAAAAATGCTCACAAGTAAGCCTAATATATCATGCAAGATAAGCCCTAAAAGAGGGATAAAGCAAAAAGGGAGAGTAGAAGACCTCAAACAGAAAAAAGTTCTTGATCAAACATGAAGATAAGCTCAAAATAAGACTATTTTCAGTTCAGGTCGAAGCCCATAAATGCTCGCAAAAGGGGATAAGATATAGAGCAAAATAAGGCAAGAGAAAAGGAAATAGGGACTCACCCTTGTAGCATAGCAAAGCAATAGCATTTGGTCCAAGATTCTGAGCTTCCAACCTCTGCAAATGGTCTCCAAGTTACTGGAATGGAGTGTGGCGGTGGTAGGCTATGAGTTGTAGGGTGAAATGGCCAAGAACCAAGGTGTTTGGAGGCTTGGAGTAGATAGATATATGGTTGTATGTATCAATGCTTCAGCTGGTTTTTCTAACCCTTAGAAATGAAGTAGGGTGCTGGTTATATAGAGGGAGAGGAGCCAAAGAAAAGGGGGGGAAAAACCAATTCAAATCTCCCCCCAAAAGGACAGACCCTCGGGCAGGGGGTTTGGTGCAAAACAGCTGGCACAACTGGCATAGTTGGAATGCACCAGGAGGGACAAACTTGGGCGGCCAGGTTCAAAAGGTTCAGGTGGCCGGCTGACCAGGGGTCAAAGGGGTCAAGAAAAATTACTGGCCAGCCATCCTAAAAAGGTGGCCTCCCAGATGAGTGCAACACAGCTGTATGGTCAAAACCTAGAAAATGTGAATTAGGAGAGAGAAAAACCAGCTTTTTAGAGGGGTTCAAAAGGGTCAAGGACAATTGCTGGCCGGCCTACCCATATTGGTGGCCTCCCAGGTGTGTATAACACAATGATATGGTGGAAAGTCAGAAAAAGTGGCCCGGGAGTGGGAAAAACTAGCTTTCTAATGAGAAAAACGGGCGGCGAAGAGCAATGAAGAGAAAAGCTGGCTTTTCAAAAAAATTGCTAGCCTCCCACCCTTCTACAACCTTCCTAACAATGAAAATAAGGTCTCCGCCAAAAATGAACCCAAACCGATGCAAAACGAAGGTTCGGGGGCCAAAACGCGCGGCCCGGGGCCCCGAAAACTGACTATTAAGCACCGGAGGTGGCGTTTGACCATGAAGTTGGTCTCTCGAGCCACAGTGTCCCTCAAAAGGGAGGAAACAAGGTGTATGCCAAAAACCGGAGCAAACGGAGGTGGTTAAGCGGTCCCGAACCGAGGTACACGACCGACGGCTCCGAAAACCGGGAACCGGGCTCCAAACGGGAAAAATGACCTACAACCACGAAATGTAGCCTACGGCCACTAAGAGATTATCTACGAGACCTCTCTCTCCCTTCGGGAAGAGAAAACAAAGAAAACAGGGTCTGGTTCGCAAACCGAGGCAAGGCACAAAAGAGTCCGGAAGTCCGGAGGCAAGGCTCGCGATCGAGACTCCGCAACTTCAGAACTAGCACAATATGCAAAATCACCAAGCGCTTAATCAGTGACGTCTGAGTCTTATGGTCGGTCAAAAATTGGATGTCTACAGTATGTTCTGCAAGAATGAACCTGAATCAGTTGTTCATCTATTGCTCCATTACCCTTTCTCCAGGTGTGTTTGGTCTGAAATGATGTAGTGTTGGGGAGTTGAGTGGGCAATACCTAGAATTGTTGAGCGTCTGTTCCATTGGTGGTCTGGTGGAAACTTCAAGAAGGAAAATACGTTGTGGAGGGGTTGTTTAGTTGTATTTCGGTCTCTCTGGAAGCTTAGAAATGAGTGTGTCTTTAATGGGGCTCAGCGTAAGGGATATGATTTTTGTGAGCTTGTCAAGATTAAAATAGCATTATGGCTTAAAACTTCATTCCAAGGATTTCATTACTCAGTTAATGATATTGTGCACAAACTGAGACAGATAAAGGGCTGTATTTGACTGTTGCTGGTTTAAGAATGAGAAGCAAAGCTTGAGTTAATGTCTGAGGAACGGAGCTTGAGGAACATTGAGTTTGGTGGTTGGGTTGTGTGGTGGTGGTGTTGTTGTTTTTATTACATTGAGTTTGTTGCTGTTGTTTTTGTTTCTTTTTGTTGGTTCCTCACCAATTTTGAGGCTTGTGCTAGCAAGTGATTGTGTATTTTTATTAGTATCAACCTAGTTGGGATCTTGAAATTTTAGTATGATACTCTTTGTATTTTCTCTCCATTTATTGATATAATTCATACTTTGAATGCTTGTTTTCATCGATAAAAGCTTTTCTTTTGTGATATATATATATATAAATGATTCAAGAGCTAAGTATCCCAAAAATACATCAATATTCTAAGTATATTTCTGAATGCATATACATACATATGTATATGTATTCATATGTATCCCAAAAAAAAAAATATATATATATATATAAATGATTCAAGAGCTAAGTATCCCAAAAATACATCAATATTCTAAGTATATTTCTGAATACATATACATACATATATATTGTGGGAGGTAAAATTTGAGGTACAGGTCATATATCACTAAATCAACTTGTCATAATACGCGTGTCAGCAAATCGTGAGACATATTTTTGTCGACACCACTAGCAACCTTCACATATTAATAGTATAAATCGATAGACAGAAGATATATATAATTATTTCCGAACTATTCTGCTATCAATAATAATTGAGTCAAATAAATTACCAATAAGTCTTATTTTTTAGACTTATTACCTATTAAGTTTTATTAATAAATTCATCAAGTGATAAATTTATTAGTCTCTCTTATTTTAATGAATAAATTTACAGTAATAAATTTATCAATCAAAACTTATACCTAACTAAGTCTAATAGGACTCATTGATGATAACTACTCTGTAACATATTGATTAAAATAACTCAAAATATCAATGCATTGCAATATGTCTTCTTCCTTTTTGGCCTTTATATATAGCTCCCTCCTTTGCTTCTTCCCAATTCAAAATCGTCTTCTCTCTCTCTCTCTCTCTCTCTCTCTCTCTCCAAACATTAAATCTTTCTCTATTATGATACAAAACACAAAACAATAAAGAGATGGAACATACAAATCTACCAGTAGCAGCCAGAAGGTTATGGCACATAGTACGTGTGTTGTACTTCATGGTAAGGAAGGGCATATCAAAACGAAAATTGATGGTTGATCTCAACATGATGATGAAACGTGGCAAGATCGCAGGGAAAGCCATACACAACCTCATGTTCCACCACCACCATTCCTCCACCTTCAACCGCCAATCACACGACCGACACCTGCCCTTCCCCGCCCCACACGAGTACAAGTTCAGCTGCAGCAACAGTCCAGCAGCCTTCCCCTTCAACGTCAGCAAGCAGCGCAAACACCACAAGCACTCTCATTTCTTCCCTTGCGCTCACGCGCCTCCCACCGACGATGACATAATGACCGTTGACGCAGTTAAAAAGGCGTTGGAGATGATGAACAGTGAGGCAGGCTCGTCAGTGTTGCCGGGTTTCTTGCAGAGTCCGATGATGGTGCATGACATGTTGTGCAGTGAATTGTCGTCGCGGGCATTGCCGGGGTTTGGACCGAGCCCAATGGTGAGGCAGCTGAGGATAACGGACTCACCGTTTCCGTTACGGGACGTTGACAGGGATAGCCACGTAGACGAAGCTGCTGAGGAGTTCATAGCGAAGTTCTATAGTGATTTGAGGAAACAAAACACAATGGCTCTACGTTGAAAACTTAACTCCTGCTTGTGTTCGTTACATTATAACGTGCTGAATCAACTTGATGTTATTTTTTTGGACAATGTTATTGTTATTTGCTCATGACAAATAAATGAAAAATAATAATAATAATAAATTTAGATATTTAAAAATAATATTTAGAATTTTATTGAGAAATAAGTTTGATTTAAATTTATATTTAAAATAAATATGAATTTCATATTGTTTTTAATATAATTTGGAATTTTTTTGAATCCCTAATATTTGTGGGAAAAGAAAATGCATATGGCATGGGTTTCCACTTTTTGTGCGGTATATTGAAGAATCTTCAAATCTTTCCCAAACATGTATGTTCAAAGGAAAAATAAAATTTGAAAAGCTACCATAAAATTTGTTAAGAAAATTTTCATTGAGAAGTGTGGTTGATATTTAATTAAGGTATTGTAAATCCATGTATAAAATAAATCTGAATCATAGATTTATATTTATGTAAAATTTGAAGCAATAATTTGAAACAATTTTTTACTTGAAAATAAGAGTTTCGTCATAAATGCAATAATATTAAAAAGAAAATTTTTATGAAATGGTATATCATTTTAACCTAGTTTCATTCTAGGTAAAAACAACCATCTTTGTATCTTGTAATAACCAAAATGTTACTGTCCATCATTTTGAAGAATTTTATTTCAATATTCAAAAAGAAAATATCACTGTCCATCATTTTGAAGAATTTTATTTCAATTTTTAAAAAGAAATTTATTAAGCTCCCATTGACATTCAACAATGTAAAGTTACATCACTTTAATTACCGGATTATCCCCTTTAATTTTTCAAAATGACCATATGTTTACCTTAAAGGGGAAAACACAACTTTTGGCATAGTGTTGATGTTTTAAATTGCACGGGCGTGTAAGGACTTGTACACCTAGTTAAAGGTGTATGTTTTTGACTTCTAATTTAGGAATTGTGTGATTAGGAAGATGAACTATCAGTTCATGTTTTGCCTCAATGAAGAGGATGTTAATATTTTCTCAGGAGATAGTGAAATATTACTTGAGTAACCAACTTTGCATGAATTTAAGTTGTCAATTGCAAGAATTGAATAATAAAAAAAGGGACTATTAAAGTAATACAATTAAAATGAAAGAAAATTTAACTTGCGTTAATAGAAAATGTAATACAATTAAAGTAATATAATAAATAGTTAAAATAAAACTACCAGATTCAGGAATTGATAAGCGAAAGATAGAACATTTACTACAAATTAGTGCTACACCATGAAAGATAAAGTCATAAAGTCTGACAATAGTTGATCTTGAATATTTGGTATTGGACCCCTTCAAACAATGGTTATAGAGTCCTTTTACAGTTCAAATTAGCCTCTTGTTTTTGCTCTATTGCTAGAACATGGTTGTTGAAAATATTGCCAATTGTACTTGATTTTTGCCTTGAAACCCCATTTTAGCAAGCACCTTGACCACTGACAGTTGAATCTCGAATTTGCTCTCTATGTGGCTGCTACGTGGCCAACTAACTTTTATTTTAATCGTGTTTTGATTTAACAACTAATTAAGAATATTGAATAACTCTCAGCACTACATTTTTTAAGAATTGTTGAACTGATTTAATATCTCTCTTCTTTATCTATTTAATTAAGTAATGAAATGGAATTATGACTGCCTCATCATCGATTGGTCCCATTATTCCTGCAGCGCCGTTATCATATCTTGTGTCTTCCACATCATCAATTCTTTGCTACGTGGTTATTTGATTAATCTCCTTCTGCTACCTCACGAAGTTTCTGCTATGTCATCAAAACTTCATAACCTTAGGCCTTATCAACATTTCAGGACTTATTGTCATCCTATCATTTGTTCGTGAAGTTCTACATCATATCTAGAATGACTATACCTTATTGTATCATGGTCCAAAACTTTTTTGAGTTCTCGCACTATGGTTCAAGTTGAATGTCAATTTCCGTACATTCTAGGCAGAATGTCCGTTTCTACACGAATAAACAATCCTAACAAGTCTAAATCAAATTATACTCCTCCAAAATGAAGATAAAACCACCCCAAAGGCTCCCATAACAAAAAATAAATTTATTAAATACACTCTCTAATGACTTAAGGAACACAAGTGTTACAAGATGTACTTCATGGGTCTTGAGACCTGCAAGTTTGTTCTTCGAGCGCAGGTGTCGTAATCTATAGGGCATTGATTCCTTTCTCTCATACATATATACTCGTACAAAGGATGATTTTGTAGGTCTTAAAGTGTGAAGTACATTTTGCACATCTCAAGACACGTGTGGGGGATTTTCTATGTCTTTCAGTATTTCTCTATTAGCTGAGAAAGTTCTGGAAACCAAAAATTGAGAGAAGTGTACCCTATTTGGTTTTTTCACTTGTCGGTCATGATGGTGATGTCTATTTGTTGAATTGTACCTTGATCTTTGTGGATAGATGCCAAGATGTTCCTTTCAGAAACCAGGACTGATTCTCAGAGAGGGAAACAATTTTCAAGGTGACTCTTGAGGTGTCCGTCTTCCTTTCTAGGATTTTTCGATGTTGATATTCATTATACTAAATTCTTTACCAATCTGGATTATTTCTTCTAAGGACTTGTTTTTGTTTTGATACCAGCGGACTTTTTCAAGAAGCGTTGAGCATTGACTTTGAAGAGCCAGCTGTAGACACCCAATTTTTGACTGACCTTAAGACTCAGACGTCATCGATTAAGCGCTCGGTGATTGCGTATTTTGTGCTCGTTCTGAGGTTACGAAGTCTCGACTGAGAGCTTTGCCTCCGGACTTCGGGACTCTGTTGTGCTTTACTTCGGTTTTGCGAACCAGGTTTTGTTTTCTCTTTCCAAAGGGAGGGAGAGGTCTTGTAGACCATCTCTCAGTGGCCGTAGGCTACGTTTCGTGGTCGTAGGCCATTTTTCTCGTTTGGAGACCAGTTTCCGGTTTTCGGAGCCATCGGCCGTACGCCTCGGTTCGGGACCGCTTAACTACCTCCGTTTGCTCCAGTTTTTGGCACACACCTTGTTTCCTCTCTATAGAGGGACACTGTGGCCCGGGAGACCACCTTCGGTGCTTCACAGCCTGTTTTCGGGGCTTCGGGCCGCGCGTTTTGGCCCCCGAACCCTCGTTTGGCATCGGTTAAGGCTCATTTTTGGTTTGGACCCTATTTTCATCGTTTAGAAGGTGGTACTATAGTGGGAGACCAGCAATTCTTTTGAAGGCCATTTTCTCTCTCCTCCAGCCGATTTTCTTGACAGAAAGCTGGTTTTCCTCACTTTTGAGCCACAATTTCAGGTCTCCCATGCCACCATTGTGTTGTGCTCATCTGGGAGGGCACCAATATGGGTAGGCCGACCAGTATTTCTTCTTGACCCTTTTGAACCTTGCTAGAAAGCTAGTTTTCCTCTTTCCTGGGTCACTTTTTTTGGTCTCCCACCATACAGTTGTATTCTACTCATCTGGAATGCCACCTTTTTGGTATGGCCGACCAGCTTTGCACCTTGACCTTTTTGAACCGTGGTCGGCTGACCAGGGGGAGTGGCTGGCCAACCACTTGAACTGGTCAGCCAACCATCTGCTTTTTGCCCTTCTTGAGTTGCATACAGCTGTGCTAGCTGGGAGGCATTTGCTCCAGGTTTGACCCTTTTGTTTGGCTTCTTAAGGAAGTTTGGCTCTTTTTGCTTAGCTTCTAGGAGAAGCTTGACCTTTTGTCAAGCTTCTTGAGGAAGGTTAACCCCTTTGGTCTAGCTTCCTCAAGAAGTTTGACCATTTTGGTTTAGCTTCTTTTAGAAGCTTGGCCCTTTTGCTAGAGGCTTCTCCAAGAAGCCTTGGCCCTCTTCCTCTATAAAACCAACCCTCCTCTCCCTTTGCAAGGGTTGAACATTTTGGTCTCAAGATAGATACACTCTCCTTCTATATCTCTACATCCAAGCTCCATAACTCCATAGTTCTTCGCCATTTGCACTACATCTCATAGCCTACCACCTCCACCAACCATTCAATCACCTTGGAGCTATTTTCAGAGGTTGAAGGCTCACCTTCTTGGTCCAGAACTTGCTGCATTGCTGTGCTACAAGGGTAAGTCATCATTTCTCCCATTTTTGCATTATTTTGCTTCATAACTTAGCCCTACTTGCAAGCATTTTTGGGTTTTGACATAAACTGAAAAAAGTCTTGTTTTGATCTTTGAAACATGTTTGTTTAAGGACTCTTTTCTGTTTGGGGTCATCTACCCCCTTTCATGCTTCATTTCCTCACGCTTTGAGCCATGCATTTGAGCATTTGCATTGGCCTTGGTTTGGCCTTTTAGCCACTGAAATCCAATGAATTTTTAGTAACTTAGATGTGTTTTCAAGCTCTGAAATCAGAGAGGGGTGACCCTCTCACCCCTTTTTCTCTTTACTAGCTTTGTTGGCCTTCCAAAGGAGCTCTATTTTTCATATTTTGAAGTCATATTTCAGGCCCTATTTGGTGAGTTTTGAGGTCTTCCTTGACTTTGTCAAGAGCCCTTTTGGTCATATTTTGTGTCTTTGATGCATGCGTAGAACAATCCCATTCAAGGCCTTTCAAAGAGGCCTTTATTTTCATGTTTCCTAGAGCCATTTCAGGCTCTTTTTATTGGATTTTAGGACCCTCAGAACCTCTTTCTAGAGGTGGTTTTGCCTTTGTGTGTGTCCATCATGCATGTGTAGAACAACCCCCTCATTGGCCTTTCAAAGGAGCCCATCATTCTTGCATGCATTGACTGAGTTTCAGTGGTTATTTGGGCATATTTTGGCATGGCATACTTCTGTTTTTGGCTGGTTTGGTGAGCCTTCATGTGCTTCATATACGTATAGTGTAAATCATGGTTCACTAGCTTCCTTTGCATGCTTTGTTGACCCTTGATTTTAACACTTTTTGGCCATGCCTTAAACTAATATTGTGCTTATTTTGGACTGCCCTAGCTCTGTTTTTGGGTCTCATGGTTGAATGATGTTGGTTTTGCATGCTTGTAGTTCAATACACTTGCTTAACTTTGAGTTTTAAGGTTCATTCCATGCATATACTGAGGTGTGTTCATGTTTTGGGATCATCATACATCATATTTCAGAGTTTTTTTTAATCCCATATTGCCATGTTTTGTACTCTTTAAATGTGTTTGAGAGTTGTCCATGAATGCCTTGTTTTCGGACCTTTGAGTGAGCTCCATTTCCTTGCATGTTGAGCCACCATTTTAGGCCATTTCCCCACTGTTTCAGACTTGCCTAGGGTCTGTTTGGGGTTGGTTTTTCCATTTGTGTATTGCTTTGGGTACCTCTAGTGTAACGCACTTCACTAGTTTCGGTACCCGGGCCCCCTAGCATGCATTGTGTGACATAATTGCATGTTTCAGGACCATCTTTTATACCATTTCAGAGCTGTATCATGTCCCATTCTATGCCATGTTTCATCCTTTGCCATGCCTTGTTAGAGTTGCATGTTGTGCCTTAGGATCGGTCCTTTGCATTCGTGCATGTTTACATGTATTTTGGTTGTCTCATTTTCATCACATGTCCACTGATGTGAGTGTGGCTGAGGTCCACTCATGTTGGTGTAAGTCCATCTTGCATTGTGTCTGTCATTTTAGTCCATAGGATTGGGTATGCTAGGTTGCATGTTAGTGCATTGTGCATGCCATGTTGTGTCACTTGCATTGTGTATGCCATTTTAGTCCATAGCATTGCGTATGCTAGGTTGCATATTAGTTGCATTGTGTATGCCATCTCATTTGCATTGTGTTTGGGATAAGAGTTAGCCCAAATGCGGGAAATGATGGACGTTTCGTACTCCAAGTGACGAAACGTGTCTCAATTTCCAGTCGTCAACACTCCGGATTGCCCATGATGGAGTCTAGGCCTTGTTGTGTTTATACGTGCATTCATTTCACATCGAGTCGTGCAATTCGACCCCTCGACCATCATGCATCGAGATGCGTGATTGATGGCACGAGGATCGAGGTGTGCATACATATGTGAAAATACTTTGCCATGCCCCTTTCTCGCTCTCTGTTGCAGCAAATCAGAAATCAGCAGCCTTCTAGAGCTTTGCACAGCATTCCGGGATTAATTGCAAACAGAGGCAAATCCGGGCATCGCAAGGAATTTTCTGATGAGGCAACTCGAGCATGCATCTTTCATCATTCGGAATAGAGCTGAGGCGGTCCATTTAGCTTGCATGCTAATTTACTTGCTTTTCTAGTTAATTTGTTAATTAATTAGGGTTTTGTAATATTTAATTATTTATTCGGACTGTATTATTTATTCGAACCCTCCGAGCGAGGGCAATGTTGTAATAAGTGTGCGTGTGTGTGATGTATGTCTTCCAACCCCATGTCTTCCTCCATTTTATTTATCAGCTTATGATGGTTAGATTAGGGCATATTTCAATTAGCATACTTATGCTCGCATGTTTGCATCCATTCATCTGTCTTGCATGCACCGGGCTCGGCGCATCATACTAACTATATCGTATTTCAATTCCGAGTTGAATACTTGTTAGTTGTAGCATTTCACATGCCATCTTTAGAATAGCCGAGCCTATTGTAGTGGCATTTTTGCATGTGTTGCATTAGCCATCCTAACATGAACTAGGATCATGCATATGATTACTAACTAGTTTCTATTTTGGCTTGGAGTACTCGGTAAGTGTTTATGCTTTGGCATCCTTGCATGTGTGTGAGTGACTGCCATGATAGCATGCTGACCATGAGGCTATGTGCTTATGTGATATACCTGCCTGAATGCCTATGAGTGAAGGTTGGATTATCTGAATTGGAATGATGCATTGATTGTGAGTTTTAAGCCCACTTGAGAGTGGCAAATCATCTTGTTTTCTAAGCCCACCTGAGGGTGACAAATCCGCATTTTAGTCTACTTGAGACTAGCAAACCGTTTTCAAAACAAACATGAGATGTTTCGTTCCAATTCAGGCGATCCAGTCTATACTTGTATGCTGTGCTCATCACATAGTAATTCTAGGCTAATAACCGGAATAAGAACGCATAATGTTTTCAAAACTAGATATCATGGTTAGTAGAGGCCGATCTTTGATCGGGCGAGCAGGGGTGCTCACGAAGTGACCTTCCCCAATTGTATCCAAGTTCCTGAGCTGAGGCAACTTTGGTGATGACGGACACGTGGCCTTAGGCAACGAGTCAGGGTTTCCTAAATTCCCCCAAAATAAATATTTAGGTGGCGACTTTGTATCTAGCAAAGCAGTCCATGTTTGGCACTTCTTTAAAAAAAATCTATTTTCAAAAACGATTTGCCGGATTTGGACTCTTTGATGATTCATCGGTCTTGCATTGCACTCTGCGAGATTAGATATAGGACCGTGACATTGAGTCCTGAACTGTAGTGAGCCCAATGAACAAAACGGGATTCCCTCCCGGGACGTTCGGGGACGTCTACACCAGCTGATGATTCTAGGGAATTTACTGTGCCTTGGAATGGTTTGGTGTTCTCATATTAGGCTTGGAGTAATCCATATGGAACCATTATTGGATTTGTGATAATTGGGATAATGACATTTGAAATTGGTTGAGATAACTTTTTCTAATCAAACAAACGCCATTTTCAATGTAAAGTAGATTGTTTTCAATTAGGTAAGGCTTTCACCCAGTTGATTTGAGACATGGAAAGACACTCCTTATATATGATTAGTTTTCTCTACAAAGGTGACAATTAGGAAATGTACGTTAGACTTAGATCAGGTTGCTTGGGTAATATCATACCTTCGAAATGCTATTATTAAAGTAGAGAGAAAATTGCATTGGAGATCCTTATATTTTGGTTATAGTGTCAATTTGGTCCCTACACTTTCAATTTGTTTAATTTTGACCACTAATTTTAGATTTGTATCAATTTGGTTTAATTGATAATGCCCTTTTATTTATTTATTTATTTAACGAAAGATGACTACTAAATTGGTTGAGGTTAACTCGTTGAGTTAAATAAATTTCTAATTTTGCCTTTAAAAATATAACACGTCACTTATGTACGTATTTTCCATAAAAAAATGCTAAGAGTTTAATCAACTGGACTAAGTTGGGACAATATCATAAATTCAATGTCAAAATCGTGGTAATTGAAATTAGAGTAACCAAAATGGCACAATGATCAAAGTATAAGGACCACCGTCATAATTTGTCCTAAAGTAAAAATAGAGGCAAAACAAGTAGGGATTGCTAAATAGTCGATCACCAACAAATGGCGTCACCTACAACGCAAAATTCAAATATTTTAATTAACAACCTCATGTAAGGGGGCAAAAAAGTTGAATCATAGAAAAGAAATTGCTGTAAATAGATAGAAGTAGAAGATAAATCACTTACGAAAAAAAGAATAGACAGAGGTCGCATGTACAAGATAAGAATATGAAGGAGCATGGTTAGTACAATTGAACCAACAAGCCACAGATTACTCCAGGTAGGGATAATAGCAAAAATAAAGTACAGGTTAGTGGTATTTATTTATTTTCCTTTTCAGTGCTTGAATAAACAAATTGTTTACATTTGAAAGGGAGTCTGTGACAACCCTCGCCACTGATTACTGCTAAACTGTGACTGAACAAGATAAGTAACTGGTTAGACTGAAATTCTGAACTGATTGTGCGTGTATGTTGTTTTGGTGCGTTCTATCTGTTTGCCATTGATTTATCTGTTCATGTTTTGAGTTTCGAACTGTAACTTGAAGGTCTTATCGGCGACCGAATTAGAAATGGACTGGTATTTCATGTTAATTAGAATTTATGTGATTTTATGGTAGATTTAATTTAAATTTGATTTGGAATGATTAAATTAGATTAAATAAGTTAAGTTACATTAGTTGGAGTTTATTGCAATTTTGCTATTGAGTGGTCATTTCCTATACACTTGTTTGGGACTTAATTAGTACATTCCATACATCATTTCATTATCCTTCTTGAGACCAAAACCGTGAGCAAGAGAGGAAGAGTAGGAGAGCTTTGGTTTCCACAAGAGTTGCTTGGAGAATTAGAAGAATTGAAAAGTAGATTGCATAATTTAGCTTCTAGACTTGAAATTGAGGACCTAAGGTAGGATATTTATCCTTTAGTTTATTTGCATAGTTCATGAGTCATTAGTGATCTAAGTCAAGAATTGGTTTGAAGAGTTGATTTGAGTAGCTAAATCATGCATGCATGTACACATTGTTGAGTTTTGAGGTTGATTTCATGGAAATCCTCACATGCATGTCTATATTCTAGCTATGGTCCATGAATTCATTATGTTTTTGAGTGAATTGACTCATTT
The DNA here is from genome assembly GCA_025200525.1 of Camellia lanceoleosa. NCBI lineage: Eukaryota > Viridiplantae > Streptophyta > Magnoliopsida > Ericales > Theaceae > Camellia > Camellia lanceoleosa. The sequence goes on along the minus strand of CM045759.1, from coordinate 145,267,328 downwards.
GACCAAGTATTTGAAGCTTTGGTTTCAATTGAACACTTGCATGTTACATATACATTATGTTCATGAAGTTTTGTTTAGATTTGTGTTTAATTGAACTACCTTTGGGCTTTGATTTTGCAAATTGATCTTTGAAACATGTTATATTATGGGTTTGAAGTATTTTTCCAGAAAATTGGCCCAAAAGGATCGAAGTTGATGCTTTTAATGTTGAATTTGAGCTTGGAGGTTCAATCTGGAAATTCCAGATTTTGGACCCACACTCGAGCGTAATACTTCACGCTCGAGCATACACTCTGAGTACATGTATCCTGCTTGAGCGGGGAAAGTAACGCTCGAGTGTGAAATGCGTGTATCTATTACTTTTTATGTGTTTACAGTCCACTTGAGCGAGGGAATGCACGCTCGAGCGAGGACTTGTGTCTCATGCTTGAGTGGAGGTCAAGCGCCCATCGAGCGTGAATCGCATGCATCCAGTACTTTTACTTGAGTTTACAGTCCGCTTGAGCGGCGGAAGTCACGCTCGAGCGGAGATCCTTGTCTACATGTCAGCTCGAGCGAGACCCCTGTTTTTTGAAAATTTTTGAAAAGTGTTTTAAAGTACATCTTTTCATCCTCATTTCATCCTAGACATTCCTAGGCCTAGTTTAAGGTATCTTAATGAGGCTATTGATGTAGAACCACACCGAGTCAAGATAGGGACTAAGTTGTTGATTCCTAAGTATGTAACTTAGTGTGTGTTCGTTCTGTAACTGTGTAGGGTTGGTATCCGAGGACGCTCATTAGCTGCTTATAGCCCAGTGCTCTTTGAGTAACAATGTCATAAAGATATGTTCAATTATGAATATTTTCTGAATGATCAATTGTTCTGTTTACTGAAATGTCATTGTTTAATGAATGAATGTTTGTCCTATTTGTAAACTGTATTCGTGGTATCCATAGCAATTTACTATTACTGCACTGTTACTGCTATTGTCACAGAGATCTCTGTCGGTTCCCATGTTTGGAACCACTACTGTTTACTGTTATGATGGCCATCAACTAACTGTTTGGTCTGTTAAGACCTACTGTACTGTTTTGCTATGGGATGTACCACATATGACTGCTATGGTTTCTAAATGACTGATATGACTGCTTAATGACTGAAAGGACATTCATTCTTAACCTCTTTACACAATTTTTATTCATTGGGCGTTAGCTCACTATTTATATCTATATGTAGGTGTCTAGGCACTGGATCGGAGTTAAGAGCATCGGGTTAACTCTCTTTTTGTCAAGCCAACCATCGTACCTCACTTCGAGGTTCCATGTCGGTTCAAGCCAAGGCTGTTTTGAGGTGTTTTAGATTTCCCCTTTTGCCTCTGTTTTGTAATACTGTTTGAGACTTGTTCTGTACTATGCTAATTAGGGATTTGGTCCCTAACCTGAATGTTGTACATATGGTGTGTATATGTTTTGCTTACAAATGTGAATATGTTACAAAAAAGTCTTTTTGCATACAGACTGTCACAGCTCATTGGACATCTTTTATTACTGTTTTGGCTTCTACCACATCAGACTAGATTCGTCTTTACTATTAAGGTGTCTTCGGTAATCACAGACATCGGCGATTCTGATCTTGAACCCATAGGGACGGGTTTGGGTCGTGACAGAGTCTAAGGATTTCAGCATCTCAAATGCATTAAAATAGGCCAATTAAAAGGATGGAAGTGGACAATACATTCTGTACAAGTTCATTGCTGTTACTAAATAGTTTAGAATTAGAATACCCCAGTCATGTCCCAAATTCTTGCTCAATCCAACTTGAATTTGGGATTTTTGTGTAAAAATCAACACAAACCCTATACCAAGTATTGGAAATCAACACAAAATTAACTCAAATTCAACACAAAATTAAACAAAAAAAATCATATAAAACCCTAGAGCAAGTGTGAGAAATGGGGAAACAGAGGAAGGGAGAGAGAGAGAGAGAGAGAGGGAGACCGAGATGCACAGAGAGGGAGAGAGAGCTCCATCGACAGATAGAGATAGAGACTGAGAGCGAGAGAGAGAGAGAGAGAGAGAGAGAGACCGAGAGCGACACAGCGAGAGAAACATACCTGTGATTAAGTGGCTCTGGTGCTTTGCAGGTGGCGGTGACGATATGGGACGGTCTCTCTCACCGGTGGCCAACGACAGTGGTGAGCGGGGTGAGGCTTGGTAGTGTCAAAAGAGAGCAAAATTTGTTTGAGATAGTGTATATCGTGTGCGTGTGTGTGAGAGACAAACATATCGGGCGCCAAATTATATTGGTTTTCCTCTAAAAAAAAAATTCAACTTTTAGTGACTATTTCACATTTTAGTCGCCAAATAGTACTAAATAACGACAACCTGTTTTGCAGCCAAAAGATTACGTATTAGCGACTAATATATTGGTAGCCAAAACTAGCTTTTGGCTACTAATTTTATTTTTCGTCGACAAAAAGTAAATATGCACCGACTAAATTGTTTAGTCACCAAAAGGTGTAAATAGTGTCCATTATATTTGGCGACTAAACTATATTTTTGTCGGCAAATCAGCTTGTTCTGCGACTAAACTTAGAATTAGTAGCATAAAATATTAACTTTTGCCGGCTAATTATTTTTTAGTCGCCTATAACTATATATTTCCCGACTAAATTTTTTTTAGTCGCCAAAAAACAATGTATGTCGACTAAATTAAAATGGTAGCCAAAATTTGAACCTTTAGCGACTAAAAAAAATTATTTGCCAAAAGGACTATTTTTGGCGACTAAATTTGTTTTGGTCGCCAATTTTGGTCGCCAAATGTGTAAATTCTTGTAGTGTGGGCACCTATCAATCTATTTAAATAAAACCGACTACAATGAGTCACCAAATTCACAACGTGCTTTACCAGGTGCAAACCGAAAGGAAGCAGAACTTGCGTCAATGCGCCATGCTTTATCAGTCATTTTTCAGAAAGGAGTGGAACCTACAACCACGCTTTACTGAGCGTGAACCGAAAGGGAGTGGAACCTCTGTCAATGCACCACGCTTTACCGATCACAAGTCAAAAGGAAATGGGTCCTTCACATTTCTCAACCATTCCTACAACATTCAAACTTCACAAATAATCATCGACACATAATATGCATGACCTATTCATGAACAATCAACAACATATAGTTCCCGAATAAAGCAAACAATTTTCATAACGTTCCACACTTGAAATATCATTAACGCAATCTTGATTATACTCCAACAATCAAAACAACACACAACTCCCATAACTAATTTCCATAGATCTCCGACTCTTAACAAAACTCGAGTTTCCATCTCTTCTAGGTCACATTCTTTACTTACAAAAGAATTCGTATAACTCAAAAGAAACATCAAGGTTGTATTGTTCAACATTATCAAATAATTAAAATTAGAACTTTTGATTTAATCTCTTTGAACATGTCATTTGTTTATTTACTAATTTAATTCACCAACTTTTATTGCACAACTCCATTTCATAAAAATCTTCTTAGATGTATTTTTCCTTTACATTAATTAAATTAGTTCAATAAATCGTGAATCAACCATAAGCTTATTCCTCCAAAATTTTTTCAAATTAACCAACAATTAGGGCTTTTTTGTTCAAACGATCAAAATCATGTTCCATTAATCCCAGGTTCTTAAAATCAACATTAAAAATAAGATTTGCTATTTGGATTCTAAACCCTAACTTACATTATATGCCTTTTGAAAATCTCTTCTCAAAATCATAATTTTATGCAATAGGAGAATACCAACAAGTTTATCTATAGCAAGGTATTGAAGAGAAATAAGGAAATCCCTACATCTTGAAGCGAAGAGGAGAACCTGAAAAACTTAATGGTGACAAAACCATGAATTTCTTAGATCAAAATGAAGCCCTTGACGAGATCTACAATCTTTCTCAAAGGACCAAGGTAAGAAGATGTTTTTAAGTGAGTAGATCTGAAGATCGTGTGTTAAAAGCTTGTGTTTAGAGAGAGAGAGAGAGAGAGAGAGAGAGAGAGAGAGTTCTACAAAGTAGAGGAGAAAAAGAGGGAAAAGAAAAGATAAAGTGAATAAATGAGTAAGTGAGGACCCTATTTATAGTACTAGGTCAAAGTGAAATAAAGTTCCAAAGTCAACCTAAAAGAATAAGTCAGTCCCAAAAAGTAAGGCTCGAACAGTGACCTAAAAATATGAAAAACCTAAAAAAATAAGTCAATCCCAAAAAGTAAGGCCCAAACAGTGACCTAAAAATATGAAAATTACTCGCAGGTGAAGACACCCAGAGCAATGGTGTCAACCCCAAGAAGCAATGTTGAAACACTATTGTTTGCAGTAGATAGGGTGTCGACCCTAGGACTAGTGGTGTTGACTCCAAAAAGCAATAACAAACCAAAAGCAAAGCAGCAAGGCAGTGTTGACACCAATAAGATTGGTGTTGACCCTAGAAGCAGAACCAAACAAGAAAAGAGAGAAGAGCAGCAGGTGTCGACCCTCAAGGAGCCTAGTGTCAACACTAGAACAAAATTTCTAAGTTCTCAATGAACTTTTCGATGAAACCAAGCACGAATGAACAATCCTAACAAGTTTAAATCGAATTGTATGCCTCCAAAATGAAGATACCACCACCCCAAAGACTCCCATAACGAAAAATAAATGAATTAAATACACTCTCCAATGACTTAAGGAACACAAGTGTTACAAGATGTACTTCGTGGGTCTTGAGACATGCAAGTTTGTTCTTCGAGCACAAATGTCATAATCTATAGGGCATTGATGCCTTTCTTTCGTACATATATACTCATACAAAGCATGATTTTGTAGGTCTTAAAGTGTGAAGTATATTTTGCACATCTCAAGACACGTCTGGGGGATTTTCTATGTCTTTCAGTATTTCTCTATTAGCTGAGAAAGTTCTGGAAACCAAAAATTGAGAGAAGAGCACCCAATTTGGTTTTTTGACTTGGTGATGTCTATTTGTTAAATTGTACCTTGATCTTTGTGGATAGATGCGAAGATGTTCTTTTCAGAAACCAGGACTAATTCTCAGAGAGGGAAACAATTTTCAAGGTGACTCTTGAGGTGTCCATGTTCCTTTCTAGGATTTTTCGATGTTGATATTCATTCTACTAAATTCTTTCCCAATTTGGATGATTTCTTCTAAGGACTTGCTTTTGTTTTGATACGAGCGGACTTTTTCGAGAAGGCGTTGAGCATTGACTTTGAAGAGCCAGCTGATGATTCTAGGGCATTTACTATGCCTTGGAATGGTTTAGTGTTCTCATATTAGGCTTGGAGTAATCCATATGAAACCATTATTGGATTTGTGATAATTGGGATAATGACATTTGAAATTGGTTGAGATAACTTTTTCTAAGCAAACGAATGCCATTTTCAATGTAAAGTAGATTGTTTTCATTTAGGTAAGGCTTTCACCAGTTGATTTGAGAAAGGTGACAAAATTAGGAAATGTACCTTAGACTTAGATCAGGTTGCTTGGGTAATATCATACCTTCGAAATGCTATTATTAAAGTAGAGGGAAAATTGCATTGGAGATCCTTATATTTTGGTTATAGTGCCAATTTGGTCCCTACACTTTCAATTGGCTCAATTTTGGCCAATAATTTTAGATTTTGTATCAATTTGGTTTAATTGATAATGTCATTTTTTTAAAAATTTTTAAACAAAAAATAATTATTAAATTGGTTGAGATTAACTCATTGAGTTAAATAAATTTCTAATTTTGCCTTTAAAAATATGACACGTCACTTATGTACGTATTTTTCATAAAAAAAATGCTAAGAGTTTAATCAATTGGACTAAGTTGAGACAATATCATAAATTCAAAATCAAAATCGTGGTAATTGATATTAGAGTAACCAAAATGACACAATGATCAAAGTATAAGGACTACCGTCATAATTTGTCCTAAAGTAAAAACAGAGACAAAATAGGTGGGGATTGCTAAGGGATTTATATGACATAGAAAGAGATTGCTAAATAGTCGATCGCCAACAAATGGGATGGATGCATGCCAAAACATGGTTTTAACTCCAGATTAGAGTGATTGCTTGGGGATCGATTGTTCTAGAGGGAATAATGCTAATTTGACCTATTTTAGTTTTCTAATCAAAAGACCTTAATACATTTGTTGGGTGTAAGCCTCATAATTTTTTAACAACCTAACAGTTTTTTAGTGTTCTTCAATCCTTACTTAGGCAAATTTCTCTTGAGCACTTTTATAAAAATCTTCACACTTTGCATTGGATGACATTGCATCACGATGATATCTCTTTCCTGTTTGTGTGAATGGATCTATCGTTGTATGGAGATTGAGGCAAGAGGCTTTGTGGTGATCTAGAAACTCAAAGGAGGTTGATCGGATCAAGTAGAGTCTGTGGAGTGTGGAAAACAGATTGGAATTCTAAATTTTTCAGCATAATTCCCATCTTAACTAATGCAAATTACACAAGATAAAAGAAAATTAACCAACGACACATAGAGATCTTGTCTATCAATTTTAGTGAAGTAAATGCAAATGAGATCTAAATCGGAAAAGAGGAATTAGGTATAGAAATGTGATGCCAGAGGACTAAAGTGACATTGATGTCTAAACCAAGACGGTCAGCTCTAATTATATAAACCAAAATCTCCCTTTGATTGATCAATCTCACAAAAACAATGTATTTTTTTTTCTTGAATTTGTAGATATATAAGCAATCTCTTTTACAAAGTGAATACACAATAGCATATATATATAGATAACACAAACTTATGACATCAAATCAAAGTGGCGCAGCGGAAGCGTGGTGGGCCCATAACCCACAGGTCCCAGGATCGAAACCTGGCTTTGATAATTTTTTATTTTTCCCTTCTTCTCCCACCAAATAGAAATTCTTAAAAAAAATTTTCAATTTTTTTTTTGTTTTTCAAACTGTCCAACTCCATATCTTCATCTCCCAATATTCCTCCAAACTTTTCTTGTGGGTGTCAATTTGGACCCATATCGATGACCTGAACCTTTTACCTCGTAAGTCCTGTATTAAAAGTCATTTATATAAAAAAAAAATAAATAAATAAATAAAAATAAAAATTCATCAGACATTTATAATAAAAAAATAAATAAATCTTATTTTATTTTACAAAATAAACCATAAAGATGATACGAAACCCAATTAGGCAAAATGAATCAGAAAAGAAGCCAACAAAATGAAAGCAACACAAAAAGATGAAAAATATGATTTATGGACATCTGGCTTTACTTCTTTTTTGATTTTTAGTTCTTTTTTTTTTTTTTTTTATTTTGGCTAGAAACCTCACAAAGATGTGAAAATGGGTGTATATTGTTGTTTTATTATTATTATTTTTATTTCAGTTGCTAGAAATATTGTAAATAAAAAAAGCACCCACCCATTGCCAACCTTTCTGGCAATCATTCAAATGCAAGGAAACTTTTGAACTTCGAATATAAAGATATTACAACGCAATTGATCTATGCTTTCTTTCTTTCTTTCTTTCTTTGTGGTCCCATCTTGTCTTCAAAAGTCAAAAAGATTTACAATAATGATAAAGACCTCACAAAATATAACTCCCACAATCTTCAAAATGATCTGGATCATTCATGTCACTGCTAGAGATAGGAAAAGAAAAAAAAAAATTCATAACACATCGATAGTCAATACATCAATGGAGGTCGTGGAGGCCCCAAACATTTTCCAAAAAGATGTGACTCGGCCTACTGTGGCTGACGAAACCTACTAACATCTTTTTTTGCAAAAGTCTAGGAATTAAAAAAAAGGTCTGGATGGTTTCCAATTCCAAATTAGATTGAATTGCTCAGTTTGGCACGTTAAGTCTACTTTTGGGTCTCGTTTCAATAATTCAAATTGTTCACGTTTTAAAATTCGTCAAGTACATCATCCCTGCAAAAAATCAAGTTGATTAGATAACGGAAACCATATGTTTGATCAATTTTGTATAAAATGTTTATTTTCTCACCGTCAATTTTTCTTCCATATAAAACTGATTTGAACATGTGGTTGCCGTTATTCGATCGATTTGATTTTTTGGATGGATAATGTTCTCGATGAATCTCAAAATGTAAGCGGTTCAGATTATTGAAATGGACCCAATAGGCCGGACAACACCTCTCCAGTCCAAAATCAGACCAGAGAGAAACCAGTCCCTTAAAAAAAGTTCAAAAATTTACCATGATTTTTTGATCTGTGGTGTATATTTAAGCTTTGTATTGTGGGACTACAACCTTAGTAAATCTTTTAACTATTAATTTTAAATTTTGAATAATTCCTAAATATATTTTTTTCTATGTTTGTATAGTATTATTACTGATCTTTTTTCTCCGCTCTGCATTCAACATAGCTAACCATTATTCACTTGTGATTGAATAACATGCATGATAATTTTTGTTCCTTTCCATTTTGCATTATTGGAGGATTCACATTTGAGTTTACTTTAGCAGATTAGCTATACATATTGCTAATTAGTTATGATATTTATTTATTTATTTATTTGGTCAGTTGAAAGGATATAGTTCAGAGTGTCTGGAAAAGTGTCAAATTTTAGCTACAACCTTTTCCTCTTTCTTTCATAATGGAACTCACAAAGTAAGATTAAAGCAACATCGTTAAAATTTAATATTTTCACACTACAACACTGTCAAAATTTGATTTATGATAATTTATTTTAGCATTAGAAATGTTCTGTGACTTGAAATGCAGATATTGGTCTATTACGGTCATAAATATATTTGCATTTCATGTAGAATATATAAATATATATTTTTTTTTATGACAATCGTGTTTTCAAAGTGTACCAAGTCTGGTGTTTTTACAGTAGATGAGTATTAAATTGGTCTTAGGAAGTTTTGTTTTCTTGTTTTTGGCATAAATTGTTGAGTTAGCACATTTCCGAAGGCAAGGGATTGCTAAGCTACTGATAGGGATTGATCCCAAGCAAGGGATTGATCCTTATTGCACTTGGATTTTTTTGACATAGGTGTGTACTTGTGCAATATGGGTCACCACCATTGTCGTTGCCGTACACCCACCACCACCACTGCTACTGCCGTCATCACCTACTTGCCACCATTGTTGTCTTCATCATCGACCCATCATATTCTCTTCTTTTCTCTTCTCCTCTCTCTCTCTACTATTTTTTCAGAAACTTCAGTCCACCATTGCCGTCTTTGTCGTTAGCCACTATCGCTACCGCTATCTACTCACCACCACCACATCGTTATTCGGATGTTGCCACCGTTCACCAACTATCTCCACCATCGTCACAGGTCTACACTCTATTGTCACCGATCTATACTTTAGCATTGTAGATCTATACTCTACCATTGTCGATCTACACAACTACCATATCGCTACCGCCTCCTTTATTTAAGATTCAGATTTATTTTTAAGTGATAAATTTATTAGTCTCTCTTGTTCTTTGTGTATGTGGAAGATGATCGTGTTGAATAAATTTATAGTGATAAATTTATTAGTTTGGTCAATAAATTTACAATGATAAATTTATTAGTCAGGATTTGTCAATAAATAAGTATGGTTAATAGGAGAAGCTTATAAGTACCTCCAAATATAATTACTAAATAAAATGTATTTTTTCTAACACAAACTATAAAATCATAATACATTTTTCTTAGGAGTGTTGTCAAATCAGATTGGGTCGGGTGGCTTGCCACTTGCCATTTGTCCGAACTTAAGTAGATTAGAAAAAAATGCATATGTATCTGTTTGTTCAAACCATTGAAATCATCCACTCGATAAGGGATTGGTTCGAGTTCGATTTTGGTGAGTCAGGTAGATGCTTACCCAGCCATAGGCAGAAGGATTGGGTTGCCCATGAATTTATATCATAAGTTCAAATTCTAGCATTTTACTAGGTATTATTGTTTTTGTTACATAACATTCTTTACACTAGTATGCTAAGGACAAGTGTAACCAATTTTTTTTTAAAAAAAAGTCCGATTTTCTTTTTTAATAATACAGACATCATTTTTCACAACTTGTTTGCTATGTGTAAAACTTTAATTAGATTCTATGCCTTCATATATTGCTTCATACTAATCATCAAATCATCAATTGTTACTATTCTGAAAAAAACTGAAATCCGTGATATATTGATATGTGATTATGTTTTAATTTTAAACAACAAATAACAATTCCAACCAAACAATCAAAGACAAATCAACAACCAATTTAACATGAAAAAATTACAATTGGAGTGCCTCCAATTATGACTAAAAAAATCACGGGTCAAAGTCACAAAAAAATCCACTAAGAAGACAAAAAAGAATTACACATGAATACCCTCAATTACCTAGTGAATCCATGCCCGAATTGAACTGACCTCAATGTGTCTCTTCCACTACCATCTTCACCTCAGAATTGTCTTGTCTAACGTTGAATCTACAATCCTGATGTTGAATCCACGGTGATGACCTACTTTGGAATCCACCAAAGCTTTAGGCCCAAATTCCTCAGAATCCACAGAAAAACAACTCTCTCTTTTGTGAATAAAAAAAAAAAAAAAAAAAAAAAAACGCTTGATGATATTGATATGAAGTTCATAGATCCATTGATTACTCTCAAATCATTAAGGACACTTATAAAGTACCCTCTAATATAAAACATTTTGTTTTTTCTTCGTCTTTGAAAATCTGGATGGTTCAAACCCTAAACCAAGCAAACAACATGCTTTATAGTAAACTGGATCGCAAAGACCACTCGAGTGTACATTTCACCGCTTGAGCGGTGTGAGTATAGGCGGTGCAAAACATATAGGTTGACCGATTGATCGCAACATTCACTATTCGAGTGGTAAAATTTGCTTCCCAAAAGTTCAAACACTTTGCAAAAATACTGGATGATCATTTCCTCCGCTCGAGTCCACGGATGACCGCTTGAGCACTCAAACAGTTCAATCCCTGTACATAGTCAACGAAGTAACAAATATGAGAAGATCAAGATTACAAACTCCTCTACATAGGCACAATTTGGGTTAGATTCGTATCTAAACACTCACATTCTCACTAAAACATAAAAGAGAAAAAATTACAAGTGAAAGGAGTTTTGTCAAACGGGATTGTCAATTACAAAAACCTAACACATGCTGTTTTTCAAAATTTCGACAAATGAGTGATGACCTATTATAAATGAATCGCATTTAAATTAAGGCACCGTATAGTAATTCCATAAGACTAGCTTCTCCATATTATGATGTCAATCTAAATGTGGGTTTGGATAATGGATTGGTTAGGAATTTGAAAACAAAAAGAAAAAATGTGAGTGAAATAATCCAAACAGAGTTTAATAGAATGTTGAGCAATGCTACAAACCCAAACATTTTATTTAAAATTTTACTCAAAAATATAAATTTTAAATGTGTAGTTCAAATTTATTCAAGTCATAGACCCTACAAAATTGAATCTTGATCACACTTCATATAATGAAGTTTTTGTCAAAATTTTTATGGACATCTAGCATTAGTGTAAAACTTTCAAACCTAAAAAAGATGTGAAAAAGGGATTATATTGTTTTTTAATTTTTAATTTTTAATTTAATTTAGTTTTTTTTTTTTCACTTACTAGAAATATTGCAAAAATAAAAAAATAAAAAACCACCCACCCACTGCCAGCCTTTATGGCAACCATTCAAATGCATGAAATATTTGACGGCACAATTGATCTACGTTTCTTTCTTTCTTTCTTTCTTTCTTTCTTTCTTTGTGTTCAAAAGTTCAAAAAGTTGTAATTGGCCAACTGTGGCAGACCAAACTTACTAAATTATTACTATGTGATTGAATAACATGCATATAATTTGTTTCTTTCTATGGGGACATAATTTTTGAATGAAACATGTGGCCGAGGTGACATCGGAGTGTCAGCCGAGGTGTCACATGTCCTGGTCATGATGCTGAGATGATCTCGGCTAGGCCGAGGTTATTTGCGAGAATACTGGAATCCAAGATAAGCGGATAAGGGACAAGAGTCCTAAAATGGGAGAAGACTTCAGTTTGGGTAAAGATAAGACTCTTAGAGAGTTTATCCTAATCCTACTGGGAGTCCAAGTTAGCAGTAATCCTAAGTTCATTAGAGCTAGGCTTCTATTGGGACTAGGATTATGTTGGCTATAAAAGGCACCCCCCATGGGTCTAAGGTATGCTTTTGATATTCTGTCTAGTGAGTTAAGCACTATTAGTTATCTTTGAGAGATATTGAGTACTGACTTGATCGTTGGAGTACCCCCGGGTGGACGAGCTACCGCCGAAGACTCTTCTTCTGTTGCAGGTCAGACAGGTGCCATTTATTTTGCCGGTGTTCTCTAGTTGAGTACTAAGTTGGCAGTGTGGTCGGAAATTGACACACACAATTTGGCGCCGTCTGTGGGAATGAAAGGAGAATAGATGGCCAACGACGGACAGAAAAAGAAGGTTGGGGACGACACCAGTACTGAGAGTGGGAAACATATTGACCTTGGCGTCGAAGAAGACAACTACAACGAAGAAACTCGTGATAAGAATCATGAAGAAGAGGACGTCGGCCAGGAGGGCGACGTGCTAAAGAAATCAGACCGAAGTGAGTATTATAACGAGGACGACCTCCAGGTATGGAAATAAAGATGCTTACGAAGGGACGACGAGATAAAGAGAATGGCGAACAAATTGGCGGACTTGCAAACGGTTGTCAATTTCGTGATACAGAACAACGTCATGCAGCCACCGTTCCCGTCACAAGATACGCCGACTCTAGCAACCAAGAAAGATGCCCAGGCAGGGGGGCAGAAGACAACTCCTAGGACTCCTCAGCACGATAGGACCAAGGAACATTCTCACCGGCCTTCAAGGGAGGTCGAACGAGGAGAATCCAGAAGGGGACATTCACAGAGGACACATCGCACCAAGGAAGCTGACTCCAAAGAACATCGACATGTTCAGGGGAAGGAACTCTGTTTCGACACGACCAATGGGGGGGGTTCCAAAAGGACTCGCAATGACACAGGAAGTAGTGCACCAAAGAGGTTGAAATATGGAGATAGCCGAGCTCCTAGACGAACCACGGAGGATCTGAGAGATTACCCCCAGAGAAAGTGACAAGATGCCGAGGTGACCTCACCTGTCAAGCCAAGGACACCGTTCTAGATAGAATTGGACAAATTTGAGGCCCCGAAAAGGTTTAGTATGCCATGGTTCCAGATATACGACGGTAAGTCGAACTCGAACTTTCACGTCGGCTTGTACCTGAACTCGATGGCATTGTACACCGAGAACGAGCCGTTGCTCTTGAAGGTGTTCCCCTCAACCTTCGGAGAAATTGCATCGGATTGGTTTCACAAGTTGCCGAAAGAAACTGTGAAAACCTGGGAAGGCCTAGCCAAGATGTTTGTGGCCAGGTTCATGACAAACAAGCTACAGCCATTGAGGGGGGACGCCCTAGTGGCCCTGAAGATCGGTGAAGATGAAAGCCTTAGGGCCTATGCCAAAAGGTATTATGAGGTATTCAATTGAATACCAGGATGCAACCAAGAGGTGATGATCATATCGTTTAAAAGCGGCTTGAAGGATGACTGCCTGCTTAGAAAATCGCTAGCAAAGACATTGCCGAAAAATATGGAGAAGTTGATGGCTAGGATAGAAAAGTATGCCAGAGCCGAGGAGGACACGCCGAGGACAAAGGCGTCCAAACGAGAGAAGAGAAATGGTTCGCCGTAGTGAAGTCAAGATAACACTGGGTATGAGAAGACAAAAGCTCAGCCCAAGTAAGCAGATCCCGGATTTCAGATCTCGGATCCCAGACCCCGGAAGACAAGATCTCAGCCTAAGATGATTAAGTCCGAGAAGAGAAGAGCTTACCGAGATGATGTTTAACACTTGTTGAAATTTGTGGACAATTTACAAGTTAAAGTTAAACCGAAATCATTGTTTAACACTTGTTGAAATTTGTGGACAATTTACAAATTGAAGTTAAACCGAAATCATTGTTTAACACTTGTTGAAACTTGAGAAAAGTTTACAAGTTGAAGTTAAACCGAAATCATTGTTTAACACTTGTTGAAATTTGTGGACAATTTACAAGTTGAAGTTAAACCGAAATCATTGCTTAATACTTGTTGAAATTTGTGGACAATTTACAAGTTGAAGTTAAACCGAAATTATTGTTTAACACTTGTTGAAATTTGTGGACAATTTACAAGTTGAAGTTAAACCGAAATCATTGTTTAACACTTGTTGAAATTTGTGGACAATTTACAAGTTGAAGTTAAACCGAAATCATTGTTTAACACTTGTTGAAACTTGAGAAAAGTTTACAAGTTGAAGTTAAACCGAAATCATTGTTTAACACTTGTTGAAATTTGTGAACAATTTACAAGTTGAAGTTAAACCGAAATCATTGTTTAACACTTGTTGAAATTTGTGGACAATTTACAAGTTGAAGTTAAACCGAAATCATTGCTTAATACTTGTTGAAATTTGTGGACAATTTACAAGTTAAAGTTAAGCCGAGGTTAAACCCTTGTTGAAATTTTATGAAAAAATTTACAATGTGAAACCAAGGTTATGCCAAGAAAAGGTACTTGGGTACTTGCCGAAGTAAATCATCAGTTTGTATAACCGAGATGTGTCACCCCGAGACGGTTGCAAAGGAGGATGGTTTCAGCTGAGAAACTTGAATGAACTTGGTTGTTGGCTCTAAGGCATTGATGAAAGCCGACTATAGGTCTTGGTCATATTGAACCGACGAGTTCTGATTTCGGCAATGGATGATGAAGCGAGCTTAGCCGATGTGCTAAGTGGAATAAATGATATAGGTTCCATTACCTCAGGATGCCGAGGTAATAGAACCTAGGGGGCAGTTGTGGGGACATAATTTTTGAATGACAACACGTGGCCGAGGTGACACCGAAGTGTCAGCCAAGATGTCATGTGTCCTGGTCATGATGCCGAGATGATCTCGGCTAGGCCGAGGTTATCTGCGAGAATACCGAAATCCGAGATAAGCGGATAAAGGACAAGAGTCCTAAAATAAGAGAAGACTTGAGTTTGGGTAAAGATAAGACTCTTAGAGAGTTTATCCTAATCCTACTGGGAGTCCAAGTTAGCAGTAATCCTAAGTACATTAGAGCTAGGCTCCTATTGGGACTAGAATTATGTTGGTTATAAAAGGGAGGCACCCCCATGGGTCTAAGGTATGCTTTTGATATTCTGTCTAGTAAGTTAAGCACTATTGGTTATCTTTGAGAGATATTGAGCACTGACTTGATCGTCGGAGTACCCCCGAGTGGACGAGCCACTGTCGGAGACTCTTCTTTCTGTTGCAGGTCAGACAGGTGCCATCTATTCTGCTGGTGTTCTCCAGTTGAGTACTAATTGGCAGTGTGATCGGAAATTGACACACACACTTTCTATTTTGCATTATTGGAGGATTCACTTTTGAGTTTACTTTAGAAGATTAGCTATATACATATTGCTAATTGGTTAGGATTTTATTTATTTATTTATTTATTTTTGTCAATCGAAAGAATATTATTCACAATGTTTGGAAAATTGTGAAATTTTGGCTACAGCTCTTTCCTGTCTCTTTCATAACAAAGCTCACAAATAGCATTTTGAATTAACCTTTCGTTGAAGAAAATAGAAGAAATGATTAGTGTGGCATTGAAGCAACATTGTTAAAATTTAATATTATCACATTATAGCATCACCAAATTTTGATTTATGATAATTTATTTTATCATTTAGCATTAGAGATGCTCGAAAACTTATAATGCTTTCCAGGTAGAACTTGATCTCAAAAGTCAACTTCTATATTGGACATTAAGCTTTTTTGAGTTCTATCAATAAAAGGTTCTAACATTTTGGCAATAAAATAAAATATAAATAAATAAATAAATAATTACAGTTATGTTACATTAAAATACCTTTAATGCTGAAGAAAAGCTTTCAAAAATCAACATTATGTGTGCCTAACATTCAACTTTAATCAACATTATGTGATGTATTTTATTTTATTTTATTTTCTAGTTGCTTTTTAAAATTTAAAACTGTGATGCTAAGAGGTTGGTTGTAAGATCGCGAGTAGCAGCAGTAGGAGAGTGAGTTTTTACTCTTCGAATCTCTCTCAATGCGTTTTATCTCTTTGTGCCTTCAAATTTCATATTTTTAATGAAATTTTTCTTTGCCGATAAAAAAAAAAAAAAAAAATTCAACTTTAATTCAAAATTAGAAAAGAATTGTAGCTTGACGTTTTATAGTAAGTAGAAGTCATTTTTTTATTCAAGTAATTTATATATAATTGATTTTCTTGGAGAGATTTTGATGAATTGATACTAATGTACCCCAATCAAACAATCAATCAATTAAACTGATTAAAAACACATGGATCAATTATATTGTTAGTTCTTACATTTTGTTTCTTATGTCATTTTTGTCTTTACACTTTTAATTGACTCAATTTTGACTCTAATTTAAAATTTTGTATCAAATTGATCTAATTGATAACGCCGTTAGAGTTTTTGATGAAAAATGATTACTGAGTTGATTGAGATTAACTTACTAAGTTGATCAAGTTTACAATTTTATCTCTAAAAATATATGATACATGCCACTCATATGCATGTTTTTCATAAAAAAAAAATGCTAATATTATTAAGTTAATTAGATTAAATTGAGACAGAATAAAAAATTCGGGATCAAAAACAATTAAAATTATAGGGAACCAAATAATTAAAGAGCCAAAATATAAAGATTACCGGTATAAATTACCCACAAAACATATATCATAGAAATTAACCACGTGAATATTTTTGAAAATGCGAAAAGGAAATAAAATGTATAGAAGAACTTTTGAATGCTTTTAAATTCTTAATGCAGAAGCAAAGCAAAAGAGGTTTAGGTCAGAATAAGAAAAAAAACATATGAAACATTCAATTGTATCATGTGAAAGGCCTTTGTTATTGTGGAGTTCTGATCATATGCTATTAAGTCTATTGAGTTTGACGTACTCCCAAAGTGGATTACTTTATGCTGAGAAATAGACTACTGCTTTGTGTTGAGAGTCCACCCAAAAAAAAAAAAAAAACCCGAAAAAGAAAAAGGAAAAAAAGAAGAAGCAATGTATACTCTAGATTCATTTTAATGTTGGTATCCTCATACAAAAATCAAATTCAAGCCACACTTTATATCTTTTAATAAATTACGGTGTTTGAGTTTTATAAGAAATATAAAAATGAAAGTGAGAGTTTCTCTTCATGTGAGTAACAATGAGTAAATGGGTACAAAATCAATCACAAAATATAATTTTGATTATATATTTTAGATGGTGAGATCCTATATTATGGAGATGGTTTCACTCAAATTACTTTATTGTAAGAACAAAAATTACATTCGAAGTCTCTGTAATTTGTCTCTTATGTCAATTTTTTATATGTAGTTCATTGCATTAATTTTGTGATTTAAATTTTTCATATAGTATTAATTTGATCTAATTGATAATATTTACTATAAAAAAACAAAATCAAGAGCAAAATGATAATTTAAATGAAATATTTCAAATTGTATATACCAACTCTTCAACCACTTGACATGAGACCTTCGTATCACCCATTTGACAAATCAAGCAATTATAATGGTAGCAAATGGACGACTCGTCATCTTTAAAAGAGAGGCTTTTTGCAATTTTGAAGGACAATTTCAAATTGTATGCCAATTCTTTAATTGTTTTGAGGAATGTCATTGATTTTAGTTTAATTTTGCAAAAAAATTCTTATTAATTGAATTATACTAACATAATATGAAAATTTTAACGATAATGTTATTAGTGGGACTAAATTGACACAGATATATATTAAAGGGAACTCTGGTGCAATTTGTTGTTATTGTAATTTTTGTGATCAATTCAATGATCCATAATGCTATATTTATCACCCATCTACTTATATTACATTTCAAATATCATTTCATGTGATACAATCACAACTATTAATGCAATGGGTCCCAGTGGATCCCAGTGGTCAAGCAAAGAGGAAGACAATCAAAGTCTACTCCGTGGTCTGAAAGAAGCAGAGCGAACTTGATTACGCTTTTCGTGGATAATTTGCCTGAATCCATGGCACCCAGGAACCTGTATGATCTATTCGCCAAATTTGGCGTGGTTAAAGACGTCTTCATACCATATAAGAGAAGGAAAGCTACAAACTCCAGATTTGGTTTTGTTCGGTATGATTGCTCAATTGCAGCTAACGTTGCAGAACAAAAAACGAATGGGTTGTGGGTAGATGATAAATCCCTATCAGTCAAAATCGCAGAGTTTGATAAACATACTGAGGCAAGGCAGCGACGGGAAAATTTCACAGCAAGACAACCAATGTCATTAAAGGGGATCATCCAAAAGCTTTATCTACTGTGAAGACAACAATCAGATAGAGGAGATAGGCAACGGTTGGCTTTATTTGAGTTTGATCATGAGGCTCAAACCAGAACACACCTCTGTACAAGTAAAAAATGAACTAATCAAAAGAGAAGAGCACAATGTGCTGGTAAGAGAGGGAGGTGGGAGAGATGTTTTTCTTTCATTCCTTTCCAAAGAAGACCTATTAGGCAAAAAGTCCATGGTTGTGGAATGGTTCCATCACTGGTGTGAGCACATTAGAGTCTGGAGTCCTGGTCTGTACCTGCAGCAACAAAGACACGTTTGGCTCAGCTGTCTTGGAGTACCCCCAAACCTCTGGAGTTCAAATACATTTAGAAGGATTGGAAGCATATGGGGAGAGCTGGTTCTCTTGGATGGTAACATTGGTGCACCAAAATCATTTACAAATGGAAGATTCAAATTAGTTACAGATGTAATGGATCCGATTAATACTAGTATCAATCTGGAATGTAAAGGGCGAGTATATCCTATTCGAGTATTTGAAGAGCACTATGCTGCGGATGATAGCCTCAGTTGCAAAGCCACACTCTCTAAGGTCCCAGTTGAAGCTGTCTGCTCCAAAAACCATGGTGTAGTCCAACCCAGTCAAGAACACAAACCAGATGAGGAAGATGGTGACATAGCAGGTGACATGGCAAGAACGTCTGCTAGAACCAATAAGGGTACGACAGCTGGGATGAAGGCTACGGATGAGATGGCTGTAGGAGGTAGCTGGAGTAACACATCAGTTGTAGCTGAGACTGTAGCTTGTGTTGGGAATTCAAATGAAGAAGACATATGTGTGGCTGAATCATTGCAATCAGTGAAAAGCCTACATCAGAGGTGTAATCATTTTGCCCAAAAAGGTGTTGAAGAGCAACTAGTTACAGAAACTAAGCAGAAAAGGGTTGAGTGCAATCAAGACTCTCAGTTTAATCCCATTGTAGGCCCCGCAGTTGAGGGTCATATACTCACCTCAGGATTTATTAAAAGCCTTAGTGAGACTTCTAAAGAAAGGTCTGGCATTTGTTTAGAGTTAGCTTTGGGCCAAGTTCAAAATGGGCTGCAGCCTAATGAGACAAGCTATCTGAGTTTGCTGCCCTCTAGGCCCTTTAAGAATGGATCAAATACTTTAGCTATGAAGCCATTGTGTGAAGCATCTGGAGTGCATCCACAGACTAAGGCCAACGTCACTTTCAAGCCATCCACTTCAGGATCCACCAATAGCCGTTTAAAGAAAGGAAAAAGGAAAGGTGCTAGAAGAGAAGGGTCCAAACAATCTTTATTAGCAGGTAGATTCTCTGGTTTTGTAAGAAGGGTAGGTCACAGAGGGGCAAGCTCAAGCAATGGGTTCAAAAGAGGAATTAGAGCCAGATCTCAAACTGTTCACTCCTCACCCAGTCACACATCAGAATCAATTCACACCTCCTCTACAAAGGAAATTCTTCAAGAGGCTTTTGAAACACTCCACGTTGGGTAAACTCTGGGGATTGACTATAAGGGTCAGGAATTTGAGGTTGTCAAGAAATTCATATGCATGGAGGAACAAGATAAAGTGAGAATGGCTGGAGGTAATGGTGGTGTGGAATAACCAGCCTCCTCATGGGTGTAATCTGGAGTACATCTGTTATACATGAAGATACTAAGCTGGAATGTCAGAGGATTAGGAAGGCCTGAAAAGAGAAGAAAAATCAGGAAGATTTTGCATGAGCGGGCAGTAGATACGGTTTTGCTTCAGGAGACAAAGCAATCAAGTGTTGCAAACTTACAGATTAAATGTTTTTGTCCTAGAGACAAGATGGAATTTATGTCTGTAGATGCTGCAGGTTTGTCAAGTGGTTTAATCTGCATCTGGGATCCTGATGTCTTTCTTTTCTCAGATTGTTGTGGCAGCAGGAACTTTATTCTCTTATCAGGTAAGGCTCACAATTCTTTTGACTCTGTTCTGGTCAACATCTATGCCCCAAATGATGTAATAAGGAGGAAGGCTTTATGGGTGACCTTGTTAAATTTGAAAACAAGTTTTATAAACCCATGGTGCCTTGGTGGAGACTTCAATGAAATTAGGAATGTGGGGGAAAGAATAGGAGTTTCTTGCAGGGATAGAGGCATGCAGGAGTTTAATGACTTCATTGATAATTGTGAGGCGGTAGATGTCCAAATGCTAGGCAGAAAATTAACTTGGTGTAATACTCTTAAAGGGAAAAAGTGGAGTAGAATAGATAGATTTCTTCTTAGTCTTGAATGGTTAGTGAGATATAAACTCAAACTCTGGGGTCTTCCAAGAACTATCTCTGACCACTGTCCACTTCTTCTCATGGAGGATGGTAGGGACTGGGGGCCCAAACCCTTCAAGTTTTTGAATACGTGGACCTTACATCCAACACTGGCTTCCTTGGTAGAGAGTAATTGGGGTGAACTTCAACTGTATGGATCTGCAGGATCCATCCTGAAGAGGAAATTGCAGTCCCTGAAGGTGGTCCTAAAGAAATGGAATCAAGAGTCTTATGGAAATGTTGCAAAAAAATTAGAAGCTTCTGAATCTGCTCTGCATGATCTTGATCTAAAAGCTGAAACTAGACCTCTGGCTAAAGGTGAATTGATGCTGCGAAGAGAGAAAAGGACTAAAATGTGGTCACTAAGCAGGAAGATGGAATGGGAGTGGCTTTAAAAATCTAGGATGGATTGGAATCTGAAAGGGGATAGGAACACCGGGTTTTTCCATGTCATGGCCACTAGTAGGCAAACCAGAAACACTATCAACTCCATCACAGTTGGGGGTGTGATTCTTGAGGATCCAGCTTCAGTCAAGAATGGGGTTTGGCTTCATTTCTCAAACCTGTTCAAAGATGATTGGAAAATGAGGCCAACTTTGAATGGTGAATTCAAAAGTATTAGACTTAGTCCCCACTTTCATGTTCTTGAAGCAGATTTTTCTGAAGAAGAAATTTGGGCTGCAATAAATGATTGTAATGGGAACAAAGCCCTAGGACCTGACGTATTTAACCTGATATTTTTCCAGAAATTTTGGAAGGTGCTTAAAGGCGATGTCCTCAAATTTATGCAAGAGTTTCATACCAGTGGCAGTTTAATCCCAGGTTTCAATAGCTCATTCATTACTCTTGTCCCAAAGAAGGAGAAAGCTTTATCACTAAATGAATTCAGACCTATTAGTCTGATTGGTTCCGTTTACAAAATTCTTTCTAAAGTCCTAACAAATAGATTGAAGTTAGTTATGCCTTCCACAATTGGGGATTCACAATCTGCCTTTATAGGAGGTAGGAACATCTTGGATGGTGTTTTGATTGCACATGAAGTTGTGGACAGTTGGGTCAAAACTAAGAAAGCTTGGCTGATTTTTAAAATAGATTTTGAGAAGGCTTTTGACTCCATCAACTGGAATTTCCTCTTTTCAATGTTAGCAAACTTTGGTTTTGGCAAAAAATGGATCTCTTGGATACAGGAGTGTGTCTCTACTGCTAGAATTTCAATTCTTGTCAATGGATCTCCAACAAAAGAGTTTAATCCCCAAAAAGGTCTCAGACAAGGTGAACCCTTATCACCATTCTTATTCAATGTGGTTGTTGAGGCATTAAATATTCTCCTTCAAAGAGCTATGGACCTGAGATTGTTTAAAGGTGTATCTGTTGGGGTCAATGATGAGGTGCAATTGTCCCACCTTCAATTTGCAGATGATTCCCTTTTATTCTATGAAGCTGAGATATCAGAGGTGCTAAATCTAAAAAGAATCCTTAGATGCTTTGAATTGGCTTCAGGGCTTAAAATCAACTTCCACAAAAGTGAGATTTGTGGGATTGGCATCTCCGAATCTGCCCTTGCTGAGTTTGCTTGCCTCTTGAACTCCAAGTCTCAAAAATTACCAATCAAGTATCTAGGTCTACCTTTTGGTGCAAACCTAAAAAGAAAGAAAACTTGGAAACCAGTAGTTGATAAGGTAAAGCATAGGCTAGCCGGGTGGAAAAGGAAGCTACTATCTTTTGCAGGTAGATTAACTTTGGTGAAAGTAGTATTATCAAGTATACCTGTGTACTACTTATCATTATTTAAAATACCTGAGGGAATTGCCAAGGAGTTAGACAAAATTCAAGCCTCTTTCTTGTGGGGTGGGCCAGATCTGAAGCGCAAAATTCATTTAGTGAAATGGTCAGAGGTTACTAAGAGCACAAAGCAAGGTGGTTTGGGTGTTAGAAGAATCAGAGACGTGAATGTGTGTCTACTCCTAAAATGGTGGTGGAGATTTGCTTCTGAACCTGTGTCACTTTGGTATAGGGTGCTATGCAGCAAATATCTGTTCCTTGGAGGAAAATGGATTCCAAACCCTAGTTTAATCACCTCATCCTCTTATATCTGGAATGGCATAGTGGCAGCTGGTGATCAAAATCAAGCTCTTTCCCTTTACTATGCTAGCAACCTCCACTTGAAGGTGGGCAATGGCTGTCGTATAAGGTTCTGGTCTAACTCTTGGTGTGGAAATGTCTGCCTGAAAGAGGAGTTCCCTAGGCTCTTCAGTTTATCTACACAAAAGGAAGGCATGCTTAAGGAATTTGTGGAAGTCTCTGGCACTACTAAGAATTGGTTGTTCACATTTAGGAGGTCTCTATTTGTTTGGGAAAAGAATGAATTGCTCAGACTATATGGTATTGTAGGTCCAGCCCCTACCTTTCAGCTGGAGTCCCTGGGCAGTGCTATTTGGAGAGCAGCCAAGCCCGGGCAATCTTTTGTGTCCAACCTTTACAACCAAACCAGCAGTGACTCTGGAGGCATTGAAAATTTCAGCCATTTGGTGTGGATTAAGTACCTTCCTCCTAAGGTGCAATTCTTCTGTTGGCTTGCATGGAAGCACAAAATTAAAACTTCTATATTCCTGTAACGGATTGGAGTATTGGATAGTTCTGCCTCTACACTCTGCGTATTTTGTAAATCTCAGCAGGAATCCATTAAGCATGTTCTTATTCTCTGCCCATTTGTTTGGAAAGTCTGGTCTGGTCTAATGCAATGGTGGGGTGTTTCCTGGGCTGTTGTAGACACCCCATTTTTGACCGTCCTCAAGACTTGGACGTCACTAATTGAACACTCAGTGATCACCCTTGTTCGTGTTCGTTTTGAGTTCCTGGAGGCCTCGGTTGCGCGCCTTGCCTCAGGATCTCTTAACTCATTCGTTTAGTGTTTGGTTTTGCATCAAACACTTGTGTTTTTCCTTGAAAAGTAGGGAATGGCTTGTTAGCCATCCCCATACTCCACCGGCCTTCCCTTTACCTCACCGGCCATTCCTTGTTGGCACCGGCTATTGTTGCTTGTTATCAATGGCCGGTCGGCACTCTGTGTGGCCGGCTGGCACCTTTTTTTGGCCGATGATCTATTTTGCCAGCTAGTGACCCTTAAGCACCCCCCTCAGGCATTGTGCATGCTAGCTGTGCCAGTTGGGAGGCACAGACCCCACTCCCTATGCACGGGGATGACCACTTTGAGCCTTTGACCCCCTTTTCCTTCTAGAAGGTTAAACCCTTTGGCCAAGCTTCTTGGGGAAGCTTGGCCAGCTGTCTTAGCTTCCTCTAGAAGCCTTGACTCCTTTGCACCCTTTGCCCCTTTTCATTTAGCTTCTTGGAGAAGCTTCAAGCCATTTCCTTTGCCTATATAAGGATCCCTCCTCTTCCATTGTTGGGGGTTAGAGTTTTTGATAAAAAAAAACCAGAGATATACATATATATATATATATATATCTGTCAAATATATTCTCTCTCCATATTTCCCTCTCTCTCCTCCCTTGTGTGTGTTTTGTGGCCTAAAAGTGCATTTTTACCTTAGTTTTGCACTAAGACACACACTACCACACCTTACTTGAGGGGCTTGGAGGGTTTGTTCTTCAATTTTCAGACTGATTTTGATCAAAAGAAGAGGGCTACATTAGCTGTTCATCAAGAGTTCTTCAAGGGTAATCTCTTTACTTTAGATTCCCCAATCTTGCATTGCTTTTTTACCTATCTTGCATATTGTTTTAGACTTTGTGTATAACTAGAAAAAGTCTTATTTTTGCATGCTTGAGATCTCTCTTTAAGGTTGTTTTGGCATTTGGGGTCGACCTCCCCCTCTTAGCTCCATTTCGGCCTCTTTTGGTACTCTTTTGTTAAGCCTTGTTTACCTTGGTGTGTTGGCCTTCTCACCACTGAAATCCAGTGGATTTTCAGTGGTGAGGAAGGAGGTTTGAGGTCTTGTAAAGGGGAGGGACACCCCTCTCCCTTAGTCCTTGATTTATGCATGTTTTTGGCTCATAAGGGTAGCATGCATGTCTAATTGTTTATGGTTACTTTTAAGAGGCTTTTGGGGTGTTTTGGGTCATATTATATCTCTTTTCAATGGTGGTTTGTTGGCTCTTGGCATGCATATTATACTTGCTTTATATTCCTCCATGTTGCTTAGGAATGCATCACACCATTAGACCACCATGCTATCATAGTTTGGCCTAGTTTTGTGATTACTAACTAGTTTCTATTTTGGCTTGGAGTACTAGGTAAGCTTTTATGCTTTAGCATACCGTATGCGTGTGAGTGTTGCCATGATAGCATGATTACCATGAGGCTAGCTGCTTATGTGATATAACTGCTTGAATGCCTGTGGATGGAGGTCAAATTACCTAAATTGGAATAAATGCATTAAAACTGAGAGTTTTAAGCCCACTAGATAGTGGCAAAGCCATCTTTTCCAAAGCCCGCTCGAGGGTGGGAAAACCTGCATTTTAGCCTACTTGCGAGTAGCAAACCGTTTTCAAAACAAACATGAAATGTTTTTTTTTCCAATGTAGGCGATTTGGTCTATACTTGTTTGCTGTGCGCATAACATAGTAAATCTAGGCTAATAACCAGAATAAGAACACATAACGTTTTCAAAATTGGATATCATGGTTAGTAGAGGCCGGTCTTCGGACCGGGCGAGAGGGGGTGCTCATAGATGACCTTCCCCAATCGTACCCAAGTTCCCGAGCCGAGGTAACTTTGGTGATGACGGACACGTGGCCTTTGGCACCGAGTCAGGGTTTCCTAAATTCCCCCATTTAAAAAATATTTAGGTGGCGACTCTGTATCTGGCGAAGCAGTCCATGTTTGGCACTTCTTTCAAAAATCTGTTTTAAAAAACGATTTGCTGGATTTGGACTCTTCGGTTCAAGATTAAGAACCGTGACAATTTGAGTCCTGAACTGTAGTGAACCCAAATGAACAGAACGGGAGTCATCCTCCCGGGGCGTTCGGGGACATCTAGAGTTTCTGGCGACTCTGCTGGGGATTTAGAGAGCTTGACTCGAACTTGTGATATCTATTTTGATTAAACTATGTGTTTCTTTGCATTACATGTGCATTGGTGCGCCTAGGACATCGTGTTTGCCATCTGCCATTCCTGAACGGTTTGCCGGAGGCTTGTCTTGTCAAGGCATGACCATAAGGCAGACCGGTTGTGGGCTCTGACAGTATGGGAACACAAACCCCGGTTTTACCGGGGCACCCTTTTGACCATTCGACCTAGTGCATATTTCGGAATCCATAGTGACTATTCCAAACTAGGACAGGTTGCTTACCCGATGTTAGGTTGTTTGAAACCGCTGCGTGCGTAGTGAAATACTAGCTCCTGACAATATAGGACAGGGAAACCCTACCCCAACATAGGGGTGTTTTGGCTCTCTTTTACTTGCTATGTGCTTTTAGAGTGTATCTCTACAGGGAATGCATGTCTCAGTTTGCGAGTCTAGGTATCCGGCCTGCGGGCACCAATATCAGATATTTTGGAATCAGTTCTACCTAAGGGTATCAGTTGTGGGGCAGTTTGGAAACAGTGATCAGCGGTTAAGAAATGGTTACATTCAGCTTATTGGCAATTTGTTGTACCCAGCTGTGTGTTATGTTTATTTTACGCCGTTACGCTGTCCAATTGTCTGTTTATTTATGCGCTTTATTTATCTTTTTACTAGGTAGTCGAGCACGATTGCTTCCGACCCAGTAGATATTCCCCAAGCAATCTGGACTAGAGGACGTCGACTTCATCGATCTGAGGATCTGATAGACGGACAACCAGTGTACTACTCTCTACCCCCGATTACTAGACGAAGGACAGCTAGACAGAGGGCATCAATTCAGCAGTCAGTTCAGAGGGCCTTGTCTACCCCACCTGAGTTCAGTAGAGATCAGGATTCTGTTTCTCCTACAGGGAGAGAATATATACCGGTAATTCAACCAGAGCAGAACAGTATGGCCAGTTTAGAGGAGATGGTGCGCCAACTCCAAGAGAGTATGAAAATGATGCAGCAGGATACTGTCCGATAGGCAGAGTTCACCAAGCAGCAGGCCACGATTATGAATGAACAAGCAGAGTTAATTGTAAGGTTACAGCAGCAGCAAACTGGAGCCTCTGCTTCGTAACAAGTTCCTCCCCCACCAGGAGTTCCAACCCTCGGGGAGACAACCAATGTTCAGAATGATACAGAACTTCCCACAGGACCACCTCCACCCCCGATCCTATCCCAAATCCAACCTCAACTATCAAAAACACCCACCAACCTACCGGACTCTCCCTTTGAGTTTGAGACTGATCCCACCGCACTAAAGTTGAACAAGCTTGAAAAGCTGTTCAAGAGATCCCAGGGAGTCAAGACCATCCCCGACATTGAAGACGGGTATACCGACACAGCTGTGACGCTGCCTGACAGATTCAAAATGCCTCATATTGATCGATTTGATGGGTCCGGGGACCCCATGGTGCACCTGAGACTATTTTCAGATATCTTAAGGCCAATGGGCCTCAGTAGACTTCAGAAGCTGTCTTTATTCGGCCGGACCCTGTCGGGTGTGGCGGCCATATGGTATGCCAAATTAGAAGATGATGTCAAGAGAAACTGGGACGAGATGGCTGAGGCCTTCATTGCGCAGTACTCATACAATACACAAATCGAGATTACAACCCGCGATCTCGAGACAACAAGGCAAGAGCCTAAGGAGAGTTTCTCAGAATTCGTGACCAGATGGAGGGCCAAAGCTTCAATGATGACCTTAAGGCCTACAGACAAAGACCAGATTCGGATGATTGTGCACAATCTTCAGGAAAGGATAGAGAGGCTGAGAAGCAAAAGGAGAAGCAACTTGAGGAGGAAGCTGTGCTCAAACAGCTAAAAAAGATACAAGCAGACATTTCCATCTGGGGACTGCTCATGGCATCACAAGTGCATAGACAGGCTTTCCTGACGGCCATGGACAAAGCCAAGCTTTCAATAGATGGGATTAGTCTTTCCGGGAGGAGCTAC
This sequence comes from Camellia lanceoleosa, assembly GCA_025200525.1. Classification (NCBI taxonomy): domain Eukaryota; kingdom Viridiplantae; phylum Streptophyta; class Magnoliopsida; order Ericales; family Theaceae; genus Camellia; species Camellia lanceoleosa. The sequence continues at coordinate 145,239,590 of CM045759.1, read as the reverse complement.
CCCGACGCTGACTTTTTCCGACAAGGAATTGCCACCCGAGGGGGCAGACCATAACAAGCCACTATATATTTCCGTGGAGTGTAGGAATAAATGGATACCGGTGGTTCTTGTTGATACTAGATCCGCCATCAACGTTTGTCCGGCAAGAACAGCATATGCGATCGGCTTGAAAACTGCGGACTTTGTACCAACAGCCCAGGTAATCCGGGCATATGACAACACAAGCCGAGAGGTGATGGGAACAGTTAAAATCCAGACAAAAGTTGGGCCGGGACAGCACGAGATAGATTTCCATGTCCTAGAAGTCCCCGCAACTTTTAATATGCTTTTGGGGCAGCTGTGGCTGCATCAGGTAAAGGCAGTGTCATCCACTTTGCATCAAATGGTGAAATACCCCTACGGGAAGGGAGTAGCCATTGTTTTCGGGAATTCATCAATCCATCCACCACCGGAGGTATCTACGCCTGTTCTAGAAATTGAGCATGGCATGGAGGACTTATTCATATCGGGTTTTTCCTTGGCTGAGGCTCAGGTTGTACAGAACATCATGGCTGCTAACGACGGGATATATGTCAGTGCTCAAGCAGTGTATCTCATGAACAAGCTCCAACACATCTTCGGGACGGGATTAGGAAAGAGCAGCCGGAAGGGCATCGCAGCATTGGCCGAAGTGCCACATAATCCCCATACCTTTGGCTTGGGCTATCTGCCCACCAAGGAGGACTGGGTAAGGAAAGGAAAGGAAATGGCTGAAAGAGCCAGAGCGAAACAAATAGGGAGACCTTTTGATTTAATGCATCGACCCATCCAGGGTACCCTAAACGGACGCTTTGTCCGGGAGGGAGAGGATTTTCCATTTTGTGGTTTTCCGGCGTCAGAACGCGAGAGAAAGCGCGCATGCCGGTTTGAGATTTTCTTTGACCTCTGATTACAGGGATGATATTCTTGAAGAGCGCATGCAAACTGTACTAAGGTTGAACAGAGCAGGAAAATAGAGTTTGAGGACACCGAACTTGAAATAGGGGTAGCACTGGCATGTCTACTTTCAGATCCTTCGATCGACCAACTGTGCTTGGGGGATAACTTCTCGGTGTCCATGATCGGGAATGAAACGGCTGCGGGCCTACTATCAACTATTTTGGATGCATCCATCGCACCCTCCCTCACGTGGCAGTACGAGGAGGGATTTTTGTTTGGCAGCACTGGGTCAGGTAGTGAACCGAAATTTGATTCCACCGAGTCCTGTGAATCGGAATTAGGTTCCAGCTCGACTGAGTCTGAGTCCGGTATTCCTGGGAGTGATAACCCGGATGCCATAGTCCTGTCCAGGTCGTCTTTTTCTTTCTCTTTTGAGTCTGTTGTAACAGAAGAATCAAACGGTTTGGAAGTACATAATGAGAATGATATGAATGTGGTTTTCGAGTACTTTTCTGTGCCTTTGATTTATTGCTTAAATCAGGACTTTCAAAATTTTGACGAAAACGACGAGGAAGAAATTCCTCCGGTTTTACAACGTTTAATTGATCAAGAGCAGGAAAGGTTTGTCAAACCTTTAGTTGATGAAATCATTACTGTGAATGTTGGTACTGAGAAGGACCCGCGGCTGGTCCAGATCAGGTCCACGTTGTCTTCGGAGGAACGCGAGCGCTTAGTCGCTTTATTAAAAGATTTCAAAGATGTTTTCATGTGGTCCTACGAAGACATGCCTGGAATCGATCCTGAGATTATGCAAAGACCGATCCTCTTGACCGAGGCCCGAGCTAAAGCGAAACTTCGGAAGGATCCGCCCTAATTGGGCCATCAAGATTAAGGAAGAAGTCACCAAGCAAATCGATGTAGGCTTCTTGCTGGTATCCGAATACCCGGCTTGGTTGGCCAACATTGTTCCAGTGCCGAAGAAAGATGGCAGAATCCGAGTATGCGTGGATTTTAGGGATTTGAACAGAGCTAGTCCGAAGGGCGACTTTCCCTTGTCGCATATTGATGAATTGGTGGATTTTACAGCAGGGCATGTTTTGCTTTCGTTTATGGATGGCTTCTCAGGTTACAATCAGATAGTGATGGCACCTGAAGACCGGGAAAAGACTGCCTTTACCACCCCGTGGGGGACTTACTGCTACAGAGTAATGCCGTTTGGGTTGAAGAACGCTGGAGCTACATATCAACGGGCCGCGACTACAATACTGCATGACATGATCCACAAAGAGGTTGAGGTGTATGTGGACGACATGATTGTCAAGTCCAAAGAAAAAGAGGGCCACTACATCGCCTTGCAAAAGTTCTTCCAAAGGATCAGAGAATTTTGGCTGCGGTTGAATCCTCAGAAGTGTACGTTTGGTGTTACAGCGGGAAAAATGATGGGGTTTTTAATTACACAAAGGGGCATCGAAGTCGACCCTTCTAAAATCAAGGCCATCTTAGAAATGCCACCACCAATGACTGAAAAAGAGGTGCGAGGCTTTCTGGGTAAAGTGCAATTCATAAGACGGTTTATCTCAAAACTAACCTTGACTTGTGAACCACTTTTTGGTCTCCTAAAGAAAGGAAAGAAATTCCAATGGGACGGCCGATGTCAAGCAGCTTTCGAACAGATCAAAGAATATTTACAGAACCCACCCGTGTTGTCACCGCCAGAACCAGGGAGACCATTGATATTGTACCTTTCAGTAACTGAGACTACAATGGGCTACATGCTCGCACAAGAATCGGAAGATAAGGTGAAAAGGGCCATCTACTATCTGAGCAAGAAGATGCTGGATTACGAGACCCGCTACACTCCGCTCGAGAAGGCTTGTTTGGCTCTGGTATGGGCTACCAGGAAGCTACGGCACTACCTGTTAGCTCACACCGTAATGTTGGTTTCACGACTCGATCCCGTCAAATACCTTTTCGAGAAACCGGCACTTATGGGTAGGCTAGCTCGATGGTTGTTGTTGCTCTCTGAATTCGATTTGAAGTATGTGACACGCAAGTCAGTCAAGAGAAGAGCAGTGGCAGAGTTCCTTGCCGACCACCCGATTGAAGGTGATGAAGCAGTCGAGTATCTATTCCTAGATGAAGCCATTTTGCACATCGAAGATGAAACTTGGACGATGTACTTTGACGGAGCGTCAAACCAGTACGGGTATGGGATAGGGGTGTTGTTGATAGCACCCGACAATTCCCGTATCCCTTTAGCATTCAAGCTCCGGTTCAAAGTCTCGAACAACGAAGCAGAGTATGAGGCGTGTATTGCCGGTCTAAAAGCAGCCTTAGAACTAGGGGCAAAACAGTTGGACGTCATTGGGGACTCGAACCTTGTTGTGTCTCAAGCAAAAGGAGACTGGAAAGTCAAAGAAGAAAAAATGATAGTTTATCACCAGACTTTGGATTTGTTAATTCGTCGGTTTGAGAAGCTAAATTTCGCTCATCTAGTAAGAGAGAACAATAGGTTCGCAGATTCGCTTGCAACTCTATCTTCCATGATAGACATCCCGTCTGGAGTCCGAATGCGTCCAGTCATCATTGACCAGAAGTTCGCGCCAGAATATGAGTCAATTTCTTCCATAAATGAGATGCAGGACAACAACCCCTAGTATTACGACATTTGGAACTTCTTGGAGAAAGAGTCGTATCCACTATGGGCAAATGCCAAAGATAAAAGGGCAATAAGAAGAATGGCTATTCAGTTCGTCATCTGCGGGGGTAAGCTGTATAAGAGAGGTCATCTGGGGATGCACAAGCTGTGTGTAGAGGCCGAAGAGTCGAAGCGCCTGATGGAGGCTATCCATGGGGGAGAATGTGGTGCGCATATGAACAGAGTAATGCTGGCCCGGAAGATCCTCAGGCAGGGTTACTATTGGTCCACCATGGAGGAGGACTGTATTGGCTTTGTTCGGCGATGCCACAAATTCCAGATCCATGCAAATCGCATGAACATTCCGCCATCAAAACTATACAATATGACTTCGCCATGGCCACTTTCAGTCTGGGGAATTGATGTGATTGGGGCTGTCACTCCGAAGGGGTCAAATGGACATGAGTTCATCCTAGTCGCAATATATTATTTCACAAAATAGGTTGAGGCCCAATCTTATGCAGTGTTGAAGGCTTCGCACGTCGCGAAGTTTATTAGAAACAACATTATCTGCCGCTACGGGGTCCCAAACGAGATAATTTCAGATAACGGTTCCCACTTCAAGAAGGAGGTGTTTGACTTGTTGGAAAAATACAAAGTGGCTTTTCATAAGTCATCCACTTACCGGCCACAAACCAATAGAGCGGTTGAGGCCGCCAACAAGAATATCAAGCACATACTGCAGAAGATGGTGGAAACCTCAAGGATTGGCGGATAAGTCGCGTTTGCTACGTAGGGCTCGGACTTCAATCAGAACTTCTACTGGGGCGACTCCGTATTCATTGGTTTATGGGATGGAGGCCGTTCTACTTATCGAGATTGAGGTTCCGTCATTACGAGTATTGGTTGAGTGTCAGATAGTCGAAATAGACTGGCAACATAGCAGATTTGAGGAACTCATGCTCTTTGATGAAAGAAGACTGAAAGCACTGTACCATGTTCAAGGTTATCAGCGCAAAATTACCCGGGCTTTCAACAAGAAGGTTAAGTCCAGGAATCTTAAGGAAGGAGATTTGGTGCTCAAAGACAACCGAGCTCCCATCCATGACCCAAGGGGCAAGTTCAGACCCAATTGGATCAAAGCTATCTGGTCGGGTGGAGCTGTGGTTCTGATAGACCTAGATGGCCTGGAGTTCTCACAACCGATCAACATGGACAAGTTGAAGAAATATTACCCTTGAGAGGCTCGCTAGGCCGAAAGGGCGACCTAGGAAAAAGTTAGAGCACAGCAAATTAGAAAATATAAAAACTGAGCTCGCAAGGTTGAAAACCCGCAAATGGCAGCCTTGGCAAAAGTTAGAGCGTAAAAGGAGAGTGAAAACACCCGAGTGAACCCAAACTGGAACTACGTAAGGCTTGATTCCCATCTTTGGGATACGTAGGCAACTTCATCCCGAAGTTCAACCACAAACTTTTTCCCGATCAACTTCGTCCATCTGATCAGCTCGGTCATCTTGGACTATTCAGTACTCAAAAGCTTTGATTGTAGTCTCTGGTTCAGTGCTATTCAGACTAGGGGCAACTCTCTTATTCTTGTGATCTTGTGGTACTATTCAGACTAGGGGCAACTTTCGATTCTTGGGGATTCGGATTGTGCATCTCGATGGATGATTTCGAGCATGTTGATTCGACCCATATCGAAAATAGTTTTGAACAGTTTTGATAAAAGTTGACTTTGTTCAAATTAATCTTTTTACAACTAAGACCATTTCTTGACCAAAACGGGAAATTTTCTGTACCATAATCTTCAATTTCATTGATTTCAATACAGAGTTCTCCTGCTCTTGCATACAAATTGAAGTTGCTTTTTATTACATTCATAAAGAAAACTTGAAAGTTCTAATGAAGCAATAAACCCGGGGCATAGTCAAGTCAGGTATCCCTGCGCCCCCTCCCAGAGCTAGTCGAAGTCTCTGATGCCAAGCTAGGCCCAATCTGTGCCTCTTCATTGAGCCAATCACAGCACTCATAAGCCAAAGTGCAATTGAAAGTCGGAGCGGGGACCAGGAGCTCTCTAGTTCTCCATGCTGTCGCATACCGGGCAAGTTGTGCGCCTCGGATCTGGAATGCAGCTGGGTATTCTGTCTCTTCTGGTGGACAAGTCTGGTCATGACCAAATTGACGTCGGATCCGGAACGAAAAATAGAAAACGCAGTGAGTCAAGCCAATCAGCTGAATCCCAGGTTGGCGAGTCATACTGTAGCTCATTGTCGGTAGATGAAGCCAAGGACATCGCCAAGCAATGCGATCCGCGGACAAACTACACATCCAGTTAAACCACCAACCCTCATCAAGGGCGTCGACTAGGCGTTGCTTGAAGAAGTAACCACGGGCTGAGTATGTTGGGCAAGAGTCCACAACCTGTAACTTGCCCATCAACCACATCTGGGAAGGGATGAAAAAAAATAAAAAAATAAAAAATAAAAAAATAAAATAAAATAAATGAGAGAATAAAGAATAGAGAGGTGTAAGATGAGAGAAGAGTAAGGAAAGGGTTTTGTGAGAAAATCGAGCTTGATAGCCGAGTGACGTGAGCAATACAGTAGTAGTGGACTCCCCGCTAATCTGGTCGTCTCTCGACGATAAAAGGCGTCTAAACCCGTCAACGTCTCAGCCAGAATCATGGCAATGCAGCTCTTGCCCCCCTTCAAGCCTTGGGCAACCTCGATTAACCGGACACTAGATCCTCCAGAGCCTGAGACAAATAGAAAATGAGATAGCATGCACAAACAGAGGGCGTGTCACCGGAAGCCTTGCCAATGATGGTCACTGCGATCACCGACGTCAGAAAAACGTAGATCAAACTCGGAACATCCAGCATTCCCTCGCAAATCAGAGACCGAGCGTCATGCATAATGAGTCCACACATTCGCCCTAAGGATTGGGCATGGCCAAAGTTAAGCTGGGGCAGGATCTCCTCGTCACGCTCGGACTCCATTAAGGCTCGGAAATCTTCAAAGGTGGGACATATCTCTTGTCCGGCGAAGCTAAAGACATGCGTCACCGGATTCCAAAACCTCGCCGCGGCATGGAGAAACGGAAGGTGCAACGGGGTACGACCCAGAGTGAATAGTGCGTTTATGCCAAAGCCCCGAAAATTCTGCTTTTCCGAGCCATCCAAGTTGTTAATCCGGGTTATAAGATTCTGGGCAAGAAGCTCTTCCATTTGGAGCAAATCAGTGTTGAAATAAGGAGAACCACGAAGCTGAGACCCTTTTGTAAAAGATAAGGTTGAGTGGAGGACAGCTGTCGGCATTCTGCTGGTTCTGGTAATTTATGGCCGGCCGGCCAAATATAGTACCGACCGGCCACTACTTTTGGCCGGTGACAACTTCTAACGGCCGATGGCCTCTACCCATGGCCGGTGGTCTCCCTCCTTGTTCCCTGAGCTGTTTATGCTGAGGATTAGGGAACTACACCACCTCTAATGCCCTCCGGTGATCGATTCTTGCAGAGCCACACCTGTTTGCTTATCGAGTTGTTGTACATTTTCTTAACGAGTTGTATTTCACTCTATTGAAGTCTTTGAATACTTGTTTATCGAGTTATACTCGCGTTCGGTTGGTTATATTGAGTCTCCCTGTTTTGCTTATCGAGTTGTAATTGGTTCACTACCTGATTATTATGATGCGAATGCTCCGTTTTCAAACACAGTTTCAATCTCGCTCATATTGTTGTGTGATACCATGCGATGCGATGCATAGAACGTACAAATGTAACATCTTTTGAACAAAATAGCAGTTTCATTTCCATCATGAGTTTTGCAAAAATACGCAGCTTTGAAAGAGTAAAACCTGCCTGAGGCAGTGCAATGTGCTTAAACTACCATTACAAAGGAAAGTAAAGCATAGAATGGCGGGGTAGCAAAGTGTCGGAATTGATGTCAGTAAAACTCCCCTTGCAATCAATGTGCCTCCCGCACCCTTGTTCGGGTCAACTGCTTGGTTTGGCACCTTCATCACCCAAGACAATGCGGGAAAAGTGAACTTTTGAAACGTGAACCTTCGAGTTGACCTCAGACCACGACTTCTACGAGCGATACTCAGTGCGTGCGCAGAACGTCCCTTCTCATATCCTTTTCATATCTTGTGAATTCCAGCGTCATGAATAATACGTTTCTATCATACTCCAAATTTCTTTTTACACACTTTGTTTGCGTAGACCACATGTTTATGTTCAATTACATTACTTGTGTAGATCGCATGCCTATGTTCAAATTCATTGCTTGCGTAGACCGCATGTCTATGTTCAATTTCATTACTCGCGTAGACCGCATGTTTGTAATCAATTTCATTGCTTGCGTAGACTGCATGTTTATGTTCAATTACAGTACTTGCGTAGACCGCATGTCTATGTTCAAATTCATTGCTTGCATAGACCGCATGTTTATGTTCAATTATATTACTTGCGTAGACCGCATGTTTGTAATCAAATTCATTGCTTGCGTAGACCGCATGTCTATGTTCAATTTCATTACTCGCATAGACCGCATGTTTGTAATCAATTTCATTGCTTGCGTAGACCGCATGTTTATGTTCAATTACATTACTTGTGTAGACCGCATGTCTATGTTCAAATTCATTGCTTGCAAAAACCACACGTTTATGTTCAATTACATTACTCGCGTAGACCGCATGTTTGTAGTCAATTTCATTGCTTGCGTAGATCGCATGCCTATGTTCAATTTCATTACTAGCGTAGACCGCATATTTGTAATCAAATTCATTGCTTGCATAGACCGCATGCTTGTTATTAAATTCATGGCTTGCGTACACCGCATGCTTGTTATCAATTTCATTGCTTGCGTAGACCACATGTGCGTGTTTCGTTTCATTGCTCGCGTAGACTGCATGTTTGTGTTCAATTTCATTGCTTGCGTAGACTCCATGCTTTAATTGTTTATGTTCAATTTCATCGATTGCGTAGACAGCATGTTTATGTTCAATTTCATCGATTGCGTAAACTGCATGCTTTACTTACACGTGTTTAAATTCATTGCTTGCGTAGACCGCATGCTTTACATACATGTGTTTGTGCCTTTACAACATTGTTATGCCTCCCACTCGCTTTGCGTTGTCACGCATTCTCAATTGCTTCCATGTGCATATTGCTAACCATATCATACCTGTTAAGTTGTTTTCTTTGCAGGCATGATATTGTATGCACGGTTCATTTGCGGCTGGTGGAACCAGACAAACCGGACAGGTATTGTATCCTCCGTGTGAGACGTATTGAGAATTGCATAATTCTCTTACATCCTTTCTGCATTGTAGTGTAGTTTGGTGTATGCTAGCTTAAAACTGTTGCATGTGTGCTTCGTTACAACTTTCTCTACATGATCATAAGTTCTGTTCGGCTCAGTGCATTGTCTTGCATTTTGCCCCTGCCCTCGGGCGCATATCTTTATTGTCTTGCATGCTTTGTCTAAGTCTTCGCCTTGTCAAAAATGGGTCGTCTCTGGGCTTTGACATTCACTCCCGTCATTCTTATGACTTTTGAGTTCTGTCAAAGAGAGGCAACTGTAGACACCCCATTTTTGACCGTCCTCAAGACTTGGACGTCACTGATTGAACACTCAGTGATCACCCTTGTTCGTGTCCGTTTTGAGTTCCCGGAGGCCTCGGCTGCGCGCCTTGCCTCAGGATCTCTTAACTCATTCGTTTAGTGTTTGGTTTTGCATCAAACACTTGTGTTTTGCCTTGAAAGGCAGGGAATGGCTTGTTAGCCATCCTCATACTCCACCGGCCTTCCCTTTATCTCACCGGCCATTCCTTGTTGCCACCGGCTATGGTTTCTTGTTATCAATGGCCGGTCGGCACTCTGTGTGGCCGGCTGGCACCTTTTTTTGGCCGATGATCTATTTTGCCAGCCGATGACCCTTTTGCACCCCCCTCAGGCATTGTGCATGCCAGCTAGGAGGCACAGACCCCACTCCCTATGCACGGGGATGACCACTTTGAGCCTTTGACCCCCTTTTCCTTCTAGAAGGTTGAACCCTTTGGCCAAGCTTCTTGGGGAAGCTTGGCCAGCTGTCTTAGCTTCCTCTAGAAGCCTTGACTCCTTTGCACCCTTTGCCCCTTTTCATTTAGCTTCTTGGAGAAGCTTCAAGCCATTTCCTTTGCCTATATAAGAATCCCTCTTCTTCCATTGTTGGCGGTTAGAGTTTTTGATCAAAAAAAAAAAAAAAAACCAGAGATATATATATATATATCTATCAAATATATTCTCTCTCCATATTTCCCTCTCTCTCCTCCCTTGTGTGTGTTTTGTGGCCTAAAAGTGCATTTTTACCTTAGTTTTGCACTAAGACACACACTACCACACCTTACTTCGACCTTGAGGGGCTTGGAGGGTTTGTTCTTCAATTTTTGGACTGATTTTGATCAAAAGAAGAGGGCTGCATTAGCTATTCATCAAGAGTTCTTCAAGGGTAATCTCTTTACTTTAGATTCCCCAATCTTGCATTGCTTTTTTACCTGTCTTTCATATTCTTTTAAACTTTGTGTATAACTAGAAAAAGTCTTATTTTTGCATGCTTGAGATATCTCTTTAAGGTTGTTTTGGCATTTGGGGTCGACCTCCCCCTCTTAGCTCCATTTCGGCCTCTTTTGGTACTCTTTTGTTAAGCCTTGTTTACCTTGGTGTGTTGGCCTTCTCACCACTGAAATCCAGTGGATTTTCAGTGGTGAGGAAGGAGGTTTGAGGTCTTGTAAAGGGGAGGGACACCCCTCTCCCTTAGTCCTTGATTTATGCATGTTTTTGGCTCATAAGGGTAGCATGCATGTCTAGTTGTTTATGGTTACTTTTCAGAGGCTTTTGGGGTGTTTTGGGTCATATTATATCTCTTTTCAATGGTGGTTTGTTGGCTCTTAGCATTCATATTATACTTGCTTTATATTCCTCCATGTTGCTTAGGAATGCATCACACCATTAGACCACCATGCTATCATAGTTTGGCCTAGTTTTGTGAAGTTATTGGTCATATTTTGCCATGTTTGAGGTCTGTTAGGTGCTGGTTTGGTCGCATTTAATATACTTAGTATGGCCCCTTTGCATTCTAGCATGTTAGTATCGGGAGTGTGAGTCCTTCGTATGCATGGGTTAGGCTATTTCAGTGATTTGGAATCACTTAGCACGTCATTTCAGTCCCTAAACCATGCTTGTATGCTTGCATTTATCACTTCTCTCATGCCTTGAAGATATGCCCTCTTATGCCTTGAAATGTGCATTGTGTATGCCTATGTGTTTGGATCACTTAAGCCACCATATCAGTGGGTTTTGGAGGCACATTTTTTTGCATGCTTAGAATACATTGCATTTGCTATGATTGCATGCTTGCATTGCATGGTTTGGCTTGGGGTGTCAAGCCAAACTTGAGGGGTGAGAAGTGTTCATACTCCAAGTGATGTAACACATTTCAACCCTCGGTCGCCAATGACCTTGACTTCAAAATGATAGGATGTTGGCATTCATGTGTTTTGTTTGCATGCATATACATTGAGTTGCAACCTTGGCCCCTTAGGCCATCATGCATCAAAATGCACAATTGATGGCCCGAGGATCGAGGGCCATACTCCCTTGAGTCCAATGTCTGATAGGGAGTGTGGCCATGCTTACATTTGCTTGAAATACCATGCCATACACTGCTTGCCCTCGGCTGTTGTCAACTGCAAGTTCTGCAGGAAGTTTTGGCCGGTCGGCTAAATACAGTGCCGGCCGGCCATCAATTTTAGCCGGTAAACAAAAAAGGTGGCCGGTGGTTCATCCCTTTGGCCAGTGGTGTCTATGCTTGGCCGATGGTATTCCCCAACATCCTTAGAGCATGTCCCAACACTTTGGCAGTCTTCAGAGAAGCAGGGCAGTGTGAACAAAGGCAGCAGTGGCATGGTATGGGTTTTTCAGGCAAGACGGACTCGAGCATGCATCATTCCCACATCCCGAGGCAGGGCTGCAGTCACATTCTTTCTGCATTTAATTTGCTAATGAATTGGAAATTTTGTAACAATGAATTATCTAGGATAGTTGATTTATTTATTCAGTTTGTGTTATTCTTTCGGACCCTCCGAGCGAGGGCAATTGTGTAATAAGTGTGCGTGAGTGTGTGTATGTCTTCCAACCCCACGTCTTTCTTCCCTTTTATTTACTAGCTTTCGATGGTTAGTTTAGGGCATATTTAAATTAGCATACCTTATGATATGCATGCGTGCATCCATACATTTGCCTTGCATGCATCGGGCTCGGCACATCATGCTAACTGCACTTGTATTTCAATTCCAAGTTGAGTACTTGTTAGTTGCAGCATTTCACATGCCATCTTTAGGGTAGCCGAGCCTATTCTAGCTGCATTCCGTGTACGTTGCATTAGCCATCTTAACATGAACTAGGGTCATGCATATGATTACTAACTAGTTTCTGTTTTGGCTTGGAGTACTAGGTAAGCTTTTATGCTTTAGCATACCGCATGCATGTGAGTGTTGCCATGATAGCATGATTACCATGAGGCTAGCTGCTTATGTGATATAACTGCTTGAATGCCTGTGGATGGAGGTCAAATTACCTAAATTGGAATAAATGCATTAAAACTGAGAGTTTTAAGCCCACTAGATAGTGGCAAAGCCATCTTTTCCAAAGCCCACTCGAGGGTGGCAAAACCTGCATTTTAGCCTACTTGCGAGTAGCAAACCGTTTTCAAAACAAACATGAAATGTTTTTTTTTTTCAATGTAGGCAATTTGGTCTATACTTGTTTGCTGTGCGCATAACATAGTAAATCTAGGCTAATAACCGGAATAAGAACACATAACGTTTTCAAAATTGGATATCATGGTTAGTAGAGGCCGGTCTTCGGATCGGGCAAGAGGGGGTGCTCATAGCTGACCTTCTCCAATCGTACCCAAGTTCCCGAGCCGAGGTAACTTTGGTGATGACGGACACGTGGCCTTTGGCACCGAGTCAGGGTTTCCTAAATTCCCTCATTTAAAAAATATTTAGGTGGCGACTCTGTATCTGGTGAAGCAGTCCATGTTTGGCACTTCTTTCAAAAATCTGTTTTCAAAAACAATTTGCCGAATTTGGACTCTTCGGTTCAAGATTAAGAACTGTGACAATTTGAGTCCTGAACTGTAGTGAACCCAAATGAACAGAACATGAGTCATCCTCCCGTTCGAGGGCGTCTCTACATTCTGATTACGTCCATGAAACGCTATAATGGTGGTCTAGGTATACTTAGAAAAGTGAGCGCATTTGGCGTCATATACCACAGTCACACTCTGGTCAATCTGGAAGCATAGGAATGATTGCTGCTTTAACGCGTCTGTACCAAATTTGTAGGCCCTGCAAGATCTGATTATCATTCGGCTGGCTTTCTGGCTTAAGGCTGCTTCTAAGGAGATCCTGTTTTCGTTTTCAGATTTCGTTTATAACATCTCAGGGGTGGGGCGAGGTTTGTTATAGTATACCTGTCAATTTGTGCTTATAACATCTCAGGGGTGTGGCTTGGTTTGTGCAAACTGCAGTATAGTCCAGGGTGTTCTGTTCCAGGTGGTATCTCTGCTGTTTTGTCTTCTTTCTTCTCTTTGTTTATTCTATTGTTGGCTGTGTGTTTAGTTTCTCACCAATCTTCGGAGTGCAACTGCAATGGCTATAGTTCTGGGAGTGCAACTGCATTTTCTTAATGATAAGGAAGAGCAGATGTTGATGGGTTTTCTTGATAATGTGGTTGCCTGGGAGTGCACCTGTGGCTGTGGGTGTGCAACTGCATTTTCTTGTCTATACCACTTTTTCTATTTCTGACCTTGTGTCTGTAGACTGTTATTTTTGAAAATTCATAAACTCATAAAATTCTGCTGTTGCTATTCAAGCTATGGAAGTGAACTGTTACTGCTATTGCTCTGTCTCTGAACTATTATCTGCTGCTCAAAACCGATTCTTGCCTATGCTTTGTTGTTCTAATGTGGAATGGTCTTGTGGAGGTAACACTGCCGCACTAACGTTTGAGGGGGTGAATCTGCACTAATGCTTCTGGGTTTGGCTCTGTAAAACTTGATCTATTCTGGTGTTGTTGGCTGCTATGTGGCATTGGTCTCAGGTCTGGTGGTTGTGTGTCTAAGGGAGATTGATTCATGCTCTGTGTATGTGGAATGGTCTTCTGGAGTTTGGTCTGCTGCACTGATGAATCTGCACTATGCTATCTGTTGAATCTACACTGGACTTGTTTGTTGTTCTGTTCTCACCAACTCTGGGCTTGTCAGATGTTCTGCACTGGGCTTGTTTGTTGGCCTTGTGGTTGAGTCTCTGTACTGGACTTGTCTAAGGGAGATGGATTAAATGTGGTTTGGTCTTCTGGAGTTTGGATTGCTGCACTATTAAATCTACACTATACTTTTCTATCTGTTGAATCTGCACTGGGCTTGTCTATTGTTCTGCACTGGTCTTGTCTGTCATGCTGGTCTTAGGTCTGGCATGATGTATTTTTTATTTTTTGTTTCTTTGGTTGGTTGCTCACCAACTCTGGGGGTGCTGCAAATGATAGGATGGGCTTTTTCGTGCCAACCTAGTGGGGATGTTTCAGTCCATCGTGATGCTACTACACTTCTCTCTCTTTATTGATGTATTTGTCTTGTACTTTGTACTTCTTTTTACATCAATGAAGCTTCTTTGTCTTGCCGTTCAAAAAATAAAATAAATTTCATTAATATCCAATGGTTGTGATTGTGCAATATGAAATGATATGTGAATTGTGGTATGAATATATGATTAATGTAGTACTATTATTTTGTGATAGGTTTTGTGTATCTGAACTTAGATGAAGATATAAACTTAGAGGAGCACGAATTCATATATATCATTATGATTCCAGAGCTAAGTCGAGTTTCCAAGGCTGTTTAGATTATCAACTAACAAGAAGGGCTCACTTTTCCAGATTCTATGAAAGGAAACCAAACTCAGAAGAATGGGAGTTGTTTCTCAAAGACCTTTGTATGAGCAGAAAATGATTATTGAGGCTTCAAGATTGGCTATCATTTTGAACTCTGCTCCAAACCTGGGACAGGGGTGTACAAATTGTCCTACCTGGAATGGTGTAGTTGTAGGAGGGTTTAAGGTGGCTGATTTGTATAATTTTGTGACACATTACTTGGCTCACAGATCAAAGTTTGCAAATTTGTATGGAATAAGGATATCTCCCCTAAGGTACAATTTTTTGGATGGTTGGCTTGAAAAGAAACAGTCAAGACATCTATGTTTCTACACATGTAGACGTCCCCGAACGCCCCGGGAGGGAATGAGTCCTCTGTTCCGTTCGTTTTGGGTTCACTACAGTTCAGGACTCTAATTGTCATGGTTCTTAATCTGAACCAAAGAGTCTAAATCCAGCAAATCGTTTTGAGAAAACAGATTTTTTGAAAGAAGTGCCAAACATGGACTGCTTTGCCAGATACAGAGTCGCCACCTAAATATTTTATTTTTGGGAAATTTAGGAAACCCTGAGTCGTTGCCTAAGGCCACGTGTCCGTCATCACCAAAGTTGTCTCGGCTCGGGAACTTGGGTACGATTGGGGAAGGTCACTTCGTGAGCACCCCCGCTCGCTCGATCAAAGATCGGCCTCTACTAACCATGATATCTAGTTTTGAAAACATTATGCGTTCTTATTCCGGTTATTAGCCTATATTTACTATGTGATGCGCACAACATACAAGTATAGACTAGGTCGCCTGAATTAGAACAAACATTTCATGTTTGTTTTTAAAAGATGGTTTGCTACCCGCAGGTAAGCTTAAAATACAGATTTTGCCACCCTCAGGTGGCCTTAGAAAAGACGATTTTGCCACTATCTAGTGGGCTTAAAACTCACAGTCAATGCGTTGTTCCGATCCAAATAACCCAACCTTCATCCACAGGCATTCAAGCAGTTATATCACATAAGCAAATTGCCTCATGGTAAGCATGCTATCATGGCAGTCACTCACACGCATGCAAGGATGCTAAAGCGTAAAACTTACCGAGTACTCCAAGCCAAAACAAAAGCTAATTAGAAATCCATGCATGATCCTAACTCTACAGAAATGCCTAATGCAACACATGCAAAAATGCAACTATAGCAGGCTCGGCTATTCTAAACATGGCATATGGGATGCTACAGCTAACAAGTACTCAACCTGGAATTGAAATACAATGCAGTGAGTTATGATGCGCCGAGCCCGGTGCATGCAGAACAGATGAATGAATGCAAACATGTTATCATACTATATGCTAATTGAAACATGCCCTAATCTAACCATCATAAGCTGGTAAATAAAAGGGAAAGAAAGATGTGGGGTTGGAAAACATACATCACACGCACGCACACTTATTACAATATTGCCCTCGCGCAGAGGGTCCGAATAAATAATATACAGTCCGAATGAATAATACAGTCCGAATAAGTAGTACAGTCCGAATAAATAGAAGATCCTAATTAATTAACAAATTAACTAAGGAAAGCGGTAAATAGGCATGTAAGCTCGGGACTGCCTCGACTCTGCTTCGAATGATGAATGATGCATGTTCGGGTTGCTTTGGCACAAAAATCCACTGCGATGCCCCAATTAGCCTCTGTTTACAATTAATGCTCGGAATATCGTGCAAAGCTCTGAAAGGCTGTTGATTCTTGATTTGCTGCAACAGAGTGCAAGAAAGGGGCATGGCAATGTATTTTCACATATGTATGCTTGACTACTCTTCAGGGAGTGTAGTCCTCGATCCTCGTACCACCAATCACGCATATCGATGCATGATGGCCGAGGAGTCGATTTGCATGACTTAATATGAAAGGAATGCACACACAAACACAACAAGACCTAGGCTCCATCATGGATAATCCGGAGTGTCGTCGACAGGGAATTGAGACATGTTCCGTCACTCGGAGTACGAAACGTCCCTCGTTTCTCGTGCTCGGGCTAACTCCTATTCCGAACACAATGCAATATGCATGACATGCATGAATGCAACTAATATACAATCTAGCATACACAATGCTATGAGATGGCATACACGATGCACGATGTGACATGACATATACGATGCTCTAACACACAACCTAACATACGGAATGCTATGAATTGAAATGGCATACACAATGCATAATGGACTTACACCAACATGAGTGGACCTCAGCCACACTCATATCAGCGGCCATAAGATGAAAATGAGACACTCGAGATGCGTGCACACATGCACGCAAACCGAGGACCGACCTTAAGGCACAAATGCCACTCTACCAAAGCATGGCCAGGCATGGAACATGGCATACAAACATGCAAATTTCAGCACTAAAATATGATGCTAAACAGCCCCGAATCATGGCAATATGGCACCCGATGCATGAGATGAACCCCGAAACTCAAAACTAGGCATGCGCAATGACCTATAGCTATACAAAGCATGCATTATTTGAACATGAAGCATGAAGACAGAGTCAAGGTAGTCCTAAAACATGAACTTTTCCAGTTTAAAGCATGGCCAGAAAGTGCTAGCAAGATGGGCTAAAATGGCATGTGATTTTGACTATCAAACATAGATTACATGGAAAGTATATGAAGCACATGGAATCTCACCAAACCAGAAAAAATCAGTGAACAAAACATATCAAAATATGCCCAAATAACCTCTGAAAAGCAGCCAACACATGCACGAATGATAAGCTCCTTTAGAGGGCTATACAAGGGATTCTTAAGCATATACAAGATAGACATGTGGCAGCCCCAAATCAACTTTGAAAATCAAATGTGATAGTCTAAAAACTCACCAAATTGACCCTGAAATGTGACTAAGAAGCATGCAAGATGGGGTCGCTTTGAAAGGCCAAAATGGCCATCAAACAAGTCAAGGTGAGAGGGGGCACCCCCCATTGATTTGGAGGCTCAAAATAGCATCAAAGCCACTAGAAATCCACTGGATTCCAGTGGCTAGAAGGCCAAACAAATTATGCAATGAGGGCTAGGGTGTAAGGCCCAAAACAAGAGACAATCTAGCATTCAAGGAAGCATGTGACCTGAAATAAGAAAATTCCCTTAATAAAACATGAAGATGATTTCAAAAAAATTCTTTTTCCAGTTTATGACAAGTCTCAAAAATGAACACAAATAGGGCTAATCTATCATACAAAAATGGCCCTAAACGAGAGAATAGAAATAAGGGACAGAAGCTGGCCTCAAATGGCAAGGATCCCTTCAACAAAGTTGAAGAGGGGCTTAAAACAAGGCACTTTACAGTTTATATAAAGCCACGAAAATAAACACAAGCGAGGCTCAACTATCATGCAAGAAAAAGGCCTAAAAGAGGGGTAAAGAGACAAGTGGTATCTTCTAGCGTCAAACAGAGGAGAACCCTTCAACAATGTTGAAGAGGGGCTCAAAAAAAGATATTTTACAGTTTATGACCAAGTCCAAAACAGCTCACAAATAAGCCTAAAATACTATGCAAAAAAAGGCCTAAAAGAGAGTTAAAGTGGAAAGTGATAGTAGGAGACCTCAAACAGCAAGAGGTCCTTGATCAAACATGAAAAGGGGATCAAAATATGACTATTTAAATTTGGGTTCGGAGCCCAAAAATGTAAGCAACAAAGGCTAAGATTGCATGCAAAATAGGAACAAAAAATAGGGAAAAGAAGCTTACCCTTGTAGCACAAAGCTCTAGCAGCTTTTGGTTGAATAAATGGTGCTCCTAACCTCTGGAAATAGCCTCCAAGTGGCTGGAATGGAGTGTGGAGGTGTGGTGCTATGGATTGGTGCAAGAACCTTAGGGTTTGGGGGGGGTGAAGTAGAGAGAGAGAGGGAGATTGTATGCAAGAGTTTAAAACCAAATTTTGTAACCTCCCAAAATGCAGCTGGGGGTGCTGGTTATATAGGCAAAGGAGTGGAGAAAAGGGAGGGAAAATGAAATTCAAATTTCTCCCCCCAAAAGTCCCCCATCGAATCTGAGGATCTGGGGAAAAGGAGGGTCTTGTATGAGAACCGGTGAGGAGCATGGCCAGGCAGTCGAGGATTGGTGGCCGGCCCCACCTCCCTGGCCAGGTTCAAAAGGGTCACTCAGAGAAAGCTAGCCGGCCACCCATATTGGTGGCCTCCCATGTGTGCACAACACAGCTATGTGGTTGAAACCCTGAAAATGTGAACCAGGAGAGAGAAAATCCAACTTTTCAGAGGGGTTCAAAAGGGTCAGGAACAATTGCTGGCCGGCCATGTCATATTGGTGGCCTCCCAGGTGTGTATAACACAAATATGTGGTTGAGGGCCAAAGAAAGTGGTCCAGGAATGGTCAACATCAGCTTTCTAGCAAGAAAAATAGGCGACGGAGAGCGATGAAGGAATAAAGCTGGCTTTCAGAATAATTGTTGGCCTTCCACACTTCTACAAGCTTCCCAATAATGAAAATAAGGCCTCCACCAAAAATGAACCCAAACCGATGTAAATTGAAGGTTCGGGGGCCGAAACACGCAGCCTGGGGCCCCGACAACTGACTGTTAAGAACCGGAGGTGGTGTTCAACCACAAAGTTGGTCTCTCGGACCACAGTGTCCCTCAAAAGGGAGTAAATAAGATGCATGCTGAAAACCAGAGCAAACGGAGGTGGTTAAACGGTCCCGAACCGAGGCACACGACCGACGGCTCCGAAAACCGGGAACCGGGCTCCTAAATGGAAAAAATGGCCTACGACCACGAAACGTAGCCTACGGATGATCTACAAGACCTCTCCCTCCCTTCGGGAAGAGAAAACGGAGAAAACGGGGCCTGGTTCGCAAACCGAGGCAAGGCACAAAAGAATTTGAAAGTCCGGAGGCGAGGCTCGCAGCCGAGACTCTGCAACTTCAGAACGAGCACAATATGCAACATCACCAAGCGCTCAATCAGTGACGTCTGAGTCTTATGGTCGTTCAAAAATGGGGTGTCTCTGATTTGCCCTCTTTGTGAACTCGAAAGTCATAAGTGACAGGAGTGAATGTCAAAGCCCAAAGACGACCCATTTTTGACAAGGCCGAAGACTTAGACAAACATACAAGATAAATCAAGAATCGTGCCCACAAGCGGGGGGGGGGGGGGGGGGGGGGGCATAATGCAAAGCGATATGCCCAAAGCCAGATGTAACTCAATGATCATGCAAATGCAACAAGCTGTAATGAAGCAAGTTTTCGCAAATACATGCAACAGTTTTAAGCAAGAATGCAAAGCAACAATTACATTTCATGCAGTTAAGAATGTGGAGAATTATTCAATTCTCGTCACGTCTCACATGGAGAAGATACAATACCTGCGCGGTTCGTCTGGCCACACTAGCCTTAAATGAACCGTACATACAATATCGTGCCTGTATAAGAAAGAAACTCAACAAGCACAACATGTTTAGCAACATATGTTCGATGTGATATCGAAATGCCGACAAACGTGATGTCGATGGGTGAGTGCATCGCAATGCGAGAAGAAACACGCGTGACAACGCAAGTTAAGCACGGAGGCATGGTAATACCAAGGAAATGTGCATAACAATGCAAGTATATGCATGAGAATGCAAGTGATGTGCATAACAATGCAGAACAAGTGCAAACTAGGATGCACGTTTGTCACAAAACAACGAGCGGAGAAATGCGCGTTTTGGCGAGGGCGACTCGATCGCGACCTTCGGTTCACCCCCCGGAAGGGTCACAACATATTCAAAAAGGATACACCTTGCTTTTGATGAGTAATGATGTGACACGCATCGAAAGTTGAAGTTGAGGTTCCGGCGAAGCGATTTCGCGACGGAAAGTGCACTTCTCTTGTACTTTTTCAGGTCCTGGGGACTCCAATCATCACCAAAATTTGCAGGGACCTTGGAGGCCACATGGGGGACACCACTGGCCAGTTTTATTCCCAGGGGGAGGCCACCGGCCAGGTTTGAGGGAGGGTGGCGGCGCGAAAAGGTGGCCGGGCCACCTAGCCAGATTCGAGCGGTTGGTCTTTTTACCCTCATTTCTTTAAATATACTCATCCAAAGCACTTTTCCTCACAAGTGCAGCTCCGAAATTGCTCTCTCCTCCTTCCCAAACCATTTTCTCTCTCAGATCTGCGCTCTATACGCGTTTTCAACGCCCCACGCAAGTTGTTTTCGTGAAATCTTTCAGTTTTCGTCACTTCGGACCGATGAAATTTTGATTTTGGAGCTTCTTTTCTCATTTTCGCCACTTGAGGTGAGTTTGTCTCAATATTTGGAAGATTTTCTCGGGAGTTGACTTTTGTTGACTTTTTCATTTCCCGAGAGTTGACTTTTGTTGACTTTTTCCAATTTTAGCTTATTTTGCTCATTGTTGCTCGTTTTTGCAGATTTCATGAAATGGCCGGTCATCTTCCCCATGGTGGAGGTCCTGCAAGTGCCGGGGGGGATTTCGATATTTTGGCCTTGCCTCCGAGGGTTCGACCGTTCATTCCGGAGAGGTACGCCCCTCGGGTACATGTCCTTCCGCAGGCTGTTTTCTACCATTTTACTGATTTTGATGATCGGGCGCCCAGCGATCTGCTTTTGCGAGAGCCGGAGTCTCACTTCTCCTATCAGGCACGAGAGGTATTTTACTTCGCCCTTACATTTTCTGCAATGTATTCTGCATTTTCAGTGCATTTCGTGCCTTTGCTATGTTTATCGGCTCATTTGAGTACGATACTTGTTTAGAATGCTTAGTCTATGACACAATATTCTATTTGCATCTTGAACACATAGTTCAATCACTCTGAATTTCTGAACACGCAACCCATAAATTAATTGTGAACACACGGCACACACTGATTGAGAGTAGAACACGCAGCCCAAACTCTGATTTTCTGAACACACAGCCCGTTGTTGAGGTGAACACACAGCACACACTGATGGAGAGTAGAACATGCAGCCCAAACTCTAATTTTCTAAACACACAGCCCATTGTTGAGGTGAACACGCAACACACACTGATTGAGAGTAGAACACGAAACCCGAACTCTAATTTTCCGAACACACAGCCCATTGTTGAGGTGAACACGCAGCACACACTGATCGAGAGTAGAACACGCAGCCCGAACTCTAATTTTCTGAACACACAGCCCATTGTTGAGGTGAACACCCAGCACACACAGATTGAGAGTAGAACATGCAGCCCAAACTCTAATTTTCTGAACACACAACCCATTGTTGAGGTGAACACGCAGCACACACTGATCGAGAGTAGAACACGCAGCCCGAACTCTAATTTTATGAACACACAGCCCATTGTTGAGGTGAACACAAAACACACACTGATTGAGAGTAGAACACGCTGCCCGAACTCTGATTTTCTGAACACACAGCCCATTATTGAGGTGAACACGCAGCACACACTGATCGAGAGTAGAATACGCAGCCCGAACTCTAATTTTCTGAACACACAGCCCATTGTTGAGGTGAACACCTAGCACACACTGATTGAGAGTAGAACACGCAGCCCGAACTCTGATTTTCTGAATACACAGCCCATTGTTGAGGTGAACACGTAGCACACACTGATTGAGAGTAGAACATGCAGCCCGAACTCTAATTTTATGAACACACAGCCCATTGTTGAGGTGAACACACAACACACACTGATTGAGAGTAGAACACGCTGCCCGAACTCTGATTTTCTGAACACACAGCCCATTATTGAGGTGAACACACAGTACACACTGATCGAGAGTAGAATACGCATCCCGAACTCTAATTTTCTGAACACACAACCCATTGTTGAGGTGAACACCTAGCACACACTGATTGAGAGTAGAACACGCAGCCCGAACTCTGATTTTCTGAACACACAGCCCATTGTTGAGGTGAACACGCAGCACACACTGATTGAGAGTAGAACACGCAGCCCGAACTCTAATTTTATGAACACACAGCCCATTGTTGAGGTGAACACACAACACACACTGATTGAGAGTAGAACACGCTGCCCGAACTCTGATTTTCTGAACACACAGCCCATTATTGAGGTGAACACACAGCACACACTGATCGAGAGTAGAATACGCAGCCCGAACTCTAATTTTCTGAACACACAGCCCATTGTTGAGGTGAACACCTAGCACACACTGATTGAGAGTAGAACACGCAGCCCGAACTCTGATTTTCTGAACACACAGCCCATTGTTGAGGTGAACACGCAGCACACACTGATTGAGAGTAGAACACGCAGCCCGAACTCTGATTTTCTGAACACACAGCACACACTGATTGAGAGTGGAACACACAGCTCGAACTCTGATTTTCTGAACACACAGCCCATTGTTGAGGTAAACACACAGCACACACTGATTGAGAGTAGAACACGCAGCCCGAACTCTGATTTTCTGAACACACAGTCCGTTGTTGAGGTGAACACGCCGTACACACTGATTGAGAGTTGAACACGCAACCCGAACTCTGATTTTCTGAACACACAGCCCATTGTTAAGGTGAACACGCAGCACACACTCATCGAGAGTAGAACACGCAGTCCGAACTCTAATTTTCTGAACACACAGCCCATTGTCTGTATCTGATTTGATTTTGCACACAACTCATACGCAGTTTATTCATTTCATTTGCACGCAGCTTGTTCATTTCATTTTGAAGTACTGAAATCTGTATTCATTCTGAATGCAGGTGACTTCCCGTGCTGTGCGGGGATATGGCTCTGTCACGGCGAGAGAATGGTACGCTGAGCTCCCGGAGGCTGTCCGCGATTTGGTTGATGTGGCGGGGTTCGGGACCTTCAGATCGGATCTCTCGCCCGCTTAAAGAGACGATGGGCGCTTTGGTAGAGAGATGGTGGGACACCACCAACTCCTTTCATTTCTCTACCACTGGGGATATGACCATGACCCCGTTTGACTTTGCCATACTGACGGGCCTCGATGTGGGAGGTTGGGCCATCCCATATGATGAGGACATGGGCGAGTGGGAGGCCGCCTGGACATATTTATTGGGAGCTCGCCCGCCAGTGGATAGATCTTCAGGTAGAGTCCGATACACCTGGTTCTCTTCCCACTTCAGGAGGGTGGAGATGGAGCCTGAGACTCCCAAGGAGGTAGCGCAGTATACTCGCGGATTCCTGATGTTCCTCTTTGGCACCACTTTGTTCGCCGATAGGGGGAACATAGTTGGGCTTTATCTGTTGAGTGCCCTAGTGAACCTATCACAGGTTAGCCGGTATGATTGGGGTGGTGCCAGCCTGGCCACTCTCTACTGTTATATGAGCGCAACTTCCCGTGGACGGGGAACATACTTGGCGGCTATTGGAGAGCCTGGGAGGTACTTTCTGCCCTTTACATTTCTACTTCTCATTATTTGTACATTGCATACACAGCGCACTTTACATTCTGTACTTTGCACTTTGCTCTCAGCATGTTGTATTTACATTCTGCATTTGGCATTCTGTATTCTGATGGCTACTGCTCTGTTTCTCACAGTTGTGGGTCTACGCATAGTTCCCGATACTAGCCCCAGAGCTTATAGTGGAGGTGCCCCTCACGACCCCATATTCACTCATATTCGAAGGCCAATACCGGCCGAGACCTCGGGAATCTCTTCCCTATTTACGGCAGTACTTTGACACAGTGCGGTCACCGGAGGTATTTCAGAACTCTCAGTTCTTCATGTTTCCAATCTTACACTTTTACAATTTTCTGATCAGCTTATGCATTGATTATCCGCAGATCACATGGCAGCCTTGGGCGCCTTTGGGTAGAGATCTCCGATTCCGGTTTGCCGGAGGATGGGGTACCTCCCGGTATAGTATCCTGCTTGAGGGGCCAATTGGTAGGGCCTGGTTTTCGGGTGATCGCTTCTTGCGCCAGGTGTGAGGCTACGCCTCTCAGGACCTTCCTTTAGTACCCCCAGTAGACATACGAACCACTGATAGGCTCCCGACCCAGGGTGTGATTGACGCCAGGTTGGGCATTGATGCATTTCTTCATCTGGAGCAGGGGGAGTACACGACTTATCATCACACATATCTGATGCCTCCACTGACGGGGGTTCGTACTCCGACGATGAGGTCTGCTGGTATGCCATCATCGAGCCGGGCTCGGACTGCAGATGCCCCTTCCACTAGTAGGGCTTGTACATCTAGAGGTGGGGGTAGATTGGTTCCTCCGATTCCTCCGACTTATCCTCATCCTGGATGGCCGGATATGCCGACTGAGCTGACGGGATGGAGTTATGGGGCTACCTACCCGATCCTGATAGAGCCTTCGATGCCTGACCATCGATATGTCAGAGACCCCGACTCACCACCGGTATGCTTTACAGCTTTGATTCATTACTCAAATACTTGGACGTTCATTCTTTTACTGATACTCTTGCCTTTGCATCTGTAGCCTCCTGTCGAGTATATGGATGAGGTGCTCGAGATGGTAGCCTCTCTTGAGGGCATGGTCCTGCTGAGAGAGGCGCAGTTGTCCATCATGGGTTTCCAGGTACCCTATAGTTTTCTTGCATTTATCACACTTCTGATGACATGCGGATCTTGAACATTTTATTGCATTGATAGACCGTCTGTGTAGAGCACATTCGACACACACCTCATTCATGTACTGTATCTGCATACTTCCACTCTGTGTAGTTTGCTTGTATCTGCATCTGATATACATGTTTTAGCTGATGTACTCAAACTGCACTCTTTACTTTCAGATGCCTCCGGTATACACTGAGCCACAGACCAGGCCATCTAGGCCTTCCCGAGGAGCCGGGCCATCTGGGCCTTCTCGAGGGACTGGACCATCTAGGCCTTCTCGAGGAGCCAGGGGAGGGAGGTCGTCTTGCAGACGCAGAGAGCACATCATTCAGGAGGAGGAGGTTGCCGATCCTTAGTCAGATACATCTGCTGACAGGGAGGAGGGTTCTGACCCTGGTTCCGGGAGTGGAGGTGAGGCCGATGAGGGTCCTGAGGGCGACAGCTCCGATTCGAGATGGTCTTGCCCATGAGAAGAGGATGAAGAGGGCCTCTTATTCCTGCTCTTGAGAGCATAGACGCGGCTGTTCCCTGCTTTATTTACCTTTTTACTAATAGTTATAGCACATTGTATATTGTTAGGCAGTTTTATTTTCTGTAAAACTTGTACCCTTGTTGTAAAATGTTGTAACAAAGGAATGATGATGGAATGAAACAGCTTTTGAAAAAGTGTTGCATTTTATGTTCTTAGCATCGCATCGCATCCTTTTGCACCAAAATGAGATTGAATGGATATGTGCATTGTGTATTTGCCAAGTCAGGTAGTGAACCGACGCAACAAACTAAACAACTTAACTTACTAAGAAATAACAAAACCTTAGCAAGTTTACAACTCGATAAGCAAAACATAACAAAGTTGACGACTCGATAAGTAAACACAACAAAATTGTTCAAACAAAAGTAACAACTCAATGTATGAAACTTGATAGCTCGACAAAACTTAACAACTCGATAAGGAAAACAACAACTCGATAAGCAAGACAACAATTCGATAAGCAAGACTTAACAACAACTCTATGAACAAAGTGCATTTTGGACGATCTGGGTGACGGAATGCATCCGAAAACTGGGGGAAATGGAGGCCTTCAAAATTCCCGATGCATGGAAATGCTAGGAACTTCCTTTCAGAGGGTAAAACAGTACCAAAGACACACTTGGGAGCATGGTCGGCCACCTTTGGGAACTGGTCGGCCAATTTTTTTGCATTTGAGGGGAGAGAGGTGGCCGGCCTGCCAGGGAAGGTGGCCGGCCAGCCACTTAGCCCAGCAACCATCAAATTTTTGACACGTGTCCCCCGAACAGTGTCTTATCCTCTTTAAAAGCTCTAGCCTCGTGGTTGATTCATTTCATCTCAGTTTTGCACCAAAATGGAGGCATTTCTCGTCGAAAATCTCACAGCTTGGATCGCTTCTCTAGATGGCTCGGAAAAGTTGAACTTCCGGGGTTTCGGCTTGAATGCACTATTCACGCTGAGCCGTACTCCGCTGCACCTTCCCTTCCTTCATGCCGTGGCGAGGTTTTGGAACCCGGTAACACATGTCTTTAGCTTCGGCGGGCAAGAGATATGTTCAACTTTCGAAGATTTTCAAGTTTTGATGGAATCTGAACGTCCTGAGAAATTTTGCTTCAGTTTCGCTTCGGTCACGCCCAAGCTTTAGGGCGGATGTGTGGACTCACCATGCATGATGCTCGGTCTCTGATCTGCAACGGGGAACTAGACATCCTCGGCTTGATTCATCATTTTTCTGACGCCGGTGACCGCGGAAACCATCATTGGCAAGGTTTTCGGTAACACGCCATTTGCTTGTGCATGTTATCTCACTTTTTGCTTGCCCTAGGCTTCAGTGGATCTAGCATCCGTCTGATTGAAGTTGCTCAAGGCTTGAAGGAAGGAAAGAGCTGCATCGCCATGACTTTGGCCGAGACACTGATGGGCTTGGACTCCTTTTATCGCCGAGAGATGACCAGATTTGCGGGGAGCCCACTGCTGTTGCAGGTAATGTTTCCCACCCAATCTTACATGTGTATTGCTCACATCACTCGGCCCTCAGGCTCGGTTTTTCTCACAAAACCCCTGTCTTACTTTTCTCTCATCGTACATCTCTCTATTCTTTATTCTCTCATTTTTCATCCCTCCCCAGGTATGGTTGATGGATAAATTGCAGGTTGTGGACTCTTGCCCAGCCTACTCAGCTCGTGGCTACTTCTTTCGACAACGCCTAGTCGATGCCTCTGATGAAGGGTGGTGGTTTGATTGGATGTGCAATTTGTCTGCAGATCGCATTGCTTGGCATTGTCCTTGGCTCAATCTCCCGGCAATGAGCTATAGCATGTCTCGGCAGACCGGGATCCAGTTGATTGGTCTGACCCACTGTGTGTTCTACTTTCCGTTCCGATTCCAACGCCAGTTCGGTCATGATCAGACTTGCCCGCCAGAAGGGATAGAGTATCCTGCCACATTCCCGGTTCGGCGCCTGACTTGCGGTATGCCACAGCCTGGAGGACTAGAGCTCTGGCCCCACTCCCACTTTCGATTGCGCGATTTGGTCGACGAGTGCTTGGATTGGCTCAATGAAGAGGCGCAGATTGGTCCCAGCTTGGCATCAGAGACTTCGACCAGCTCTGGGAGGGGGCACAGGGACACTTGACTTATCTATGCCCCGGATTTATTTCTTTACTAGTACTTTCAAGTTTTCTTTATGAATGTAATAAAAAAGCTACTTCAATTTTTATGCAAGAGCAGGAGAACTCTGTATTGAAATCAATGAAATTGAAGGTTGTGGGTACTGAAAATTTTCGCTTTGGTCCAAAAATGGTCTTAGTTGTAAAAAGATTAATTTGAACAAAGTCAACTTTTATTAAAACTCTTCAAAACAATTTTCGATATGGATCGAGGCGGACACGCTGAGATCATCCTTGAGATGCACAACCGGACCACGAATGGAAAGTTGCCCCTAGTTTGAATAGCACTGCGGCACTGGATGGCAACAGAAAGTTGCCCCTAGTCTGAAAAGCACTGCATCAGAGATTGCGATGAATGCTGATGGACAAAGATGACTGAGATGATTAAAATGGACAAAGTTGATTGGGGAAAAGTTTATGGCTGAACTCTAGGATGAAGTTGCCTACGTATCCCAAATATGGGAATCAAGCCTTACGCAGTTCAGGCTCGGGTTCACTCGGGTATTTTCACTCTCCTTTTACGCTCTAACTTTTGCCAAGGCTGCCCTTTGCAGGTTTTCAACCTTGCGAGCTCAGTTTTTATAGTTTCAAATTTTTTGTGCTCTGAGTTTTGCCTAGGTCGCCCTTTCGGGTTTTCGGCCTAGCGAGCCTCTCAGGGGTAATATTTCTTCAACTTGTTCATATTGATCGGTTGTGAGAACTCCAAGCCATCTAGATCCATCAAAACCACAGCTCCACCTGACCAGATAGACTTAATGATGTAGGGACCAGTCCAATTGGGTCAGAACTTGCCCCTTGGGTCGTGGATGGGAGCTCGGTTGTCTTTGAGCACCAAATCTCCTTCTTTTAGATTCCTGGACTTAACTTTCTTGTTGAAGCCCGGGTAATTCTGCGCTGGTAACCTTGAACATGGTACAGTGCCTTCAGTCTTATCTCATCAAATAGCATGAGTTCCTCAAATCTGCTCTACTGCCAATCTGCATCGGCTATTTGACACTCAGCCAATACTCGCAATGATGGAACCTCAATCTTGATAGGTAGAACGGCCTCTATCCCATAAACCAATGAATACGGAGTCGCCCCAGTAGAAGTTCTGATTGAAGTCCGGTAGCCCCACAGAGCAAACGACAGCTTATCTGGCCAGTCCCGGTAGGTTTCCACCATCTTCTCTAGTATGTGTTTGATGTTCTTGTTGGCGGCCTCAACCGCTCCGTTGGTTTGCGGCCGATAGGTAGACGACTTATGAAAAGCCACGTTGTATTTCTCCAACAGGTCAATCACTTCCTTCTTGAAGTGGGAACCGTTATCTGGAATTATCTCGTTTGGGACCTCATAGTGACAGATGATGTTGTTTTTGATAAACTTTGCAACGTGTGAAGCCTTCAACACCGCATAAGATTGGGCCTCGACCCACTTTGTGAAATAATCTATCGCGACCAGGATGAACTCATGCCCATTCGACCCCTTCGGAGTGACGGCCCCGATCACATCAATTCCCCAGACTGAAAATGGCCATGGCGAAGTCATATTATACAGCTTTGACGGCGGAATGTTCATGCGATTTGCATGAATTTGACACTTGTGGCATCACCGAACGAAACCGATACAGTCCTCCTCCATGGTGGACCAGTAGTAACCCTGTCTAAGGATCTTCCGTGCTAGCATGACTCCATTCATATGTGCACCGCATTCCCCTCCATGGATGGCTTCCATTAGACGCTTTGATTCTTCGGTATCAACACACAGCTTATGCATTCCCAGATGGCCTCTCTTATACAATTTACCCCCACAGATGATGAACTGAACGGCCATTCTTCTGATTGCCCTTTTATCCTTGGCATTTACCCCTGGCGGGTATGCTTCTTTCTCCAGAAAATTCCAAATGTCGTGATACCAGGGGTTTTCGTCCTGAACTTCATCTATAGCAGCAATCGACTCGTAGGCTGGTGCAAATTTCTGGTCAATGATGACTGGACACATCCGGACTCCGAATAGGATGTCTATCATGGAAGATAGAGTTGCTAAAGAATCTGCGAACCTATTGTTCTCTCTTAGTAGATGAGCAAAGTTTAGCTTCTCAAATCGAGGAATTAACAAATCCAGGGTCTGGTGATACATCATCATCTTTTCTTCTTTGACTTTCTAGTCTCTTTTTGCTTGAGACACAACAAGGTTCGAGTCCCCAATGACGTCCAACCGTCTTGCCCTTAGTTCCAGGGCTGCTTTTAAACCGACAATGCATGCCTCATATTCAGCTTCGTTGTTCGAGACTTTGAATCGGAGTTTGAAGGCTAGAGGGATACGGGACTTGTCAGGTGCTATCAGCAACACTCCTATCCCATACCCGTACTGATTTGACGCTCCGTCAAAGTACATCGTCCAAGTTTCATCATCGATGTGAAAAATGGCTTCATTTGGGAATAAGTACTCGACTACTTCACCCCCTTCCACTAGATGGTCAGCTAAGAATTCTGCTACTGCTCTTCCCTTGACTAACTTGCATGTTACATACTTCAGATCGAATTCGGAGTGCAACAGTAACCAACGAGCTAGCCTACTCGTAAGTGCTGGTTTCTCGAAAAGATATTTGATGGGATCGAGTCGTGAAACCAACATTACTGAGTGAGCTAACAGGTAGTGCCGCAACTTCCTGGTAGCCCATACCAAAGCTAAGCAAGCCTTCTCCAATGGTGTGTAGCGAGTCTCATACTCTAGCATCTTCTTGCTCAGATAGTAGATGGCATTCTCCACCTTGTCCTCTGATTCTTGTACGAGCATACAGCCCATCGTAGTCTCAGTCACTGAAAGGTACAATATCAACGGTTTCCCCGGCTCTGGCAGTGACAACACGGGCGAGTTCTGTAAGTATTCCTTGATCTGTTCAAAAGCAGCTTGGCATCGGCCGTCCCATTGGAATTTCTTTCCTTTCTTCAGGAGACCAAAAAATGGTTCACAAGTCAAGGTTAATTTTGAGATAAATCGTCTTATGAATTGCACTTTACCCAGAAAGCCTCGCACCTCCTTTTCAGTCCTTGGTGGGGGCATTTCTAGGATGGCCTTGATTTTGGAAGGGTCGACTTCGATACCTCTCTGTGTAATCAGAAACCCCAGCATTTTTCCCGCTGTAACACCAAACGTACATTTTTGAGGATTCAGCCGCAACCGGAATTCTCTGATCCTTTGAAAGAACTTTTGCAAGGCGGTGTAGTGGCCCTCTCTTTCTTTGGACTTGACAATCATGTCGTCCACGTACACCTCAACCTCTTTGTGGATCATGTCGTGCAATATTGTGGTCGCGGCCCGTTGATAAGTAGCTCCAGCATTCTTCAACCCAAATGGCATTACTCTGTAGCAGTATGTCCCCCACGGGGTGGTGAATGCAGTCTTTTCCCGGTCTTCAGGCGCCATCACTATCTGATTGTACCCTGAGAAGCCATCTATGAATGAGAGCAAAGCATGCCCTGCTGTGAAGTCCACTAGCTCATCAATATGCGGCAAGAGAAAGTCGTCTTTCGGACTGGCTCTGTTCAAATCCCTGAAATCCACGCATACCCGGATCCTGCCATCTTTCTTTGGCACTGGAACGATGTTGGCCAACCATGTCGGGTATTCGGATACCAGCAGGAAGCCTGCGTCAATTTGCTTGGTGACCTCTTCCTTAATCTTGAGAGCCCAGTCTGGGCGGATTCTCCTGAGTTTCTGCTTGACGGGTCGGGCCTCGGGGTCAAGAGGGATCCGGTGCTGTACAATCTCAGGATCGATCCCAGGTATGTCTTCGTAGGACCACGCGAAAACATCTTTGAAATCTTTTAATAAAGCAACTAAGCGCTCGCGTTCCTCCGAAGACAACGTGGACCCAATCTGGACGAGCTGCGGGTCCTCCTCAGTACGAATATTCACAGTTATGATTTCATCCATTAAGGGTTTGACAAACCTCTCCCGCTCTTGTTTAATTAAGCGTTGCAAAACCGGTGAAATTTCATCCTCGTCGTTTTCATCAAAATTTTGAAAGTCTGAATTTATGCAATAAATCAAGGGCACAGAAAAGTACTCAGAAACCACAGCTACTTGATTCTCATTAAGCACATCCAAATTGTCCGATTCCTCGATTACAAACGACTAAAATGAGAAAGAAAAAGACGACCTGGACAAGACTGTGGCATCCGGGTTATCATCCCCAGGATTACCTGACTCAGACTCAGTCGAGCTGGAACCTGATTCCGACTCACAAGATTCAGTGGAATCGATTGGCTCACTACGACCGTGCTCTTGGACAAAAATCCCTCTTCGTATTGCCAAGTGAGAGAGGGTGCGATAGATGCATCCAAAATAGTTGCTGGTAGGCTCGCAGTCGTTTCATCCCCAATCATGGAAACCGAGAAGTTATCCCCCAAGCACTTATGGTCGATCAGAGGATCTGAAAGTAGGCATGCCAATGCTACCCCCATTTCAACTTCAGCGCCCTCGGAGTCCACTGCCTTACACTACTCAACCTCAGCTGATGGGTCTGTCTGCTCTTCGGCAACGTCATCCCCAGATAATTGTAGGTCGAAGAAAATCTTGAAGCCTGGCACGCGCTTCTTCTCCGCGTTCAGCCATGGCTCGAGGAAGCCACATAACGGAAAGTCCTCTCCCTCCCGGACGAAGCGTCCGTTTAGGGTACCCTGAATGGGCCAGTGCATTAGCTCAAATGGCTTCCTAGCCTTCGTTGCTCTGGCTCTTCCAGCCATTTCTTTCCCCTTCCTTAACCAATCCTCTTTGGTGGGCTAATAACCCAATCCAAAGGTATGAGTGTTGTGTGGCACTTCGGCCAATGCTGCGATGCCCTTCCGGTCGCTCCTTCCTAATCCTATCCCGGGGATGTGTTGTAGCTTGTTCATGAGGTATACAGATTGAGCACTGACGTACACTCCCTCATTAATAGCCATGATATTCGGCACAACCCGAGCCTTAGCCCGAGTAAACCTTGATAAGAACATATCCTCCGTGCCGTGTTCGATTTCCAAGACTGGTGTAGATACTTTCGGAGGTGGATGGATCGATGAATTACCGAAAACAATGGCTACTCCCTTTCCATTGGGGTATTTCACCATCTGATGTAGAGTGGAACAGACTGCCTTTACTTGGTGCAACCACGATCGCCCCAAGAGTAGATTAAAGGTTGCAGGAACGTCCAAGACATGGAATTCAATGTTGTGTTGTCCTGGACCAACCTGGGTCCGAATTTTGACAGTCCCCATCACCTCCCTGCTGGTGTTATCATAGGCTCTGATCACTTGAGTAGTCGACACGAAGTCCACGGGCTTTAACCTGATTGCATATGCTGTTCTTGACGGGCACACATTAATGGCGGATCCCGTGTCGACAAGAACCACTGGCACCCACTTGTCTCTACATTCCACAGAGATGTAGAGGGGTTTGTTATGATTTGCGCCCTTAGGCGGCAGCTCTTTGTCTGAAAAGGTTATCGTCGGGGAACCTCCTCCCGGAAAGACCAGTCCAACTAGCTGCTCTGGTGTGGTATCTATAGAGAGTTTAGCCTTGTCCATAGTAGATAGAATGACTGTACGTGCACTCGTGACGCCATAGCGATCCCAGAGATGGAGATGTCTGCTTGTATCTTCTTTAACTGCCTCAGCACAGCTTCCTCTTCAATCTGCTTCTCCCTCTATTTCTCAACTTCCTTGTCCTTCCTAGATGCCTCTGGCTGGTCTAGGTGCGGGGGCTTGAAGTACCGCCCGCTTCTTGTCATGTGATCAACCTCATCGAGGTACCAAGTGTCATTTGGTTGATTGCTTCCCCAATCATCGTCTGTGTGGGCAAGACATAAATCATCGTCTTCCCATCACATTCCGTTGGCATTCGAAAGGCACCTGTCGGGCTCCGGCATGATTGTACTTGCAGCACTTTCTGCCCCTATGCTCACAGCATCTTCTGTCTTCGTGCCCACAGCACTTTCAATCCCTTCATGGGCTTTGGCCTTCCGGATTCTCTCAGAATCCCAAATCTTCTCTTGTTCCACCTGCGTTAGTGCAGTTTGTTGTTCAGCTTTCTCTGCATTCACAATGCCCCTGTTCTGAGCGAAATTCTTCGTACCGGCGCTCTCCGGCAATGTACTCTGACTTTCGGCCCTTCGGGCCCTGCGATACCCTGCTCCTCTGGGCCACATTGCGGTTGGAACTCTTCCACCACATCTGGTTGATCATCCAGCCATCCGGTGGCCTCTGCCGATTCCTCATACTCAAACCAGTTGACTGCTGCGCCCCCTAATTCTTTGGTCATCGAAAAACTGTAGGTTGGCAAAGCCCTCTTCTACGGTCGTCAGATCATTCATCCCCTGCTCAAATCTGTCCTCCCGAATCACACACAGTTTTGCTCTCTCCGGCAATTCTATACTTGGCCCAGACTGGCTTGCTGACAGAATGTACTCACTCGGATCGTAGGCTTCCCCAGTAAAATTCCCAGACTGCTCAAACCCTGACTCAATAGTTCCATCCCCCTTTGCAATCTCCCTTGCACTGTCTTCCACGGCCACCACCATTGGCTCAGGTTGGGTTGTAGAGATGTCCAACATGTACAAAAAGTCAGTGCAGTCGAGAAAGAGCACCTCCGGCTTAGGTAGATTGGAGGGAGTGATATAGATGCTAGGATTGTAAGACACGACCCCAGTCTGGATAAAGTTGACTCTTTTGGGAGGTGGAGCTGGGTTGTGTGTAGGGAGTGGGTTGGTTGTAACATTGGGTCTTTCTAGTGGCAAAATCACCTGTTTGTCAATGAGATCCTGAATCTCATGGCGCAATCTAAAGCATTGGTCGGTGTCATGACCGTGTTGCTGGTGATATGCACAATATTTGGCTGGGTTGTGAGTGGGGGGGAGTGGATTTGGTAACGGCCTCGGCTCTAGGGGTTTTAGGTGCCCCTTTTTGATTAAGACCCCTAGAGCCTTGGACAAAGGCATGTACAATGGGGTGAAGGTTCTTTGGCCTTTGGGTTGGTATTTAGTGGTATGGGTACTGCTTTCGGATGCACTGGAGAAGGGTGTGGCTGCCATGGGCCTTGGAAGGGGAAGGAGAATGGTGGCGACCATGCTAACTTTCGAAGTTCTTGCAGTTGCAGCGCCACTCTGGCCTGCATTGTTGTTGCGGTTAAAAGTTCTCCGGGGTTGCTCCCTGTCTTGGTCAATCAGACCCTATTTCATTGCATCTTCAATTTGTACCCCCATCTCGTGCAGATCCGAAAAAGTGGGGAAGGGGAGTACAATCATCTTTTGCATCAGTTTTGGTTGGAGATTGCGCACAATCATCCTGATCTGGTCCTTATCGGTGGGCCTTAAAGTCATCATCGAGGCCTTCGCCCTCCACCGGGTCATGAAATTCGAGAAACTCTCTTTGGGCTCCTGCCTTGTTGTTTCGAGATCACGAGTGGTAATCTCAATTTGGGTGTTGTAAGAGTATTGTGCAACAAAGCCCTCAGCCATTTCGTCCCAACTCCGCTTGACATCATCCTCCAACTTCGCATACCAGATGACGGCTACTCCCGACAGGGTTCGGCCAAATAGCGAGAGCTTCTGGGGTCTGGTTAGGCCCATTGGTCGTAGTATATCTGAAAATAGCTGGTGGTGGACCATGGGATCCCTGGATCCATTGAAGCGATCGATCTGCGGCATTTTGAATCTATCCGGCAATGTCACGGCCACATCGGTATATCCATCCTCGATATCCGGGATAGCCTTTACTCCCTGGGATTTTTTGAATAGCTTCTCGAGCTTGCTCAATTTCAGTGCTGTAGGGTCTACTTCGAACTCGAAAGGAGAGTCCGCGTGGTTGGCGGGTGTATCGGTTTTGGACAGTTAAGGCGGAAGTGGGGGCGGAGTTGGCCCCGTTGGAATGTCTGTGTCCTCCTGGATGTTCTGGACATTTGGCAAGGTGTTTTGGATGTTTGGCAGGACATTCTGGACAGTTGGTGTCTGCTCGAGTAGCGGAACCCCTAGTGGGGGAGGGTTTGGATGTGAGGCTGATGCTCTAGCTTGCTGCTGGAGCCGGGTAATTAGCTCTGCCTGCTGGGCCATAATTGTGGCCTGCTGTTTAGCGAACTCTGCTTGGTGGACAGCGTCTTTTTGCATCTGCCTCATGCTCTCTTGGAGTCGGCGCATCATTTCTTCCATCCTGGTCATATTCTGCTGATCTTCTTGGTAGTTGGTATGTGTATCTCTATGGCGTAAATGAGACCTCGGCCCATTGTTCTTTGCTAGGGTAGGCCCTTTGCTCTGGTAACCTCTGCTTTAGACACTGCTTGCCTTCTCGGCCTTCTTCGACAAGCGGGGTAGAGAATGGAACACTGGCTGTCCGTCAACCAGATCCTCAGATCGATTGAGCCGACAACCTCTTGTCCAAAGTGCTTGGGGAATATCTGCTGGGTTCGAAGCAATTGTGCAAAAACTGTCCTATCAAAAAGATAAATAAAGCAATAAGGAAATAAACAACCAGACAAATGAACAGCGTAACAGCTTAAAATAAATACACAACACACAGCTGGGCATAACAACACACGGTCGATAAGCTGAATACACACTATCCTCAAACACTGATCATTATCCCTGAATCACTGTCCCCGAAAACTGAATCTGATACCCGCAGATAACTGATTCTCAAACACTGACTGATACCCGCAGGCCTGATGCCCAAACCCATAGACTAATACATGCATTCCCTGTAGAGACACACTCTAAAAGCACATAACAGATAAGTGAGAGCCAAAACACCCCTATGTTGGGGTAGGGTTTCCCTGTCCTATTTTGTCAAGAGCTAGGGTTTCACTATGCACGCAACGGTTTCAAACAACCTAACAACGGGTAAGCAACCTGTCCTAGTTTGGAATGGTCACTATGGATTCGAATATGCACTAGGTCGAATGGTCAAAAGGGTGCCCCGGTAAAACCGGGGTTTGTGTTCCCATACTGGCAGAGCCCGTAACCGGTAAGCCTTATGGCACGCAGCCTCTGGCAAACCGCTCAGGAATAGCAGATGGCAAACACGGTGTCCTAGGCGCACCAATGCAAATGTAATGCAAAGAAACACACAAGTGTAGTAAAAACCAGATATCATGGGTTCGAGTCAAGTTCTCTAACTTCCCCAGCAGAGTTGCCAGAAACTGTAGACGTCCCCGAACGCCCCGGGAGGGAATGAGTCCCCCGTTCCGTTCGTTTTGGGCTCACCACAGTTCAGGACTCTAATTGTCACGGTTCTTAATCTGAACCAAAGAGTCCAAATTTGGCAAATCGTTTTAAGAAAACAGAATTTTTGAAAAAAGTGCCAAACATGGACTGCTTTGCCAGATACAGAGTCGCCACCTAAATATTTTATTTTTGGGAAATTTAGGAAACCCTGACTCGTTGCCTAAGGCCACGTGTCCGTCATCACCAAATTTGCCTCAGCTCGGGAACTTGGGTACAATTTGGGAAGGTCACTTCGTGAGCACCCTCGCTCACCCGATCAAAGATCGGCCTCTACTAACCACGATATCTAGTTTTGAAAACATTATGCGTTCTTATTCCGATTATTAGGGTAGATTTACTATGTGATACACACAGCATACAAGTATAGACCGGGTCGCCTGAATTGGAACAAAACATTTCATGTTTGTTTTTGAAAGATGGTTTGCTACCCGTAGGTAGGCTTAAAATACAGATTTTGCCACCCTCAGGTGGGCTTAGAAAAGACGATTTTGCCACTATCTAGTGGGCTTAAAACTCACAGTCAATGCGTTGTTCCGATCCAAATAACCTAACCTTCACCCCCAGGCATTCAAGCAGTTATATCACATAAGCAAATAGCCTCATGGTAAGCATGCTATCATGGCAGTCACTCACACGCATGCAAGGATGCTAAAGCGTAAAACTTACCGAGTACTCCAAGCCAAAACAAAAGCTAATTAGAAATCCATGCATGATCCTAACTCTATA
This sequence comes from Camellia lanceoleosa, assembly GCA_025200525.1. Lineage (NCBI taxonomy): Eukaryota > Viridiplantae > Streptophyta > Magnoliopsida > Ericales > Theaceae > Camellia > Camellia lanceoleosa. The sequence continues at coordinate 145,201,848 of CM045759.1, read as the reverse complement.
GAAATGCCTAATGCAACACATGCAAAAATGCAACTATAGCAGGCTCGGCTATTCTAAACATGGCATATGGGATGCTACAGCTAACAAGTACTCAACTTGGAATTGAAATACAATGCAGTGAGTTATGATGCGCCGAGCCTAGTGCATGCAAAACAGATGAATGAATGCAAACATGCTATCATACTGTATGCTAATTGAAACATGCCCTAATCTAACCATCATAAGCTGGTAAATAAAAGAGAAAGAAAGACGTGAGGTTGGAAAACATACATCACACGCACACACACTTATTACAATATTGCCCTCGTGCAGAGGGTCCGAATAAATAATATACAGTCCGAATGAATAATACAGTCCGAATAAGTAGTACAGTCCGAATAAATACAAAATCATAATTAATTAACAAATTAACTAAGGAAAGCGGTAAATAGGCATGTAAACTCGGGACTGCCTCGACTCTGCTTCGGATGATGAATGATGCATGTTCGGGTTGCTTTGGCACGGAAGTCCACTGCGGTGCCCCAATTAGCCTCTGTTTACAATTAATGCTCGGAATATCGTGCAAAGCTCTGAAAGGCTGTTGATTCTTGATTTGCTGCAACAGAGAGCAAGAAAGGGGCATGGCAATGTATTTTCACATATGTATGCTTGACTACTCTTCAGGGAGTTAGTCCTCGATCCTCGTGCCACCAATCACGCATATCAATGCATGATGGCCGAGGAGTCGATTTGCACGACTTAATATGAAATGAATGCACACACAAACACAACAAGACCTAGACTCCATCGTGGATAATCTGGAGTGTCGGAGACAGGGAATTGAGACACGTTCCGTCACTCGGAGTACGAAACGTCCCTCGTTTCCCGTGCTCGGGCTAACTCCTATTCCAAACACAATGCAATATGTATGACATGCATGAATGCAACTAATATACAATCTAGCATACACAATGCTATGAGATGGCATACATGATGCACGATGTGACATGACATACACGATGTTCTAACACACAACCTAACATACGCAATGCTATGAATTGAAATGACATACACAATGCATAATGGACTTACACCAACATGAGTGGACCTCAGCCACACTCACATCAGTGGCCATAAGATGAAAATGAGACACTTGAGATGCGTGCACACATGCACGCAAACCGAGGACCGACCCAAAGGCACGAATGCCACTCTACCAAAGCCTGGCCAGGCATGGAACATGGCATACAAACATGCAAATTTCAACACTAAAAGATGATGCTAAACAGCCCCGAATCATGGCAATATGGCACACGATGCATGAGATGAACCCCGAAACTCAAAACTAGGCATGTGCAATGACCTATAGCTATACAAAGCATGCATTATTTGAACATGAAGCATGAAGACAGAGTCAAAGCAGTCCTAAAACATGAACTTTTCCAGTTTAAAGCATGGCCAAAAAGTGCTAGCAAGATAGGTTAAAATGGCATGCGATTTTGACTATCAAACATGGATTACATGGCAAGTATATGAAGCACATGGAATCTCACCAAATCAGAAAAAATCAGTGAACAAAACATACCAAAATATGCCCAAATAACCTCTGAAAATCAGCCAACACATGCACGAACGATAAGCTCCTTTAGAGGGCTATACAAGGGATTCTTAAGCATATAAAAGATAGACATGTGGCAGCCCCAAATCAACTTTGAAAATCAAATATGATAGTCTGAAAACTCACCAAATTGACCCTGAAATGTGACTAAGAAGCATGCAAGATGGGGTCACTTTGAAAGGCCAAAATGGCCATCAAACAAGTCAAGGTGAGAGGGGGGCACCCCCCTCTGATTTGGAGGCTCAAAATAGCGTCAAAGCCATTGGAAATCCACTGGATTCCAGTAGCTAGAAGGCCAAACAAAGCATGCAACGAGGGCTAGGGTGTAAGGCCCAAAAACAAGAGACAATCTAGCATTCAAGGAAGCATGTGACCTCAAATAAGAAAATGCCCTTAATAAAACATGAATATGATGTCAAAAAAATTCTTTTTCCAGTTTATGACAAGTCTAAAAAATGAACACAAATAGGGCTAATCTATCATACAAAAATAGCCCTAAACGAGAGAATAGAGATAAGGGACAGCAGCTGGCCCCAAATGGCAAGGAGCCCTTCAATAAAGTTGAAGAGGGGCTCAAAACAAGGCACTTTACAGTTTACATGAAGCCACGAAAATAAACACAAGTGAGGCTAAACTATCATGCAAGAAAAAGGCCTAAAAGAGGGGTAAAGAGATAAGTGGTAGCTTCTGGCCTCAAACAGAGGAGAACCCTTCAACAATGTTGAATAGGGGCTCAAAAAAAGATATTTTATAGTTTATGACCAAGTCCAAAACATGTCACAAATAAGCCTAAAATACTATGCAAAAAAAGGCCTAAAAGAGAGTTAAAGAGGCAAGTGATAGTAGGAGACCTCAAACAGCAAGAGGTCTTTGATCAAACATGAAAAGGGGATCAAAATATGACTATTTACAGTTTGGGTCTGAGCCCAAAAATGTAAGCAACAAAGGCTAAGATTGCATGCAAAATAGGAACAAAAAAGAGGGAAAAGAAGCTTACCCTTGTAGCACAAAGCTCCAGCAGCTTTTGGTTGAAGAAATGGTGCTCCTAACCTCTGGAAATAGCCTCCAAGTAGCTGGAATGGAGTGTGGAGGTGTGGTGCTATGGATTGGTGCAAGAACCTTAGGGTTTGAGGGGGTTGAAGTAGTGAGAGAGGGAGATTGTATGCAAGAGTTTAAAACCAAAATTTGTAACCTCCCAAAATGCAGCTGGGGGTGCTGGTTATATAGGCAAAGGAGTGGAGAAAAGGGGGGGAAAATGAAATTCAAATTCTCCCCCCCCAAAAGTCCCCCCCTCGGATACAGGATCTGGGGGGAAAAGGAGGGTGCAGCTGTAAGGAACCAGCTGAGGGGAGCATGGCCGGCTAGGCTCAGAGGGTTTAGGTGGTCGGCTGGCCACCACCCTTGGCCGGGCGACCAGGCTCAAAAGGGTCACTCAGAGAATGCTAGCCGGCCACCCATATTGGTGGCCTCCCATGTGTGCACAACACAGCTATATGGTTCAAACCCTGAAAATGTGAACCAGGAGAGAGAAAACCCAATTTTTCAGAGGGGTTCAAAAGGGTCAAGAACAATTGCTGGCCGGCCATGTCATATTGGTGGCCTCCCAGTTGTGTGTACAACACAAATATGTGGTTGAGGGCCAAAGAAAGTGGTCCGGGAATGGTCAACATCAACTTTCTAGCAAGAAAAACGAGCGACGGAGAGCGATGAAGGAATAAAGCTGGCATTCAGAACAATTGCTGGTCTCCCACCCTTCTACAAGCTTCCCAATAATGAAAATAAGGCCTCCACCAAAAATGAACCCAAACCGATGCAAATTGAAGGTTCGCGGGCCGAAACACGCAGCCCGGGGCCCCAACAACTGACTATTAAGCACCGGAGGTGGTGTTCGACCACGAAGTTGGTCTCTCGGACCACAATGTCCCTCAGAAGGGAGTAAATAAGATGCATGCCAAAAATCGGAGCAAACGGAGGTGGTTAACCGGTCCTGAACCGAGGCACACGGCCGACGGCTCCGAAAACCGAGAACCGGGCTCCGAAATGGAAAAAATGGCCTACGACCATGAAACGTAGCCTACGGCCACTGAGAGATGATCTACAAGACCTCTCCCTTCCTTCGGGAAGAGAAAACGGAGAAAACGGGGCCTGGTTCGCAAACCGAGGCAAGGCACAAAAGAATCCGGAAGTCCGGAGGCGAGGCTCACAGCCGAAACTCCGCAACTTCAGAACAAGCACAATATGCAACATCACCAAGCGCTCAATCAGTGACGTCTGAGTCTTATGGTCGGTCAAAAATGAGGTGTCTATAGTTGCCCCTCTTTGACAGAACTCGAAAGTCATAAGTGACGGGAGTGAATGTCAAAGCCCAGAGACGACCCATTTTTGACAAGGCCGAAGACTTGGACAAACATACAAGATAAATCAAGAAACGTGCCCGCAGGCCGCCGGGGGGGGGGGCAAATTGCAAAGCGATATGCCCAAAGCTGGATGTAACTCAATGATCATGCAAATGCAACAAGCTGTAATGAAGCAAGTTTTCGCAAATACATGCAACAGTTTTAAGCAAGAATGCAAAGCAACAACTACATTTCATGCAGTTAAGAATGCGGAGAATTATTCAATTCTCACCACGTCTCACACGGAGAAGATACAAAACCTGCGTGGTTCGTCTGGCCGCACTAGCCTTAAATGAACCGTACATACAATATTGTGCCTGTATAAGAAAGAAACTCAACAAGCACAACATGTTTAGCAACATATGTTCGATGTGATATCGAAATGCCGACAAACGTGATGTCGATGGGTGAGTGCATCGCAATGCGAGAAGAAACACGCGTGACAACGCAAGTTAAGCACGGAGGCATGGTAATACCAAGGAAACGTGCATAACAATGCAAGTATATGCATGAGAATGCAAGTGATGTGCATAACAATGCAGAATAAGTGTAAACTAGGATGTACGTTTGTCACAAAACAACGAGCGGAGAAATGCGCATTTCGGCGATGGCGACTCGATCGCGACCTCCGGTTCACCCCCCGGAAGGGTCACAACATATTCAAAAAGGATACACCTTGCTTTTGATGAGTAATGATGAGACACGCATCGAAAGTTGAAGTTGAGGTTCCGGCGGAGCGATTTCGCGACGGAAAGTTCACTTCTGTTGTACTTTTTTAGGTCCCGGGGACTCCAATCATCACCAAAATTTGCAGGGACCGTGGAGGCCACATGGGATACACCACCGGCCAGTTTTATTCCAAGGGGGAGGCCACCGGCCAGGTTTGAGGGAGAGGGGTGGCCGGCACGAAAAGGTGGCGGCGGCCACCCGACGGAATTCAGGCGATTTGGTCTTTTTACCCTCATTTCTTTAAATATACTCATCCAAAGCACTTTTCCTCACAAGTGCAGCTTTGAAATTGCTCTCTCCTCCTTCCCAAACCATTTTCTCTCTCAGATCTGCGCTCTATACGCGTTTTCCAACGCCCCACGCAAGTTGTTTTCGCGAAATCTTTCAGTTTTCGTCACTTTGGACTGATTTTGGCTCATTTGGCTCGTTTTTGCTCCTTTTTGCAGATTTCTTGAAATGGCCGGTCATCTTTCTCATGGTGGAGGTCATCCAGGTGCCGGGGGGGATTCTGATATTATGGCCTTGCCTCCGAGGGTTCAACCGTTCATTCTGGAGAGGTACGCCCCTCGGGTACATGTCTTTCCGCTGGCTGTTTTCTACCATTTTACTGATTTCGATGATCGGGTGCCTGGGGATCTGCTTTTGCGAGAGCCGGAGTCTCACCTCTCCTATTAGGCACAAGAGGTATTTTGCTTCGCCCTTACATTTTCTACAATGTATTCTGAATTGCTCTGAATTGCTGAACAAGCAACCCATAAATTAATTGTGAACACACGGCACACACTGATTGAGAGTAGAACACGCAGCCCAAACACTGATTTTCTGAAAACGCAGCCCGTTGTTGAGGTGAACACATAGCACACACTGATTGAGAGTAGGACATGCAGCCCAAACTCTAATTTTCTGAACATACAGTCCCTTGTTGAGGTGAACACGCAGCACACACTGATCGAGAGTAGAACACGCAGCCCAAACTCTAATTTTCTGAACACACAACCCATTGTTGAGGTGAACACGCAGCACACACTGATCGAGAGTAGAACACGCAGCCCAAACTCTAATTTTCTGAACACACAACCCATTGTTGAGGTGAACACGCAGCACACACTGATCGAGAGTACAACACGCAGCCCAAACTCTAATTTTCTGAACACACGGCCCATTGTTGAGGTGAACACCCAGCACAAACTGATTGAGAGTAGAACACGTAGCCCAAACTCTGATTTTCTGAACACACAGCCCATTGTTGAGGTGAACATGCAGCACACACTGATCGAGAGTAGAACACGCAGCCCGAACTCTGATTTTCTGAACACACAGCCCATTGTTGAGGTGAACACGCAGCACACACTGATCGAGAGTAGAACACGCAGCCCGAACTCTAATTTTCGGAACACACAGCCCATTGTTGAGGTGAACACACAGCACACACTGATTGAGAGTAGAACACGCAGCCCGAACTCTGATTTTCTGAACACACAGCCCATTGTTGAGGTGAACACGCAGCACACACTGATTGAGAGTAGAACACGCAACCTGAACTCTAATTTTCTGAACACACAGCCCATTGTTGAGGTGAACACGTAGCACACACTGATTGAGAGTAGAACATGCAGTCCGAACTCTGATTTTCTGAACACACAGTTCATTGTTGAGGTGAACACACAGCACACACTGATTGAGAGTAGAACACGCAGCCCGAACTCTGATTTTCTGAACACAGAGCCCATTGTTGAGGTGAACACGCAGCACACACTGATTGAGAGTAGAACACGCGGCCCGAACTTAGATTTTTTGCACACACAGCCCATTGTTGAGGTGAACACCCAGCACACACTGATTGAGAGTAGAACACGCAGCTCGAACTCTAATTTTCTAAACATAGAGCCCATTGTTGAGGTGAACACGCAACACACACTGATTGAGAGTAGAGCACGCAGCTCGAACTTTGATTTTCCGAACACACAGCCCATTGTTGAGGCGAACACGCAGCACACACTGATTGAGAGTAGAACACGCAGCCCGAACTCTGATTTTCTGAACACACAACCCATTGTTGAGGTGAACACGCAGCACACATTGATCGAGAGTAGAACACGTAGCCTGTACTCTAATTTTCTAAACACACAGCCTATTGTCTATAACTGATTTGATTTTGCACACAACTCATACGCAGTTTGTTCATTTCATTTGCACGCAGCTTGTTCGTTTCATTTGGAAGTTCTGAAATCTATATTCATTCTGAATGCAGGTGACTTCCCGTGCTGTGCGGGGATATGGCTCTGCCACAGCGAGAGAGTGGTACGCCGAGCTCCCGTAGGCTGTCCGCGATTTGGTTGATGTGGCGAGGTTCGGGACCTTTTGTATTGGGATCTCTCGCTGCCTCGCTAGCAGGACACTGATGGGCACTTTGGTAGAGAGATGGTGGGACACCACCAACTCCTTTCATTTCTCTGCCACCGGGGATATGACCATGACCCCGTTTGACTTTGCCATACTGACGGGCCTCGATGTGGGAGGTTGGGCCATCCCATATGATGTGGACATGGGCGAGTGGGAGGCCGCCTGGACATATTTATTGGGAGCTCGCCCGCCAGTGGATAGATCTTCAGGTAGAGTTCGATACACCTGGTTCTCTTCAAAAGGCGTTAGAGATGATGAATAGTGGGGTAGGCTCGTTAGTGTTGCCGGGTTTCTTGCAGAGTCCGATGATGGTGCATGACATGTTGTACAGTGAATTGTCAACGTCGGTGTTGCCGGGGTTTGGACCGAGCCCAATGGTGAGGCAGCTGAGGATAACGGACTCACCGTTTCCGTTACGGGACATTGACAGAGATAACCACGTAGACGAAGCTGCTGAGGAGTTCATAGCGAAGTTCTATAATGATTTGAGGAAACAAAACACAATGGCTCTACGTTGAAAACTTAACTCCTGCTTGTGTTCGTTACATTATAACGTTTTGAATCAACTTGATGTTATTTTTTTGGACAATGTTATTGTTATTTGCTCACTACATATAAATGATAATAATAATAATAAATTTAGATATTGAAAAATAGTATTTAGAATTTTATTGAGAAATAAGTTTGATTTAAATTTATATCTTTTATGGTACGATTTATATTTAAAATAAATATGAATTTCATATTGTTTTTAATATAATTTGGAATTTTTCTGAATCCCTAATATTTGTGGGAAAAGAAAATGCATATGGCATGGGTTTCCACTTTTTGTGCGGTATATCAAAGATGCTTCAAATCTTTCCCAAACATGTATGTTTAGAGGAAAAATAAAATTTGAAAAACTACCTTAAAATTTGTTAAAAAGATTTTCATTGAGAAGTGTGGTTGATATAAGGTATTGTAGATCCATGTATAAAATAAATCTGAAGCGTAGATTTATATTTTTGTGTAAAATTTAAAGCAATAATTCTGAGTATGTAATATTAGTGAAAAAATATGGACAAATGTTTACTTTAAAATAAAAGTTTCGCTATAAATGTGATAGTATTAAAAAGAAAAAAATTTATGGAATGGTATATCATTTTATCGTAGTTTCATTCCAGGTAAAAACAAGCATCTTTGTATTTTATAATAACCAAAATATTATTGTCCATCATTTTGAAGAATTTTATTTCAATTTTTAAAAAGAAATTTATTAAGCTCCAATTGACATTCAGCAATGTAAAGTTACATCACTTTAATTACCGGATTATCCCCTTTAATTTTTCAAAATGACCATATGTTTACCTTAAAAGGAAAACACAACTTTTGGCAACTGTTGATGTTTTAAATTGCAGCAATACTAGGTATCATGAAAAGTCTTTTATGAAAATGATTATGAAAGATTTGTGACCTTTGGATTACACTTAGAATAAAGCACCACACATTAATCAAGATAATCTAAGGATCACAAATCTTTCATGATCATTTTCATGAAATAATTTTCATGATCCCTAACATTTCTCTTTAAATTGTGCGGGTGTGTAAGGACGTGTGCACCTAGTTAAAGGTGTTTGCTTTTGACTTCTAATTTAGGAATTGTGTGTGATTGGGAAGATGAACTATCAGTTCATGTTTTGCCTCAATGAAGAGGATGTTAATATTTTCTCAGGAGATAGTGAAATATTACTTGAGTAACTAACTTTGCATGAATTTAAGTTGTCAATTGCAAGAATTGAATAATAAAAAAGGGACTATTTTTGAAAATTAAATGATAAACTTGATTAAAAAGAGAAAATAAATGAAAACTCAAATGATTAGTGTTAAAATGAAAGAAAATTTAACTTGCGTTGATAGAAAATGAAATACAATTAAAGTAAAATATAATAAACAATTAAAATAAAACTACCAGATTCAGGAATTGATAAGTGAAAGATAGAACATTTACTACAAATTAGTGCTACACCATGAAAGATAAAGTGATAAAGTTCCTGACAATAGTTGATCCTGAATATTTGGTATTGGACCCCTTCAAATAATGGTTATAGAGACAGATTAATCACAGTTTTTGTGGATAACTTACCCGAATCCATTGATCTAAAAGGCCTTTTCATTTTGTTCAATAAGTTTGGAGTTGTAAGGGATGTCTTTATTCCCAACAAAAGGAGAAGGATATCCAGTGCCAAGTATGGCTGCAGAGTAGCTGCAAATGTGGCATTTCAAAGAGCGAATGGGTTGTGGGTGGATGACAAAGCCCTAAAGGTTAAGGAAGCTGATTTTAATAGTGATCAACGCAGAATGGTGAATCAAAATACTATTGGAGTTGCGAAAATAACCAAACAAAAGGTTGCTTTTGAGGGTGGAAATGTACAAAACAACAGAGGAATTCGGAAAATGTTTGCAAAAGTCCTTACTGGTAAAAGGGAGGTGGGTCAATCAAGGCTAGTGGTGAAAACTCGGGAGGTGGGAAATGCATGGCTGTATGGGAGTATGATTATTCGATTACACCATCATGTCACGGAGGCCGATTTCAAACATTAATCTCGGAGTAGGGGAGTGAGGAAAGGAAGAATTAGAGATGGGGGAGGTAGGGATATTGTTATCACTTTTAGCTCAACCGAGGAGAAAGCAAAGGGTGTAAGACTAATGCAAGGTTGGCTAGATGAGTGGGGTGAGTTTGTTTTGGATTGGAAAGCTAGAATGCATATTGAGCAGGAGAGATGTACTTGGCTCTCATGTTATGGAGTTCCTCTGAATCTGTGGAGTGCAGAAAATTTTACTTCTATTGGAAGGTTATGGGGGGAAGTGGTTGGGTTGGATGAAGATATTGGAGACCCGTTGGCGTTCGTCTGCAGCAAGGTTAGGATAGTCACGAAATATATGGAGGCTATAAATATGGTGATCAGTCTGGAATCCAGCAGCGGTGTGTACCCAATGAGAATTTGTGAAGAGCAATTGGTGTTTTCTAGATGCATGAATTTGGATAGTCAAACTTCTGATGGGTTACATAGCTCCGGTGGGAATAGTGATGGTGTTTCAGTCTTCGGCCATGGCAGGGATGAAGGTGAAGCTGAGGTGGCACCAAATCTGGAGGATGCAGTGGACAAACTAGCTGATTTGGACAAGGCTCAACGGGTTAGTTTAAGTGAAGTGGCAAGTGGAGGAAGTGTGAGCTCGCAGAATGCATCGGTGGTGGCTGAGATTGTGGAAAGTCTTGGAAATTCAAATTCAAATGAAGGCTTTGATAAGATGGTTGTATCAGAATTGACATTTGCGAAAGAGTGTAATGATGATATTGGTGTGAGGCTCGATGGGCAGTTGGATGGGCATGTGATTACATCTGGCTTTATGAAAAGCTTGAGTGGAACAGATAAGAGTTGGCCTGAAGTACACTTAGAGGTGCGTTTCTCCCAGGCCTATTTGGGAGAATTGGTGCTTGGTGGGCCGATAGGGCCATACTCCAGTCAGGGCATTAGGTCTGGATTAGAGGGTCAGAACTTTAGCCATTCAAAGGCTTTGGCCCATGAAGGTAGCAGTAAGGTGATAGATAGAGGATCTGCAAAAAAAATTCTGAAAGTTGTTTCCTCAGCTCGTAAGAAGGCTCGGCAAAGGCATAGAAGTTTGAAGCTGCTAATTTCTTCAAGGAAAAGAGGGCAAAGTGAGTCATTAGCAAGAAGAAACTCCCAAAAAGAGGCTCTGTTCAGATCGGCTTCAGCAGCTCTGTCCAGATCTCTAGCTAACCAAGGTAATAGCAGGTCTCGAAGTGATGCTCTAATTTTAAATGAAGCTCAGGCAACCATGCGTATGGAAAAATTACTTGGGGTGGAGTTTGGGCAAGATGAAGCAAGCATTGTCAATCGTATTGTGCAACTTGAACAGCAGGACAAAGAAAAAGTGGGGGTTAGAATTGGTTTACATGGGTAAACCAGTCCTAAGGTGCGCTCAAGAGTAGTTAGCGGTTCAAATGAAGATACTTTCGTGGAATATTAGAGGGTTGGGTCGGCCAGAAAAGAGAGGTAAAATCAAGAAATTAGTAAAGGAAAGGAAAATTGGAATGCTTTTCTTGCAAGAATAAAAGAGATCTTTGGTATCAGAATGGGATATTCGATCTATCTGCGTTGTGCTCAGTTTGAATATATGGAGGTTGGATCACAAGGTAGTGCGAGTGGCATAATTTGTGTCTGGGATCTTGAATTTTTTAACTAAAGGAGTGCTGTGGTAGTAGGAATTTCCTTCTTCTGAAAGGTACTATTTACCATTTCTTCAATTGTGTTTTGATGAATATGTATGCTCCTACTGATGTAAGTAAGAGGGGGAGGTTGTGGGAAATCATTAAACAGCATAGAAGTAATTTTCCTAGCCCTTGGTGTCTGGGAGGGGGGGATTTCAATGAAATTAGACTGATTAATGAGCGTATAGGTGTGTCAAGAAGGGATAGGGGAATGAGAGAGTTCAATGCCTTTATTGACTCTGTTGAGCTCACAGATATCCCAATGATTGGAAGAAAATTTACATGGTGTAATACACAGGAGGGTGCGATATGGAGTAGAATTGGCAGGTTTCTATTGGACCCAGAATGGATTGAAAGCTTCAATATCAAATTGTGGGGGTTGCCAAAAATTGTATCTGATCATTGTCCAATTTTGCTAATGGAGGACGAAAGGGATTGGGGCCCTAAACCATTCAGATTTTTGAATTCCTGGATTATTCATCCTTCATTCTCTAAAGTGGTAAGGGAGGTATGGGAAGAGTCACAAATCACTGGGTGGGGTGGTTTTGTAATGCTTAAAAAACTCCAACAGGTTAAACAAGTTTTGAAGAGATGAAACAGTGAAGTGTTTGGAGTAATATCTGTGAAGCTACAGCGTGCTGAAGAGAAATTACATGAATTTGATTTGATAACCGAAACCATAGAGCTATCTAATGTGGAGAAATTGAGTAGAAGGGAAATTAGAGATGAGGTGTGGAAATTAAGTAAGATGCAAGAATGGATTTGGCTTAAAAAATCAAGGCTAAATTGGGCGCACAAAGGGGATAAAAATACTAGATTTTTCCATGTCATGGCAAGTTGCAGGCAAAATAGAAATCCCATTGGCTCATTGAACTTTGATGGAATTGTTTATGATGAGCCAGTCCGAGTTAAACAGGAAGTGTTTCATGTTTTCAAAGCTCATTTCACGGAAGTGTGGAGTTCTAGGCCAAAACTGGTGGGTAGTTTTAAATCTATTGGCAGTACAGCAGTAGTGGAAAACATTGACGCAAAATTTTCTAAGGTAGAAATTTGGGCAGCAGTGAGAAGTTGTGATGGGAATAAAGCTCCGAGGCCAGACGAATTTAATATGTTGTTTTTTCGGAAATGTTGAAAGGTTGTTAAGACAGAGGTTATTCAGTTTATGCAAGACTTTCATCGGTATGGTAAATTGGTGGGTGGGATAAACAGTTCTTTCATTACTTTAGTGCCAAAGAAGGACAATCCTATTAGTCTTGGGGATTACCGACCAATAAGTTTAATTGGGTCTGTGTATAAGATTCTGTCTAAGGTTTTGGCTAACCGACTAAAGATGGTGATGCCTAGAATTATTAGTGAAGAGCAGTCAGCATTTGTGGGAGGTAGAAGTATCCTAGTTGGGATTTTAATTGCAAATGAAATTGTTGACTGGTGGAAGAAAACCAAAAGACGTGGTGTTATTCTGAAACTTGATTTCGAAAAGGCTTATGACTCGGTCAATTGGTCCTTTCTACTATCTATGATGAAGAATTTTGGTTTTGGAGCAAAGTGGTTGACTTAGGTGCAAGAGTGTATATCGAATATTCGAGTCTTAGTTCTTCTGAATGGTTCCCCCACATCGGAGTTTAGCCCATCTCAAGGCCTTAGGCAAGGGGACCCTCTCTCCCCTTTCCTTTTCAATATGGTAGCTGAGGGCCTTAACATCTTGTTCACCAGGGCTAGGGAGTTAAATCCATTCAAGGGTGCTGTTCTTGGGGCTAACGAAATTTCAGTGTCCCATCTTCAATTTGCTGATGATTCTATTATCTTTTGTGAGGCAGAACGGGGGGAAGTGGTGAATATTAGGAGGATTCTTTGATGTTTCGAAATGATTTCTGGGCTCTGGATCAATTATCACAAGAGTGTGATTTCTAGCAATGGTGTACAAGATGACTTGTTGGCTGAAATTGCCGGTAGGCTTAACTGTAAGTGTCAAAAGCTTCCATTTAAGTACCTTAAGATGCCTTTTGGGGCTAATCCAGGAAGATTGAAGACTTGGAAGCCTGTTGTGGATTGAGTCAAAGTCAAGTTGGCCAGTTGGAAAAAAAGGTTCTTATCCCTTGCAGGAAGACTAACTCTTATCAAAGCAGTTTTGTCTAGCCTACCAGTATATTATCTCTCATTATTTAAGATGCCTAAAGGAGTTACTAAAGAGTTAGACAAGATTCAAGCCGCTTTTCTATGGGGTGGATCTGTGATTAAGAGCAAGTTACACATGGTTAAATGGTCTGAAGTTACTAGAAGTATTATTAAAGGAGGGTTAGGCATCAAGAGTCTTAGGGATGTTAACGCCTGCTTGCTACTTAAGTGGTGGTGGAGGTTTGGTGGTGATGAGAATTTGTTGTGGAAGAAAGTTTTATGTGGGAAATATAACATTCATGGCAGCAAGTGGTATGGAAGCCTCCCAGATGTATTCCCAGTTATGGAAGGATATTCTCTCGGTGGCAACTTCAACCCCTGCCCTACACAGTTTCTTTATTAGCAATACTTTCGTATCAGTTGGTAATGGGAATAGAACTCTATTTTGGGAGGATAAGTAGGCTGGTGTTAGATGTTTAAAAGATGATTTTCCTCGACTATATCGTATCTTTCCTGATAAGCTGAAAACAGTTAAGCAAGTGATTGAATTAAGAAGAAGCCTGCATGACTGGGAGGTATGCTTTAATAGAATGCTCCGAGATTGGGAAAAGGAAGAGGTGGTTCGTTTGGTTAATGTGGTAAATAACACTTGGGAGTTAAGAGCTGATAAGGTTGATGCGTTCTGTTGGGGGGACGAAAACTCGAGCTTTCAGTATCATCATCGCCTATAAGTGGTGTGAAAACGATCTACAATCTCGACTTTGGTACTATCTCCAAGATGATTTGGCAGAGTGTCTCTACTCCTAGAGCAAAAGCTTTTGTGTGGTTAGCTTGGAGACAAAGGTTAAAACGTCCTCTTTCTCACAAATGATTGGTGTCATTCCGGCTGCTGCTAATACCCAATGTGTGTTTTGCAAAGCTAAAGTAGAGTCGGTCAATCATGTTTTGCTGTGGTGTCCCTTTGTCTGGAGGGTGTGGGCTGATATCTTTCTCTGGTGGGGATCTCAGTGGGTTATGCCGGCAATAGTGGATGGAGTTTTACAGTTTTGGGCTGGTTTTTCGGGTAATAGTTTTGAGAAAAAAGTCTGGAATGTTTTACCTGTTGCTTCCTTGTGGTCTATTTGGAAACACAGGAATGAGGTGTTGTTTTCTGATCTGCAACCAGACTTGTATGGTCTATGTGATCTAATTAAAACGAGGACTGCTATGTGGGTCAAAACTGCTGATGCGAAGCTACCTTTCTCAGTCAATGATTTTTTGTTTAACTTTCAACAAATTAAGTTTTGTAGAAGAGGGATAGGCTGAAGCTGTGCTTGTACTATTTTTTGTTCTTTTCTTCTCTGGTTGGTGCTATTTCCTGGTGCCTATTTTGGTGCTAATTTCTTTGTTTCTTCTTGGATTCTGCTGTTTTTTGTTGGGTTGTCTTCTCCTCTGCTTCCATTTGTTGGTACTGTTTTGGTGCTATTTTCTGCTGGTGCCTGCTGCTATTTTGTTGATATATTCTGCTAGTTTTCCTCTTGATCTGCTGGGTTTTTCGGATGCTGCTAGCATATTGTTAATTACTGACTTGCTGAAGCTCTGCGGTTTGATTTTGGTTTTATTGCTGAAATGATGAACGGTTGGGCTGGAGTTTGAATTCTGTTTTGAACTGGTGTTTGAATTTTGTTTTCTTACTCAATTACACAATTATTTCTGAATTCTATTTTAAGCTGGAGTTTGATTCAGTTGGTAGCCAGAGGAGTTTGATTCAGCAGAGGAGTTTTGATGCAGTTGTATCATTGGCTGCTAATGGGCTCTGCTGTTAGTCCTGGGTGTGACTAATCAGTTTTACTCAGGCTGCTGGCAGGGGTTGATGCATTTCACATTGACAACCTTATATGGTGGTATGTTGCTTTATGCTTTGTGCCTGCTGTGCCAATACTAAGGTACCAATGTGGTTCAAGGTGCTTCAGGCTACTGGTTTGTCTAACATGTACCAACTGTACTTCTGCACTAGGATGGCCCTGAGGTCTAATGCTACTGATCTGCTGTGGTGTTGTTGCCATGTTAATGATCTGCTGCTGCTAATGTTCTGTTAATATTGTGGTTCTGTTATATGGTCTCTAGTTTGAGCTATGCAATCCTGTTGGCTACATATTTTGTACAAGCCAATTACAATTCGATGCGTGGCAGAATAATGGTAATATAGGAAAGCTAGTCAAGTCTTCGATCCTGATTGTACACGTGACAGTTAGTATTGGTTATTATAAGATCTGAGTACCAGTGGATCAACAAAGAGAGGCAAGGTGATGTGGCTTCAACGGTTACTCACATTTAAATTCAAATTTATGAGGGAACTCTAATTGCAAGTGATGGCATAGTGGGCTAATTACAAGGCAATATGATCAGCGATTATAAAAGAGTAGTTCGACGGTTGGAAACGCAGTTCGATGGTCATCCTTGAGAAGTATAAATAAGAAAGAAGGCCCCAAAAAAAAGCCCCAGGCTCAAATCCAAAAAACCAGTCTTATTATACTTATTTTCCTTTCCAGTTTTACATTTCCAATCTTGCACTTCCTGTACTTTAAATTCCTGCACTGCACTTCGTTCATAGGAGTAGTTTCAAGTAGATTGTTGCTGTAAACCTCTACGAGGCTAAGTTTGGATCATTGTAAGTTTTTCATTTTAATGAAATACTTCAACTGTTCTTCATTTGATTGTTATATTGCTTAATTCTCCTAAATCAAGCCACCAGTAAAAGTCATCTTCATTGAGGCTGAAAGAACTAAAACACAATCGTCTGATAATTGGTTGGCAATTAATTTTCTGTAAGGACTGATTGATCCTTGCTGGCACGCTCGCAATTACAATAATAATTTTCGAAAGCCAAAAAGCCAACATATATTTTTGGCATGCCCAGTGGGACGATATTTAAATGGCTAGACGTAGAAGACAAGGAGAAAATGAACGCTTGGAAGAAGGCGTGGAAGGAGAGGTAGAAATACCTAATCCGACACATCCTGTGGAAAACTCCCATGTTATCAGAACTTATGGTCGAACAGACCAGCACTTCGGAACAAATACCACATGTTCATAATATTGGACGAGACCAAGGAATTGGACTATCCACTGTTCCATTTACTCAGCCAATAAATCCATCGAGTGGTCTAGTAGATGCTATAGGACAACAATTAATGAACACAATGGAGAGGTGGGCAACATCCTTTTTAGATCGAATGAATAACCACCAACCAACAAATGCAAGACACATGGAAGAAATTCCAAATGTCCCTTAGCAAAGATTGGCTAGAGATAAACAACCTATGCAAGTTAATGGACATTCTAATGGTCAAACTAGTAATCAGAACTATGAAAGACCATCACCTCAATCTTGGTACGAGCCTATTCCGAGGCCTATAGCAGGTCAAAATACCTCAGTACTTAACAGTGAAGCCATGCAATTTGGTAGATCTGGCCCAGTACAAGAAAATGGAATAAGAATGATTACAAATCCCATGTTCGAAGCCATACCTGGCACAAGGGGGTTCACTAATCCCTTATTCGAATTTACACCCGGGGGGTTGGAAGGTTTCCTATAAATGGAAGAGACACAACACCAGTTCTAGCACCTTTCGCAGGTCCTTTCGTAGGACAGGCTCAAAGGGGTTACCTACACCCCCAACAGCAACCTGCACCACAGGGACAACCAGTTCCAAATATACCACCTTATGGACCAAGAGGGCCACAGGCATAAGTTTGCCCACCAAATCCTATGTTTGCCCCTCCAGTAGTGGTTCAGCAGGCACAAAATATGGTCCCTAGGGACCAAATTGCAGATATTGTTAGAGAGATGTGTGGACCGATAGCTCGGGGGGTCCAGACTCCTGTGTACAGAAACCATATCCAGAATGGGTAGACAGGGTACATGAATACCCAAGAGGTTTCAAGATACCAGATTTTTCCTTTTTTATGGGAATGGAAACCAATCAACAATAGAGCATATTGCTAGGTTTGCTACTCAATGCGGCGAATTTACCAATAATGACTATATGAAGTTAAGGTTATTCCCAAATTCCCTAACTGGGGGAGCATTTGTATGGTATATTAACCTTACACCTGGCTCTATCCAGATTTGGCAACAGATGGAAGAGACATTTCATGCCTAATTCTTCCAATGAGAGCCAGAGGTTTCCATGGCAGACTTGGCAAGATTGAGTCAAAGGCCTGATGAGAAGGCTACTCAATTTATTGCCAGATTTAAAAGGGCTCGAAATAAATGTAGAGTCATCTTACCAGAGCCAGAATTCGTGAGATTGGCTCAAAATGGTTTAGAGTTTAGGCTTCGAAAGAAGTTTGACTCAACTGAGTTCAGAGACTTAGTAGAACTCACTTATAAGGTGTCTAGGTACGAAGCATTACTAGAGGAGGAACAAGATCGAAACAATGCATCGTACAAGACATATTATAGAGATTCTAATTATGAGATCGATGCAGCAGAGATTGTGGGGAAAGAACCTGTAATCTGTGAAGCATTAATTCATAAGGATACAACAGTTGACCAACAGTTTAAAAAGAAAGACCTTCATAGGAAATACTCTTTCGATTTAACTCAGGCAGATGACATTTTTTATCATTTGTTTGCGGCCAACTTCCTTAAGTTACCAAAAGGAGTCAAAATTCCATCTCCTGATGAACTTAAAGGAAAAGTATATTATAAATGGCATAATTCTTGGTCTCACTCGACTAAGAACTGTATTGTTTTTCGAGACAGGATCCAAGAACAAATTCGGAAAGGAAGTTTGAAATTCCCAGCCAAAGCAGAAAAGGCTATGGAGGTCGACAGTAATCCATTTTCAGAAATTGGAGAGGTGGCAGCCAATGTCATTATGCCAGACTTTTAGAGCTTGTCATTGAAAGAATTAGAAGAAGTCAACGTGCAGATGCATGTCGCCAACCAGACAACTATCAAGAAATCTGCCAGCTATTGAACAAGGTTTCTCACACCAGAGGGAAGACTCTCATGAAGAAGCACTGGATGATGACTCCTTAGAAGTAGCTGTAATGCAAAGGATGTGTCCCAGGTGCAGACTGAGCTACAAATGGTTGAAAGGGCTTCGAATTGATGGGAAGAAATATTACAGGGATGTGCAGAGACGTCCCAAACCAACCAATGCTTACAATAAAAGGCCATATCCATCTGGTGTTAGCCAGCAGCCATTCATGGTTGAACCAACAGCTGATAGAATGCATTCCAAAGGTAAGAGGCCCTTATATGAGTCCAGGCCACCTAATTATTACAGAATGGTGAGCAGTCATTCTGAGAGGTGACTGGAGAGAGGCTCAGTTTATGGGATCAAAGCCAGAGATTGGCCCCCCTAGACCAGCCTTACGCAGGACAGAAAGTGGACACCTTCATCAAAAGCCTGAGTTAGGCCCAAAGCATGAAGTCAGGGCCAAACAGTGGCCTTCACAACCAGCTTCGAAGGTGACTTCGAAGGAAGAAAGAAGCAGTTTAACAGCCAGGTCAGTAAGTTCGTGGGTACCTGGGGTCCCAGATTGGTTTGTGATACAGAACAAACCTAGGGAAGTGTTTATCCAAAGAAATGTAATTGGAAACCAAGGCAGGATGGTCAAGCCTCCTTTAGTGGCTCCAAACAATTGGGTATTTCTTAAACACCCAAAAACAAAGGAACCAGATATGGTCCCTGTAATTTCTAGATCACAAAGGTGGAAAATTCAGTGTAGGTACACTCAGTACCAACAAGACCTGAAAGAGAGTGGAGAAAGCTCTTCATTGGTCCAAACATAAGGAAAGAAGAATCCAAGGTCAGACCATTCTCCAAGACCAACTCTACAAGACAAAATGGATTGTAGCAGAGAACAGTTGGCCAAAGTTCACTTTGAACTAAAAGCCAGAGAGAAGTCCAGTTTGGTAGGATTGGAGAAGGCGTTGATGGAGAGTGATAGCGAGGCAGAGAAACAAGTTGGCCTAGGCCAAAAAGAAAGAAATGGTTGAAGAAGAAATGTTCGAAGCCTTTATGGCTGAATAAACATTTTTGGTTGAAAAACTAGTTAGAAAAGACCATTTGAAAGAGCTTGTTAATAAGGAAGTGCCAGAATGCAGTATAGATGATGCTTCTGAAGAAACTGAACAAGGTGGCCAAGAGGAGAAACAGGCACAGCTAGCCATCTAATTTGGCTCAGTATCAGTGAATATGGTATACATACTACCGCACGAATTCCAAGCTGAAGATGAGAACCAAGAGGGGCAAGAAATGGACCCAATTCCAGTCTTCAGTGAAGACTCACAAGTAAGTATGGTGCAAGATGATTTCAGAATGGCTACCCTAATGGAAACTGAATATGAGAGTGAAGAAGAAGTGAGCATTAACCTCTCATATCCTTTTGAATATCCCTCAAACTCTATGACACAGCATGTCAAGCCTTTGTATATCAAGGCCTTTTTCGATGGGATACAATTGAACCGAGTCTTGATAG
Organism: Camellia lanceoleosa; assembly: GCA_025200525.1. Lineage (NCBI taxonomy): Eukaryota > Viridiplantae > Streptophyta > Magnoliopsida > Ericales > Theaceae > Camellia > Camellia lanceoleosa. The sequence goes on along the minus strand of CM045759.1, from coordinate 145,181,861 downwards.
ATAATGGGGCAGCGGTGAACTTATTACCGAAATCTTCCTTGAAGAAACTAGGGAAAAGGAACCCCAGGTTAATCCCAAATAGCACAACCATTGCTGGTTTCGCCGGAGACAAACAGATGGCTCAGGGAATTCTGCCTATCAACCTGAGTGTAGGAACCAGGGACTGCATGACAGCATTCTTCGTTATCGATAGCAATGCTAAGTACAATGCTTTACTTGGTAGAGATTGGATTCACATTAACAAGTGTGTGCCTTCCTCTTTGCATCAGAAAATAATGATGGCCTTGGGCAATGGGGAGACAGAGGAAACTGATGCAGATCCTCAACCCTTCATAGCCTGCACAGACTTCACAGAGGCCAAATTGTATATTGAGGGAGTGACACTACTCAGTATACTAAGGAAACCTGATGGCTCAGCCGAAGTGACGGCTGATGAGGAAGTGACACACCTAAAGCATTTAGTCCAGGAGAGTGCTGATGAAGAGGTTGTCGTTAAGGATGACAATGATGCCTGGTTGTAGGCAAAGAAATGAAGTCCAAGAAGCCAAGTCTTTGGCTCTAATTAGGTTCTCAATATTGGATGTAAAATCAATAGTCCAGAGAGTACAAGAGCAAGAGAAAGAAGCCATGATAATTGGTTGCAAGCAGAGGCAACAGCAGGCCAGAGTTTTGGTCCTTGACAAATACTGTGCATTGGACATTAAAACAAAAGTCCAGGAGATACAGAAGGAAGAAGCCTTATGGACAGACTTTGTCTATGAGGAGAAGGGTAAAGATGTTGAATTAAAGAACTTGGGAGTAGAACAAAGCAAGAAGATTACTTCGAAGGCAGAAGGGATCAAAGAAGAAGCTTCAGTAAGTTCTCAGACACAAGACCCTTTAGAAGAAGTAAATTTAGGGGAAGGTTCTATACAACAGCCCACCTATATAAGTGCTTGTTTGAATGCTCTGGACAAGGACCAGTTGTTGGTTGTTCTGAAGAAATATAAATATTGTTTTGCATGGTCTTATAATGAACTACCAGGATTGGATAGGTCATTAGTGGAACTTAGGCTCCCTATGAGGCCTAATTTCAAGCCATACAAGCAAAAGCCAAGAAGAATGAGTCCAGAAGTGATTCAGAAAGTTAAGAAAGAAATTTTTAGACTACTCAAGGTAGGCTTTATCAGGACAGCCAGGTATGTTGAATGGCTATCCAATATTGTGCTTGTAGTTAAGAAGAATGGTAAAATGAGGGTATGCATTGATTTCAGAAACTTAAATCTAGCAACTCCAAAAGATGAATATCCTATGCCTATAGTAGATTTGTTGGTAGACAGTTCAGCAGGGCATTAGATTTTATCAATGATGGGCGGGCACTCTGGTTATAACCAAATCTGCATTGCAGAGGAGGATGTTCCCAAGACAGCATTCAGATGTCCTGGGAATATTGAGACCTTCGAATGGATTAAAATGCTATTTGGCCTGAAGAATGCTGGGGCTACATATCAGAGGGCTATGAACACTATCTTTCATGACCTCATTGGAGGGTATTTAGAGTGTTATATTGATGACATTGTAGTTAAATCCCAATCCATGGAGGAGCATCTGTTTCACTTAGAAGTAGCCTTTGAAAGAATGAGAAAGTTCAAATTAAAACTCAATCCTCTTAAGTGTGCTTTTGGCGTATCATCTGGAAACTTCTTGGGCTATGTAGTACACAAGAGAGGAATACAGATTGACCAGAATAAAGCCAAAGCCATCATTGAAGACAGATCTCCATCAAGTAAGAAAGAATTACAAAAGTTCCTTAGACAGGTTAATTTTCTTTGAAGATTCATTTCTAACACTACAGGAAAAACTAAAGTATTTTCTTCCTTATTAAGGCTAAAAGATGAAGAGGAATTTGTGTGGACAGCAGAGCATCAAATTGGTTTCAAAGGTATCAAAGCCTACTTGGCCAACCCTTCAGTGCTGATGCCACCAAAGGGTGATAAGCCCTTGAAATTGTACATAGCTGCAGCAGAAGATTCATTGGGAGCTTTCTTAGCTCAAGACAATGAAGAAGGCAAGGAGCAAGCTGTTTATTACCTTAGTAGGTTTTTAAATTCTTGTGAATGTAAATACTCAGCTGTAGAAAAGCTGTGCCTTGCATTATATTTTGCTGCAATGAAATTAAGATACTATCTTTCGCCTACAACTGTCTTGGTAATTGTAACAACAGATTTGGTTAAGTATGTTATCTAGACCTATGTTGAGGGGAAGAATTGGCAAATAGATATTAGCCTTATCAAAATTTCATTTAGAATATGTTCCCCAAAAGGCAATAAAAAGACAAGTTTTAGCCAATTTTTTGGCAGACCATCCATCTCAAACAGAAAGCCAAGAGATAATGGAACTTGGCATGGCTAGTGTTGAGCCATGGCAAATGTGGTTCGATGGATCGAAAGCCAATGGCCTAACTAGAATTGGTATAGTGATTAAGTCACTACAAGGGATAGAAACCACACATGGTTTCAGAGTGGATGAAATTACTTGTTCTAATAATCAAGCTGAATATGAAGCCTTAATAGTGGGATTGGAAATTCTTATTGGACTACAAGTTCATGCAGTTGACATATTTGGAGATTCTCAATTGGTTGTTAACCAAGTGAAAGGGATTTTCAAATGTCAAAGTATAAGCATGTTGCCATACTATGTTATTGAATTACATCTGCTTTCTCAATTTCAAATAGCAAATGTAACTCATGTCTCAAGATTCTTGAATAATAGAGCTAATGATGTGGCTCAGAAAGCTTCGAATTTCAAGAGGAGGGATAATGCTCAAAGGGACATAAGCCAAACAACATATCAAAAATTAATACCACCCTTGAATAAAAGGAATGTGGTCCTGGAAGTCAATCATAATGAATTGCAGGAACAAGATTGGAGGCATCCAATAATACAGTACTTGGCTGGCCCATCCTCGAAGGCCAACAGGAAAATTAAATTGCAATCTATGCAATACATCATATACGGTAATGCTCTCTACAAAATGGGGGGAGATAGTTTATTACTGGAATGTTTAGGTCGAAAAGAAGCATTGACAGCTATGGCTGAGGTTCATGAAAGCATCTGTGGTGCTCATCAGCTTGGTGTGAAGATGAGGTGGTTGCTTCGAAGGCATTCCTACTATTGGCCAACTATCCTTAAAGACTGCGTAACTACAAGAAATTACACTTTTGGCGACTACTTTTGGCGACAACGTCAATTTTTCGTAGCGAAAAGTATATTTTTAGCGATACAGTGATCAATTTCGTTGGGAAAAGTAGACCTTTACCAACGCAATTTACTGTCGTCGCTAAAAAAACATAACATTGACTAGGCGCCAAAAATATTGGTTGGCGCCAAAATTTCATAACTTTTAGCTACGAGACTTATTTTTTAGCAACGCAATAAGCGCCGCTATTAATGTGCTTACTTTTGCATTTACAAATTGGCATGGGCAAAGAGTTAAACATTTAGCGATTTATAATACTATTCGTCGGTAAAAGTTTTGGTAGTGAAATGAGGTGATTTAGTTACTTGTATTTTTATTATAATTTTTCAAATTTTTTTAAATATTCTAATTATTGAATTGTAAAATTAAAGTGATCATTGAATTAGATCACAAAATAAATCCATGAAGCCCAAAAACACTCTTAAGTTTAGATAGCTAATTTGTGATAATCTAAATTTTTTTAAAGAATCTGGTTAAATTATCAATTTCAATATATTTGATTTTATTTTTAGAAACTTATTTTAGCATTTTTTTTCTTAAAAAACTAAAAAAAAAATTGGTAAAAAAATAAAAAAAATACTTATTATTTTTGTGTAATTTTATTTTTTAAGAGGTCATAAATAATTTTTTAAATTTTAAAAATATAATTTTAATTTTTAGTGTTCAATTTATTTATAACATTCATTTCAATTTTAATAATCTTTTAAAAGATCAGTTAAGTTTCAAAAATTTTAATAATCTTTTAAAAGATCAGTTAAGTTTCAAATGGCATTTTATTATTGTTGTAAAACTACCAAAAACATGAAAATCTAAATCCCAAAATCCCTAAATATTGGCGCGAAATTTTCCCGGTTTGGGTTCCTTATTCCTCGCTGATTCCTCGCTGATTTGGGTTCCTTATTCTTCTCTCAGTTCTTAGGGTTTTTGAAGCAAATCAATTTCAGAGAAAACTGAAGGTAGTTCTCTGTCTCTCTCCTCTCTCTTGCTCTGTAACGATCTGGGTCTTGATCCCTCTGTTATTTTAATGATTTAAGTGCAGAGTGGGTTTCTGCAAGACTGCTACTGGTTTTGTATCCGGATCGAAAATGCTCTGAATGTGCTCCCTTCGAACTCGAACTCGCTAGGTTTGATTTCTACACTCGCTAGCTTTGATTTCTGCCTCTCCCCTTCTCTCTTTGATTTTGGTTTTACCCTAATGACAGTGAACAGCCAGGGAGAGGTACTAGTTAGCAATTCTCATTATGCTACGTGGGAACAGATTATTTGTAGATCTGAGTTATTGAAATTGTTTCTTATTGTTATGAATGTGAACCCTACCTTCTATTCAAGAAAATAGGAATGTTTTAATGCCTTTACATGTACCAAGACTGAAGACATTCCTTCCCCGCAACTGCTTTTTTGGCTCTTTCTCCTGGTTATTCTAGTGTATTTATTGAATTATCCACACCGCCGTTAGTTTCAATTGCATTATTCAAAATTGTTCTTTGGAAAAACAGGCAAACAATGATCGAGAAGCCACTCAACCGCCTCGCCTTATTTGCTTCACTTCGGCAAGTCCGCTTCATTCTCCATCTGCAGGAATCTATAATATCGCCTTGAAAATTAATTTCCCAACATATGAGACGGCTACTTGAGTTGGAGCAAATCTCTTTGCAACCATTGTTTTCATAATGAAGGTCGCCGCAAATATAATAAGCATCTAGGTTGTGGAAATGTACTTTCATACACACAAAGGAAAGAAAAGAAAAGAAAGAAAATGGTGGAAACCCAAAAGAACTCTCAAAAATCTTAAAACTAGTTATTTCATTCAAATACAACATTCTGTAAGCAGACACTATCATTTCAATGAATGTTAGGGCATAAAAATTTAAGTTCTGAAATCCCAATTTTTGGGGATAAATTTTGTTATGGAAATCAATTTTGGACCCACAACATGTTGGAAACTCAGAGACTAAAACCATCTTCACCAAAAAGATACCCACCGCTCGGTCTTCATTACCATCAAAAAATTTTAGAGCTTGTATCATCGACTCTTCCAAACCCTAGCTCAACAAGCTTTGCAACTTTGGCTTCAAATTCAGCACCATCCACACCCACTAACTTCTACGTTGTTAAACCATTTTTTTCATAAATTGTGAATTGATAAAGGATTGGAGATGCCCTAAGTTATTTTGAAAGGGCCCTTTTAACTGCATCTTTACTGGTAGTCTGTTAGGTACGTGAAATGAAATGGTGTGTACAATTTTGTTTTTATCGAGTGCTTCTTCAAACTGTATCAACATGTCGCTTGTGCATTGCATTTTCATTTTTTTTCATTCTGGGATTTGGAATGTCCCTTACAGACCTTACATTGCTTCATCTCACATTATTTTTAAATTTTGTAGCTTCCTCGAAAAGTCTTTGGCGTGAGAATAGCCGCCAACGCCTCCAATAGAAGCGACTCCACCAAGAAGGTTTGTATCAAAATCCTTTTTAGTTGTTTATTTGCGTGATCCTGCTTTTCAATACAGAGGGCACACATTCATATTTAGACTTTTAAATACTTGTGTGACTATATGCAATTATGATCTTGCCATAATGTCGTCATTATAACTTAAAATAAGATGCGCACCTAGGAGAAAGGATGGGTGAGAAAAGGACTTGACCGTGTCTAAAATTGAATGGAAAGGACTTGACCATGTCTAAAATTGAATGGATTAACCCGTAAAAAGTAAGGGACTTGAGCATGTCTAAAATTGAATGGATTAACCCGTAAAAGTAAGGGAAGAGCTTGAAGTCGATCCTTTCTTGATAAGTCCACATGAGTACTTTGCTCATCTTGCAAGACTCATGCAAAGGCCTTTTACGATAAAAAAATACGAGACACCTAACAACATAAAGCAAAATAGACATAAATTATGCATAAGAAACAACATAATCATATATACTTCTTACTTGAGGTCTAGGTTCCCATAGGTGGTGTTGTTCGATGGTTAGTCACGCCACCATATGGAGGTAACACTTATGAATCACAAATAACCTAAGAGAGAAATCAAGGAGCTTGAGGAAGGGTACATTGTCATAGAAAAAGTTCTCATCTAGGAAACCAATGAAGAGGCCCAAGAAACAGAGGTTAAATATTGATCATTTGGATTGAAATATTGAAAATGGGTATTGAAATATTGAAAATATTGAAAACAGAGGAAACCAATGAAGAGAGAAGATATGGGAAAGTTGTTTTAATATTGAAAATGGGTATTATGTGAGGATAAACATTGATCATTTGGATTGAAATAGAATGCTATGTGAGGGTCTAAATTTCTGCACTTGATGGAGAGTTTGTTTGTAGTGGGAAGAGTGAGAAGCAGTGGGCCTTTTGCTTTTTCAGAGTTGGAATCATGCTACGGTTGGTATTATGTGAGGATAAACATTGATCATTTGGCTCTGGTGGTTTTGTATTCTGCTCCACTGGCTTGCTTGAATTTGCTTCTGCTTCAGCTTTGGAATCACCATATTCATCTCTAGATCCCCCTGTCTTAATGCGTTTACCATCACAATCATTCTGTTCAATTGAACCAAAACTTGGCACTGTTAAGACTTACAATCTTCATGTAGTATTCAAATAGGTGAAATTTATTCCCATAAACAATCCAGAACAAAATTCAGTTTCACTCTTATATGGCCTAATTTCATTTTTATCCTCTAAACTATCGCCATTTTTTAAAGTTTCATCCTTAAACTATCAATTTCATCTATTTAGTCCTTAAATTTTCTGATTTCAATTCATGTAATATAATTGGAGACAATTGTACAAATCTGTAACCGTTGAAATTTGATTTAATGGAGAAGAAAGTCGTTTTAAAATTCAAACAACTAAATACTCTTTTTTTTTTCTTTTTCTTTTTTTTTAATCTTGAAAAACTATACACCTTAAGTTACAACCAATTTGATGGGTGTTTAGTTGTATAGTTAAATTGTTCAAATTTTGAAATAATCTTACTGATTTGCAAATTATATTTCCTCATTTGCAAAATTGTCTCCAATTGGATTACATGAATTGAAAATTGAAATCAGAAACTTGAGGACTAAATAAATAGTTTAAGAATGAAATAGACAAAATAGTGATAATTTAAGGGATAAAAATGAAATTTACCATTCTTGTAATTGTCCAGCATTCCTGTATAGATCACTAAATAGGTACAATTGCTAATTCCATCAGCAATTTCACCAAGCAGATACAGTGATCGTGAGCATTATCCAAATCACAAATAAAGTTGAACAATACTATAAAGTCAATGAGAACAAAGCTAGTTCACTACTATCATTCAATTAGTGAGGTGATTCTATATATTAGTTTTTATAATATATAGGCTTGATAGAATAAGCATCGTGATTTTGTTGATTCATATTCTTTATTGTTTTCTTTTATTCTTCCCCTCCCTTCCCTTTCAAGATGGTTCCACCAAATTCATATGTTGAAATATATTCACATACTATAAATTTTATAATAAAAAAATTAAATATTACTTAAAATTATTTTTTATAATATTTTTAAAACTAATATTAAAAAATATTATTTTTAAAAATATTATCGCAAATGTCACATTGTCAACCATATTACGTAGTAGGTGCATATAATAGAATTTTAAAGGATTTGTTGGACGAACCCTTGATCCAAAATTAAACAAGCCCATAGGTAGATGCACCTTTATTGACGATGATGTGTCATATTAACTACTTTGTCTTCATGTTTAAAGAATAAATAAATAAATAATAATAATAATAATAAATAAAAAGGTTGTGTCCTATTGGTATTAACTACTATCTTATGATCAGCTATGGACATGAGTTGGATGTTAATTTCTGATAGATTCAGTCAGCCATATGTAGATGGGGTGAACTCATTTATTGAATTTGCAAAGGTTCATTTGGGTGAGGGTAGGAAGATTAAGTGCCCATGCATCAACTGTTGTAACTTTTATAAGGTGAGTATGATATTGTGAAGGCTCATTTGCTCATAAGTGGGATGATGGTATCATACACCACTTGGTTAGAACACGGTGAACTTCCAGAACACAATAACCTTGATGAAAGCAATGGTGAGAATGACGAGGATGAAGATGAATATGATGAATTAATAGAGGACTATCAGAGGGGGAATTTTATGGAGGGTGATACTCTACAAAGAGAGGATGTACGACATTTTGATAAATTGTTAGATGCTTCCCAATGTTGCTTGTACCCAGGTTGCAAAAACTCGGATACTTTGTTATCATTCGTTATTCAGATGCTACATGTGAAGGTAGAAAATAGGTGGAGCAATAAGTCTTTTGACAAGGTTTTGGAGATACAAAGGCGATTCCTACCAGAAGGCCATGTGGTGCCAGGGTCAATTTACGAGTGCAAGAAGTTACTACGTGACTTGGGCTTGGGGTACGAGCCCATCGATGCATGTAAACATGATTGTGTACTATTCTGGAAGGAGAATGCTCACTTGGAAAAATGTCCCACATGTCAAGCATCTAGGTACAGATTAAATGATAGCAAGGGTAAGAAGATCCCTCACAAAATATTGCGTTACTTCCCATTGACACCTAGGTTGAAAAGATTGTACATGTCTAGGAAGACGGCAAAAGACATGAGATGGCATAGTGATAAGCGTGTGGATGATGGTGTAGGAAGGCATCCGGCTGATTGTAAAGAGTGGAAGGAATTTGATTTGCATTATCCAGAGTTTGCCCAGGAGACTCGCAATGTTAGGTTGGGCCTAGCCACCGATGGGTTCAACCCTTTTGGGAACATGAGCACTTCCTATAGCATGTGGCCTGTCATACTCATGCCTTATAACCTCCCACCTTGGAGATGTATGAAGGCCCCTTTTTTCATGATGTCCTTACTTATTCCTGGACGTAATCAACCAGGGACTGATATTGATGTCTACCTAAGGCCATTGATTGATGAGTTGAAAGAGTTGTGGGAGAATGGCGTGATGACTTACGATGCCTCCACTGAACAGACCTTCCGGATGCATGCAGCTGTAATGTGGACCATAAATGACTTCGTGATATGGTGACTTATCCGGATGGAGAACTAAAGGTTATTTGTCTTGCCCTCCTTGTAATGATAATCCGTTGTCACGCCAAGTTAATCAAGAAGATTGGGTGGGGGTCATCGAGCTTACTTGCCCGATAACCACCTTTGGAGGAAAGACAAGAAGTTTGATGGTTTAACCGAGCTTAGAAAGAAATCCTTGGATTTACCGTGGAAAAGTAATGGCTCAATTGGATCAATTGGGAAGTCAAGTTTGGAAAGGATCCTACCAACAAGAAAAGACCACGAGAGTCTCAAGAATTGAATTGGACAAAGAAGAGCATAATGTGGAGCTACCGATTGGAAGAAATTAAACCTCCGACACAATCTTGATGTCATGCACATTGAGAAGAATATTTGTGAAAACTTTTACGGACGATGTTGGCCATAGATGGAAAACAAGGACACGTACAAAGCACGTGATGATTTGCAAGAAATGGGCATAAGGCAAGAATTGCATCTACAGAGGAAAGATAACGGATCCGTTGTAAAGCCTCAGGCAGCCTACACATTGGATTCTCGACAAATAGATGGTTTTTGTGAATTCTTGAAGTCGATTAGTTATCTAGATGGCTATGCAGCAAACATCTCAAGATGTGTGACTTCTAAAAATGGAAGATTATCGGGCATGAAAAGCCATGATTGTCATGTCCTCGCTCAAATGACTTCTACCAATTGGCATGCGTGGTTTTGTGAACAAGGAGATTTGTACAACACTATTTGAGTTGGGCAACTTCTTCCAAGAACTGTGCTCAAAAACATTAAGGCAGACTGATTTGGAAAAAATGGAAGAACGAATTGTGCTCATACTTTGCAAGTTGGAGAAAATTTTTCCTCCAGCTTTCTTTGATGTGATGGTCCATTTGGCTGTTCACTTGCCCCGTGAGGCCATGTTTGCTGGACCGGTGCAATATCGATGGATGTACCCGATCGAAAGGTAATCATTATGAACATATGGCTATTTATTAATTTGTTATAACTAAACTATTGTGCAAAAATCCACCCATGAAAGACTAATGTTTAAGAAGTAATTTTCTTGCATCAAGAAGCATAATTTTCATTGTCAATTTTTGTTGAAGGTTTCTCGGGACTTTGAAAGGGTATGTCAAGAATAGAGCACGCCCGTAAGGTTCTATCGCCGAGGCTTACATTGTCAAAGAGTGTCTTACTTTTTGTTCAATGTACTTAAAAGGGATTGATAAACCCGAACGAAAATGATGATGGTGGTGAACGTGGTCCCGGATGGAGGTCTTCACCCAAAATGCTCGCCTATTTTCACCTATCACAAGGGCTCTTGACCCTTCGCAAAATGAACGAGAAATGGCTCACCGGTTTGTGTTGTACAATAGCTCGAGGTGGAGCCATACATTGAGTATGTATTTAAGTTTAATTACATTTATGCATAATCGCTCCATTTTGTTTTAACTCTCAAAGTTAATTACGATATCACATTTTATTGGGTAGGGTAAGAATATTTTACATAATCTACAAGGACGTGACATAACTCGGGTACAACGAGAAGAATTTCCAAAATGGTTCAAAAATCATGTAAGATATACTAAAGAAAATAATCAATACAATTGTTGAAACTTTCAATTCACATTAACTTAGTACACTTGTTATATGGTGTTTTATGTAGATGAATGATTTATGAACTAAAGGGTTACCCAAGCAACCGATTTAATTGTGGTCATTAGCAAATGGTCCCGGATCTACTTGACTTTTATTCGGTGCATCTACAATGGAATTCGATTCCATACTAGAAACCGTGAAAATCGTCGCATTCGCCAAAATAGTGGGTTGGTCGTAGAAGGGGACCATAATGGGAACCAAATTAATTTTTACGCTACTTGTGCAAAATATGGGAATTGAAATACTTGCATGGGGGCAGTGGTTTTGTTCCAATGTGAATGGTATGACACCGTCACAAGAATAGAATATACTCCGATGAACATGTCACAAGTATTGATGTTACAAGTCTTTGTTATAAAGTTGTCCAATTTGTTCTACTTAGTCAGGTAAGTCAAGTATTCTACGCCAATGATACCAAAGAAAGGCAAAAATTGGAGAGTCGTTGAACGTGTTAAGCATCGGGAGTATGGGATATACCAGAGCGTGATGATGTCTCTAATGATGCTTTTCAACAGATGAAACCAATCGATGGTGTTGGGGTAGTGATCCAAGATAATGATGTTCAATACAAATAGGATGATATGGATCCTGAGATCATTTTCAATGATCAACTAATGGCAGAGAATTTAGTTTACAATGATAACGAGGATGACACAATCATAGAGTATAATGATGATGAAGATGATGAACTGCATAGACAACCTGATGTTGATGCAGATCCTGATATAGATCTTGATATAGATTATGATATGTAGTGTTTGATATAGATCTTGATATAGATTATGATATGTAGTGTTTAATTTTTAATTATATGGACAAGTGTTATAATTTAATAATAAATTGCTTGGTTTACATTGCATGGCATTGTTTTTCAAATTTCATAGCATTGTTTCTTATTTCATTTCATTTCATTTAAATATATGCCATATGTACAGTTACAAAGATGTCCAGAAACGGTAAATCATTTCTGAAGCCCGGCGGCTTAGTCCAGAAGATGACGAAATATGAGAAGGATAGGAAAAAAACAATCCAGAAAAATAAAATCAGATTTGATGCTCTAGGGATAAAGTCCCTCAAGAATTCAATGTTTGGTTCTATTGAAAAGGACAATAGTGAAAGTTGTAGGGTGGGAAAGAGAAAGGTGGTTGAAACTGATAATGACGAGGACTATCAACCACTTGATGATGATGAAGGACTGAGTTCTTCAAGTGATAATGGCGAGCCTTTTGATTCTCAAGTGATTGAGGTAATAAATGTGTGTTTAAAAAGTAATTTCTCTATTTTTTTCACTTGTTATATTACTTGTGGTATGTTTAGTTATTTCAAATTTATTTTTTATTAAGCAACCTTAAATTATTGAAAATGTACTAACAATTGTTTTTTATATTATGTCAGGATATTCATATGGGTCCCGGTAAGAAAACAAATAGGTGTGCAGCTCGCCTAATAGCTTCACAAACACCTAGGGAAAAGAGAAGTACTGTTAATGAAGATACACTTACTCTTCCGAGACGACCAGAGTCGCACAAGTTAATCATTCAGAGCACACCTGAGGTCTCGACCCAACCTATCCATCTTCCCGCCTTACATACTAGGCCCGATCAGCTCCCTACCTCCGCCAATCAACCTGACCACCTTTCAAGTCCATGTACTGTGACTAACAGTGGAGGTGAGAACTAAATGACGACTTCAATGAAATGATAATTTCTTATATCAATATGTATTTAGTGCATTCATGTTTTATGTCGACTAAATTGAATAAAATTTTGGTCATAATAGCATCAATTCCAGTTTTGGGCAAGAAACGTGTACGAGGACCGACCCGAGGAAAGAATGTTGAGAAGATTAGAAAGGAACTTGGTGATCGAATACCCGTTACACTTAACCGTTTGACCAAAGCAATAGAAGGGGATTACGCCACACCGCTAGCAAATGCTTCTTGGTCAACAAATTGAAGTTCATGCCCCATCAAAATGATGGATGGCTAGAAATTGCCTTTGGATTAAGAGAGTCCATTGTTACAAGAGTTGGGGTAATCAAATATGTGTTATATATTTAACATGTTATTTATGTTAATCGCAATGATATATAAAATATATTGAATTTTATTATTTCCAATTGCAAAGAACTTTTGACTTTGGGGACTACAATAATGATATGGATGTGAGATATATTATTGATCATAAGTGCCAAACTTTGTACGTTGAATGGAAAAGTAGATACACACACACTACAAATCCCTTAAAGAAAACAATGTATCTGACCTCAAAAGTCATATACTATATCCTTGTACAAAGGATGATTGGGAATGGATGATTGACAATCTGTGGAAAACTGATGATTGGAAGGTATTTATAAAAAATTTTACTAAAGTAACATCCTCATGTATATTAATAACTAATTTTTTTTTAATTTGTAGGTAAAGTCAGAGAATGCGATGAAAGCGAGAGGTTGTGTGAAGTATAATCATACGAGCGGCTCGAGATCATTTGCATCGCGAGCATCTATCATTGTAAGTGTAGATTTATAAATTTGAACATACTAAATTATAAATACAGAATTATTGATTGACTAGAAAATCTAATGAAATGAAAGGTACAAGGAAGCAAACCGACTATTACTTAAACTATTCGAGGACACCCACAAACGTCACCGACATGGGGGAGTGTGGATAAATAACACAGCTGAGGAACATCATGTAACCATAACTATTTCAATTTCAATAATAAATGTTTGCATTTTTGATATTATGTTTTAAGCTTATTTATGTTTCATTCATAGGCCACTATGGTTTCAAAGATCGCTGAGCAATCTCAACCTAGTGTCACACATCCATTGTCTGAGGAGCAGATTTCCAGAGAAGTACTTGGGAAGAGGTCGGTCTACTTGAAGGGATACGGGATCCGCAAGGACAGTACTTCATCTTCTACACATTTGGAGGCTCCTAACTCCGAGGTGATTGTTCTTCAACAGCAGTTAGTTGACCAGCGACAACAATTAGCTGACCAAGGAAAGCAGTTAGTTGACCAGGCTCAAAACATGAGTACAATGCAAACTATCATTCAAATGTTGGCAGCAAAAAATGGGATAGATCTAGCAAACATTCCGGGGTTAGTTCCAAGCAACAATGTCGGGGAGGATGCATCGGGTGTAAGGGAGGATGAAACTTCTCTCGGTTGAAATAGAGGTAAATTTGACACCTCATTAAATTGATTTACTTTATTTAACCAATCCTAACATGTGTCAACAATATAAAATTATATAAACTTTGTATTACAATCCTAAAATTACAACCTTTGTATACAATATCTTGATAAAACAATAGTTTCACAACAATTTTCTGATTAATTTTAACTATATTTGTGTATTATTGTTGAAGTTAACGCATTAATAAAATACTCATGTTTTTATCCTTTTCTTCACAGGTTGGTGATGGATGTTCGTGGTTCAATAGTGATATATATCGCTTTTGCACGCTGGCATTCATTTAATTTTTGAACGTTTCGTTTTTTAGGTTTTTCTGTTGAAAGTTTATATACTTTTTGGAATTATTATGTTTGGGATTGTTGGATATAGTTAGACGCATTTTAGGATTCTTATGTTTAGTAAAGTTTGATATTTGAATAAAAGTATAGGGTGTCAATGTGTCTTATTTTATCTTGCATTTTTAATTTCATTTGCAGAAATTGTTTTCAAATTATTTTTTGTTCCCAAAAGAAATGAAAATGGCTGGCTTCATCTTTAATTCTCATTGTGTTGGCTGGGCCGCTGGTGGGTGGTGCGATGCTTGTCATGTCCGCCGATGTCACGCAAAATGTTGTTGGAGGCGTGCATTCAGCAGCTTGTATGGAGTCTCTCTCTGTTGAAGCCTCTCTTGTTGCTGCGAATGGGGTTTGATGCACTGCTCTTGTAGAGATAAGCACCCTTTCATAACTTCTTAACCAAACTTGGATGTTATCTTTCTTTTGTTTTGGCAAATGTTTATTGAAACCTAGTAGAAACCTGGAATTACTTTGTGATTTTATGTTTCTCTGCTACTGAGGTAGTGTTTGGCTCACTGGAATGAAGGTGGAATGGTCATTCCTTAACCTCCTTATGGAATGACCATTCCCTTATAATGGTGAATAATTATTCCATTTGCAACGCTTTTTTCATCATTATTTAATGAACCAAACGTGATAATGGACATGTTGTTGGGATGAACCAAAACACTACCTGAAAGTGTTGCCAATACACTTAAGGGGCATGTTATTGATTTAAAACCACTAGAGATCCATGCTCTCCGAGTAGTTGACAACTCAATTAAGATCTCCCAAATCGCAAACTCTAAACTTTTGAGTCCATTATTAAATTTGTTACCTGGAGCTTCCTCTGTGGATATAATTTAGAGTAGGATTCTCATCTTTGTTATATTGACATAGAGAAGCTTACTCTTTTAGGGTTCTTGTGATTGTGCAGTCCTGCTTCAGTCATTAAATAGTAATCTCTTTGAAAAACAAAGGTATTATGTGATATTTGTACCGAAGTTACATATTGTGGGCGTAATGCCCATGGTATCATTATTTTCATGGTAGAAGAAGAATCAAACAGTTTATCGAGACTTTGTATTTGTTTTCCTTTTTCTAAAATAGTCTTGGAATATGACCTCCTAGTGTCTAGGATTTGGTTTTTGGAAAGTACATACGATCTCATCCTTGTGGAATCAATTTCAAATTTACTGTTATCCAACAGCAGAACTAGGTTAAGGGTACTAGTGCTGATAAATTTGCCACTCCAAGAACTGATGTGGGTGAGTGGAGACCTTGAATCATTTAACCATGATTTGTATAACATAGTTGCACAAAGGCAAAATGTTTCTAATTGTTTTAGTTATTCTTTTGTGAACAAGTGCCATTTTATATTTTATGCAATCCAATTTCTAGTCATTCTATAGGGCCATCCTTTGTAATGCCACGGTCCAATCAAACTATATATTTGCACAAATCTCTAGAGAAATTAGCCAAGGGCTTAAGAGCTTCCTTGAAGTTGGATCTCTTATAATACCATCAAGGCATTAACCATTTCTATCCCGAGTCATCGATGACTAAAACAGAAGTTTTAGAAATATTGAACTTGCAATTGCTTCTTGTCTAATATAAATCTCTGCTTCGAAATTGGAACATGGTAACTGGCTAGTGGTTTTTCTAGATTCAAACTACTGCTTGTATTTGGCTTGTGAGGATAATCGGCAAGTTTTCAATGTTCAGTGATTGATGGAGCACCATAACGAAATTTTGGAGTACTTCAACAAGAGAGGTGTTTCTCGATATTTCTTTCAAGAAATCTGCTATGCCGGTTGCTTTCAAGTGCTTGCAAATTCCTATGATAAACATGCTAAGCAATTGAATGGGACCCACAAAGCTCATGTCCACTCACCGTAAGAGGTCCTCTCTCTCTCTCTCTCTCGCACATGCACTCATGCGCTGTGATTGTGATCTCATAGTAGGTTACTTATTACAGTGTAAACATTGTCAAAATACAAGCCAACAATTAATTCTCAAGTTGATGAATGATTTGAAGCAAATGGATGTGACAAATGCCAAGGCATTGAATACTTTCACAAAGACTCGGCACATCATTTTGTACTATGAAGACCTTATCAAGAATCACACTATGAGGACTATAACAAATCCCTCCAATTTTTTTATAAGTCTCATATATCAGTGATAGTTTTGTTCTCAACCAACTCATCTGAAATTTGAAGCTCTTGAGAGGATGGGTTCAACAATGTTTTAAACATCACATGATATTAGCAAATTTTTTAAACGTGAAATTCATAACATGCACTCATTTATCCATACCATATGTTCTTCTTGTGCCCCAACAAGTTCTTGTTGTAACTTATATTGTCGTCATAATATTTCCCGCAAATTTTGTCTTGAAAAATTTGGAGTCGGATTGAACATATATTTCTGATGCCTTGAAATAGTTTCCATCTCACATCAAGAATTTCTTCACAAAGATCTACTATTGATGCTCACCTGTGATGATAGCTATCCGGTATGCCTCAACTCACTCTCCTCCCGCCCATTGTAGCGTAATTGGTGGACGCTCAAGAGTTTCTAAGGCTCCCAGTGACCCATTTATTAGATGCTCCTTTCATGCTTTTGTTTTCCTATTTGCTGAATTTATGTCTAATGACCCATTTATTAGATGCTCCAGATTTTGCTCACGAGGGTGTCTGGGCTTGCCCCTGTCTAATTTCTAAGTACATGTAGTACCACGTCCACATATATGAGCTAATTATAGGGCCAAAGCTCTACGGGTAGCTTCAAGAGGGAGTGAGGAATGAAACATTTAATTATTGGTTTACTCCTTAAAAGAAAGATAATCCAGGTTTTGATATGTCTTGAGCAGGGAGGGATTCATATATTTATCATTTTGCATTTAAAACTGACCTTGCGCTCGCACAATTTTCTTAGGTGCTCAGAGCAACAGTTCGCTGCCACCACCACCCTGGGAAGCTCAGTCAGCAGACAATAGCCAACTAGAAGTCAGTCAATATCCTCAGCCAATGCAAAGAAGTTACTGTGTGGTCACACACATGCCTAGCCAATGCCAAGTGGCATGCATCAAGGATCTCAACCAGTGGTATGTATATTCACCAACGACATACCGGCCATCTCTCATCATTCAATAATCAAGGTATTCAGAGTAATCGATGGCAAGGATTCATCCTCAAGAAATCCCGGAGGGCAAATGGGTATGTATCCGCAAAGAAACCCAAACTGGGCAAATGGCTTATATGAATCCTCAACAGATGTATAGCAACCAAATGGCCAGATATGGATATGGTTATGGTGGCAATGTTGGATGGAAGCCATTTTTGGATTACATCCTCGTCTCAAAGGGATCGTTGATGCTTTCTTCAGTAATAATTACTCAGATTGGTTTTGTTGCTCTTCGTCGCTTTCAAGTTATTGGCTTTCAGCATTCAAATTCCTAAAATTGGTAGTGGCATCTTAATTGGAGTATACACTACAATTTCGACAATAAGTACCCTCTTTGTATGTCTAAGGTCTTTATCTCCGCTTCTTCTAGGATTAAAAGCTTCGAAGGCTTTCTTTTCAGATTTCACTAATTCTATTTTGAATGCTCCTATGCTCTTCTTTGATTCCACCCCAGTTGGACGAATTTTGACCCGGGTAAGATTTTATTCTTCTTCAATCAATTCTAAAGTAACCATAGTATTTATGTATCGTAGTGAAGTGTAATGTATTGCATAGCTAGTTACTGATATGCACTTTTATATACATTCTTGTCATATGTAGGCTTCATCAGATTTATGTGTGGTGGATTTCGACATACCTTTCTCATTTGCCTTTGTGGTTGCTCCTTTAATTGAATCGGTAGCAATCATTGGCATTATGGCGTACCACGTGGCAAGTTCTCTTTGTAGCATTCTTTGTTACAAAGGGCTTCAAAATATGTTCGTGTGAGCTTCATTTTCCAACTTAATAGTAATATTTTTCTTATTTTCATTGATGAAAGGAAAATTTTAATTAAGAAAATTCTTTATTGACTCAAGGGATATTATCAAGCCTCAAAGGGAACTAATGAGAATCAATGGAACAACAAAAGCATCATCAAATTTTAATTAAGAAAATTCTTTATTGACTCAAGGATATTATCAAGCCTCCGCAAGGAACTAATGAGAATCAATGGAACAACAAAAGCACCTATAATGAATTATGCAAATGAGACCTCACTTGGAGTGGTAACTATAAGAGCATTTAACATGGCAAACAGTTCTTCCAAAACTACCTAAAGCTTGTAGACAATGATGCAAAACTTTTCTTTTACTCCAATGCAACCATGGAGTGGTTAATTTTGAGAGTAGAAGCACTTCAAAATCGACTTTATTCATCGCTATTTTTCTCTTGGTTTTACTTCCCAAGGGTTATGTTGATCCAGGTATATCCATGGTTCAGCGGAATAATTCATTTATTGATTAGAAAATTTCTTTTAGATTCTTAACACATGTCTTTTATGCAGGGCTTGTTCGGCACTCTCTTCCTTATGCTTTAGCTTTGAGAAGCACACAAATGTACATGATTCGATGGTATAGCAAATTGGCTAATTATATTATTTCAAAGGAACGAATCAAACAGTTCATGCACATACCTCCAGAGCCTCCAAAGAATTAGGAAGATAGAAGGCCACCATCTTCATGGCCTTCTAAAGGAGGATAGACTTACAGGATCTAAAGGTAAGGGAGCTTATTATTAATCCCATTACATATGGAAGGTAAAGATAATCAATTTTACCACTTCATCACACTCCTCATAGAATATGATCACGTCACATGGCGGGTATCTATTTTCATAATATAAAAGCAATCATATGTTAATTAACATATCACAAAACAAAATAATTCTTTATTGCGTGCTCTAGAAAAGTGTCAACCCAAGACTACCATCAACAGTCTTCCAAGTTTGCTAGATTCTTCTGGTGAATTGAACTCCGAAACATGGAAGCAACTTCATTGAAATGCATATTAAGATGCAATTTAAAACATGAAAGATTTAGATAAAGTCATTATTCAAAGGAAGTTGCACTCTATAGTCCATACATAACCTTATATTTATAAACAAAGCATAAATTTTGTTCTTTCTTCTTGTTCCACCAAAGGAGTGATGAAGGCGAAAATTGAGCTGGGCAACGCCAACTCTTCTGTCTCTGGAAGAGTCCTCGCTAAGAAGAAACAAATTTCTAGTTTTGGATGAAGCAATGCCTTCAATTGATTCTACCAATCGATGCCATTCTACAAAGGATAATTAGGAAGAATTCTCAAATTGCACAAAGGATAATCAGAGCTCATAGAGTTCCAACTGTCATAGACAGTGACATGGTCTTGGTCCTTTCTTTTGGTATGCTTCTATTCCACCCAACAGCTTTTGAGTATTATCTTCTTATTTTTAAATGTTTTGGTAAACACCCCTTGCTCCAATAAAAAAAGATCAATTATAATAATTTGAGGATAATTTTATGATACACTGTTTGAAAAATTTTAGGTAAAACTTTCACTAAAGACCCAAAAAAAAAAAAAAACACTTAAAAAGTCTAAAAAATTGGCTTATTTTTGTCTTTTGTATACTTTGTAAAAATGTTTTCCACTTTTTTTTTTTCAAAATTTTTTTTTTCTAGGATTGTTTAGTCCATATGAACCTTTTATTTTTATTTTTATTTTTTAAAATTAAAAACTGACATAAAGGTGAAAAGAATTAACTAAAGACAAAAATAAATCAATTTATATGTCTTGTGTAAGTCTTCCATTGTGTTGAATTGGGTTTTAGCACTTGTTTCATTGGGTAAGATCTAATTTTTTTTAATGGCATTGTTAAGATATTATAGACTGATGGGTTTAACTTCAAATTCAAATTGCGTGATTGTTGTAAATGTAACAGGTCATCAAAGAAGAGAGTAAGTGCTGTTGCCATAAGCAATGATGGTCTGTTTGTTTGTTTTGTCGACAAATTTGGGGTTGTTTGGGTTGTGGATTTGGATGGATTACATGGAAATCAAGCTTCACCCAAGAAGAAGAAGGCAATGCCAATTCTTGCCCACCATCAGAAGCATCATTACTAGCCCGGGTTTGTCGCTTTGTTATCTTTGTATCTTTTCTCTTCTTCATTGCTCGTTCTATATATAGGCATTTGTTAATGCCTACCTATTTCCATCATAATTATATCAAAAAACAGATCATAACATTAATAATACATCTAAGACTTGGCAATGCAGATTTATGCTTAGCAATTATGGTTAATTTGTTTCAGTATATTATCATAGACATTTCTACCATTCAAAGGTTTTTAATTTTTTTTATTTTATTGAATCTGGTCATTCGGTCAAAGAACAAAATGCGCAGCTTTCGACCACGTAATGTATGGGCTCTCATGAGGGATGATGGTGCATTGAGGAATCCTTACCACAGCTAGCCTACTCCATCCTATGTGCCGCTCGAAAGCCCTCAAAGCCGAGGATAAGTGTTTGGAGACCTTGTTGACATTGCAAAATTTAAGCCAACAAAAACTACTTAAGTGTTCTCGATACCTTGTAATTTCTCCGCTTCATATGTACCGCAGACATGAAGAGAGATGTGCAGGAGATATTCAACATGACTCCTCATTAAATTCAAGTTATGATGTTTTCTCGCAACACTCGTAAAGGAAATCCGTCTGCTTTGCAAGAAATTTATGCAAGATGTAATGTCCCATGACCGGTTCTACTTGAATTTAGAAGAGTCCGTTTCCATAAATGTCACTTTTCTGGCGATAAATAGTTAGGAATGCAAAGGTTGGCTTGCGCCTTCTATGCTTTCAGTTTTGCATTTTGTTTATGCCCATTATTCAATATTTATTGTGCTTTTGCTGCATTGGTTTGTTATATTTTCTCATTCTTTCATCATAGACAATGTTTGTAAATATTTTGAATGCAGGTACGAAAGAGACCACTTAATAAAAAGGAAACAGCAAAGAAAGAGGAAGACATAATTACCATAGACCGAATTTAATTCGCCATCGCTCACTTAAACAAAACTCAAGGTGAGCTTCTTGTGGTTTCCTTTTGTTTCAATAACTGTTAAGATTGTTTATATTGGATGGGATCCTAGCCTTATTTAAGCTTGCCTGTGCTTGCTTTTGATGTTATGTTTGTTGTTACTTTTGTTGCTACATTTTCATTAATCAGTGATCACATAGTTATATTTCTTTGTTATTATTTGATTAACTGTAAAAAAACATGGTGTCCTGTATTGATGAGGGAAGTTATGCCATTCTTAAGGTTTATCAATGTGTGGTTTGAAATGTAAGGTTGAACTTGATGGTGAAATGCAAATACGAGATTACTGAATTTATGGTTTAGTATCTATTTCTAGATGGCTGTTCCTTCATACATGGTTTTTCATATTTTGTGACATAGAGATGTGCAAGAAATACATGAAATTGTTGATGTTCGAAGAGTTTTACTTGTGCATGGATGCTAAGTATATTTGTAAACGAGAAAGCATAGCAATGAGACGAAAGGGAAAGCGATCGAGCAAGATTTATACAAAGAGTGACCCTAACAAATTGGGACAGGATTTGGAAACAACAAACAATGTGTTCACCGAACTTGCATATCTGCGTTCGATGAAATTAGATGTGAAACCTCGTTGTATATGAGGAGCAAACAAGTGTGTCGGTGAACATCATTTGATGGAATATAGAACCATTTAAATTGCTCAAGCCGTGTTCAAACCGAATCAAAGAGGAAGAAGTCTTCAAGTGATCGGACTAATATAATGTATTTTAGCTCTTGCCTCATCTATTGCCATCTTGAAATTTGACAAAGAACAACTAAATGGCAATTCAATTATCGCCTATTTTTGTTCAAATTTTGGTACTGTTTATATGGCATAAATTTATGATTGAAGTGGCGTATGGAGTGTTTCTTCAACTGGAGCCTAATTACCGCTTTTGCAAGTTGACTGACCAATATGTTGAGAAACATGAATTTCTTTTTAATGCTGTGATGAGCGAGGATATTTCTAATGATGAAGTAAGTGAATAACAAGACTTGATTCCTACCCATTTGAAATATCTCTTTCATGATTTTATGGTATCTGTTATTTTGTTGCTCTAGATTTACTTAGAGACCAGAGAGCCTATAGTCCCGATAATTTTTCAAATAACAAAAGCTACCGCTGCATATGGACAAACAGCAAGTGGCTTCACAATCCTTTTATTTTGTTTTGGTACTACTAACAGCATCTTTATTACCTTTTGTAACCAATTTTTTGATCAGTAACTTCACTTAGATTCCACTAAGGCTTGGACGACTGTGATATGCTTTAAAAATTGATGTAATTGATTTGATATGCTTATTATCGACAAATCATAATTAGAAATGGACTTTCATGTATTTTTATATTCATCAAGTAGTTTGACGTAATATTTCAGAGAATGGCAAGATGTGTAATTTTCAGCGTTTATTTGCATTTGTCGGAAGTTTGATCCCATAATTCAAAGACTTTGTCGCTGGCTTCTTGTTTGGTTCTCTGCTATATTTATAATGATTACATATGCTTCTTTCCTATTTGTTTGGAACATTTTAAAGTTTTCAATCTGTCTAGGTTAAACACAAATATATAGAACAGTTGTTTCATTATAATCGCTAAGTATGCATCACTCTAACACAATGTCTTTGTTTGGACATGCTTTTACTTATATGCAAACCTTTATCTTAGTTTTGCTCTTATCTCTTGGTATCGTTTCTTTCCTACGTTTATTAGGTGGATATATTTTTCTAAATTATTTTTCAAACTACTGACATTGATAAGCTTGTTTTAATAATGAGTTTGTTTCGTAGTGGAAAGACTTATACTATGCAACCACGCCCTTAAGGCATCCCAAGATATTTTCGATTAATGAACCACACTTATCGGAATCAAGGATTTCAATTGTTTGTCGGGCTTGAGATTTATGGAGGGAAAGTTTCTGATCTCCTTAATGACCGGAAGTGAGTTTCTCAGCTTCTAACTTGTATTTGGTTAGAAGAAAGTTCAATTCCCTAACCTTGAAACTCTTATTTGCAGAAAGCTTTGCATGAGGGAGGATGGCAAACAGCAAGTTTGCATTGTTGGTTTGCAAGAATACAAGGTCAAATGTAGAGACGATCAAGGAGTTAATTGAGAGAGGAAATGCTACAAGGAGTACTGGAACGACTGGTGCGAATGAGGAATCCTCTCGATCACATGCTATACTTCAACTCGCCATCAAGAGACCGGTCGACTGGTGTGAATGAGGAATCCTGAATCCATGTTTCGTGTACTATCTGGAATGTATTTGCTGCAAACAGATAGGATTTCGTGATCCGCAAGGGTAAGCCACTCGGAATTATGTTGGACACTCTTAAGTACTCTCTTATTTCGTGATCTGCTGATGGTCTGGCCGGTTCTGCCGTCGCCGCTTCTTGTCGCCAGGCCGCCGCAGAATTTTGTCCGTTCTTGCCGCAATGTTACTGTGAAGCGGGCTGCTATTAGATGCTGGTCTGTTGCAAATTTGGGTTGTTGTTAGTTTCATGATTTCATTTTGTTATCTGCTAAAAGTGTATTTGAGTATTTTAGTGAGTTTACCCTTTTAGGTTTTATACAACGCTTCCAAAAGCATATTTTTCTGCAGTGTTTTTTTGCCTACACATCAACTTTAGGTGATTTAATATAAATGTTATTAGTTTATAATAGTAGTGCCTGAGGGATGCCTCTTGTAAATATGTAAATCTTATAAAAAAATATATAATTTTCAATTTTTTGTCATACAAATTTGTCGCTAAAAAGTAAAGCTTTATCGACAAACAACTTGTCGGTAAATGTGTAGCCAAAAGTTTATTTTTGCCCATTCATATTGTGTTGCTAAAAGTGTATTTTTGCCAATGTCAATTTGTTGTTGCCAAAACTAAAGCTTTATCGACAACCAATCGCTATAAATGGCAACATTTATCGACGAAATGTGTCGCTAAAAGTTACTTTTGCCCACTCATATTGTGTTGGTAAAAGTGTATTTTTGCCAATGCCAATTTGTCGCTAAAAGTAAAGTTTTAGCGACAAACAAATCGTCGACAAATGGCAACATTTATCGACGAAATGTGTCGCCAAAGTTTACTTTTGCCGACGATATGTTGTTGGTAAAAGTATATTTTTTGCCCATGCAAATTTGTGTCGCGAAAAGTGCCACACAATCATCATATTTGAATGACTTTTACCAACGCAAGGTAAATTGCCGACGATGGATGAAGTTTTTAGCGACGGCTATGTTCGTCGCTAAAAGCATTACTTTTACCAACGCAATGATAATTTAAGGCAAAAACTTTTGCCAACTCACTTTTGCCTACGGGTTGCCCACGTAGCTTTGTGTGTCGGCAAAACTCTTTGCCAACGAATTTTCCCTTTTAGCAACATATTTTGTTGCGTTGCGAAAAATGCAATTTCTTGTAGTGGTATATAATATGCAAGGGGCTGCCAGGCATGTCAAAAGCATGGCACGATCAGGCATGTGCCCATAACTGACCTGTATGCAATAGTAAAGCCTTGGCCATTTAGAGGATGGGCCATGGATATGATGGGGAAAATACACCCACCTTCTTCGAAGCATCATTTTTTCATCTTAGTGGCCACTGATTACTTCACTAAATGGGTCGAAGCTAAGCCATACAAGGCTATAGACCAAATTGAGGTTATTGGATTCATTAAGGATTTAATCCACAAATTTGGTATCCCACAGACTATAACTGTTGATAATGAGACGGTGTTTGATGGGAAAATGGTAAAATCTTTTATGGCAGAGTTTGGAATTAGCCTTGTTAATTCCACCCCCTATTATGCACAAGCCAATGGTCAAGCTGAATCATCCAATAAGTCCTTAAAAAAGGGAATACAAAAAGTTGTGGAGGACAATCTTAGGGATTGGCATAACTTGTTGTTGGATGTATTGTGGGCTTATAGAACTTCCCCAAGGTCAAGCACAGGAGTCACTCCTTATGCCTTAGTATACAGCGTTACCTGTGGAAATTAATGTTAAGTCCTTGAGGGTAAAATGCCAAGACCAGTTAAATCCTGAGCAATACCATCAGAGTATGTACTTAGAATTAGAAAGCGTAGATGAAACTAGAATTCTGGCATTAAATAGCATTCTTTTTCAAAAGAAGAAAGTAGCCAAAAATTATAATAAGAAAGTCAAACACATTGGCTTTGATGAAGGTGATTTGGTTTGGAAGACAATACTCCCAATAGGAATTAAAAGCCATAAGTTTGGCAAATGGTCAACTAACTGGGAAGGACCATATCAAATTCATACAGTCTTGCCTTTTGGAGCATACCACTTGAGAAATTTGAATGGATATGTACATCCCAAAAAGATTAATGGCAGATATTTGAAGCCTTATTTTCCAACCATTTGGGAAACACAAGAAATAAAATAAATACTAAGTACAAGAACACAAGAATACTCAAATGATAAACAAGAGTTTGTTTTTTCATAAAGAATTAAATACATTCCGCCATAAAATGGCACATAAATCATTACAATGCCTTAGTTGTTCTTTTACAACAGATGTTCTAGTTTTAAAGGATGAAAACAATTGAATGGCTGTAGTCATTTCTTGCTTTCGATCGGCCAATCCTTGGTTGGTTATCAGCAACTTGGTATCAGTTCGGGTTAAGGCCTGGTTGACTACAGATAACTCCTCCTCAAGTTGAGCCTTCTTCTCCAGTAGTTGAGTACAAAATTGGGAGACAGAGGAATGTTGTTCCTTTAGCTCTGATATCTCAGCATGTACTGTTGAAACAAAGTCCTGATCTCTGACTAATTTCTCCTCTGCAGCCTTGGCAACACAGCAAATATTGATGTAGAAGTCAATAGTAGTTGCTGCCTGAGATAGATGACTTGAGACAGTCATGTCGGATTGCTCAACAACTTTGCAGCACCGAAGGAAGCCATTCCTTATTATAGGTCTCTCTAGGGCCTCGAAAGGAATCCTTGAAAAAGATGTCAATAGTTCCAGGCAGTTGTCCAAGTCTATCAGAGGTATAGAAGGCTTACTACTGGAAGAAGGACTCTGAAAAATTTCTAGTAAAGAGTCAGCCAAAACTAATGGCTCGGCTTCATCATTGGCTATTGGAGAAGTAGAGAGCATGTAAAGGAGACTGGCAAGTCTTGCTTCAAAGATATCTACCTCATCTGTGGACATGAGGGGCGCAGAAAAAGTTGTAGTGGAAGGCACGGAGGACTGCATAGGGATAGGAGATATGGGTGGAGCATCCTCAGCAGTCTCTATGGTCCTAGCCACCAATAGGTCAAGAGAAGAAGGTCTAGAACTAGGCAGAGATAATAAACCATGAGTTGGAGAGCTGCCAGCACCCTCTATAGGGGAATCAACTACCATCAGAGATGGAGCATAAGTTGGAATTTCCTTAGGAAGAGGGGGAAGAGCAAGGCTCGAAGGAGAACTGAATTGAGGTAGATCCAAAGATAAGTAAGGAAGATACAGATTTAATCCAAAGGAAAGAGATGCAAGAATGCTTGGCCTCAAGGAGGGTACATTGAATGTAGGCCTAGGAAGTGGGAGTATTATCTGAATAGTCCTCACATTTTGCATCTGATGAACTTCAACTGAAACTGAGGGAGTCCATATTGGAAGAATAGGCTCAGTAGTTGCTGCTGCAAAAGAAGAGATGTAAAGTAATGTCAAGTTTCAATATCAAAATTTGATAAGGGAGAAACAGTAGAAGCATGAAAGAAATTACTTGTTTCAAAAGTGATAGCAGCAATAGGAAAGCTTCGAAGGGAATAGTGCTCGGCAATATGTTGCCTTCTTGACGTTTCCCTTTAGATTACATCAGCAGCAGTTGCTTCATCTCTTAAGAATTGCTGCTGTCGTCTCTTCTCAACTCTCTTAAAGACAATGATGGCCTTAGAATGCTCTTGTTCTACTGCCTTAGCAGCTGCTTCATAAATAGGGTCTTCGACCAAATCAGAAGGAGAGATCTTCCTTCTCTTTTTTCTATGTATTGGTCTTGCCTGTTCTTTCTCAATTTCCCTCTCTTCGATATGGGATTCCGATTCCTCAGAAGTAAGTTCCTCTTCTACTACTCTAGCAGCTGTCTCATAAGTGGGATCTTTAATCGAAGGAAAGACAGTCATCTGTTCCCTCTTGCTCCTCTGTAATGGTACTTCATGTTCTTTCTCAATCTCTTCTTCTTCAATCTGGGATTCGGATTCCTCAGGAGTGAGTATTAGCTTCCTTTTCTTTTTCTGCTTTTGTTTGTCCTTGAGAGTAGCTAGGGTTTCAGCCCTCTTAGGAGATTCTTCTTGTGGAGACGTTGCACCAAGAGGTATGAATGTAAAGGAAACAAACAAAAGAGTCTAAAGGGAAAACCTATAAAATACTTACCCCTCTTTGAAGCAGCTCTGGTAACTCTAGCAAGAGAGGATGAGGCTACAGGAGCAGTTTTGGCAGCTGTGGAAAGAGAGGTGATGTTCTCAACTATGGCTGATTTGGTTTTCGAAGGCACTCCTAACCCTTCCAGTAAGTCATGAGGGTGTACGGATAGGCGCACTTCCATATTGGCTGTCCACCAGTTTTGAAATCTTTTCAGAGCCAGGCCAGAAGAAAGGAATGGGACAAATTTGAACTCGCTCAATTCTTTCAACAGTTTGAATGTTGCTTCTTTCAGTTTTGATTTGGGTATTCTCAGGGCTCTGGCTGTAAGATGGACATTCGAGAGACTGTAGAGTGGAATGGGAATCCCCTGCGTTAACCCAAATTGCCTGGCAAATTGAGAAGGACAGTACACCTCAGCTATACACTTATAAGCTCGAGGGTTTAAAGTGCCAATGAACAGCTCCCTCGGCAACAAAATAGAAGCCCACATACCTTTATGGGGTGGGGTAGAGCACTCTTTATCAGCTAAGAATGTTCGAAGCCAAGCAGATCCTTTGTTGGCATCAAAGGGACAGAAGAAGGTAGCAAGTGGAGAAATGGGAAGTTGGTAAAAAAAAGGTGAAGTAGTAGGCAAAGGAAGCATGATAAAGAACAACTCTGGCATATTTTTCCCCACAACTGCTAGGGTCATAAACAAGGAATTTTAAGCATTTGGGATGCAAATCAGTGAAGTAAGCAAAGATCCAAAGTTGGAGCACCCAAAGGGGACCTCCTTGGTTCACATCAAGAGGTTTCTCACAAAATTGGGAACATGCTCTATAAACATGGCCTAAGAGGAAAGGAGCCAGGGCTATGCGTTTTTTCAAAACAAGTGCCTTCGCAAGTGGCGCGAACTCAGGCATAATCCTCTGAGATGATGTACAAAAGAGAAATTTGCACAACCAGTACAAAATGAAGGAAAAAAGTTCTCTATCTCTCACAGGACCTACCCTTTTATTTTCGGCCTTTACAAAATCACTGTAAGAGGAGTTTAAGGGTGGAAGGGAGAACTTAACAAGGAGGTCTGGATAGCCGGGAGTGAAAGGAGAGCCAAGGGGTGAAAGCCCTAAAAGATGGCAAATATTAAGAACGGTGGGAGCCATCATACCACACCGAAATTGGAAAAAATTGAAAGCCATGTTCCAAAAACAAAGAGCAGCAGGAATCGAGAAAGGGTTTTCAGGAATGATAAACCTGGAAAGACGGAGGGCATCGAGAATGCAGAGCTCTTGCAGGTCGTCTTCTCGCGCAGGTACAACTCTGTCATACCATTCTTCCCATTCAGCTCTCAATGTCGGCCAGCAGTGATGAGGTCGGGTTACCCTCCAATTTCCCCAGTCAAGCCCTCTTTCGTAAAGAAGAAAATGGTCCTCCAGATGAGGGTATAAAGCTAGAAGTTGAGCAGGAGCCTCTCGAAAGATGGGACCCAAAACGTATTCTTGTTTGTTGCTGTGACGAGGAATGAAGAGGCGGGCGTCTATGGCGCTTGACTTATCAGTTGTTAACTTGGCGATCTCTTCATCAATACATCTTTCCAAAGCCATGGTTTATATGATCACTAGCAAGCACTTTCAGAGAAGAAGAATCCATTGATAGCAAGCAGCAAGGAAGATACAAGGAAGAGGGAGTTAACAGAGGAAAAGGGTTTGTGTTTTGAGCGAGTGAGTGATTTCAAAGCATGAAATAAAAAGGGTTTTAAAATAAAATAAAAAAAAACCTTTGTGTCCGGAAGTTATATCGCGTAATTCGTTAAAGTACCAAAAGTACAAATACGAAGAGCTTCCTTCAATATTGATACTTTTGGAGGAAAAACATATCCCAGATGTTAAAGCCAGCTTCGAAGTATAACATTTGGCTTCGAAACCAGATTTTGGCGCCAAAAGTCAAATAATAAACGGCTTCAAAACTACCAAGCCAGCTTCGAAGCACATTCCATACCTAAAGATGTAAGAATATTCAAGTATTTGTTTGCTTCAAAAGGATTGAAGACTTGTTTTAGGTTTCTCAATAAAAGTAATGTCTTTCGAAGTAAAACTTGGGACCCCTTAAAGATGGGAATTGGTATTCGAAATATCAAAACCAATAGTTGGTTTGTATACATACAGACAGAGATTGTCTTTTGAACTAAAAACAGCATGAACTGTTCTTCGAAGCAAAAATGATCAATTTAAAATTGATTGATCATACTAACCATGATCATATGTTGGTTATGATTAAAACAAGCTTTAAGGGGTAAGATTGTTAAATTCAAAACACTAATTCTAAATGAAAGTCAGCAAAAATTGTTAACTATATTCCATAAATTGGAAAGGTTCATTGTTGGTTCTTTTTAGTGTTTCATTTAAAACGATTGAATCCGAATTCGAAGGATAAAATTGTTCAGTTCGAAACCCTGAATTTACTTTAAAGACAAATGGGGACAAGATCAAAGCATACCAAACAAAGAAAAAGTCTTAGTGGTATTAAAGCAAAAGTAATTACATCAAATGACCCTATTTGGGTACAAACTCAAGCTCATAAAAATAGGGAATGAAATAAATAATAAGATCATGAAATTTAGTCCAACTATGATCAATGAATTTTTGTTCTTTCTTTATTCTATCCTCTATTTCTTCTAACATTGGCCCCCGAACATCCCGGAAGGGAAATCTCGTTTTGTTCATTTGGGCTCACTACAGTTCAGGACTCAATGTCATGGTCCTGTATCTAATCTCGCAGAGTGCAATGCAAGACCGATGAATCATCAAAGAGTCCAAATTCGGCAAATCGTTTTTGAAAACAGATTTTTTCAAAGAAGTGCCAAACATGGACTGCTTTGCCAGATACAGAGTCGCAACCTAAATATTTATTTTTGTGGAAATTTAGGAAACCCTGAGTCGTTGCCTAAGGCCACGTGTCCGTCATCATCAAAGTTGCCTCGGCTCGGGAACTTGGGTACGATTGGAGAAGGTCACTTCATGAGCACCCCGCTCGCCCGATCAAAGATCGGCCTCTACTAACCATGATATTTAGTTTTGACAATATTATGCGTTCTTATTCCGGTTATTAGCCTAGATTTACTATGTGATGCGCACAACATACAAGTATAGACTGGATCGCCTTAATTGGAACGAAACATCTCATGTTTGTTTTGAAAACAGTTTTCTACTCGCAAGCAGGCTAAAATGTGGATTTGCCACCCTCAGGTGGGCTTAGAAAAGATGGTTTTGTCACTATCTAGTGGGCTTAAGACTCACAGCCAATGATTTGTTCCAATCCAAATAACCCAACCTTCAGCCACAGTCATTCAGGCAGAGATATCACATAAGCATATAGCCTCATGGTAAGCATTCTATTATGGCAATCACTCGCACGCATGCAAGGATGCTAAAGCATAAAACTTACCGAGTACTCCAAGCCAAAATAGAAACTATGTTAGAAATCCATGCATGATCCTAACTATACAGAAATGCCTAATGCAACACATGCAAAATGCAACTAAGATAGGCTCGGCTATTCTAAACATGGCATATGGAGCGCTACAGCTAACATGTATTCAACTTGGAATTGAAATACAATGCAGTGAGTATGATGCGCCGAGCCCGGTGCATGCAAAACAGATGAATGAATGCAAACATGCTATCATACTGTATGCTAATTGAAACATGCCCTAATCTAACCATCATAAGCTGGTAAATAAAAGGGAGAAAGACGTGGGGTTGGAAGACATACATCACACACACGCACACTTATTACAATTGTGCCCTCGCTCGGAGGGTCTGAATAAATAATATACAGTCCGAATAACTAGTACAGTTCGAATACATACAAAACTCTAATTAATTAACAAATTTAACTAGAAAAGCAGTAAATTGGCACGCAAATCTATGGACCGCCTCAGCTCTGTTCCGAATGATGAATGATGCGTGCTTGAGTTGCCTTGCGCAGAAATCCATTGCGATGCCCCAATTAGCCTCTGTTTACAATTAAGCTCAGAGTATTGCACGAAGCTTCAAAAGACTGCCGATTTCTGATTTGCTGCAACAGAGAGCAAGAAAGGGGCATGGCAATGTATTTTCACATATGTATGCTTGCCTCGATCCTCGTGCCATCAATCACGCATCTCGATACATGATGGACGAGGAGTCGAATTGCACGACTTAATATGAAATGAATGCACATGAAAACATAACAAGGCCTAGACTCCATCATGAATAATCTGAGTAGCCATGCGATCGAATTGAGACACGCTT
The DNA here is from genome assembly GCA_025200525.1 of Camellia lanceoleosa. Taxonomy (NCBI): domain Eukaryota; kingdom Viridiplantae; phylum Streptophyta; class Magnoliopsida; order Ericales; family Theaceae; genus Camellia; species Camellia lanceoleosa. The sequence continues at coordinate 145,149,695 of CM045759.1, read as the reverse complement.
TCACACCGTAATTTAAACGTCCCTCATTTCCCATGCTCGGGCTAACTCCTATCCCAAACACAATGCAATATGCATGACATGCATGAATGCAATCTTAACATGCAACCTAGCATACGCAATGCTATGAGATGGCATACAAAATGCACGATGTAGCAAGGCATACATAATGCTCTAACATACAACCTAGCATACGCAATGCTATGGACTAAGATGGCATACACAATGCAATATGGGCTTACACCAATATGAGTGGACCTCAGCCACACTCACATCAGCGGCCATAAGATGAAAATAAGACCACTGAAATGTGTGCACACATCCACGCAAACCGAGGACCGAACCTAAGGCACAACATGCAACTCTAACAAGGCGTGGCAAGGATGAAGCATGGCATTCAAGCATGTAAATTCCAGCACTAAAACATGATGCTAAAAGGTCCCGAAACATGGAAACATGGCACCCGATGTATGAGATGAGGCCCGAAACTCAAAACTAGACAAATGTATTGACTTATAGCTATACAAAGCATGCATTATTTGACTATAAAGCACAAAGACAGAGCTAAGGCAGTTCCAAAACATGCACATTTCTAGTTTAAATCATGGCCAAAAAGTGCTAACATGATGGGCTAAAACAACATGCAACAATGGCTAGTAAACATGGTTTGTATGGCATGTATATGAAGCACAAGAGAATTCATCAAACCAGCCAAAATCAATGAATAAAACATGTCAAAATATGCCCAAATAACCTCTGAAGTGCAGCCAACACATGCAAAAATGATGAGTTCCTTTAAAGGGCCATACAAGGGGTTGTTAAGCACATATAAGATAGACACTTAGCAAGACCAAACCAACTCTGGAAATGGATTATGACAGCCCTAAAACTCACCAAATAGGCCATGAAATCAGTCTAGGAAGTATGCAAAGGAAGGCCTCTTTGAGAGGCCTTGAATGGGATTGCTCTACACATGCATCATAGACATAAGATATGGCAAAATGGGCTCTTAACAGAGCCTAGGCAGACCTGAAAACCCTCAGAATAAGGCCTGAAACATGACTTTAATGCATGCAAAATAGAGTCCCTTTGGAAGGCCAAACATGCTAGTAAAGAGAATGAGGGGTGAGAGGGTCACCCCTCTATGATTTCAAAGCTCAAAACCTCATCAAAGCCACTGAAAATCCACTGGATTTCAGTGGCTAAGAGGCCAAAACAAGGCCAATACAGATGCTCAAATGTATGGCTCGAAGCATGTAGAAATGAAGCATGCAAGGAAGGAGATGACTCCAAACAGAAAAGTGACCTCAAACAAACTTAAAGAGGAGGTAAAAAAAAGGCCTTTTTCAGTTTAGGTCAAGGTCCAAAAATATTCACAAATAAGGCTAATATATCATGCAAAAATAGCCCTAAAAGAGAGATAGAGGATAAGGGGCAGTAGATGGCCTCAAACAGCAAAGAACCCTAAAACAAAGTTGAAGAGGAGCTCAAAATAAGACACTTTTTAGTTTAGCTCGAAGTCCAAAAATGCAAGAAAAATGGGCTAAGATATGGAGTAAAAGAATGCAAGAAAAGGGGAAATGAAGACTTACCCTTGTAGAGCCGACCTCCAGCACCTTCTGGACCAAGTTGGTGAGCTTTCAACCTCTGCAAATGACCTCCAAGGTGCTGGAATGGATGATGGAGCTGGTAGGCTATGGGGTGTAGGGTAAAATGGCCAAGAATATGGGTGTTTGGAGGCTTGAAGTATAGATATAGAGAGGGTTGTATGTATATGCACCAGCCAAAATCTTCTAACCGTTGCAAATGGTGGTAAAGGGTTGATTATATAGAGGGAGAGAGATGTGGCTTCTTGGAGAAGCCTCAAGAGGGGTGCAAAGCTTCTCAAAGAAGCTGGATCAAAAGGGTCAAGCTTCTTGAGGAAGCTAAACCAAAAGGGTCAAGCTTCCTCAAGAAGCTTGACAAAAGAGTCAAGCTTCCCTAAGAAGCTAAGCAAGAGGGTCAAAACCAACTTAAAAGGACCAAAAGCAAGGACAAACCCTCGGACAGTGGGACAAGTGGAAAATAGCTGGCACAGTTAGAACACACTAAAGAGGGCAAACATGGCCGCCAGTTCGGGGATCAAAGTGGTCGCGGCCACCTCCCTGGCCGACCACTGTGGGTCAAAAGGGTCAAGACACTCGGTCGGCCTACCCACAAAGGTGGCCTCCCAGATGAGTGCAACACTACTGTATGGTCAAAAACCAGAAAAAGTGATTCAGGAGAGAGAAAAACCAGCTTTTTAGAGGGGTTCAAAAGGGTTAGGAAGAATTATTGGTCGGCCTACCCATATTGGTGGCCTCCCAGGTGTGTACAACACAATGGTGTGGTGGAAAGTCAGAAAAAGTGGCCCGGGAATGGGAAAAACCAGCTTTCTATTAAGAAAAAACGGGCGATGAAGAGCAATGAAGAGAAAAGCTAGTTTTTTCAGAAAAATTGCTGGTCTCCCACCCTCCTACAACCTTCCTAACAATGAAAATAAGGTCTTCGCCAAAAATGAATCAAGACGGATGCAAAACGGAGGTTCGGGGGATCCCAAACGGGTCCGAAAAACAGTCATATTAAGCACCGAAGGTGGCGTTCGACCACGAAATTGGTCTCTCGGGCCACAGTGTCCCTCAAAAGGGAGGAAATAATGTGTGTACCAAAAATCGGAGCAAACAGAGGTAGTTAAGCGATCCCGAATCGAGGTGCACGGCCGACGGCTCCGAAAACCGGGAACCGGGCTCCAAACGGGAAAAATGGCCTACAACCACGAAACGTAGCCCACGACCACTAAGAGATGATCTACGAGACCTCTCCCTCCCTTCGGGAAGAGAAAACAAAGAAAACAGGGCCTGGTTCGCAAATCGAGGCAAAGCACAAAAGAGTCCAGAAGTCCGGAGGCAAGGCTCGCAGCAGTGATTCCGCAACCTCAGAACGAACACAATATGCAACATCACCAAGTGCTCGATCGGTGATGTCTGAGTCTTAAGGTTGGTCAAAAATGGGGTGTCTATAGTTGCCCCTCTTTGACAGAACTCGGAAGTCAAGAAGTGACGGGAGTGAATGTCAAAGCCCAGAGACGATCCATTTTTGACAAGGCCGAAGACTTAGACAAACATGCAAGATAACAAAGAAATGTGCCCGCATGCAGGGGCAAAAGGCAAGTGATAATGTAAGAAGCCGAACATAACTTATGATCATGCAAAGACAGCTGTAATGAAGCAAATATACACAATAAATGCAACAATTTTAAGCAAGAATGCAAATCAAACTACATTTCATGCAGTAAGAATGTAAGAGGATTATACCATTCTCGTTACGTCTCATATGGAGAATACAATACCGTCCGGCTCGTCTGGTCGTGCCAGCTTCAAATGAACCATAAATACAATATCGTGCCTCATGCTGCTGGGGGTCTTTCGCTTCTTCTTAGTCAAACCACAGGTACTACTTTTCTCCCTGACTATGGTCGCAGCTTTCCCTATTCTCCAACAGGGTGACAGACTAGGTTGCTTCAGTATCCAGAATTGAGGTGCATACACATGCTATCTCAATCTATGGGGCTGCCATACAGATTTCAAGCCGAGGATATACCTCTGGGTATTTAAACCAGACTTTAATCTCAGAAATCCAGAACCTTTGCATTCTAGGCAAGAGCCATTCAAACTCTAGTTTCCACCGTCTCAGTTGGTCTCCCAGGAACTCACCGCAAAGAAAGGCAGGTGGCTATACTAGACCACCGGAAGTCGTTCAGGCACGACAAACACCAAAGGAATTGCACCTTTAGAGGATTTAAGGTCTCCTAGACCAGAGAGTGCACAAGACAGTGTGAATAAAGATGCGGGATTTAAGGTCTCCTAGACGAGGGGATTTAAGGTCTCCTAGACTAGGTGAGTGCACAAGATAGTGCGAGCTAGAGGTGCACAAAACAGTGTGAGTAGGGTGAATGTATAAAGCAGTGTGACACAGGTAAGGTGCGCAAGATAGCGCGATGAAATGCATGCACAATGCAAGACTTGGTACACAACTTACGACATAGCATTCCATTCATTTGGCTCACAGCTCACAACACAACATTCTGTTCGTTTGGCACGCAGCTCGAAACACAACACTCTGTTTAATCTAGGCACGCAACCCTTTTTTCGGGCACACAGCTCATTTTTGGGCACATGGCTCATTTTGGGCACACAACTCGTTTTCGGGCACACAGCTCCTTTTTCGAGCACACAGCTCCTTTTCGAGCACATGGCTCGTTTGCGGGCACACAGCTCCTTCTTTGGGCACACTCCTTTTTTCTGCCATAATTTCATTTTGGGCACACGGCTCATTTCGCACACGCCTTTTTTCAGTACGGCCTGCTTATGAGCACACAGCTCCTTCTTCGGGGACACAGCTCCTTTTTCGGACACACAGCTTATTTTTGGGCACACAGCTCATTTTTGGGCACACGGCTCATTTCGGGCACACAACTCCTTTTTCGGGCACATAGCTCATTTTTCGGGCACACAGCTCCTTTTTCGGGTACACGGCTTGTTTGCGAGCACACAGCTCATTCTTCGGGCACACAGCTCATTCTGCGGGCACACAGCTCGTAACACTACTCAATCTGAACACTCAGTCCATAATGCAGCATTTGGTTTGCATTTTGAACACACAGCTCAAGCACTTGAATTTCTGAACACGCAGCTCATGCTTTTGGTTGTGAACACGCAGCCCACATTTTTGAAATCTGAACACGCAGCTCAAACTTTTTGTCGTGAACACGCAGCCCACATTTCTGAAATCTGAACACACAGCTCAAACTTTTTGTCGTGAAAACGCAGCCCAAACTCTTGATGGTGGACACACAGCCCACAGTTTTTGAAATCTGAACACGCAGCCCAAACTCTTGAGGTGAACACACAACCCACAGTTTTTTTTTTTTTTTTTGAAATCTGAACACGCAGCCCAAACGCTTGAGGTGAACACACAGCCCACATTTTTTCTGAAATCTGAACACGCGGCCCAAACTCTTGATTATGAACACACAGCCCATAGTTTTTGAATGTTGAACGTGCAGCCCAAACTCTTGCGGTGAACACGCGGCCCACATTTTCTTGAAATCTAAACACACAACTCAAACTCTTGCGGTGAACACGCAACCCACATTTTCTTGAAATCTGAACACAGAGCTCAAACTTGTTATCGTGAACACACAGCCCACAGTTTTTGAAAGTTGAACACGCAGCTCAAACTTTTGAATTTCTGAACACGTAGCCCATTTTTTGATTGTGAACACGCAGCACACACTTGTTGAAAGTTGACACGCAGCCCAAACTTTTGAATTTTTGAACACGCAGCCCATTTTTGAATGTGAACACACAGCACACATTTGTTGAAAGTCGAACACGCAGCCCAGACTTTTGAATTTTTCAACACGTAGCTCATATTTTGAATGTGAACACGCAGCACACACTTGTTGAAAGAAGTTGAACACGCAGCCCAAACTTTTGAGTTTCGGAACACGCAGCTCATATTTTGAATGTGAACACGCAGCACACACTTGTTGAAAGAAGTTGAACACGCAGCCCAAACTTTTGGATTTTTGAACACGCAGCTCATATTTTGAATGTGAACACGCAGCACACACTTGTTGAAAGAAGTTGAACACGCAACCCAAACTTTTGGATTTCTGAACACGCAGCTCATATTTTGAATGTGAACACGCAGCACACACTTGTTGAAAGAAGTTGAACACATAGCTCATTCATTTCATTTGCATGCAGCTTATACATCCCACTTTGAACACACAGCTCAGACATTTGAATTTGAATACGCAGCTCACAGATTTGAATTTGAACATGCAGCTCATACATTTGAATTTGAACACGCAGCTCGCAGATTTGAATTTGAACACGCAGCTCTCACTTTTGGATCTGAACACGCAGCTCGAATATTTGAATTTGAACACGCAGCTCACTCATTTGAATCTGAACACGCAACTCATACCTTTGAATTTGAACACGTAGCTCGCAGATTTGAATATGAACGCGCAGCTCATACATTTGAATTTGAACACGCAGCTCGCAGATTTGAATTTGAACACGCAACCCACACTTTTGGATATGAACACGCAGCTCAGACATTTGAATTTGAACACGCAGCTCATACATTTGAATTTGAACACGCACCTCATACATTTGAATTTGAACACGCAGCTCAAACACTTGATGTTGAACACACAGCTCGAACTTCAATTCTGAACACACAGCTCATATACTTCATGTGTAACACGCAGCTCACACATTTCTCTTCTGAAGAGATAGCTCATTCATCTCATTTGCACACAGCTTCTATATTTCATTTCCGAATACGCAGCTCATTCATTTCAATTTTGAACACGCAGCTCATATCACAACTCTGCTCGACCTGAACACACAACTCATAACACAATGTTCTTTTAATTTTGAACACACAGCTCATTCTAAACATACAAGATGCGATGACGAAACTTGCAGAAATTGAAACAAACTCAGATGCCCGACATTTTTTCCTTTTTTCTTTTTCTTCGAAGTCTGGAACCTATATAGCTTCAGATAGGTCTCGGTTTTACTGTTTTCACATGACCTGGGTTGAACCTTGCGGTTTTATGAAAGAACAAATATTGTTTTGCACAAATGTGGAGAATGGCACAACACTCTGAGCACAAGATGATTTTTTTTTTTTTTTTTTTTTGAAATTGAGAAATGAGTTCTTAATTAGGTATTGAGCTAACGACTGGCCATAGCCAAAACGACTCAACAAAGGAAGAACAAAGGTAAACAACCTAAACCCATCGAGTAACACTCGAAACGACTCAAAGCAAGAATTGAGACAAAACAAAAGACACGACACATAGACGCGTTACAAAGATGAGAGACCTCTTGGTATACGAGGAGCCAGTTTCTACGGGTATTGTTCCCCACCCTCTCTCATTTGTGATTCTCACATCACTCTGGCACTCAATCTCTTTTTTTCTAAAAAAAGCCCTTTTCTTCACTTTTTCTCTCAGCGCACATCTCTCTATTCTTCAATCTCTCATTTTTTTAATCCCTCCCCGAAGTGGTTGATGGATAAACAGAAAGTTGCGGGGTCTTGCCCCTAGCATTCCGCTAGATTCTTCTTCTTGTTCACACCAGTGGGTTTTTTCCACAGAGGGGCTGCGCTACAATTGGGTGTGTAGCAAATTTGCAGCTGACATCAGTTAATGATGCTCTGCTAGGGAGATTGGACGTGATTAGATATGTCCAGATGAGGAAGTGGGACATCTTGATCCATTCCAGTTCGTGCTTCGCACTTGGCTTGATACCTCGTTGCTTGGAGGATGTGAGAGCTTTCAGCCCTTTACGATTAGCTTCAGTGGTGCCCTTTTCTGGCGAATACGGTGCCCTTTCCAGCAAGTAGAGTGCCCTTTTTTGGCAAGTATGTTGATAATAGGGGAAAAACAAAACACCTGACTCAACTGTGCCCCTAGTTCATCATTTTGACCATTTTTTTGTTTGTCTTTCTACTAAAACAATTTTGACCAAAATGAGAGTTAGATTAACATGTTTGTTCGATTTTTGATTTAAAATCATGCAAGTTAGGTTATGAGCACTGAAAATTTTCCTTTTTTGGATCCAAGGAAAGGTCCAGTTTTAGAAAAATGGAATAATTTTCGAGAGAATTAGTCAACCTCGGTAAAAATTCTCAAAAACTATTTTTGCAAACGGCCAATGCTCAACAAGCACGGAACCTACTCTTGATATGCACAACCTGAGATCTGGAGGAAAATTGCCTCTTACTCGAAGAGAACTGTATGGCAACGGAAAGTTGCCCCTTGTTTGAACGGCACTGCAGTGCATTGAATGGCAACGGAAAGTTGCCCCTTGTTTGAATGACACCGCAGCGCATTGTAAGCAGTCTTCATGGTAATGATCACAACCGAACTCTCGAATACAGAGAAGGCGAGGACCATCAAAAACCAATACATGGACACACTTGATTTGGAAGTGTTTGTGGCTGGACTTCAGAATGAAGTTGCCTACGTATCCCAAACATGGGAATCAAGCCTTACGTAGTTCACGTTAAGGTACACTCGGGTATTAACCTCTCCTTTTACGCTCTAACTTTTGCCAAGGCCGCCCTTCTGGGTTTTCAACCTTGGGAGCTTTGTTCTTCTTTTCTTTTCAATTCTTTTCATTTCTTTTCTTTTCATCTTTTCTTTTCATTTTCTTCATTTTTTTCTTCTTTTCTTTTTTTTCATTGCATTTTTCTTTTTTTCTTTTTCTTCTTTTTCTTGCTCTAACTTTTGCTTGGGTCGCCCTTCCGGGTTTTCGACCCAGCGAACCTCTCAAGGGTAAAAGTGTAGCTTTGTCCATGTCAAATGGTTTTGAGATCCTGAAGTCATCTGAATCCAGGAGAATGGCTGCTGTTCGCTGATGATGCAGGAGTCCATCCAATGGAGGGTGAATTTGCCCCTAGTGTTGCAGATAGGAACTTGGTTGTCCTTCAGCAATGTCTTCTTCTTTCCTCCCTTTTGGGGTTTGGCATTCTTGCCGATCTTCATTGATTTGTGGGATGATCCATCTTCGGCTCTTCGAGCACAATCTGGCATCTTTTGCCCCTAGTCCGAGGGGTGCTTCTGATCTAGCTTTGCAAGCTTCTTTTGACGACATCCGACCTTCTTGATCTGACTTCCCTGCCCCTAGTTCGAGGGCTGCTTCGAATCTGGCCACACAGGCCTCACATTACGGTTGACCGTTGAACACTCTGAATTAAGGTCCAAGGTTTGAAAGCAAGGGGTCGAGTCTCAAGGCTGAGAGCGATCCTAGGCTGCACAATCTCAAGAGCGATTCCACACAGGTCTTTACAGGATCGCGCAAAAACATTTTTTGAAATCTTTTAAGAAAGTGACAAATCGCTCGCGCTGAAGACAGTGCGGAACCAATCTGGATCAAGCCAGGATCCTTCCCAGTACTCACACTAACAAGCATGATCTCATTCGTTAAGGGCTGAGCATGCCTCTCTTTCTCTCAATTGATCAAATTTTTGCAAATCCCAAGGAATTCCTTCCTCTTTGTTTTTCACCGCAGTGTTCAAAAAAAGAGTTTTTGAAAAAACTTAGGTCAATGTGATGAATTCAAGGCACAAAAGAGCAGGTGAAATGCACTGCCGTTTCATTCAAGTTCTTTGGCACAAAGCTCAAGCGAAAACAAGCACAAAAGCATGAAAACCACAGCTGTTTCAATTAGATCTTCTGGTGTAACTGGCTCCCCGGCAGAAACAGAATCAAAAGAAAGCAAAAAGACAAACACAAAACAAGCAAGTGATGTCCGAGGTAACACCCCCGAAATCACCCAACTCCGACACAACAAGACAGACTCGATACAACAAGACAGACCCAACTGACTTAGTAAGAAGAGACTGACTCTGTACAAAAAGATTGACTCAATACAACACAACAAGACTGACTCAATACCCAAGTCAGAAAATACAAAAAAAAAAAAAAAAAAAAAAAAAAAAAAAAAAAAACAGCATTGATAAATGCTCAAAACAGTGTGTGCCATACGCCATATCTGGAGTAAACTGAGTGCCGCCCGCAGGTGGTTCATCCCTCGATCACATAGTCACCTTATCCTCTGTAAATTCACTGATCAAGTGCCAATAGACTTTGCAAGACTGGTGCGGCGATGACCCTGTTGTCAAACAGATCTTGTACATCATGGCGCAGATGAAAACAACTATCAGTGTCATGACCGGTTTATTGATGGTAGGCACAATACTTAGTCTGGTCATGCTTTGGAGGGAGAGGATCGGGTAGAGGCCGAGGCTCCACGGGTCGAAGGTGCCCCATTTCAGCAAGGATCTGGAGCGCCTCAAACAAAGGCATATAAAGGGCGTGGAAGACTCTGCGCCCTCGGGGCAGATACTTCGAAGTTTGCTGACTTTTGCCAGATGCACTGGCAAAAGGATTGGCAGGTGCCGCCTTGGCTTTCTGATCTTTTCATGGTGCAGGGTTAGAATTGGAGGGAACTGTTCTGGCATGACAGGGCCTATCTCGATTTTCTATTTGGCTGGAACTCCTCTCGGTTGGAGTGGGGAAAGCATCATCCACAGTTTTAGCCACCACTGCAAATATTTACTGTTTACTCAATCCTCCGGCTTTCAAAGCCTCGACTGCCCACAACAGTTGTTCAACAGGATCGGCATCTGTTCTCGCCTTATTCTTACCTTTGGCCTCAGCTTGATCGAGGGTTTGGGTTGCTATATCAGAGTGAAACCCAGTTGCTGTTGACACGTCATTGCTATAGCTTGAGACAGCCTCAAGTTGGCTAAGCTCGATCACAATTCGCCCCAATAACGGGGGCTCCTGCGGTACGCAATTCCCGGCGTAGGATGGGGTTGGTGGCATTGCCAACATTCCATAGGCGAGATCAGCACAGATCGCTGAAGATCACCAATCATTCCCGTCAATTCAAACGTGGTAGGCTCACAAGCTTGACACAACTGGGGCATCCAGGCTAGGCGCGCAACAGGTGACCTGGGCGAGTATGGTACATCAACATTGGTCTCATCCTGCAAGATAATTCCTTAATCTAGTGTGGCTGTCATAACCACAATTTCTTCTGAACTTTGTGTCATCATAAGTCCGCTGAACTGTTCGGAGGTGATGTGACTGGTGACTGACGTATCAGATGAATCAGTGAGCCCTAACTGGCCTTTCTCTGCCTTGCCTTAGCGAAGGAGAACACTGGTTGCTCTGAATTGAATCTCTGAACCTTCCCCTAAAAGAGAAAACAGGGAGCATCTCAGCCCAATTTTACCAAGACAGATACCCGTAGATATAACTGAATTACTGTTCCCCAAATTACTACCTCAAAACTGAATCTGATACCCACAGATAATTGATTCCCAAAACACTGATACCGGTGCCCGCAGGCCGGATGCCTAAACTTGTGAACTGATACATGCATTCCTGTAGAGACGCACTCTAAAGCACATAGCAAACAAGTGAGAGCCAAAACACCCCTATGTTGGGGTAGGGTTTCCCTGTCCTATTTTGTCAGGAACTAGGGTTTCACTACGCACGCAGCGGTTTCAAACAACCTATCGGGTAAGCAACCTGTCCTAGCTTGGAATGGTCACTATGGATCCAAATCTGCACTAGGTCAAATGGTCAAAAAGGGTGCCCCAGTAAAACCGGGGTTTGTGTTCCCGTCGTGGCAGAGCCCGCAACCGGTTAGCCTTATGGCACGCTTTAACAAAGCAAGCCTCCGGCAAACCGTTCAGGAATAGCATACGGCAAACATGGTGTCCTAGGCGCACCAATGCAAATGCAATGCAAAGAAACACATAAGTGTAGTCAAAACCAGATATCATGAGTTCGAGTCAAGCTCTCTAACTCCCCAGCGGAGTTGCCAGAAACTGTAGACGTCCCCGAACGTCTCGAGAGGGAAATCCCGTTTTGTTCATTTGGGCTCACTACAGTTCAGGACTCAATGTCACGGCCCTGTATCTAATCTCGCAGAGTGCAATGCAAGACCGATGAATCATCAAAGAGACCAAATCCGGCAAATCATTTTTGAAAATAGATTTTTTGAAAGAAGTGCCAAACATGGACTGCTTTGCCTGATACAGAGTCGCCACCTAAATATTTATTTTTGGGGAAATTTAGGAAACCCTGACTCGTTGCCTAAGGCCACGTGTCCGTCATCACCAAAGTTGCCTCGGCTCGGGAACTTAGGGTACGATTGGGGAAGGTCACTTCGTGAGCACCCCCGCTCGCCCGATCAAAGATCGGCCTCTACTAACCATGATATCTAGTTTTGAAAACATTATGCGTTCTTATTCCGGTTATTAGCCTAGATTTACTATGTGATGTGCACAGCATGCAAGTATAGACTGGATCGCCTGAATTGGAACGAAACATCTCATGTTTGTTTTGAAAACAGCTTGCTACTTGCAAGTAGGCTAAAATGTGGATTTGCCACCCTCATGTGGGCTTAGAAAAGCTGGTTTTGCCACTATCTAGTGGGCTTAAGACTCACAGCCAATGATTTGTTCCAATCCAAATAACCCAACCTTCAGCCACACGCATTCAGGCAGATATATCACATAAGCATATAGCCTCATGATAAGCATGCTATCATGGCAGTCACTCACACGCATGCAAGGATGCTAAAGCATAAAACTTACCGAGTACTCCAAGCCAAAACAGAAGCTATGTTAGAAATCCATGCATGATCCTAACTATACAGAAATGCCTAATGCAACACATGCAAAATGCAACTAAGATAGGCTCGGCTATTCTAAACATGGCATATGGAGTGCTACAGCTAACATGTATTTAACTCAGAATTGAAATACAATGCAGTGAGTATGATGCGCCGAGTCCGGTGCATACAAAATAGATGAATGAATGCAAACATGCTATCATACTGTATGCTAATTGAAACATGCCCTAATCTAACCATCATAAGTTGGTAAATAAGAGGGAGAAAGACGTGGGGTTGGAAGACATACATCACAAACACGCACACTTATTACAATTGTGCCCTCGCTCGGAGGGTCTAAATAAATAATATACAGTCCGAATAACTAGTACAGTCCAAATAAATACAAAACCCTAATTAATTAACAAATTTAACTAGGAAAGTAGTAAATTGGCACGCAAATCTATGGACCACCTCAGCTCTGTTCCGAATGATGAATGATGCGTGCTTGAGTTGCCTTGCACAGAAATCCATTGCGATGCCCCAATTAGCCTCTATTTACAATTAAGCCCGAAGTATTGCACGAAGCTCCAAAAGACTGCCGATTTTTTATTTGCTGTAACAAAGAGCAAGAAAGGGGCATGGCAATGTATTTTCACATATGTATGCTTGCCTCGATCCTTGTGCCATCAATAACGCATCTCGATCCATGATGGCCGAGGAGTCGAATTGCACGACTTAATATGAAATGAATGCACATGAAAACATAACAAGGCCTAGACTCCATCATGAATAATCTGGAGTGTCGGCGACTGGGAATTGAGACACGTTCCGTCACTTGAAGTATGAAACGTCCCTCGTTTCCCGTGCTCGGGCTAACTCCTATCCCAAACACAATGCAATATGCATGACGTGCATGAATGCAATCCTAACATGCAACCTAGCATATGCAATGCTATGAGATGGCATACACAATGCACGATGTAGCAAGGCATACATAATGCTCTAACATACAACCTAGTATACGCAATGCTATGGACTAAGATGGCATACACAATGCAATATGGGCTTACACCAATATGAGTGGACCTTAGCCACACTCACATCAGCGGCCATAAGATGAAAATGAGACCACCGAAATGCGTGCACACATGCACGCAAACCGAGGACCGAACCTAAGGCACAACATGCAACTCTAACAAGGCATGGCAAGGATGAAGCATGGCATTCAAACATGTAAATTCCAGCACTGAAACATGATGCTAAAAGGTCCCGAAACATGGAAACATGGCACTTGATGTATGAGATGAGCCCCGAAACTCAAAACTAGGCACATGTATTGACTTATAGCTATACAAAGCATGCATTATTTGACTATGAAGCACAAAGACAGAACTAAGGAAGTTCCAAAACATGCACATTTCTAGTTTAAATCATGGCCAAAAAGTGCTAACATGATGGGCTAAAACAACATGCAACAATGGCTAGTAAACATGGTTTGTATGGCATGTATATGAAGCACAAGAGAACTCATCAAACCAGCCAAAATCAGCGAATAAAACATGTCAAAATATGCCCAAATAACCTCTGAAGTGCAGCCAACACATGCAAAAATGATGAGTTCCTTTAAAGGGCCATACAAGGGGTTGTTAAGCACATATAAGATAGACACTTAGCAAGACCAAACCAACTCTGGAAATGGATTATGAAAGCCCTAAAACTCACCAAATAGGCCATGAAATCAGTCTAGGAAGTATGCAAAGGAAGGCCTCTTTGAGAGGCCTTGAATGGGATTGCTCTGCACATGCATCATAGACATAAGATATGGAAAAATGGGCTCTTAACAAAGCCTAGGAAGACCTGAAAACCCTCAGAATAAGGCCTGAAACATGACTTCAATGCATGCAAAATAGAGTCCCTTTGGAAGGCCAAACATGCTAGTAAAGAGAATGAGGGGTGAGAGGGTCACCCCTCTATGATTTCAAAGCTCAAAACCTCATCAAAGCCACTGAAAATCCACTAGATTTCAGTGGCTAAGAGGCCAAAACAAGGCCAATACAAATGCTCAAATGTATGGCTCGAAGCATGTAGAAATGAAGCATGCAAGGAAGGAGATGACTCCAAATAGAAAAGTGACCTCAAACAAACTTAAAGAGGAGGTAAAAACAAGACTTTTTTAATTTTAGGTTGAGGACCAAAAATGTTCACAAATAAGGCTAATATATCATGCAAAAATAGCCCTAAAAGAGAGATAGAGGATAAGGGGTAGTAGATGGCCTCAAACAGCAAAGAGCCCTAAAACAAAGTTGAAGAAGAGCTCAAAATAAGATACTTTTCAGTTTAGCTTGAAGTCCAAAAATGCAAGAAAAAGGGGCTAAGATATGGACTAAAAGAATGCAAGAAAAGGGGAAATGAAGACTTACCCTTGTAGAGCCGACCTCCAGTAGCTTCTGGACCAAGTTGGTGAGCTTTCAACCTCTGCAAATGACCTCCAAGGTGCTGGGATGGATGATGGAGCCGGTAGGCTATGAGGTGTAGGGTAAAATGGCCAAGAATATAGGTGTTTGGAGGCTTGAAGGATAGATATAGAGGGTTGTATGTATATGCACCAGCCAAAATCTTCTAACCCTTGCAAATGGTGGTGAAGGTTTGATTATATAGAGGGAGAGAGATATGGCTTCTTGGAGAAGCCTCAAGAGGGGTGCAAAGCTTCTCAAAGAAGCTTGATCAAAAGGGTCAAGCTTCTTGAGGAAGCTAAACCAAAAGGGTCAAGCTTCCTCAAGAAGCTTGACAAAAGAGTCAAGCTTCCCTAAGAAGCTAAGCAAGAGGGTCAAAACCAACTTAAAAGGACCAAAAGCAAGGGCAAACCCTCGGACAGTGGGTCAAGTGGAAAATAGCTGGCACAGCTGGAACACACTCAGGAGGGCAAACATGGCCGGCCAGGTTCAGAAGGCCAAAGTGGCCGGCCGGCCACCTCCTGACTGGGTCAAAGGGTCAAGACACCATCGTCGGTCGCCTACCCACAAAGGTGGCCTCCCAGATGAGTGCAACACAGCTGTATGGTCAAAAACCAGAAAAAGTGATTCAGGAGGGATAGAAATCAGCTTTTTAGAGGGGTTCAAAAGGGTTAGGAAGATTACTGGTCGGCCTACCCATATTGGTGGCCTCCCAGGTGTGTACAGCACAATGGTGTGGTGGAAAGTCAGAAAAAGTGGCCCGGGAATGGGAAAAACCAGCTTTCTAGTAAGAAAAAAGGGGCGACGAAGAGCAATGAAGAGAAAAGCTGGTTTTTCAGAAAAATTGTTGGTCTCAAACCCTCCTACAACCTTCCTAATAATGAAAATAAGGTCTCCGCCAAAAATGAATCAAGACGGATGCAAAACGGAGGTTCGGGGACCGAAGCGCGCGGCCTGGGGCCCCGAGAGCAGGCTGTTAAGCACCGGAGGTGGCGTTTGACCGCGAAATTGGTCTCTCGGGCCACAGTGTCCCTCAAAAGGGAGGAAATAAGGTGTGTGCCAAAAACCGGAGCAAACAGAGGTAGTTAAGCGGTCCCGAATCGAGGCACACCACTGATGGCTTCGAAAACCGGGAACCGGGCTCCAAACGGGAAAAATGGCCTATGACCACGAAACGTAGCCCACGGTCACTGAGAGATGATCTACGAGGCCTCTCCCTCCCTTCAGGAAGAGAAAACAAAGAAAACAAGGCCTAGTTCGCAAACCGAGGCAAAGCACAAAAGAGTCCGGAAGTCCGGAGGCAAGGCTCGGAGCCGTGATTCCGCAACCTCAGAACGAACACAATATGCAACATCACCAAGTGCTCAATCGGTGACGTCTGAGTCTTAAGGTTGGTCAAAAATGGGGTGTCTACAGCTACATGAGTTGATGTGCTCTCACTTTGTAAAAGAGCTCTTCAGCCTTTATTTCGAATACTGTTTCTCTCAATCCTTGTTCCAATTCGTCTATGTCCAAGTCATCCCAGTACACAGAATCTTTATTCTTGAAATCATCAAATTCTTCAATGAAGTTCTCTGCTTCGTATTGGGCATGAACTCGAAGGGACGAGAGTTGGTCTAAAGATTGTGTGGTGGCCATAGAGGTCCGATGCCAGTGGAGAAGCAATGCAAGTTGGTCCAAAAACATATGAAGCTCTGCTTGGGCGAGGGGATTGAGGACATGACCCCGAGTCAGAATATCACAAGCCCATCAAAGGTTCTTGAGAGGGACTTCGTTCTCAAGAACATTGAAGGGCAAGTGAAAGAAAGCCGTGAGCAGAAGTTGAGCTTGCTTCCGTTCAGCTGGATTAGGGGAAGATGGAGGCTTGTAAGGTGGAAAGACCTTATCTGAGGAGAGGGCAAGACTCAGTCTCTCTGTCTAACAAGGATTTGGCGGAGGAGAAAGTGTGGATGCTTCTATTTCAGGAGATGGAGCAAGGGCAGAAGGAACAAAGGCATTAATATAATCGAGCCAGTCAGAAGAAAAAATCTTCACCTTCTGGGCTAAGAATGATGGATTGTATCCTTGTGCCTCTTCTAGGCGTCGGGTGGCGTAGACTATCTTTGTAGGCATGGAGGATGTATACCATGCCACAAGCAGATTCTCCTCCAAACTGCGTCGATGATCAATGGGCACGTAGGGATAGACCACCGAGCTTCACTCATAAGAAGGGAACTCTAAAGGGTCAGTAAAGTCGACAAAGTAATGGTTGGTTTGTTCCCTCAAATCACAGACCTCAGGTTTTGACCAAATTGTCCAAATGAAGCCCCGAAGAGGAAGAAGTCAATTTTATCCCATGCAGAGGGTTGCGAAGAAGAACTTCCCATGTCCATATTTGCAACTTCCTAAATCAAAGGATTGAGAGCAGTTTGTTCGCAGTCCAAGGGTGAGTCAGAAAAAGAATTTCTCATGTCCATATTTGTAAGCTTCTGAATCAAAGGATTAAGGGCAATGTGTTCGTAGTCCAAGGGTTGATAATTTGCAAAGGCATCCATGACCTGAATATAGAAAGGTGGGTAAGGGTGGCTAATTAATGCATGAAGGTTCTTTCGAGGAGGAACAACATCATCAGAAGACTCTTTGTGTGCTTGATCAATGGAGGAGGAAATTGATTTGGCCATTAAAATGTATCAGTCTGTTCGAATACTAAGGTGGTGAGGGTGTTCAAAAGATTGAAGGGGAGTTAATGCAGATAATGAATGACAATTGCATTTCTAGAAGAATGCAAAGCCCATCCATGTTCTAAGACATGGAGAAAGGGGCTTGATCCACTAATATCACCAAGCATTGGGTATATTAGTGCGGGGGGTAATGTTGGCTACATATTTTGTACAAGCCAATTATAATTCGACGCGTGGCAGAATAAGGATAATACGGGAAAGCTAGTCAAGTCTTTGATCCTAATCGTACACGTGGCAGTTCGTATTGGTTATTACAAGATATGAGTAGCAGTGGATCAACAAAGAGAGGCAAGGTGATATGGCTTCAACGGTTACTCACATTTAAATTCAAATTTAGGAGGGAAGTCTAACTGCAAATGATGGCAGAGTGGGCTAATTACAAGGCAACATGATCAGCAATCATGGAAGAGCAGTTCGACGGTTGGAAACGCAGTTCGATGGTCATCCTTGAGAAGTATAAATAGCAGAGAAGGCCCTAGAAAAAAGCCCCAGACTCAGATCCAAAAAACCAGTCTTATTATACTTATTTTCCTTTCCAGTTTTACACTTCCTGTACTTTAAATTCCTGCACTGCACTTCGTTCATAGGAGTGGTTTCAAGTAGATTGTTGCTGTAAACCTCTACGAGGCAAAGTTTGGATCATTGTAAGTTTTTCATTTTAATGAAATACTTCAACTGTTCTTCATTTGATTGTTATATTGCTTAATTCTCCTAAATCAAGCCACCAGTAAAAATCCTCTTCATTGAGGCTGAAAGAACTAAAACACAATCGTCTGATAATTGGTTGGCAATTAATTTTCTGTAAGGACTGATTGATCCTTGCTGGCACGCTCGCAATTACAATAATAACCTTCGAAAGCCGAAAAGCCAACAAATCCATACTAACTTGTAATATGTTAAGGTGAGTATGGCTGCTTTGGTGTTTTGTGAGCATGGTTGCTAGGATGGTTGTGGCTGGATGTGGGCTGAGCCTGGCTGATCCTGAGATGGCCCCTCCTACTACTGCTCTGTTGATAGTCCTGAAGCATTGGTGCTTAGCATTAGTAAGCCTGTAATCAGCCGGAGGCTTGGTAGTAGTCATAGTGCTCTGTCAAATGCTCCAATAGAGGAGTGTTTTGGTGCTTTTTGTGTTTGGTTTGGTTTGTTTTGTTTTGTTCTGCATATTGGTTTCTCACCAACTTGGAGCTTCGAGTGTGTGCTACCAGATGATTTGGTGTACATCTAAGTGCTAACCTAGTTGGGATCTGTATGTTTCACTGTGATGCTTTTTTGCACCCTCTTTCTTTATTGATGTATGTTTTCATACTCATTATGTTTATCCATCAATAAAGCTTCTTTTTTGCTGATCAAAAAAAATAAATAATGGTTATAGAGTCCTTTTATAGTTCAAATTAGCCTCTTGTTTTTGCTCTATTGCTAGAGCATGGTTATTGACAATTTTGCCAATTGTACTTGATTTTTTCCTTGAAACCCCATTTTAGCAAGCACCTTGACCACTGATGGTTGAATCTCGAATTTGCTCTCTATGTGGCTGCTACGTGGCCAACTAACTTTTATTTTAATCGTGTTTTGATTTAACAACTAATTAAGAATATTGAATAACTTTCAGCACTATATTTTTTAAGAATTGTTGAACTGATTTAATATCTCTCTTCTTTATCTATTTAATTAAGTAATGAAATGGAATTATGACTGCCTCATCATCGATTGGTCCCATTATTCTTGCAGCGCCATTATCATATCTTGTGTCTTCCACATCATCAATCCTTTGCCACGTGGTTATTTGATTAATCTCCTTCTGCTGCCTCGCGAAGTTTCTGCTATGTCATCAGAACTTCGTAACCTTAGGCCCTATCAACATTTCAGAGTTTATTGCCATCCTATCATTTGTTCGTGAAGTTCTACATGATATCTACAATGACCATAAATTATTGTATCATGGTCCAAAACTTTTTTGAGTTCCCGCACTATGGTTCAAGTTGAATGTCGATTTCTACACATTCTAGGCAGAATGTCCGTTTCTGCGCAAATGAACAATCTTAACAAGTCTAAATCAAATTATACTCCTCCAAAATGAAGATACAACCACCCCAAAGACTCCCATAACAAAAAATAAATTAATTAAATACACACTCTAATGACTTAAGGAACAAAAGTGTTACAAGATGTATTTCATGGGTCTTGAGACCTGCAAGTTTGTTCTTCGAGCGCAGTTGTCGTAATCTATAGGACATTGATGCCTTTCTCTCATGCATATATACTCGTACAAAGGATGATTTTATAGGTCTTAAAGTGTGAAGTACATTTTGCACATCTCAGGACATGTGTGGGGGATTTTCTATGTCTTTCAGCATTTCTCTATTAGCTGAGAAAGTTCTAGAAACCAAAAATTGAGAGAAGAGTACCCTATTTGGTTGTTTGACTTGTCAGTCATGATGGTGATGTCTATTTGTTGAATTGTACCTTGATCTTTGTGGATAGATGCCAAGATGTTCCATTCAGAAACCAGGACTGATTCCTAGATAGGGAAACAATTTTGAAGGTGATTCTTGAGGTGTCCATGTTCCTTTCTAGGATTTTTCGATGTTGATATTCATTCTACTAAATTCTTTCCCAATTTGGAAGATTTCTTCTAAGGACTTGCTTTTGTTTTGATACAAGCGGACTTTTTCGAAAAGGCGTTGAGCATTGACTTTGAAGAGCCAGCTGATGATTCTGGGGCATTTACTATGCCTTGGAATGGTTTGGTGTTCTCATATTAGGTTGGAGTAATCCATATGAAACCATTATTGGATTTGTGATAATTGGGATAATGACATTTGAAATTGGTTGAGATAACTTTTTCTAATCAAACGAGCGCCATGTTCAATGTAAAGTAGATTGTTTTCAATTAGGTAAGGCTTTCACCCAGTTGATTTGAGATAGTGTGCCATGGAAAGACACTCCTTATATATGATAGTTTTCCCTACGAATGTGACAAAATTAGGAAATGTACCTTAGACTTAGATCAAGTTGCTTGGGTAATATCATACCTTCGAAATGCTATTATTAAAGTGGAGGGAAAATTGCATTGGAGATCCTTATATTTTGGTTATAGTGCCAATTTGGTCCATACACTTTCAATTGGCTCAATTTTGGCCAATAATTTTAGATTTTGTATCAATTTGGTTTAATTGATAATGTCATTTTTTTTTTAATTTTTAAACGAAAAATAATTACTAAATTGGTTGAGATTAACTCATTGAGTTAAATAAATTTCTAATTTTGCCTTTAAAAATATGACACGTCACTTATGTACGTATTTTTCATAAAAAAAAATGCTAAGAGTTTAATCAATTGGACTAAGTTGAGACAATATCATCAATTCAAAGTCAAAATCGTGGTAATTCAAATTAGAGTAACCAAAATGACACAATGATCAAAGTATAAGGACTACTGTCATAATTTGTCCTAAAGTAAAAATAGAGACAAAACAGGTGGGGATTGCTAAGGGATTTATATGACATAGAAAGAGATTGCTAAATAGTCGATCGCCAACAAATGGGATGGATGCATGCCAAAACATGGTTTTAACTCCAGATTAGAGTGATCGCTTGGGGATCGATCGTTCTAGAGAGAATAATCCTAATTTGACCTATTTTAGTTTTCTAATCAAAAGACCCTAATACATTTGTTGGGTGTAAGCCTCATAATTTTTTAGCAACCTAACAGTTTTTTAGTGTTCTTCAATCTTTACCCCAATAGTTTTTTAGTGTTCTTCAATCTTTACTTAGGCAAATTTCTCTTGAGCACTTTTATAAAAATCTTCACCCTTTGCATTGAATGACAATGCATCACCATGATATCTCTTTGCCGTTTGTGTGAATAGATCTATCGTTGTATGGAGATTGAGGCAAGGGGCTTTGTGGTGATCTAGAAACTCAAAGGAGGTTGATCGGATCAAGTAGAGTCTGTGGAGTGTGGAAAACAGATTGGAGTTCTAAATTTTTCAGCATAATTCCCATCTTAACTAATGCAAATTACACAAGATAAAAGAAAATTAACCAACGACACATGGAGATCTTGTCTATCAATTTTAGTGAAGTAAATGCAAATGAGATCTAAATCAGAAAAGAGTAATTAGGTATAGAAATGTGATACCAGAGGACTAAAGTGACATTAATGTCTAAACTAAG
The DNA here is from genome assembly GCA_025200525.1 of Camellia lanceoleosa. NCBI lineage: Eukaryota > Viridiplantae > Streptophyta > Magnoliopsida > Ericales > Theaceae > Camellia > Camellia lanceoleosa. The sequence goes on along the minus strand of CM045759.1, from coordinate 145,128,111 downwards.
GCGATCGGCTCTAATTATACAAACCAAAATCTCCCTTTGATTGATCAATCTCACAAAAACAATGTATTTTTTTTCTTGAATTTGTAGATATAGAAGCAATCTCTTTTGCAAAGTGAATACACAATAGCATATATATATATATAGATAACACAAACTTATGACATCAAATCAAAGTGGCGCAGCGGAAGCGTGGTAGGCCCATAACCCACAGGTCCCAGGATCGAAACCTGGCTTTGATAAAAAAAAAAATTTCTTCTTCTTCTCCCACCAAATAGAAATTCGTAAATTTGTTTTTCACTTTTGTTTTTTGTTTTTGAAACTATCCAACTCCATATCTTCATCTCCCAATATTCCTCCAAACTTTTCTTGTAGGTGTCAATTTGGACCATATCGATGACCTGAACCTTTTACCTCGTAAGTCTTGTATTAAAAGTCATTTATGTTAAAAAAAAAAATTTCATCAGACATTTATAATAAATAAATAAATAAATCTTATTTTATTTTACAAAATAAACCATAAAGATGATACGAAACCCAGTTAGGCAAAATGAATCAGAACAGAAGCCAACAAAATGAAAGCAAAACAAAAAGATGAAAAATATGATTTATAGACATCTAGCTTTACTTCTTTTTTTATTTTTATTTATTTATTTATTTTGTCTAGAAACCTCACAAAGATGTGAAAAGGGGTGTATATTGTTGTTTTATGTAGACACCCCATTTTTGACCGTCCTCAAGACTTGGACGTCACCGTTTGAACACTCGGTGATTATCCATGTTTGTGTTCGTTTGGAGTTCCCGGAGGTCTCGGCTACGCGCCCTACCTCAGGATCCCCGAACTCGACCGTTCTGTGTCTGGTTTTGCACCAAACACCTGTGTTTTTTCCTTGAAGGGCAGGGAATGGCTTGTTGGCCATCCCCACACACCACCGGCCCTTCCCTACCATCACCGGCCGCATATGTGTACCGCCGGCACTGTTTTGTTAAAATATTTGGCCGGTCGGCACTATATGTTGCCGACCGGCACATTTTTGTGCCGGTGATTTCTTTGGCTGGCCGGCGTGCACCCTTTGCACCCCTGAGACATGGTGCATGCCAGCTGTGCCAGCTGGAATGCACCATCACTCATCCCCGTGCATGGGAGTGACCCCTTTGCACCTTTGAACCCCCAAACCTTCTAGAAGGTTGACCCTTTTGCTCAAGCTTCTTGGAGAAGCTTGGACAGCTGTCTTAGCTTCTCCAAGAAGCCAAGACCCTTTTGCACCCTTTGCCCCTTTTAGTTAGCTTCTTAGAGAAGCCTTGAGCCTTGATTTGTGCCTATATAAACACCATCTCTCTCCCTTTAATAGGGGTTGGCCATTTTTGATCAAAAACCAGAGCTTGTGTATCTATATATCTACCATATATCTCTCTCTCTCTACATTTTCCCTCTCTCTCCTTTTGTGTGTGTGTTTTTAGGCCTCAAAGTGTGGTTTTACCTTACTTTTGCACCAATACACACACCATTACACCTTAGCTCGAGATTGGGAGACTTGGAGGGTTGTTTGTTGAGTTTTTGGACTGGTTTTGATCAATAGAGGAGGGCTGCACCACCTGTTCTTCAAGTGTTCTTCAAGGGTGAGCACTTTACTTTAGATTCCCCATTTTTGCAACAAGTTTTTACCTATCTTGCCTTGTGTTTTGAACTTTGTGTATAACTGAAAAAAGTCTTAGATTTTCTTGCTTTTGAACTTTCATTAAGGTCATTTTGTGGTTTGAGTGCAAACTCACCCTTTTAGGCCTTATTTTGGCCTATTTGGTGTCTTTACTTTGAGCCTTATTTGCCTTGTTGTTTTGGGTCCTTTCACCACTGAAAACCAGTGGGTTTTTAGTGATAAAAAAAAGGTGGTTTGAAGTCTTGTATAGGGGAGGGACATCCCTCTCCCCTTTGTCCCTCTTTTGCCTTTGTCTTTGGCTTAAAAGGGAACATGCATGCTTGCTTGTTTTTGGCGCCTTTTCAGAGTTTTTTTGGATGTTTTGGAACATGTTACATCTCTATCTAATGGTGGTTTTGTGGTCCTTAACATGCTTTGTATACTTGCTTTGTAATCCTCCATTTTGCCTAGAAATGTGCCATGTGTTTAGCCTTGTATATCCTCATGTTTTGGCTTGACTTATTGAAGCTTTTGGCCATGATTTGTCTTATTTTAGGTCTGTTGGCCACTGGTTTTACCATTTTTGGCGTGCTTAATGTAGTTGTTTTGCATTGTTGCTTGTAAGCCTTGAGGATATGATCCATGTATATGCATTGGATAGGTTATTTAGATGATTTGAAATCATTTAATAGGTTATTTCAGTCCCTATACCATGTTTATATGTCCCCATTTGTCATGCCTTTCATGCTTTAAAACATTGGTCTTTTATGTCTAGGAATGGACATTACGCATGCTTGCATATTTAAGGCATTTGGGACTACCATGTCAAAGGTGTGTGTGTGTGTATTTTTGTATGCTAGAAATCTGTTTTTGGCGGCCTAATACATACTATGAATGGTCATGTTGGTGGTAGTGAAAAGCCCCCCTTGTTTATGCCTTGGTTTTGGGCACATTTGCTTGCATGTTTGCATGAGTATTGGTCCATCATTTTGGGCATTTTTTGCCACTGTTTTGGGGAGGTTTGAGGTCTGTCCCATTATGGTTTAAGTCTACTATTGCATGCTTGAATCATGTTTGTTGCATGCTTGATTAGCAAAGCCTTGTTATATACTAGTTCTTTTACAAGAATTGTCCATGTTTGCATTATACTTTGCATCTTGCATGCCTAGTATTGCACACTTGCCATAACATGTTGCATTGCATTTGGTATGTCTTGCACTTCATGTCATGTTGCATCATTTGAGCCATGTTGTATACATGCATTCCATGTCTTGGTTTGGGGTGTCAAACCAAGTATAAGGGTTGAGAGGAGTTCACACTACAAGTGGTGCAACTTGTCTCAACTCTTGGTCACTAAGGCCCTTGATCTATACATGATAGGGACTTGGTCTCATTTGTGTGTTGCATGCATATTGACATTGAAATGCAATTTTGGTTCCTTAGGCTATCATGCACCAAGATGCATAATTGATGGCCCAAGAATCAAGGGCCATGCTTTCTTGAGTCCCATGCATGATAGGAAGCATTGGCCATGCTTACATATGCTCAAAATCCCATACCATGCCTTTCATTCTGGTTGTCAAAACTGTCTCTCAGAATTTTATGCCGACCGGCAGTATAGAGTGTTGACCAGCACTATATGGGTGGCCGATAACCTCCTAAGAAGCCGATGGAAATTTTAGCTGGCCGGTGGGCACTTCCTCCAGCCGGTGGTGTACAACAGCATGCAAGGGAGGTGTTTTGGGACTTTGGCAATTTTTGGAGAGACAGGGCAGTAAGAACAGAGGCGACAGTGGTATGGTGTGGGTTTTCCCGGGCGAGTCAGATCCGAGCATGCATCATTCGCGCATCCCGAGGCGGGGGGTTGTGGCCTCCTTCCTTTTTGCATTCATTTACTAAGTAATTAGAAATTTTGTAATAATTTATTTATTCATTATTCGGACTGTATATTCTTCTGGTCCCTCCGAATGAGGGCATATTTGTAATAAGTGTGCGTGAGTGTGTGTATGTCTTCCAATCCCCATTTCTTTCTTCCCTTTTATTTACACGCCATTTATGGTAGATTAGGGCATATTTAAATTAGCATACTGATGATAGCATGCGTGCATCCATACATTTGTCTTACATGCAATTTCGGTACATCACGCTTAATCGCATTGTATTTCAATTTCCAAATTGAATACTTGTTACTCGTAGCATTTCACATGCCATGCTTAGGATAGCCGAGACTGTCTAGATTACACCATTGCATGCAATGCATTAGTCACTCTAACATGAACTAGGGCATGCATGTTTGCTAACTAGTTTATTTTTTTCGGCACGGAGTACTAGGTGAGTTTTTACGCTTTAGCATCTCGCATGCGTGTGAATGTTAACATGATAGTAGGCTTACCATGCGGCTAGCTGCTTATGTGATATAAACTGTTTGAATGCCTGTGGGTGGAGGTTGGATTGCTTGAGTTGGAAAAACTCGTTGAAATCCGTGTTTTAGCCTACTTGCGAGTAGCAAATTCCGAAACACTTTCAAAACGAACGGATATGCAATGCTTGTTTCCAAATTAGGCAATCTGGTCTATACTTGTTTGCTGCGCGCATAACATAGTAATTCTAGGCTAATAACCGGAATACGAACACGTAATGTTTTCAAAATCGGATATCACGGTTAGTAGAGGCCGGTCTTCGGACCGAGCGAAAGGGGGTGCTCATAGCTGACCTTCCCCGATCGTACCCAAGCTCCTGAGCCAAGACAACTTTGGTGATGACGGACACGTGGCCTTCGACACCGAGTCAGGGTTTCCTAAATTTCCCATTTTAAAAAATATTTAGGTGGCGACTCTGTATCTGGCAAAGCAGTCCATGTTTGGCACTTCTTTTCAAAAAAATCTGTTTTCTCAAACGATTTGCCAGAGTTGGACTCTTCGGTTCAGATTACGAACCGCAACAAACACAAATTGAGTCCGAACTGTAACCAGTGAGTTTCCTCGCGGACCTGTTACATTTTATTATTATTATTTTTATTTCAGTTGCTAGAAATATTGTAAATAAAAAAAGCACCCACCCATTGCCAACCTTTCTGGCAATCATTCAAATGCAAGGAAACTTTTGAACTTCGAATATAAAGATATTACAGTACAATTGATTTATGCTTTCTTTCTTTCTTTCTTTGTGGTCCCATCTTGTGTTCAAAAGTCAAAAAGATTTACAATAATGATAAAGACCTCACAAAATATAACTCTCACAATCTTCAAAATGATCTGAATAATTCATACTCCTATTAGAGATAGGGAAAGAAAAAAAAATCATAACACATCAATAGTCAATACATCAATGGAGGTCGTGGAGGTCCCAAACATTTTCCAAAAAGATGTGACTCGGCCTACTGTGGCAGACGAAACCTACTAACATCTTTTTTTGCAAAAGTCTAGGAATTAAAAAAAGGGTCTGGATGGTTTCCAATTCCAAATTAGAATGAATTGCTCAGTTTGGCTCATTAAGTCTAACTTTGGGTCTCGTTTCAATAATTCAAACTGTTTACATTTTAAAATTCGTCAAGTACATCATCCCTGCAAAAAATCAAATTGATTAGATAACGAAAACCATATGTTTGATCAATTTTGTATGAAATGTTTATTTTCTCACCGTCAATTTTTCTTTCATATAAAACTGATTCGAACATGTGGTTGCCGTTATTCGATCAATTTGATTTTTTGGATGGATAATGTTCTCGATGAATCCCAAAATGTGAGCGGTTCAGATTATCAAAATGGACCCAATAGGCCGGACAACACCTCTCCAGTCCAAAATCGGACCAGAGAGAAACCAGTCCCTTAAAAAAAGTTCAAAAATTTACCATGATTTTTTATCTGTGGTGTATATTTAAGCTTTGTATTGTGAGACTAAAACCTTAGTAAATCTTTTAACTATTAATTTTAAATTTTGAATAATTCCTAAATATATTTTTTTTCTATGTTTGTGTAGTATTATTACTGATCTTTTTTCTTCGCTCTGCATTCAACATAGCTAATCATTATTGACTTGTGATTGAATAACATGCATGATAATTTTTGTTCCTTTCCATTTTGCATTATTGGAGGATTCACGTTTGAGTTTACTTTAGAAGCTTAGCTATACGTATTGCTAATTAGTTATGATATTTATTTTTTATTTTTATGTTTTTTTTGGTCAGTTGAAAGGATATAGTTCAGAGTGTCTAGAAAAGTGTCAAATTTTAGCTACAACCCTTTCCTCTCTCTTTCATAATGGAACTCACAAAGTAGCAATAAAGCAACATCCTTAAAATTTAATATTTTCACACTACAACACTGTCAAAATTTGATTTATGATAATTTATTTCAGCATTAGAAATGTTCTGTGACTTGAAATGCAGATATTGGTCTATCACCGTCATAGATATATTTGCATTTCATGTAGAATATATATATATATATATATATTTTATCACAATCATGTTTTCAAAGTGTACCAAGTCTGGTGTTTTTACAGTAGTGTACCAAGTCTGGTGTTTTTACAGTAGATGAGTATTAAATTGGTCTTAGGAAGTTTTGTTTTCTTGTTTTTGGCATAAATTGTTGAGTTTGCACATTTCCGAAGGCAAGGGATTGCTAAGCTACTGATAGGGATTGATCCTGAGCAAGGGATTGCTAAGGGATTGATCCTTAGTGCATTTGGATTTTTTTGACATAGGTGTGTACTTGTGCAATATGGGTCACCACCATTGCCGTTGCCGTCCACCCACCACCACCGCTGCTACTGTCGTCATCACCTACTTTTTTTTTTTTATCAGCAAAGAAAAATTCCATTAAAAACATGAAATTTCAGGAACAAGGAAAAAAAAACGCAATGAGAGTGTCATGGCCCGAACCCGCCCCTAAAGGTTAAGGACATAACCGGCCAGTAATCCTGGGATTACTTACGGCCTCCGTACAAATCAGACATAACTCATCAGAGTAAAGGGGCCAAACGGAAGTAAAAATTTAAAACTTTGTCCATAGAGCGGTGCTTATATGCACGTCAAACAGACCAAACTCATATGCGTTAATAACCCACCTCAAAGTATATTAACATAAACTTCTTTACAACAGGATCGTCTAAACTGAGCCAACCCACAACACACTACATACAAATGCACACAAACCCTTGCCAACAAAACAAAGTATAGTTACATAGCAAAATGGCAAGGACGGGTCTCGCACGTGAGACACGAGGGCTGACTCTCCAAAATCTGGGTTGTTCTACACAGGCTTCATCGAGGCCGGTCTGACCTCCTTGGCTCACCTACAAAGACATGAATGAGTGTGAGCGATAGCCCATGAATAATATCAATTATAGAACTTATGCGACAAGGCGAGAACAACGTCTTCCAAGCGCCTTGGGCCCAATTCATAATTTTAACAGATACATATAACTATACGAAGTTTCAAGTTAAGTGACCGTAGTTCCAAAACATTCTCGCCCTTGGCCCATTTAGATTTCCATTCATGTCAAAAAGCGGCCTTCGCCCATCATTTATATGTCAAAACGGCCTTCGGCCCATTCATTTATGTCAAAACGGCCTTCGGCCCACTCATTTCTATCAAAACGGCCTTCGGCCCATTCATTTATGTCAAAACGGCCTTCGGCCCATTCATTTATGTCAAAACGGCCTGTGGCCCACTCATTCATGTCAGAACGGCCTTTGGCCTGTACATTCGTATCAAAACGACCTTTGGTCCATTCATGTTCATCAAAACGACCTTTGGTCCATTCATGCTTAACAAAACGACCTTTGGTACATTTATGCTTATCAAAACGACCTTGGGTCCACTTATTTATTCATATCAGACTTACGTCCATGATCGCAATTAGCAATTCATAAAGCTTTAAAGGGAGTACACATTTGGACATTCACAAGCATTCAAATATCGATATTACTCACAGTGATCGGCTTGTGTAGTTGCCCGGGAGCTCGACCCTACATATCATGTAACACATGTGAGTCACAATTTGTTCATTCCGTTCATTAATTCATACATTCCTCTTTAGGCTTCAATTTTAACTCTTTAACTCAATCACAATGCTCAATGCATGCCTAAGAGTGCTTGCAAGTGAAAGAGAACGGAAAACAGAACATAAGATGCAAAACAGATTTCGAAATAGGGTCCCCGCCGGCGTGGACTTCTTCAGCGGACCCTTGGTCTGCAAAAATCGTTGCCTACAATTCCGCTGAAGGCGAAATCGGCCGCCGAGCGACCTTTTCGCTTACATAGCTCCCCGCTCAAGCGTTAACTTCGCCGGGAACCAGTTCTGCAGAAATGCTTTGGGAGCTCGATTTCGCTCGAAGCTGGTCTCCGCTTCGAAGGGACTCAAATTTCTGGAAAATCCAGAATATGTTCTTGAGCTTCAAATCAATTTCCCAGCTACCATTCTTGCATGCAAAGGCTCAAATCTCAAATATAATCATGCTAACATGGTACCAATTCCAATTTACAACGTTAGAAAGCTAAATTTCTCAAAATAAATACATGCATGGCTCAAATTGCACCAAACCCATTACTAACACAACCATTTCATGCATTCAACTCTTGTACTCTTATAATCTGCACATGCATGTGGTACATTATTCTCAATCTCAACTTATGTGATAAAGAGATGGTCAAGAACATGTTCTTCAACTAAAAACTCACATAGATCATGCATTTGGTGCTCAAATATGAACATTCAAAGCAATTACATACATGCATGTAAACATTGACCTTCAATCCAACACATACAATTCAAATTCCTTTCAATTCTCACTCTTGACCATAGATCAACTTTGAATACACAAAATTTGCCCATTAAACTCATGGATTACTCACCAAGGAGCTTGATTCTCACAATCTATGATCAAATCTTGAATAATCTTCAAGGTTCCCAAGCTTTAAGTTAAAATTTGCACTCCTCCCCTTTCTCTCACTAGGGCGGATCTCCCTCTCTCAATGGTATAACTCAGATTTTTGAGTTCAATAGAGTGAAAGGGAAGTAAGTGTTAATGCCCAACAAGCCCCACTAAATCAATATAATAATAATAAAGTAATTGGGCTCCAATTGATCAATTTAATCGGTTTAAATTGCCTGAATAAATTTTCAATTAAATTTCACCGTAGGCTCTAAAAATTACGCCAATCATAATGGCGTAATCAATTTTGGGTTCTGGCCGATAAGGCCCTCAATTTAATTTTCAAAGCAGATTGCTCAAACAGATATTCCTACGGTGAAGATAAAAATCCAAAATCACATATATTCTCATAATGGCACATAAAATCATGCTAAACACATAATCATACTCAAATTAAGGACCAATTTAGCATATTACGGAATGGGTATCACAGTCTTTCCCTTTAGGAAGTTTGGTCCTCCAAACTTAATTTACCTTCGTCGGAAACAAATGTGGGTAGCTCACAAGATTTCCTCCTCTTTTTCCCATGTAGCATCCGTCCCATAGTGTTCTTTCCATTCTACTTTCACCATGGGGATGGACTTACTACTCAACTGTTTCACTTGCTCGTCTACAACTGCTCCGCCATTCAAAGATATTCCATATTTTCATCAATAGCAACCCGTGATAATCAATCATATGAAACGGGTCTCGAGGTAACCCTCAACATCGACATGAAACACATTATGGATCTTTCGAATCCGTGCAAGGCAACTCTATAAGCAATCGGGCCAACTCTCTCAGAACTGAACGGCCCGATGTAACGGGCGACAACTTGCCCTTTTTCCCAAATCTGACTTGGCCTTTCATCGGAGAAACACGGATGAACACATGGTCACCAACCTCATACTCAAGAGGTCTTCTCCGAACGTCTGATAATTCTTTTGCCGGTCCCGAGTCTGTTTTTTGAGCCTTTGGCGAATGGTCTTGATTTTCTCAGAAGTGTCTGGCACAATTTCTGGCCCAAGCAAAGCTCTATCCCCGACCTCTGTCCAACAAATAGGTGATCTACACCTCCTACCATACAAAGCCTCGTATGGTGCCATACCGATGCTGGAGTGGAAGCTATTATTATAAGCAAATTCTGCAAGTGGCAAATAATCTTCCCAACTCCCCTGAAAATCCAAAGCACACATGCGAAGCATATCCTCCAAGGTTTGTATCGTTCGTTCTGATTGCCCATCTGTTTGTGGGTGGAATGCAGTACTGAACCTTAGTTCTGTTCCCATAGCTTCCTGCAAACTCTTCCACAATCTAGATACAAATTTCGGATCTCTATCCGATACAATAGACACTGGAACTCCGTGTAAACGGACAATTTCGTCAACATAAATGGTTGCCAATCTATAAGCCGTAAATGTAGTTTTGACAGGCAGAAAATGTGCAGATTTAGTTAGTCTATCAACTATGACCCAAACAGAATCCATACCTTGTGAAGTCCGGGGTAAGCCAATGACAAAATCCATAGCCACATGTTCCCACTTCCACTTGGGAATAGGGAGAGGTTGAAGTAGACCGCCTGGTTTCTGATGTTCAGCCTTAACTTGCTGACATTGAAGACACTTGCACACATATTCTGCAATCTCTTTCTTCATTTTAGGCCACCAATAGGTTTGTTTCAAATCCTGGTACATTTTATTGTTGCCAGGGTGCATAGCAAATACAGATCTGTGGGCTTCATCTAAGACACTCTTCTTTAGTTCTGGGATATCGGGGACACACATTCTGTTTCAGAATCTCAACGTTTCATTCTCGATGCTAAATTCTGCTTTTGGACTCGCCTCAAATTCGTTGATTACTTTTCTGAGGAATTCATCCTCTTCGCTTCGCTTGATCTCCTCAATAATTGCCGGCTCATTGTAATAGCGACTATCAATCCGCCTGCTCACATACCACTACCTCAATTTCAGACTTCTCAAAATCTTGCAAGATTTCATACATTGATAAGCAAACAAGCCATACCCCTGTTGATTTTACGCTCAAGGCATCAAGAATCGTATTGGCTTTCCCGGGGTGGTACTGAATCTCAAGATCATAGTCTTTTATCAATTCCAGCCATCTTCTCTGACGCATATTCAGCTCTTTCTGCGTGAAGAAGTATTTTAGGCTCTTATGATCCGTGTAGACTTCGCATTTTGCCCCATACAAATAATGCCGCCAGATTTTCAAGGCAAAAACAACTGCGGCTAATTCCAGGTCGTGCGTCGGATAATTCTTCTCATGTGGCCTCAACTGTCGAGAGGCGTAAGCAATAACCTTTCCGTTCTGCATTAACACACAACCCAAACCCTTATAAGATGCGTCACTGAAAATTACAAAATTTTCCGTACCTGAAGGTAGTGTCAAAATTGGTGCGGTGGTCAATCTTGTTTTCAGTTCTTGAAAAGCAAGTTCCCTTTCATCATTCCATTCAAACAGTTGCCCTTTACGTGTCAGTTGGGTAAGAGGCACAGCTAGTTTCGAAAAATCCTTCACAAACCTCCTGTAGTACCCAGCTAAGCCCATGAAGCTACGGACCTCTGTCACATTAGTTGGTGTAGGCCAATTCACAATTGCCTCTATTTTCTGTGGGTCCACTGAAATTCCTTCCTTGTTAATCACATGTCCTAAGAAAACAACTTCATCCAACCAAAACTCGTATTTCTTTAGTTTAGCAAATAATTTTCTTTCCCGAAGTATTTGTAAAACAGTCCTCAAGTGATGTTCATGCTCAAGTCTATCTTTAGAGTATATCAAAATATCATCAATGAAGACTACAACAAACTCATCAAGGTAGGTTTTAAAAATTCTATTCATCAAGTCCATAAATGCTGTCGGAGCATTAGTCACTCCAAACGGCATAACAAGAAACTCAAAATGACCATACCTCGTTCTGAACGCTGTTTTCTTCACATCCTCTGCCTTAACCTTCGGTGATGATACGGGATCTCAAATCAATCTTAGAAAACACTGTGATCCCCAGAATCGTCAAATAAATCATCAATACGGGGAAGGGGTATTTGTTCTTACCGTTACCTTATTCAATTCGATAGTCGATGCATAGGCGCAAGGTACCATCCTTCTTTTTCACAAATAACACCGGGCGCCCCAAAGGTAATCTTGGTCGGATAAACCCCTTATCAAGCAGGTCTTGCAACTGTTCTTTCAATTCCTTCATTTCAGCAGTAGCTATTCTGTAGGGAGTCTTAGAAATTGGTGGGTGCACGCGATCTCAATAGTAAACTCTATCTCCTGTCTACCAATTCCCTGGTAATTCATTTGGAAACACATCCGAATTCTCTCACAATGGGAATATCGTTCAATTCAACATTCACAGTTGTTCACCAATACATAACACAAATAACCCTGGCACCCCTTCCTGATCAATTTACATGCTTTCATTGCAGATATCAAGTATGGTGGAGGCACTACCCCATTTCCCACAAACACAATCTCTTTCTGTTCTGGTGGTTTAAACACAACCCTCTTCATTACACAATCTATAGTGGCACAGTATTTGGTCAACCAATCCATGCCCAAAATTACATCGAAGTGTCTAAAGTTTAAGGGCAAAAAATCTACATATAGGGTAGCATCCTCAATATGCAGGTCACAAAACCGATATATATAGTCACATAACACAGATTCCCCCGATGGAGCAGACACACATAACAAATATGGCAATAATTCTAGGGGTCTTTTCAGTCTAGGTGCAAATGCATATGTCACAAAAGAGTGTGTTTATCCAGAATCAATTAATACAAAGGCATCCTGATTACATATTGAAATAGTACCTGAGACAACGGCATTGGCATTCCGTGTATCGCCCGGAACAAGCGCAAAAACTCTCCCCTGTCTCACTGTATCCCCGGTGATAGCGGTTCTCCTGATTTCCGGCCGGGATCGATCGATGGAACTAGCTACAATCTTTCCACCATTTTGATTACACTCTCGGGCTATATGCCCTTGTTTCCCACTTGACTGCAGTAACAAACCCCACGGTGCCTTTTGCTCTGAGATATTGCACATGGGAGCCGTGTCTCGGGAAGAATTTGAAGTAGTGGAGGAACCCGTGTTTTGCTTTTTGAAATTTCTTCTTGAAAAGAAGCCTTGCCTTTTGTTACCCTTCCATTCTCGACGGCGTTGGTTTAGCTTGTCTAGCTATATTAGCCTCGGATATGATGGCCTGTCAAGCACCCCAATATAGGTTTCGACTTTAGGACATTCACCCTCTCTAGGATGTCATCATGAGTCCACCTTGAAATGTCTTGCTTTCTTGTAGTGCGTAGGATTACATGTGGTGCAAACCTGGCCAACTCAGTGAACTTGGCCTCATACTCAGCCACTGTCATGCCATTTTGCTTAAGTTCCATGAACTCTGCCACTTTCCTATCCCGGACACACTGCGGGAAGTACTTATCATAAAAGATTTCCAGAAACTTTGCCCAGTCAACATCCTTATGATTTTCTCGCATCAATATCCACCATCTCCTCGCTTCGTCTTCTAGCATAAAAGTGGCTAGAAGCACTTTATGAGTCTCTGAACAGGGGAACACTTCAAATAATTTCTCAATGCCGAGGACCCATGCTTCGGCCTTCAACGGATCCAATCTCCCGTGGAACTGTGGTAGTTTCATTTTCTTGAATTCCTTGGTGAGAGCTATAATTCGGTCATCATTCTGATTATCGGGCACGGGTGGTGCCTGAGGTTGAGGTGGAGGTGGCGGGGGTGGTTGTTGCCACTGTTCATGCCACTGTTGTTGCCACTCCTGTTGCTGTCTCAGTGTTTCTGCCATCTCTTGGATCAATCTTTCCATTCTGTCCATCCTGGCAGTAGAGGACTCCTCTAGCTCATCACCTCTTGTTCTCACCATCTGATTAAACTTGCATTATTTCTCATACAAAATACACTCAAGTATGCACATATATTCGGATAATTTGTAATGCAAGCAATTTACAACTTCTAGCACACAATTAAGCATATCATCAATGCTTCCAAATTCATATTTGTTACATGAATGCATCCTAGATCTCATCTAGACACTTAGTGCTCTTTTTGGACAAGTGTGTGAGTTATTAACTCGTGCTCTGATACCACTCTGTCATGGCCCGAACCCGCCCCTAAGGGTTAAGGACATAACCGGCCAGTAATCCTGGGATTACTTACGGCCTCCGTACAAATCAGACATAACTCATCAGAGTAAAGGGGCCAAACGGAAGTAAAAATTTAAAACTTTGTCCATAGAGCGGTGCTTATATGCACGTCAAACAGACCAAACTCATATGCGTTAATAACCCACCTCAAAGTATATTAACATAAACTTCTTTACAACAGGATCGTCTAAACTGAGCCAACCCACAACACACTACATACAAATGTACACAAACCCTTGCCAACAAAACAAAGTATAGTTACATAGCAAAATGGCAAGGACGGGTCTCGCACGTGAGACACGAGGGCTGACTCTCCAAAATCTGGGTTGTTCTACACAGGCTTCACTGAGGCTGGGTCTGGACCTCCCTTGGCTCACCTACAAAGACATGAATGAGTGTGAGCGATAGCCCAGTGAATAATATCAATTATAGAACTTATGCGACAAGGCGTAGAACAACGTCTTCCAAACGGCCTTGGGCCCAATTCATAATTTTAACAGATACATATAACTATACGAAGTTTCAAGTTAAGTGACCGTAGTTCCAAACATTCTGGCCCTTGGCCCATTTAGATTTCCATTCATGTCAAAACGGCCTTCGGCCCGATCATTTATGTCAAAACGGCCTTCGGCCCATTCGTTTATGTCAAAACGGCCTTCGGCCCATTCCTTTATGTCAAAACGGCCTTCGGCCCATTCATTTATGTCAAAACGGCCTTCGGCCCATTCATTTATGTCAAAACGGCCTTCGGCCCACTCATTTCTATCAAAACGGCCTTCGGCCCATTCATTTATGTCAAAACGGCCTTCGGCCCATTCATTTATGTCAAAACGACCTGTGGCCCACTCATTCATGTCAGAACGGCCTTTGGCCTGTACATTCGTATCAAAACGACCTTTGGTCCATTCATGTTCATCAAAACGACCTTTGGTCCATTCATGCTTAACAAAACGACCTTTGGTCCATTTATGCTTATCAAAACGACCTTGGGTCCACTTATTTATTCATATCAGACTTACGTCCATGATCGCAATTAGCAATTCATAAAGCTTTAAAGGGAGTAAACATTTGGACATTCACAAGCATTCAAATATCGATATTACTCACAGTGATCGGCTTGTGTAGTTGCCCGGGAGCTCGACCCTACATATCATGTAACACATGTGAGTCACAATTTGTTCATTCCGTTCATTAATTCATACATTCCTCTTTAGGCTTCAATTTTAACTCTTTAACTCAATCACAATGCTCAATGCATGCCTAAGAGTGCTTGCAAGTGAAAGAGAACGGAAAACAGAACATAAGATGCAAAAACAGGATTTCAGAAAATAGGGTCCCCGCTCGAGCGTGGACTTCCCCGCTCGAGCGGACCCTTGGGTCTGCAAAAGTACTGGTTGCCTACAATTCCCGCTCGAGCGCGAAATCGGCCGCTCGAGCGGACCTTCTGCCTACATAGCTCCCCGCTCGAGCGTCAACTTCGCCGGCGGGGAACAGTCTGCAGAAAATCTTTGGGAGCTCGATTTCTCGCTCGGCGTCGGTCTCCCAGCCGGGACTCAAATTTCTGGAAAATCCAGAATATGTTCTTGAGCTTCAAATCAATTTCCCAGCTACCATTCTTGCATGCAAAGGCTCAAATCTCAAATATAATCATGCTAACATGGTACCAATTCCAATTTACAACGTTAGAAAGCTCAATTTCTCAAAATAAATACATGCATGGCTCAAATTGCACCAAACCCATTACTAACACAACCATTTCATGCATTCAACTCTTGTACTCTTATAATCTGCACATGCATGTGGTACATTATTCTCAATCTCAACTTATGTGATAAAGAGATGGTCAAGAACATGTTCTTCAACTAAAAACTCACATAGATCATGCATTTGGTGCTCAAATATGAACATTCAAAGCAATTACATACATGCATGTAAACATTGACCTTCAATCCAACACATACAATTCAAATTCCTTTCAATTCTCACTCTTGACCATAGATCAACTTTGAATACACAAAATTTGCCCATTAAACTCATGGATTACTCACCAAGGAGCTTGATTCTCACAATCTATGATCAAATCTTGAATAATCTTCAAGGTTCCCAAGCTTTAAGTTAAAATTTGCACAGCTCCTCCCCCTTTCTCTCACTAGGGCCGGATCTCCCCCTCTCTCAATGGTATAACTCAGATTTTTTGAGTTCAATAGAGTGAAAGGGAAGTAAGTGTTAATGCCCAACAAGCCCCACTAAATCAATATAATAATAATAAAGTAATTGGGCTCCAATTGATCAATTTAATCAGTTTAAATTGCCCAGAATAAATTTTCAATTAAATTTCACCGTAGGCTCTAAAAATTACGCCAATCATAATGGCGTAATCAATTTTGGGTTCTGTGGCCGATAAGGCCCTCAATTTAATTTTCAAAGCAGATTGCTCAAACAGATATTCCTACGGTGAACAGATAAAAATCCAAAATCACATATATTCTCATAATGGCACATAAAATCATGCTAAACACATAATCATACTCAAATTAAGGACCAATTTAGCATATTACGGAACAGGGGTATCACAGAGAGAGATTTGAAGAGTAAACATTCACTCTCCTACTACTGCTACTCGCGTTTTTATAACTAACCTCTTAGCCTCGCGATTTTAAATTTTAAAATACAACAAAAAATAAAATAAAATAAACCACACTCACCTAAAATATATTTTACAGCTACACTCCCAAGCTTCTATATTCGCCCAAGCTGCTACACACCTACTACACTGCTACACTCCTATGCTACTCATACAACACAACAAGACTCCACCAACATTGCTACACTCCCCATGTCATACACACCGTGCTACACTTCCAATGCACAAACTATTATTCACCCATGCTACTACATGCTAGACCCACCAAACTACACACCTGACTCGAACACACCCCAACCATCAAACTCAAACAGCTACAACTGCCACAGCTACACATTCCATCAGACTCAAACACTGCAACACTCTTGAGCCCCACGCCTGACCCGAACAACCAGCACCATTGCCAGACACTCAACCTCCATAATTGTCGGACCCTCAGGCTCCATTGCCGTCGACAGCCTCTTCTTGCTTCACTCTCCTCTTCTACGTCTGCAGCAGCCTCCTCTTTTGGTTCATAACTGAAGACAAACACCTAACACCATCGAGATGAACGGAAATCATCCCTTAAACTCCCACTCGCACAGGAGCACCCGAATGGAGATCCAAAACAACTCTGAATCCTCCACCCCTCAAGCTCCCGCTCGCAAAGAAGTGCCCGAATGAAGATCCCGGCTCCCACTGCCACTGTTCGCTGAGAACCACACAAGCCAGCCGGTTTTCCATCTTAAACTTCTCCCACGGTTTTCCTCTCCCAAACAGCTCCTTGGTTTATCCTCATCGACAACGCATAGCCTCTTTGTAGACCCGGCGACATACTCCTCTTAACCGAACACAAACACCGACCACCAAGAAATGAACGAAAATCACCCCTCAACCTCCCACTCGCACGGAGCGCTCGAATGACGATCCTAACCAATTTTGGATCCTCCACCCCTCAAACTCCCGCTCGCAGAGAAAGTGCCCGAATGAAGTTCCTGAACCAACCACTGAACACCCTGGCCGAAGAACCCACCAAACCACCTAACAAAGCTACCAAACCGCACCAAAACCCACAAAGAGAAGACCCACCGAGCCGTCATCACCTACTTGCCACCATTGTTGTCGTCATCATCGACCCACCATATTCTCTTTTTTTCTCTTCTCCTCTCTCTCTCTACTATTTTTTCAAAAACTTCAGTCCGTCATTGACGTCTTTGTCGTCAGCCACTATCGCTACCGCTATCTACTCACCACTACCACATCGTTATTCGGATGTTGCCACCGTTCACCAACTATCTCCACCATCGTCACAGGTCTACACTCTACTGTCGCCGATCTATACTTTAGCATTGTAGATCTATATTCTACCATTGTCGATCTACACAACTACCATATTGCTACCGCCTCCTTTATTTAAGATTCAAATTTATTTTTAAGTGATAAATTTATTAGTCTCTTTTGTTCTTTGTGTATGTGGAAGATGATCGTGTTGAATAAATTTACAGTGATAAATTTATTAGTCTGGTCAATAAATTTACAATGATAAATTTATTAGTCAGGATTTGTCAGTAAATAAGTATGGTTAATAGGACAGGCTTATAAGTACCTCCAAATATAATTATAAATAAAATGTATTTTTTCTAACACAAACTATAAAACCATAATACGTTTTTCTTAGGAGTGTTTTCAAACCAGATTGGGTCGGGTGGCTTGCCACTTGCCATTTGTCCAAACTTAAGTAGATTAGAAAAAAAATGCATATGTATCTGTTTGTTCGGACCATTGAAATCGTCCATTCGATAAGGGATTGGTTCGAGTTCGATTTTGGTGAGTCAGATAGATACTTACCCAAACCATAGGCGTATGATTAGTTGCCCATGAATTTACATTATAAATTCAAATTCTAGCATTTTACTAGGTATTATTATTTTTGTTACATAACATTCTTTACACTTGTATGCTGAGGACAAGTGTAACCAAAATTTAAAATATATATATGAATTTCTTTTTTAATAATACAGACATCATTTTTCACAACTTGCTTGCTATGTGTAAAACTTTCATTAGATTCTATGCCTTCAGATATTGCTTCATACTAATCATCACATCATCAATTGTTACTATTCTGAAAAAAACTGAAATCCACGATATATTGATATGTGATTATGTTTTAATTTTAAACAACAAATAATAATTCCAATCAAACAATCAAAGACAAATCAACTACCAATTTAACATGAAAAAATTACAATTGGAGTGCCTCCAATTATGATTAAAAAAATCACAGGTCAAAGTCACAAACTAATCCACTAAGAAGACAAAAAAGAATTACACATGAATACTCTCAATTTCCTAGTGAATCTATGCCCGAATTGAACCAACCTCAATGTGTCTCTTCCACTACCATCTTCACCTCAGAATTGTCTTGTCCAATGTTGAATCTACAATCCTGATGTTGAATCGACGGTGATGAGCTACTTTGGAATCCACCAAAGCTTCAGACCCAAATTTCTCAGAATCCACAGAAAAACAACTCTCTCTTTTGTGAATAAAAAAAAAAACGCTTCATGATATTGATATGAAGTTTACAGATCCATTGATTACTCTCAAATCATTAAGGACACTTATAAAGTACCCTCTAATATAAAACATTTTGTTTTTTTCTTCGTCTTTGAAAATCTGGATGGTTCAAACCCTAAACCAAGCAAACAACATGCTTTATAGTAAACTGGATCGCAAAGACCACTCGAGTGTACATTTCACCGCTTGAGCGGTGTGAGTATAGGCGGTGCAAAACATATAGGTTGACTGATTGATCGCAACATTCACTATTCGAGTGGTAAAATTTGCTTCCCAAAAGTTCAAACGCTCTGCAAAAATACTGGATGATTCTTTTCTTTGCTCGAGTGCACGGATGACCGCTCGAGCACTCAAATAGTTCGATCTCTGTACATAGTCAACGAAGTAACAAATATGAAAAGATCAAGATTACAAACTCCTCTACATAGGCACAATTTGGGTTAGATTCGTATCTAAACACTCACATTCTCACTAAAACATAAAAGAGAAAAAATTACAAGTGAAAGGAGTTTTGTCAAACGGGATTGTCAATTACAAAAACCTAACACATACTATTTTTCAAAATTTTGACAAAGGAGTGATGACCTATTATAAACGAATCGCATTTAAATTAAGGCACCGTATAGTAATTCCATATGACTAGCTTCTCCGTATTATGATGTCAATCTAAATGTGGATTTGGATAATGGATTGGTTAGGAATTTGAAAACGAAAAGAAAAAATGTGAGTGAAATACTCCAAACACAGTTTAATAGAACGTTGAGCAATGCTACAAACCCAAACATTTTATTTAAAATTTTACTCAAAAATATAAATTTTAAATGTGTAGTTCAAATTTATTCAAGTCATAGATCCCACAAAATTGAATCTCAATCACACTTCATATAATGAAGTTTTTCTCAAAATTTTTATGGACATCTAGCTTTAGTGTAAAACTTTCAAACCTAAAAAAGATGTGAAAAAGGGATTATATTGTTTTTTAATTTTTAATTTTTAATTTAATTTAGTTTTTTTTTTTCACTTACTAGAAATATTGCAAAAACAAAAAAAAAATAAAAAACCACCCACCCACTGCCAGCCTTTATGGCAACCATTCAAATGCATGAAACATTTGACAGCACAATTGATCTACGTTTTTTTCTTTCTTTCTTTCTTTCTTTGTGTTCAAAAGTTTAAAAAGTTGTAATTGGCCAACTGTGGTAGACCAAACTTACTAAATTATTCATATGTGATTAAATAACATGCATATAATTTGTTCCTTTCCATTTTGCACTACAAAAAAATTGACTTTTTGCGACGGTAAAATACCGTCGCTAATACTCCTAATGCCGTCGCTAATACTTTTTGCGACGGAAAAATGACTTTTTACGACGGCAAGAGGGGGTCGCAAAAGAGTTTTTGCGACGGCACAGTGCCGTCGCTAATGTTTTGCGACGACATTTTTGCCTTTTTGCGACGGCACTATGCAGTCGCTAATAACGTTTGAAATTTCTTGACTTTTTTGCGGCGGCACTATTTTACCGTCGCTAAAAATGATATTTCAGACGGCAAAAAATACCATCGCTAATAGTCTTTTTTGCAATGGCAAAAACACTATTTTTGCGACGGTGTGGTGCTGTCGCAAAAAATATTAAAAATATGAAAATTTCTATTTTTTGCGACAATGTAATGCCGTCGCAAAAAGTATTAAAAAATAATAAAATTTCTATTTTAAATAATAAAATTTCTATTTTTTGCGACAGTATAATGTCGTCGCAAAAAGTAAAACCTGTAACAAAATTAATAAAAATATAAAAAATTTCTATTTTTTGCGACGGTATAATGCCGTCGCAAAAAAGAAAAAAACATCCTACGATAAAAATATTAAAAATATTAAAATTTCTCCATAATAATATAAAAATAACAATTTCTTCATAATAAAATATTTTTTTATTCATATAATTACACATCAACAAAATTATCCCACTACATAATGTTCCATAATACATATATAATGTTTAAATACATGATTTTGTTCATAATTCAAAATAACGCAAACCAAATTTCATTACTAAAATAATAAAACAAATTGCATTTAAATTCTCACTTTCATAAATAAAATTGAGATCCAGACAGGATGAGCCATTTACTTTGGGACCCATATTTTACATGCTAAGTATTCAAGTCATTGTGAAGGCATTATGACACAAACCCATTATCTTCCTGTGAAGTGTTATAACATTAAGAACTGCAAAAAGATCTACATCTCACTAAAGACAATCATACAAAAAATGTTAACATAGAGTGGCTGGCAAAAGACAACTGATACTGAAATTTCTTTTCCACGTCAAGGCCAGAAGAAGTAATTGATCTTCCTCCTTGATCTTGCTCAGATGGAGTGTCCTCATCCTGGATTTAGCCAAATGAAAACATATACATATATTGATTAATAATACCTACTTTACAACAATTTAATGAGTTGAGAAAAAACCTGATCAGAACAAATAGCTAGTTATCCTACCAAGGAAGCCTGAACCTCCACGTCTTCAAGGTTGAAGTTCCAACCACTAATCCCTCATTTATATTCATTCTATGCAATTCAAAAAAATGCAAATTAAAACAAGCTAGTGATTGCATAGAAAGATTCTACTTTTACAAAAAATTCCACTTAAAAATAGTATTGAAAGGAATTGACGACCACAACAGGTAGAAACAAAATGACAGAAGAAAATATTTGTCAAATCAGTAAGCTAATTATCATTCAGACATAAGAAAAATAGGCTACATTAGGTATAGATAAAATAAAATAATGTACAATATTTAGGAGAGCACTATTATGAAAGAAGTTACAACATGCAGAAGCAGTGATGACATAACAGGAAGGGGGAGTAAGCAAGTTATCATCGAGGAAGAAGAAAAAAGACCACAACAGGTAACAAAGACACAAATGTGATGACGATATTTATGAGAGCAGAGTCATACAAAGTTGTACACATTTGAAACAAACAGCCAAAATTACTATCGCGATTCTACTATTGTGTTAACAATAAACTCACGGTTGTGGGTCAATCCACAACCATAAATTTCGGAATTAGGGCTGCAACCTCATTTATTTTTTATTTGTTCTTTATACCCAATCAAATAGGGTCTGTTCGTGTAGTATCTGTATTTTAATGTGTCGTAAGCTTGCCTGGGCCAGCATGCTCACACTATAAGGATGTAATCCAGCAAGAGGACATCTTTTGACAAGGTGTCCTTAACAAGAAAATCAACAGTGTCAACAAGGGCATGAGCCAATTCAACGATGTAACAATACCCAAAAACTGTGCAAGATGTTTAAGGAACCACTTGACTACATAATCATTAATCGCCCGTGCTATTTGGCAAATGTAAAATGATCATGACTCACAGTTCACATTCATAAATTGGACTAGAAGAATATTAGAGTGCACATGCACAATTTAAATCTAGGAGGAAATTGGGAAAGAAACAATCAAAAAATCTAGTGCCAAAATTTTTATACCAAACTACCAATCCAAATGAGAGATAATAAGATTCATACTGTAATATGTTGCTACCAAATAGAACAAACTATCAACATCTACTCATCTTTGCAATGGATCCAAAAATTTAAACCCGTGACATTTCATCTCCACAAAAAATAAATCAAGTAATGTATTAACCTTCAAGGCCTTAAGACGATCACCAAGAGCAGGTAGCCCCTCCAAAAGTGTTCACAATATGTAATCATTTGATCTAGCTTGCTTGAAAAATGAATGCTTTAACAACTTCTTTGCAGAAGGCCATTTTGAAGGATCTTTTACCAAGCAACTAGCAATCATCTGCTTAAAGGACTAAGGACGAAGAAAGTGCACAAAGAGAAAGGGGAAGAAAAAAATCAAATGCCACAATCACATTTTTTGAAAACATAAAAATTGAACAACAATAACAAGTAAATATATTTGATTTCAGAGAATAAATCAAAATCAAATCATTATTTGGAATTGAATTACTCACAGCTTCTGACAAAGATTTCCATTTATCTCCTCCAGCCTTACCAACCTAATCCACATTCCAAAAACAATAAAAATTGAAAGTGTTAAGTCACCTTCTTTTCCATTGTGAGGTGGTGTGGAAGCTATGGTCCTTAACTCCTCTTGTTTGGTGAGGTGTGGATATCCTTTAATGAAGTGGGGAATTTTCTTTGCTCTGGGAGAGGGGTTCTTGAGGGGAGGAAGAAGACTTGGTGCTTGAACCCATTTCCAATCATATGGATCATTCGGGGAGAAAGGAATAGAAAAACTTTTCATAGCAAAGAAGAATCAATTTTGAAAGAGTTAACTTTTGTATAGTTGGTTTTTCAGGAGGGATGAACCGTCCTTGACTCAATTTTTGGATTTTTTAGAGATCTTTTGAGTGATGCTTGTGTATAGGTCCTTTATACTTTGTAAATGGGTGACACCCCCTTAGTGGCTCATCTTAATGGAATCTTCTTATTTGTAAAAATAAATAAATAAATATGTGTCCCTTACAAGTATGCATTATATCATTTTGGTCCATAACATTTCAATTGTGTCGATTTCATATCCGAAGTATAAAATTTGTAGAAAAAACGTCTCCATCATTGATGTCATTTGTATTAGTCATCAAAATTAGGGGTATTTTTTTAACAAACAATTACACCTAGGCCAAAAAAAAAAAAAAACATTTGAAAAAAAGCCATTTACAAATTGCCACAGCTGAAATGTTGGGGATCATTAGAAAACACATACTTTAGGGACCAAAAGTGTAACTAACCTTTTTTTGTCCTCTCAACTCAACCCAAATATTAGCACACACTTTTAGCGGTAAAGACACCACTACAACACCAGTACCAAGTTCAGAAGCACCATGCTTAAAAAAATTAGAGACTATGGCTACAAGTTTATTATACAAGCTAGGGCCAACTTGCTCACGGGAGTTTCAAAGCTAGTATATGAGTAGTGCATCCATTGTGGCCCCATTGATTGTAGCAATTGAATTATGAAAGAGGAAAAAAAAAGTGTGATACATCAGGGGTAAGAGTTAGACCTACTGGCAGTCAGCATAATGAATAAACTATCCCTGTTTTCTATTATTTTTAAGAAATGCAGTGCTAAAACTTAGTCAGCACAAGTCAGCATGCACACCCAACTAATTAAATAGAATCTATCACCAAAGAACATAAAAAAACAGAGTAATATGCAGGCAAAAACACAACAAAAATATAAAGGTTTCACTTCAAAAGGCTATCATACCTCACCATATCCACATGCAAAATGCAATGCTGTCCTTCCCTCTGAATCCTCTTCATCTTTATCAGCACCAGTGGCCAATGCACTCTTCAAACCCTATTAATTGTACAAGGTAAAACTTATGAAAATTTTCCTTGGATATTAACTACAAATGAAACACAGTGCTTATGAAACAAATTCACTTCATCTTAATTAAGTATATTATAAAAAATGACGATGGAAAGAAAGTTGTATCAGTGAATATACCAAATAATTCTATCCATCACAGGATAATTCCCAACTGAAAACGTAAGAGTCATTTTCTAAGCATTGGTTTCTTACCTCGGAGCACCTCTCTTCACCGAAAGCCTAACAACAACAAAAAATCGATCTTCAATACCAAAAAAACGCACTCTGAATCACACGCATAATAGATCTCAGATCTAAAAACTCCAAAAACAACAAGGCAAACAAAACTTACTTGTTATCGGTCCTTTTGGTCTCTGTTTTCGATCTACCTCCTTTCATGGCGGAACCCTACAACCCTACAACCCTACAAGCAAGGCCATCGAAAGAGAAAGAAATGGGGGTTTGGTCATCGTCTTTGGCAGAGGAGGGTCGTCGCCACTCTCTCTTCTCGACCTCGCCGTCGGTGAGAGACCACGGAGGACTTAGCGATGATGATGATGATGATAATGATGATAATGATGATGATGATGATGATGAAAGACCCGAAGATCTTCTGGACTCGAGCTCTGAAAGTGTTGTCCATGGAATCCGAAGATGAAGCCATCAATATCGATTGGTTGATATTTAATTGACAATTCAAACAAGTCTATATGTATGTATGTTGATATTTGATTCCGATTTCCTACTTCTACGCCTAGAACTCGTGCTTTTCCTCTTCCTCCTAGACCGTGAATCATCCGAATCAACATTTGAAACAAATAGAAACGGAGAGAGAGAGAGAGAGAGAGAGAGAGAGAGAGAGAGAGAGAGAGAGAGAGAGACGTGAGAAGAGATTAGGGATTTTGAGATTGGGGATTTTGGGTTTGGGGGGGGGGGGGGAGGGGATTACAAATGAAATTCTTGTTTAATTTTCATTATAAATGAATATTTAAATAATAAAATGACTCTTCTTTTTTTTTCAACGGAAGATGCCGTTGCCAAAAAAAAATAATTTTTATTAAAATAATTTTTTTTATAGCTAATGATTTTTTTTTCATTTAATAAGGTTGAAAATTTATTTGTTTCATATATTATTTTAATGAATAAAAAATTATTATTATTATTATTTTTATTTGGTAGAAGTATGGATGATATTTTTCTATTAAAATAAAGTTAATTTTTTTGTGATCAATAAAAAAAAAATATTTGTGACCCATTTTTTTTTTTTTTTTTTCCTAAAAATCAAGAACTAATTTTTTGTGGTAGAGGATGGGAAGTGGCAGTAGTGGTGAAAGTGGTGGATAAGAGGTGATAGTAGTGGTGGTAGTGATGATGAAGGAGATAAGTGGTGAAGTTGTGGTAGTTGCAGAGGAGATAGAATAGCAATTGTGGATGAGACATAATGGTAATAGTAGTGGTGGTAGTGGAGTGGTAGCGATGGTGGTAGTAATGATAGTTGTAAAGGTTGAGTGACAACAATGATAGTAGTGGAATTGCATTTGCAGTAGTAGTGAATGTGGTAGAGAAGATGGGTGGCGAGAGAGAGATAAGTGAGAGACAGATAGAGAAGAGAGATAGAGAGAAAGAGAGAGATAGACAGACAGACAGAGACAAAGTGATGAGCGAGAGAGAAACAAAGTGGTCGCTAAAAGTGCATTTTTTTGTAGTGGAGAGCTCGATAAATAGAGAAGAGATGATGGAGAGAGTGAGCAAGGTGAACACAATGGGAGAGAGAGACAAATAGATAGACAGACACATAGAGAGAGAGAAAGAGAGAAGAGTGAGAGACAGACAAACAGACACAGAGAGAGAAAGAGAGAGAGAAGAGTGATAAGTGAGAAAGAGACAAAGAGAGAAAGAGATATAGAGAGAGAGAGACATAGAGAAAAATAAAGAGAAATAAGAGATGAGCGAGAGATAGACAAAGAGAGAGAGAGAGAAAGAGAGCGAAAAGAGATGATCGAGAGAAAGATATAGAAAAAGAGAGAGATGAAGAGAGAAGAAAGATGAGCGAGAGATACAGAGAGAGAGATAGAGAGAAGATAGATGAGCGAGAGAGATGAGAGATAGAGAGATGAGTGCGATAAAGAGAAGAGAGATGAGTGAGAGAAATAGGAGAGGTAATATTTTGTGATAGAGGAGAGGAAGCGGCAGTAGTGGTGAATGTGGTGAATAAGAGATGATAGTGGTGGTGGTGGTGATGGCGAAGGAGATACATAGAGAAAGGAAAAGAGACAGACAGACAGACAGAGAAAAGTGATGAGTAAGAGAAAGAAAGAAAAGAGAGACAGAGACAGAGAGATAGGAAAATGAAAAAATTGGTGAAAAGAGAAATGTTCAAAAGAGTAAGACGACGTCATTTATAGTGGATCGATAAATAGAGAAGATGAAAGTAAGAGAGTGAGCAAGGCGAACATAGTGAGGGATAAATAGACAAATAGACAAGTAGACAGAGAAAGAGAGAGAGAGAAGAGTGATGAGTGAGAGAGAGACAGGGAGAGAGAGAAAGACAAAAAAAAGAGATAAAGAGAGAAAGAGAGATAGAGGGAGAGATAGAAAAAGAGAGAGAAACAAGAGATGAGCGAGAGATAGACAAATAAAGAGAGAAATAGAGCGAACAGAGATGAGCGAGAGAGACATGAGAAAAGAGAGAGATAGAGAGAAGAGAAATGGGCGAGAGATAGAGAGAAATAGAAAGATAAGAGAGAGAGAAAAAAAAATGAGAGAGATAGAGAGAAGAGATATGAGCGAGAAAGATAGAGAGAGAGAAAACAGATGAGAGAGATAGAGAGAAGAGAGATAGGCGAGAGACATAGAGAGAAAATGAGAGAGAGAAACAGACAGACAGAGAAAGAAGAGTGATGAGTGAAAGAGATAAAGAGAATAGAGAGAGAGAGAGATAGAGACAGAGAGACAGGAAGATAAAAAAAATGAATGAAAAGAGAAATGTTATATTAAAAGAGTAAGACGACATTGTTTTTTTTTTAAATTTTTTTTGCGACAAAAAAATACCGTTGAATTTATTCAAACATTTTGTGACTGTATATATATGAAGCTGTCTCAAAACCATAATCACTATGCTATATTAGAGTTTTCCAAAAACTCTTTTGAGAAAATTATACTTTCTTGTTTTCCGTGTTATATTGTTTTTACTGAATTTTGTTAATATTTTAAGTATTTTTTGTTTAATTTTTAGACACACCTAACATAAATACACCTAAAAATTTAAAAAAATGTAAAAAAAATCTTTTAAAAATTCACTAAATACCAAAAATACAGTAATTCAATACATTTTTTTTTTGTATTTTTATGTATTTATTAATTTTTAAAAATATTTTTTCATAAATTTTTTTTTTTAGATACATCTAAGTAAGGTTCATCTAAAAAAAATATTTAAAATCTTAAAAATATTCACTAAAAAAAAAAAACACGAAAGTCACCTTTTGTGACGGCAGAAAATGCCGTCTGAAAAAAGCAAAATATTTGCAACGGTACCATTTGCCGTTTAAAAAAAGCAGAGCATTTGCGACGGGACTTTTTGCCGTCTCAAAAAATAAGAGTATTTGCGACGGTATTTTCTGTCGTTGCAAATATTCTCATTTTTTTAGACGGCAAATAGTGCTGTCGCAAATGCTCTGCTTTTTTGAGACGTCAAATGGTGCTGTTGCAAATATTCTGCTTTTTTGAAACGGCATTTTCTGCTATCGCAAAAAGTGACTTTTTAAGACGGCAAGTGTGCCGTCGCAAATAGTTCCGTCTCATATACTCACTTTTCTTGTAGTGTTGCATTATTGGAGGATTCACTTTTGAGTTTACTTTACAAGATTAGCTATATACATATTGCTAATTGGTTAATTTATTTATTTATTTATTTTTGTCAATCGAAAGAATATTATTCACAATGTTTGGAAAATTGTGAAATTTTGGCTAGAGCTCTTTCCTGTCACTTTCACAACAAAGCTCACAAATAGCATTTTGAATTAACCTTTAATTGAAGAAAATAGAAGAAATGATTAGTGTGCCGGTGAAGCAACATTGTTAAAATTTAATATTATCACATTATAGCATTGCCAAAATTTGATTTATGATAATTTATTTTATCATTTAGCACTAGAAATGCTCTAAAACTTATAATGCTTTCCAGGCAGAACTTAATCTCAAAAGTCAACTTTTGAGGTAAGAATGACCTTACCCTTCTATATATTGGACATTAAGCTTTTTTGAGTGCTATCAATAAAAGGTTCTAACATTTTGGCAAAAAAAATAAAATAAAATAAAATATAAATAAATAAATAAAATAAACAAATAAATAATTACAGTTATGTTACATTAAAATACCTTTAATGCTGAAGAAAAGCTTTCAAAAATCAACATTATGTGTGCCTAACATTCAACTTTAATTCAAAATTAGAAAAGAATTGTAGCTTGAGGTTTTATAGTAAGTAGAAGTCATTTTTTTATTCAAGTAATTTATATATAATTGATTTTCTTGGAGAGATTTTGATGAATTGATACTAATGTACCCCAATCAAAAATCGATCAATTAAACTGATTAAAAACACATGGATCAATTATATTGCTAGTTCTTATATTTTGTTTTTTATGTTATTTTTGTCTTTACACTTTTAATTAACTCAATTTTGACTATAATTTTAAATTTTGTATCAATTTAGGCCTCGTTTGGGAACCCTCATTTTTAGCCAAAAAGTCAAAAAGTTACTAAATTAGCCAAAAAGCCAACAACCCATACCAAAAAGTCAAAGATTCTCTTTTCTCTCTACTTTTTGCACATATTTTCGTAAAAAGTCAAAAAGTCATCCCAAACATACTAGTTTTTTTTAGCTCATATTTTAGCCAAATAGCCAAAAAATTACTAAATTAGCTTGTTCCCAAACGGGGCCAATTGATAACGCTGTTAAAGTTTTTGATGAAAAATGATTACTAAGTTGATTGAGATTAACTTACTAAGTTGATCAAGTGTACAATTTTATCCTTACAAATATATGACGCATACCACTCATATGCACGTTTTTCATAAAAAAATGCTGATATTATTGAGTTAATTAGATTAAATTAAAACAAAATAAGAAATTCGGGATCAAAAGCAATTAAAATTAGAGGAGCAAAATAATTAAAGAGCCAAAATATAAAGATTACCGGTGTAAATTGCCCACAAAACATATATCATAGAAATTAATCACGTGAATATATTTGAAATGCGAAAAGGAAATAAAATGTATCGAAGAACTTTCGAATGCTTTTAAATTCTTAATGCAGAAGCAAAGCAAAAGAGGTTTAGGTCAGAATAAGAAAAAACATATGAAACATTCAATTGTATCATGTGAAAGGCCTTTGTTATTGTGGAGTTCTGATCATATGCTATTAAGTCTATTGAGTTTGACGTACTCCCAAAGTGGATTACTTTATGCTGAGAAATAGACTACTGCTTTGTGTTGAGAGTCCACCCAAAAAAAAAAAAAAAACCCGAAAAAGAAAAAGGAAAAAAAGAAGAAGCAATGTATACTCTAGATTCATTTTAATGTTGGTATCCTCATACAAAAATCAAATTCAAGCCACACTTTATATCTTTTAATAAATTACGGTGTTTGAGTTTTATAAGAAATATAAAAATGAAAGTGAGAGTTTCTCTTCATGTGAGTAACAATGAGTAAATGGGTACAAAATCAATCACAAAATATAATTTTGATTATATATTTTAGATGGTGAGATCCTATATTATGGAGACGGTTTCGCTCAAATTACTTTATTGTAAGAACAAAAATTACATTCGAAGTCTCTGTAATTTGTCTCTTATGTCAATTTTCTATATGTAGTTCATTGCATTAATTTTGTGATTTAATTTTTCATATAGTATTAATTTTAACTAATTTATAATATTTACTATAAAAAAATAAAAATAAAAAAGCAAAATCAAGAGCAAAATGATAAATTAAATGAAATATTTCAAATTGTATATACCAACTCTTCAACCACTTGACATGAGACCTTCGTATCACCCGTCTAACAAATCAAGCAATTATAATGGTAGCAAATGGATGACTCGTCATCTTTAAAAGAGAGGCTTTTTGCAGTTTTGAAGGACAATTTCAAATTGTATGCCAATTCTTTAATTGTTTTGAGGAATCAACGGATCATTTTGTCATTGATTTTAGTTTAATTTTGCAAAAAATTCTTATTAATTGAATTATACTAACATAATATGAAAATTTTAACAATAATGTTATTAGTGGGACTAAATTGACACAGATATATATTAAAGGGAACTCTGGTGCAATTTGTTGTTATTGTAATTTTTGTGATCAATTCAATGATCCATAATGCTATATTTACCACCCATCTACTTATATTACATTTCAAATATCATTTCATGTGATACAATCACAACTATTAATGCAATGGGTCTCACATAAATTTCATTAATATTCAATGGTTGTGATTGTGCAATATGAAATGATATGTGAATCTTGGTATGAATATATGATAAATGTAGTACTATTATTTTATGATTGGTTTTCTGTATCTGAAGTTAGATGAAGATATAAACTCAGAAGAGCACGAATTCATATATATCATCATGATTCCAGAGCAAAGTCAAGTTTCCAAGGCTGTTTAGATCATCAACTAACAATGAGGGCTCACTTCTAAGATTCTATGAAAGGAAACCAAACTCCGAAGAATGGGAGTTGTTTCTCAAAAGACCTTTGTATGAATGGGAAATGATTGAGGCTTCAAGATTGGCTATCACTTTGAACTCTGCTCCAAACCTGAGGCAAGGGTGTACAAATTGTCCTACCTGGAATGGTATAGCTGTAGTAGGGTATAAGGTGGATTATTTGTATAAATTTTGTCACACATTGCTTGGCCCACAGATCAGAGTTTGCAAATTTGTGTGGAATAAGGATATCTCCCCTAAGGTACAATATTTTGAATGGTTGGCTTGAAAAGAAAGAGTCAATACATCTGTGTTTCTACACAGAATTGGTATTCTGAATAGCAATGCAGCTAATGTGTGTGTGTTCCGCAAGAATGAACCTAAATAAGTTGTTCATCTATTGCTCCATTGCCCTTTCTCCTAGTGTGTTTAGTCTGAAATGATGCAGTGTTGGGGAGTTGAGTGGGCAATACCTAGAACTGTTGAGGGTCTGTTCCATTGGTGGTCTGGTGGAAATTTCAAGAAGGAAAATAGGTTGTGGAGGGGTTGTTTAGTTGTATTTCGATCTGTCTGGAAGCTTACAAATGAGTGTGTCTTTAATGGGGCTCATCCTAAGGGATATGATTTTTGTGAACTTGTCAAGATTAAAATAGCATTATGGCTTAAAACTTCAATCCAAGGATTTCATTACTCAGTTAATGATATTGTGCACAAACTTAGACAGATAAGGGGCTGCATCTGACTGTTGCTGGTTTAAGAATAAGAAGTAGAGCTTGAGTTAATGTCTGAGGAACGGAGCTTGAGGAATATTGAGTTTGGTGGTTGGGTTGTGTAGTGGTGGTGGTGTTGTTTTTATTACATTGAGTTGTTGTTTTTACTTCTTTTTGTTGGTTCCTCACCAATTTTGAGACTTGTGCTAGTAAATGATTGTATATTTTTATTCACTACAAGAAAAAACGCTTTCTGTGACCAACATTTTGGTCGCGAAAAGTACCATATTTGGTCGCTAAAACCTTTTCGCGACCAAAATATGTTGGTCGCGAGTTGGTCGCTAAAGTCTCGTCACAGATAGTTTTCTGTGACCAAAAAAGCCTTTGGTCGCTAAAAGTGACCATTCGCGACCAACTTTTTTGGTCGCGGAAAGTCCAATTCATATTACCCAAAAGTAAACTTTTAGCGACCAAAGGTAAGTTGGTCGCCAAAAGTCAACGCCTTGGCCCAAAAAATATAATTCTTTTGCGCTGCCTGGGATTTGAACTCTTAACCAAAGAGTCACCACACACCCAATCCACTCTACCAACAACAAGCTTCTTGTTCATATTTGGAAATAAAAATATATAATCCATAAAATTTGGGTTATATATTATTTTATAAAACTTTTAATGCCTAAACAAAAAAAAAAAAATGTAATTACAGTAGTATTTTTTTTTTTTAGATTTATCCCGCCATAACTTTTCGCGACCAACTTTTTTTTTTGGT
This sequence comes from Camellia lanceoleosa, assembly GCA_025200525.1. Lineage (NCBI taxonomy): Eukaryota > Viridiplantae > Streptophyta > Magnoliopsida > Ericales > Theaceae > Camellia > Camellia lanceoleosa. Next base: position 145,095,614 of record CM045759.1, on the reverse strand, counting down.
CGCCAAAGGATAAGCTTCCGCGACCAAAAAACCCTTTTGGTCGCCAATAGTATACTTTCCGCGAACAACTTTTTTTTTTGGTCGCCAAAAGGTGATCTTCCGCGACCAGAAAATCCTTTGGTCGCGAATAGTATACTTTCCGTGACTAACTTTTTTTTTTGGTCACCAAAAGGTGATCTTCCGCGACCAGAAAATCCTTTGGTCGCGAATAGTATACTTTCCGCGACTAACTTTTTTTTTTTTGTCGCCAAAGGGTGATTTTTCGCGACCAGAAAATTGTGGTCGCCAAAAGTTAAATTTTAGTCGCAGAAAGTAGACTATTTGCGACCAAAAAAAATAGGTGGTCGCCAAAAGTGTTTTTTCTAGTAGTGATTAGTGCCAATCTAGTTGGGATCTTGAAATTTTACTATGATACTCTTTGCACTTTCTCCCCATTGATTGATATAATTCATACTTTGAATGCTTGTTTTCATCGATAAAAGCTTTTCTTTTGTTGATATATATATATATATATATAAATGATTCAAGAGCTACGTATTCCAAAACTACGTCAATATTCTAAGTACATTTCTAAATACATATACATACATATATATTCTGGGAGGTAAAATTTGTGGTACAGGTCATATATCACTAAATCAACTTGTCATAACACGTGTGTCAGCAAATCATGAGACATATTTTTGTCGACACCACTAGCAGCCTTCACATATTAATAGTATAAATCGATAGATAGAAGATATATATATTTATTTCCGAACTATTCTGCTATCAATAATAATTGAGTCAAATAAATTACCAATAAGTCTTATTTTTTAAACTTATTACCTATTAAGTTTTATTAATAAATTCATCAAGTGATAAATTTATCATTTTCTCTTGTTTTAATGAATAAATTTACAGTAATAAATTTATCAATCAAAACTTGTAACTAACTAAGTCTAATAGGACTGATTGATAACTACTCTATAACATATTGATTAAAATAACTCAAAATATCAATGCATTGCAATATGTCTTCTTCCTTTTTGGCCTTTATATATAGCTCCCTCCTTTGCTTCTTCCCAATTCAAAATCGTCTTCTCTCTCTCTTTCTCTCTCCAAACATTAAATCTTTCTCTATATTGATACAAAACACAAAACAATAAAGAGATGGAACATACAAATCTACCAGTAGCAGCCAGAAGGTTATGGCACATAGTAAGTGTGTTGTACTTCATGGTAAGGAAGGGCATATCAAAACGAAAATTGATGGTTGATCTCAACATGATGATGAAACGTGGCAAGATAGCAGGGAAAGCCATACACAACCTCATGTTCCACCACCACCATTCCTCCACCTTCAACCGCCAATCACACGACCAACACCTGTCCTTCCCCGCCCCACACAAGTACGAGTTCAGCTGCAGCAACAGTCCAGCAGCCTTCCCCTTCAACCTCAGCAAGCTGCGCAAACACCACAAGCACTCTCATTTCTTCCCTTGCGCTCACGCGCCACCCACCGACGATGACATAATGACCGTTGAAGCAGTTAAAAAGGCGTTGGAGATGATGAACAGTGAGGCAGGCTCGTCGGTGTTGCCGGGTTTCTTGCAGAGTCCGATGATGGTGCATGACATGTTGTACAGTGAATTGTCGTCGCCGGCATTGCCGGGGTTTGGACCGAGCCCAATGGTGAGGCAGCTGAGGATAACGGACTCACCGTTTCCGTTACGGGACGTTGACAGGGATAACCACGTAGACGAAGCTGCTGAGGAGTTCATAGCGAAGTTCTATAATGATTTGAGGAAACAAAACACAGTGGCTTTACGTTGAAAACATAACTCCTGCTTGTGTTCGTTACATTATAACGTTTTGAATCAACTTGATGTTATTTTTTTGGACAATGTTATTGTTATTTGCTCACTACATATAAACGAAAATAATAATAATAATAAATTTAGATATTTAAAAATAGTATTTAGAATTTTATTGAGAAATAAGTTTGATTTAAATTTATATCTTTTATGGTACGATTTATATTTAAAATAAATACGAATTTCATATTGTTTTTAATATAATTTGGAATTTTTCTGAATCCATAATATTTGTGGGAAAAGAAAATGCATATGGCATGGGTTTCCACTTTTTGTGCGGTATATTGAAGAATCTTCCAATCTTTCCCAAACATGTATGTTCAAAAGAAAAATAAAATTTGAAAAACTACCATAAAATTTGTTAAGAAAATTTTCATTGAGAAGTGTGGTTGATATTTAATTAAGGTATTGTAGATCCTCAAGAACTCAGCAGAACCAAAGCTCAAGAACATGTTTAAATTATAAATATTAGCAAACGAGACCTTAATATAACAGTTGAATCCAAAGCTCAAGAACTCAGCAGAACCCCCTAACGTTTGTTATAAAAATAAACAAGTACGAATTACGTATATATATTTAATTATAGGCAGATCGTGGAAAATTGAGGATAGTCCTGAGTTTGAGAATTTACAAAACTTGTTATGACTAACTTTTACCTACAAACAAGTTCAACTACCCAACCGATTTTAACCATGCTCTTTCTACATCTAAGATGCTGACTTAACACTAGGATTCCCTATTATCCAGCATATAAAGTAAGTGAGTAATGTTATATGGTATTCTGAAAATATTTAATAATGCTCCTTAGATGACATTGGTATAATGAAAATGTATACAACTATTTCAACTAACAAGAGTATCACGTGATATTATTTATGTAATGGTCTAAATCAATGACACCGCGAAAAATCTTATTGAAACGGGGTGCTTCATCCTTATTTAGTAATTAAAAGATAAGGAATAACTCACTTAATATGAGTTGCAACTTGTAATTCATAGAGAGTATCATGTAAATACCGAATTATTTAATAATTTTTCTCAGAGGATGATGGCCTAGTTTGGGAAGTTGGCTATTTTAGTAAGTTATTTTAGTTTTTGACTATTTTAATAGGCTAAAATTTTTGTGTTTGGAAAGATAGTTGGATTTTTTTGTAATTGGATGTAATATTTGTGAGAAAAAAAGTGATTATGAATTTAATATGACATTTTATCTTATTGACTATTTTAATCTATTTTATCTTTTTATGAATTTTAGCCAAAATAAAAATAAAATAAAAAAAACTAAAATTCAAACTTGCCAAACAGGGCAAATATTTCCAATGGATACGAAAAGGTAGGGAAGAATATAACAGATAATGGAACCATAACAACGACGTCGAGAAGTAGTCATAATTCGTTTTGGTGGAACCCCTTTTATCTTCTCTTTAGTTTCTTTGGCTAGTGAAGCTTGGGTTGGTGGGGGATATTGGCCCTGTTTGGCAGCTATGAGATCATATACTTTACGCCCAAACATTATACCTTATAACTTTCAAATTAGGCGATTTCTAGCTTATTCTCAAAGCATATCCAAATTTCAGAATCACGAATAGGCGATTTCCACAAAACTATAAGCTATAAGCATAAGCTAAACCAAACATATCAAAACAGCTTAAATTAAGCTGAAAGCTGAAAATAAGTGCTGACAAACAGGGCCATTGTACACCAATCACCCATGTGCTACATAATTATATTTAAAGCTCGTCCAATTAAATTAAACATTCATAATCTCAAATAAATAAGATTAATGCAATATAAATTAATAAATTTTACAATTTTTTTAAAAAAAATACTAAAAACACATAAATCAATTATAAAATCAAACAGAATCCTCTCATATGAATGTATTTAACTACTAACGTGAAATCAATAATATTATATTAAAACAAAATTACTCTTATTTCAAGTTTAAAAGTTTTATTATTAACATTCCTCAACCCCTTGCTTTGTTTTGCCACTTTTTTTTTCTTTTTCCCCGCCCCTGCCTAGCCCCCTCTCCTCCTCCACCACCATCCCCTACCCAACCGTTAGCCTCATCTCCTCCTCCACCACCCGTACCCAACCCTTCTTTGCCAACGTGCGTGATTAGAGTTAATGTGGAAGATAATAAGTTGTGAGAGTGGAAGATGAGATTATTTTGAAAAATTATTTGAGGAACACTAATTAATAACAACAATTAAAAAAAAAAAAAAATGAACTCAGAAAATATCTTGTGCAAATAGAAACTCCCTCCATAGTAAATGAGTCACACAGATGCAACCAAAACTACCCACCCTTCTTAAACATATTTCCACTATGGTTCAACCACTAACCTATAATTAATATTAAAAAAACCAACCTACCGTTAATTAACTTCTACACACATATATATAGATGCATAATATATTTCTTCCACATCTCATCTCATCTCATGAAACCTTTAGCCATGCCAAGCACTGCAGTCAGTCCGATCACCATCTTCAGTTGGCCTGATCCTGCCACACCTCTCAATGGATCTTTCCGGCACACCATTAATGCATTGCAACCGATAACTAGCCCCATGGAAGTCGATTATGGACGTGATTATTTTTTTTTTATCAGCAAAAAAAAAAAAAGAACTTTATTGATGGAATAAACAAGTACAAAGTACAAAGTGAATTACATCAATAAAGAGAAATGGAGGTGCAAAAGCATCACAATGGGCTAAATCATCCCAACGAAGTTGGCACAGCTCTGTGGAAGAAGATTATCTGCAGCAGATATAAATTAGAAGATGATAGCTGGCTGCCATCCCTTGTTGCTAGTAATAATTATTCAGCTGTATGGAGAGGAATCATAGCAATTGATGATCAGTCCACCAGTCTACAAGAGATCTATTTAAATAATTACCAGTTGAAGGTTGGTGATGGAAGAAGAATTATTTTTTGGACTGATAAATGGTGTAATCACCTATCCTTTAAAGATGAGTTTCCTGGCCTTTATAAGTTATCCTCAGAAAAATGTGCTACATTGAAAGAGATTGTTGACAGGAAAGATGCATTAGGCGGGTGGAACCTAGCTTTCAGAAGAGAGTTGTATGTCTGGGAGGAGGCTCAGTTGCAGGATCTTCTTAATCAATTAGCAGCAGGTCCTGTGCTAAGGTCTGATCAGGTGGATAGGCCTGTTTGGTCAGCTTCTAATTCTGGTGAGTTTTCTGTAGCATCATTGTATAAGTTTGTGATTGATAATCTTGGTCCAACCCTCAGTGTTAGTAAGTTGGTGTGGCTAAAATTTATTCCTCCTAAGGTGCAAGTATTTGGGTGGTTGGCTTGGAAAAAGAGGATCAAGACAAAGGAGTTTCTACAAAGACTAGGGATCTTAACTGGGAATGGGTCTAATCTGTGTAATCTGTGTGTGTTTTGTAAGAGTGTTTTGGAATCTATGAATCATGTTCTAATCTGCTGCCCTTTTGTCTGGAGTGTTTGGTCTCATATGTTGAATTGGTAGGGAACCCAAGGGGCATTACCAGCAGCGGTGGATCAGTTATTACTACGGTGGGTAGGTGGGAAGGTGAAGAAGAAGGAAAGGAAAATCTGGACTGCTATCCCTTTAGCTGTGTTGTGGTCAGTCTGGAAACTTAGAAATGAATGCATCTTCAAATCTTCTACTCCAAGCAGGGCTGAATTATGTGAGCTGATCAAGACTAGGATAGCTCTGTGGTTGAGGCCACATCTGAAGGATTTCAATTTCACAATCAATGATTTTATTTTTAACTTTACTCAGATTCGGGTGTGCTTGGGTGGAACAGTGTAGCAGTAGAAGTTCTGCTGCTGGGGTCTTTTGGTCTAGTGTTGTGGATGTTGGTGAGTGTGTTAGTGCAGATCAGGTGTTCAGATAGTAATGCGTGATCTGTACTCTGTGCCTTATGGTCTGTGTGGGTTGCTGGTGTGTGTGCTAGTGTTGTGGTGGATCTGGTGGATGTGTGTTACATTTCCCACCCCCCACCTGCTCCACCTTCACACTCATGCTCTCTCTACGTGCCTTACAACCTACAATCTCTTCATCTCTAGGGGCCAGCTCATAGTCTAAGTCATCCTCCATGTCATCCTCATCTTCCTTCTCATTGTTGCTCCTACCCAGGCCTTGTATCACTGGTTCATTTGAGCTACACTGCTCCTCCTGCAGTTGGACCTTCTGGCACTTGCACACCATATTCATAGTTTTTACCATCACCAATTGTTCTTCACACACTCTTACTGGATACAGAAGACCTTTGCACTCCAACTTAATAACCTTATTGATTGGTTCTATGCATTTGGTGGAGATCTTAAGCTTGGCACACGCAAAGGACTTAGGATGGTCACTATCATCTTCAAAGCATAGAAAATTTCCCCACAGCCCACCGATTTTCCTCAGATTTGTACTATTCCATAAGTTTAATGGAATCCCATAGCAGCTGATCCACACACACCTTTCCTGTTCCAGAACCAGTCCATCTTTTCCTTCCAAAATAGCCTCGCACCACTCCAGAATTAGCTCCTTAATAGGCTGTATTTTTAATACCTTCTCCTCTTTTGTCTTAAATATTAGCACCACATCGCGGCCTCCACTCTCTCGGATCAGCACACCTTCCATACCTATTCCTTGAAGTTCATTCTTCAGGTTGACATTTGCGTGCTCATCCTTCAAGCGAACCACAACACTTTCGTACAGCCACCCATTCCCTATTTCCTCAGCTTTCAGAGTAAGGCTGGCATTCTGAGCATTACCTTGTCCTACCACTGCTTCTGCATATGACTTTTGGCCTGTGGATACTCCAACCCTGCTTCCTCCATCCTTTTGGTAGCCACTGTATCTTGTTGCTTAAGGATGCAGTGGGCTTGGGGCACCTTTTGTCCCTCTACCTTTTCCTTGCCAAAAGCTGCATGCTTCACCTCTATTGCCGTATCGTCCACACATAATCCATTTGCTTTTTGAACAGCTACAGAGCAGTTAAACCTTACAAACCCAAATCTTGTGTTAGTGAGCTTCCTTCTCTTCTGCGGAATAAAAACATCATTCACCACACCAAACTTAGAGAAGATGTTATACAGCCCCTTCGGATACACTGATCTCGTTATATTATCCACAAATACAGTGAAGAAGCTTGAGCGTCCCTCAATCGCTCCTCTTCTTTGTCCTCTTCGATGTCCTCATTTTTGTCTCACAACAGGAATCCACCTCCCTAGCTTAGCTCCTTCCATGGCTTCTCTCTTTCCTGAAATCTAGGATACAATGATGATGGGTTTTATGTATTGATACATGAATTAATAAATCGATTTGAACAAGATACAAAATTGTCTTTAACCCTAGACACACAATATAGCTCAAGCAATTTATTGAACATTTGATGCATGGACGTGATTATCAGCATGCAAGGCGGGCATTTTTGACCAGTTACCATTTCTCTGAGAGAAAAATACCTGTTTCAAGGAGAAGGTGAAGAAGTCTTTGAAAGGGCTCAATGAGGTGGCCATGAAAGTCTTTTTACCGGTACGTGGAGAGATGTATAAGAGAAAGATTGGAGTTAGGGTTTACAGGTTCACTGTGGGTGGGCCAACTTTGTTCATTGTAAGATGTTTTGTACCATGGGCACACAAAGATCAGCAATACCTCAACCCACGACGTTATGGGTAATCTGATTATGTGATTGGTTTCTGTGTTCTTAGACTTTTTCTATGAATAATTCAGACATGGTTATACATATATATATATATATATATGTGTGTGTGTGTGTGAGTGTAAGTGAGAGACAATCAGCTTAAATCATATTTTTATTTTTCAGATATTCAAATAGTAGGATTAGAATATATTCCAATATAACTGAAGTTAGACTAGCCTGTCTTACTTGAGTGAGAGAGGAGGCTTAGTTTCATTTGTTATAAAGTGAAGTTAGACTGAGATTAATACATGTGTGTTTTATTTTCATGTTCAGTGTAAGTTGTCTTTTGGCTTTGAGGCTTGAGTTGAAAGTTGTGTAATTATGTACAATGGCAGCTTCAGAATTTTTATTGTCATTGGATCAATGAATGACTCTTATGATACCAATATCTATCATTCATTTTAAATAATTTAATATAAATGATTTAAATTTTCTCAAGTCAAAAATAACTGAAAACTTTACCACATGTAAGACCAATTCAAAAAGCCTGTTAAATATAAAACCTATGCATAATGGAAAAAATAAAATAAAATGAGAGAGAGAGAGAGAGAGAGAGAGAGAGAGAGAGAGAGAGAGAATCCCAAATTATCCATAAAATGAATCTGAATCACAAATTTATATTTTTGTGTAAAATTTGAAGCAATAATTTTTAGTATGTAATATTATTGAGAAAATATGGACAATTGTTTACTTGAAAATAAGAATTTCCTTATAAATGTGATAGAATTAAAAAGAAAATTTTTATGAAATGGTATATCATTTTATCGTAGTTTCATTCCAAGTAAAAACAACCATCTTTGTATTTTATAATAACCAAAATATTACTGTCCATCCTTTTGAAGAATTTTATTTCAATTTTTAAGAAGAAATTTATTAAGCTCCCATTGACATTAAGCTCCCATTGACATTCAACAATGTAAAGTTACATCACTTTAATTACCGGATTATCCCCTTTAATTTTTCAAAATGACCATATGTTTACCTTAAAAGGAAAACACAACTTTTGGCATAGTGTTGATGTTTTAAATTATGCGGCCGTGTAAGGACTTGTACACCTAGTTAAAGGTGTTTGTTTTTTACTTCTAATTTAGGAATTGTGTGCGATTAGGAAGATGAACTATCAGTTTATGTTTTGCTTCAATGAAGAGGATGTTAATATTTTCTCAGGAGATAGTGAAATATTACTTGAGTAACCAACTTTGCACGAATTTAAGTTGTCAATTGCAAGAATTGAATAATAAAAAAGGGACTATTTTTGAAAATTAAATGATAAACTTGACTAAAAAGAGAAAATAAATGAAAACTCAAATGATCAGTGTTAAAATGAAAGAAAATTTAACTTGCGTTGCTAGAAAATGAAATACAATTAAAGTAAAATATAACAAATAGTTAAAATAAAACTACCAGATTCAGGAATTGATAAGTGAAAGATAGAACATTTACTACAAATTAGTGCTACACCATGAAAGATAAAGTGATAAAGTTACTGACAATAGTTGATCTTGAATATTTGGTATTGGACCCCTTCAAATAATGGTTATAGAGTCCATTTATAGTTCAAATTAGCCTCTTGTTTTTGCTCTATTGCTAGAACATGGTTGTTGAAAATTTTGCCAATTGTACTTGATTTTTGCCTTGAAACCCCATTTTAGCAAGCACCTTGATCACTGACGGTTGAGTCTCGAATTTGCTCTCTATTTGGCTGCTACGTGGCCAACTAACTTTTATTTTAATCGTGTTTTGATTTAACAACTAATTAAGAATATTGAATAACTTTCAGCAGTATATTTTTTAAGAATTGTTGAACTGATTTAATATCTCTCTTCTTTATCTATTTAATTAAGTAATGAAATGGAATTATGACTGCCTCATCATCGATTGGTCCCATTATTCCTGCAGCGCCGTTATCATATCTTGTGTCTTCCACATCATCAATTCTTTGCCACGTGATTATTTGATTAATCTCCGTCTGCTACCTCACGAAGTTTCTGCTATGTCATCAAAACTTCGTAACCTTAGGCCTTATCAACATTTCAGGGCTTATTGTCATCCTATCATTTGTTCGTGAAGTTCTACATCATATCCCGAATGACTATAAATTATTGTATCATGGTCCAAAACTTTTTTGAGTTCCCGCACTATGGTTCAAGTTGAATGTCGATTTCCGCACATTCTAGGCAGAATGTTCGTTTCTACACGAATGAACAATCCTAACAAGTTTAAATCAAATTATACTCCTCCAAAATGAAGATACAACCACCGCAAAGACTCCCATAACAAAAAATAAATTTATTAAAATACACTCTCTAATGACTTAAGGAACACAAGTGTTACAAGATGTTCTTCATGGGTCTTGAGACCTGCAAGTTTGTTCTTCAAGCGCAGGTGTCGTAATCTATATGGCATTGATGCCTTTCTCTCATACATATATACTCGTACAAAGGATGATTTTGTAGGTCTTAAAGTGTGAAGTACATTTTGCACATCTCAATTTTCTATCTCTTTCAGTATTTCTCTATTAGCTGAGAAAGTTTTGGAAACCAAAAATTGAGAGAAGTGTACCCTATTTGGTTTTTTGACTTGTCGGTCATGATGGTGATGTCTATTTGTTGAATTGTACCTTAATCTTTGTGGATGGATGCCAAGATGTTCCTTTCAGAAACCAGGACTGATTCTCAGTGAGGGAAACAATTTTCAAGGTGACTCTTGAGGTGTCTATGTTCCTTTCTAGGATTTTTCGATGTTGATATTCATTCTACTAAATTCTTTACCAATTTGGATTATTTCTTCTAAGGACTTGCTTTTGTTTTGACACCAACGGACTTTTTCAAGAAGCGTTGAGCATTGACTTTGAAGAGCCAGTTGATGATTCTGGGGAATTTACTATGCCTTGGAATGGTTTGGTGTTCTTATATTAGGCTTGGAGTAATCCATATGGAGCCATTATTGGATTTGTGATAATTGGTACAATGACATTTGAAATTGGTTGAGATAACTTTTTCTAATCAAACGAACGCCATTTTCAATGTAAAGCAGATTGTTTTCAATTAGGTAAGGCTTTCACCCAGTTGATTTGAGGCATGGAAAGACACTCCTTATATATGATTAGTTTTCCCTACAAAGGTGACAATTCGGAAATGTACCTGTACGGGGAGCAAATATTCCGGCAAGCCCGTACTCCTTTCTTCCAAGCTCCGTTTCTGTCCGATCACCTGAAAGCACAACGGCGGTGAGCTACCCGACGGTGTGTGGCCGGAAAACCCCTCTGATGATCAAGTTAGCACACACCTTGGGATAGAGGGAGAGAGAGAAGAGTGTTTGAGTGTAAGAGTTTCTTACAAGATTGTTTTTCTCTGTTCGTGTATGGGGGGCGCAGACATGCTTGTATACCCTCTGCGCCCCAAATCTACTCCCAGTGATCTCTCGACACGTGGCTCTGCTATCCCATCTGTCAGCACAAGTCCTGTTGAGCATCACCTAACCCAACTGCCAGCCCACTCTACTGGGAGCTCGGCAGCCGGGCAACATTATCTTGGCTATCAATGGCCATACTGCACTTCAAGCCCAAGTGCACTTAATGTCGTAGTGCTCCTACAACCAGGCTCATTTCTAGCCGTGCTTGACTGCATTCCGGCAAAGCCGAGATAGAGATTGATCACACTGGTCATGCCGGGCTAAAGGCGCGTGTATTATAACCGAGCAACGCGCGAGGTGTGGAACCCTTGCCTGACTGAACCTTATCCTGACCGGCTTCCGTGCCAACGAAATCAGGTAGCTCGGTTCCACAAGGCCTTTGCCATTACCGAGCAAGATCACGGCCCAATCTCGGAGCCAAATACCTCGGCCCAACCTCGTCCGGCCCAATCTGTCCGGCTAATTCCACGGCGCAATCTCAGATCATTAATCTCCCTCTCAATTGCCCCTTAATTCCGTCCGCTGAAGCGTGACTGGGATTACCTATTCCGACCAGGGTAGCACCTCCTCGGTCCTCAATTTACTAATCGGCAACCGGGCTAGTTGACATGCCTGTCTTCAAACTTGCCCGGTCGCCTTCTTGGTCAACGCCCTATCTGACCTTCCTGTCTCTTCGGCTTGCTCGGTCGATGCCTCACCTGGCCCTCATGTCTCTTCAACTCTGACGCTGCCATTAATGGGGACACGTGGCGTTCTCCCATTGGTCTTCGAGCAGCCAACCAGCCGTCCGTTGGCATTCAAAATTTTGGCAGTCTTTGGGCCTATATACATGTCATTTCCTTCTTCCGTTCCTTTCTTACTGTCATTTCTCCATTCCAAACGTTCCAGAGCTCCTGTGCCCCTCTTCCTTGCTGGCCATTGCTGTGTTGTACTCGAAGAAGCCATCCTCACCCTCTCCTGGTAAGTTCTTCGAGTTTTCTTCGTTATTTCACTTGTTATTCCACACTTTAGGGTACATAATCCTTAAGTTTTAGGATATAGGCACTCGAAACCATCCCAAACCCATAACTGTTCATGGTGTTCTTCAGTTTCCTTGATGAACATGGAAGATCTGGGGCTAACCGGGCTCCAGGTCATCCTTTGATCCAAAAAATCCCCCAGACCGAGCAAGTAACCTGTTTGTCTCAACCTTAGTAGAAACCGGGGTAGCAAAAGGACTTGGACGCTCGACCGGGCTAATCTCTGGTTCGCTTGAGTGACCGAGCTCCTTGGCTAGCCTTTACGACCAAGGTGGTTTGGCACACTTCATGACCGAGCTAAAGTCAAGCTCGCTTTGCGCGACCGCACTCCCTCTCACATTTGCCATCATTTTCCTGCAGAGTCCAAGGGGACCACTGACCATTTCTGAGGCTCTTAAAGACCAAGCAGCCACCAATCACCAGTAAGTGCCAAACCTCCTCAGCCGAGCTAACTTAGCCGGTCGTCTATGGGGAAATTTCGCTTCCTTGTAGATACTCCGGCTGCCTTGGCCGCGTTCAGGGAGGAGTACGGCATCCCGGCCGACGGCCACCTTGAGCTTGCACCAATCGAAACAACCCCTTTGGGGAAGACTAGACCAGTGCCCCTTTACCGTGCTGTCCATCATAGAATGAGGCCTCTGCTTCCCGATCAACCCATTGATGACCGAGTTTCTGAGCTGGACTAAACTTGCGCCCACACAAGTATCAACGAACACTTACCACATTATCAACGGCGTCCACGAGCTTAACAACCGGCTAGGCACCAACCTAGGTTTAGCCGAGATACTGAGACAATACACTCTTGGGCACACCGGCGACGGCCTTGCCTATTACTTAAAAATCCGACCGGGCAAAGAGAAAATAGTGACCGGCACCCCAGATAAAGACCTTCACAACAATGACTTTTTCTAGGTGTCCGGCAACTACGAACCAGCCGACGTACCGGGCTGGGCAATTAGCAAGAACTTCCCGCGCTAATTTGCTCGGTTCTGCCTTTCTTTAATATTCTGTACTTAATAACTTTTCCTGTTTCTTTTGCAGCAATTCAAGCCTTGCAAGCCAACTACCAATTTCCAAACGTTGAGGCCATCAGGACCGTGTTCTGCTACAACCATCGGGATTGTAACGAGCTGCTCGGCTACACTCCCACTTACAGATATTCAGCTCCACACCGGAGTAAAGTAACAGACTTTCTCCGTGCTCCATCATCTCCTCCAGACCCAACTTTGCCTGACGTCCCACTAATCCGATTGACCGAAGCCGAGGAGATGGCAAAAAGAAATCGGATCGAAAACTTGCTCACGGAGACCTCAGCCGAGATACCGAGCATCGTTACCCGCTCCCCAGTTGCCAGTCAATCTAGCGGCCCCGTGGTTGCCTTGGCATCTCCAGCCGCCGGGCAATCCAGACAGGAAGCTCACCGGGCAAGCAAAAGACCTCGCGCAGATCCATCTGCTGAGCTGGTCGCCGAGCTAACTGAGCAACCCGCCGTCACAACTGATCCAACACCGCCATGGCGACCGCAGCTGAAGCACTGGGGAAAAGACATCCCGGCAAATGCTTCTGTCAAGGGCGACAAGGAACACTTGCTTGCCTTTGATCTCTCAAAAGCTCTGCTGCTGCTGAGCGACGTGGTTGGCAGCGACCACGTTCCTAACACCCAGCTGGTGAAATCAGCCGTGAAGTCCATGACCAGGGTAAGAATCTCAATCTTCTACTTAAATTTTCACAAATGTTTGCACGGTTTCTTCTCTGATCAAATTCTCTCTTTGCAGGCCATCCAAAAGCAACACTTGGTATAGACACCCCATTTTTGACTGACCTTAAGACTCAGACGTCACCGATTGAGCGCTCGGTGATATTGCATATTGTGCTCGTGCGGAATTTTCAGAGTCTCGACTGCGAGCTTTGCCTGCGGACTTCCGGGCTCTTTCGTGTCTTGCCTCGGTTTGCAAACCATGCTCCGTTTTCTCTGTTTTCTCTTCCTGAAGGGAGGGAGAGGTCTCGTAGATCATCTTTCAGTGGCCGTAGGCTATGTTTCGTGGTCGTAGGCCTTTTTTCCCGTTTGGAGCCCGGTTTCCGATTTTTCGGAGCTGACGGCCGTGTGCCTCGGTTCGGGACCGCTTAACCACCTCCGTTTGCTCCGATTTTTGATATACACCTCTATTCTCCATTACAAAACTTTGAGGCTGTTTTCTAGGGCTAGGAGCTCCTCTTCTTGGTCCAAAAGCTGCTGGTTCATTGGTCTTCAAGGGTAAGCTTCTTTCCCCTCCTTTTTGTTCCTATCTTGCTCTATATCTAAGCCTTGCTTGCAAGCATTTTTGGGTTCCGACCCAAACTGTAAATGGTTATATTTTGAGCTCCTTTTCATGTTTGATTAAGGACCTTTTTCTGTTTGAGGTCTCCTACTATCACTTGCTTCTTTAACTCTTTTTTAGGCCTATTTTTGCATGGTATTTTAGGCTTACTTGTGAGCTGTTTCGGACTTGGTCATAAACTGTAAAATATCTTTTTTTAAGCCCCTCTTTAACTTTCTTGAAGGTCTCTCTTCGGTTTGAGGCCGGAAGCTACCACTTGCCTCTTTATCTCTCTTTTAGGCCTATTTTTGGGGGAAATTTTCAATTTCCCCCATTTTCCCCCACTCTTTTGCCTATAAAACCAGCAGCTCCAGCTGCATTTTCAGGGGATAAAAAAGTTTTGTTTGGGAGTCTTGCATTAAAGCTCCCTCTCTCTCTCTTCCAAGCATCAAAACCTCTCAAGTCCTACACCATTTTACACTACAACTCATAGCATCACACCTCCAACATCCATTCCAGAAACTTGAGGCTGTCTTCCAGAGGTCAAGAGCTCCCAAACCTGGTCCAAAAGTTGTTAACGCTTGGTTCTACAAGGGTGAGTCCCATTTTCCCTCTTTTGAGCCTATTTTTGCATGCTTTGTTAGCTCTTTGTACTTACATTTTCGGGCTCCGACCCTAACTGAAAATAGTCATGTTTTGAGGTATTTTTCATGTTTGATTAAGGGTTCTTCCCTGTTTGAGGCTTCATACTACCACTTGCCTCTTTAGCTCTCATTTATGACTCTTTCTTGCATAGTATTTTAGGCCTATTTTTATACTGTTTTGAGCTTGGTCATAAACTGAAAAGAGGCTTTTTTTGAGCCTTTCTTCAATATTGTTGAAGGGCTCTTCACTGTTGGAGGCTTCCATCTATCACTTGCCTCTTTATCTCTCTTTTGGCCTTATTTTTGCATGCTTTTTTAGCTCCTTGTTCTTGTATTTTTGGGCTCTGGTCCGAACTGTAAATAGTCATATTTTGACCCACTCTTCATATTTGATCAAGGGTCTTTCACTGTTTGAGGCTTCCTTTTTGTTCTTTGTGTTAAAGCTCTCTTTTATGCCTTATTTTGTATAGTATTTTAAGCTTTCTTGTGCATTGTTTTGGGCTTGGTCATAAACTGTAAAATATCATTTTTTGGGCCTATCTTCAATATTGTTGAAGGGCCCTCCTCTGTTTGAGGCCAGCAGCCATCACTTGCTTCTTTGTCCCTTTTTTGGCCTTTTTCTTGCATAATGTTTTAGACCTGCTTGTGTTTATTTTCGTGGCTTGATGTAAATTGTAAAGTGCTTCATTTTGATCCCCCTATTCAACTTTGTTGAAGGGATCTTTTCCATTTAGGGCCAGCAGCTGTTACTTGCTTCTTTATCTCTCTTTCGAGGCCATTTTTGCATGTTAGCTTAGCCCTACTTGTGTTCACCTTTTGGCCTTTCTTAAAACTGGAAAGATGCTTTTTTTGGGACTGTCTTGATTCTGTCTTCATACTTTATGTTCAAATAATGCATGCTTTGTATAGCTATAAGTCATTCCATGCGCCTAGTTTCGAATTCCGAGTCTCATTTCATGCATCGGGTGCCATTTTGCCATGCTTCGGGGCTGTTTTGCATCAATTTTTGCTACTGAAATTTGCATGCTAGTATGCCATATTCCATGCCGTGCCATGTCTTGTTAGAGTGGTATTCCGTGCCCTAGGTTCGGTCCTCGGTTTGCGTACACGTGTGCACGCATCTCGAGTGTCTCATTTTCATCTAATGGCCTCCTATGTGAGTGTGGCCGAGGTCCACTTGTGTTGGTGTAAGCCCATTATGCATTGTGTATGTTATTTCATTTCACAGCATTGTGTATGCCAGGTTGTATGTTAGCGCATTGTGTATGCCATGTTACCTCGTGCATCGTGTATGCCATTTCATAGCATTGTGCATGTTAGGTTGTATCTTAGTTGCATCCATGCATGTCATGCATATTGCATTGTGTTTGGGATAGGAGTTAGCAGAGCACGGAAAGCGAATGCGTTTCGTACTCGAGTGGCGGAACATGTCTCAATTCCCGATTCGAGCACTCGGATTGTCCATGATGGAGTTAGGTCTTGGTTGTATTTTCATGTGCATTCATTCCATATTGAGTTGTGCAATTCGACTCCTCGGCCATCATGCATCGAGATACGTGATTGGTGGCACGAGGATCGAGGCATGCATACATGTGTGAAAATACTTTGCCATGCCCCTCTGTTGCTCTCTGTTGCAGCAAATCAAGAATCAGTAGCCTTCCGAAGCTTGGCACGCATTCCAAGAATAATTGCAAAACAGAGGCTAATTGAGGCATCGCCATGGATTTCCGCGCGAAGGCAACCCGAGCATGCATCATTCATCATCCGGAGAAGAGTCGAGACAGTCCTTGGCTTGCATGCTAATTTAATGCTTTCCTAGTTAAATTTGTTAATTAATTAGGGTTTTGTACATATTTGGACTATATTATTTATTCGGACTGTACTATTTATTTGGGACTGTATATTATTCTTTCGGACCCTCTGCACGAGGGCAATGTTGTAATAAGTGTGCGTGAGTGTAATGTATGTCTTCCAACCCCACGTCTTTCTTCCCTTTTATTTACCTGCTTATGATGCTTAGATTAGGGCATGTTTCAATTAGCATACAGTAGGATAGCATGTTTGCATTCATTCATCTGTTTTGCATGCACCGGGCTCGGCGCATCATACTAACTGCATTTGTATTTCAATTCCAAGTTGAGTACTTGATAGTTGTTGCATTCCACATGCCATGTTTAAGAATAGCCGAACTTGCTATAGTTGCATTTTTGCATGTGTTGCATTAGGCATTTTTGTATATTTAGGATCATGCATGGATTTCTAATCGGTTTCTGTTTTGGCTTGGAGTACTCGGTGAGTTTTATGCTTTAGCATCCTTGCATGCGTGTGAGTGACTGCCATGAATAGCATGCTTACCATGAGGCTAACTACTTATGTGATATAACTGCTTGAATGCCTGTGGGTGAAGGTTGGGTTATTTGAATTGGAACAATTCATTAATTGTGAGTTTTAAGCCCACTAGATAATGGCAAAAACATGTTTTCTAAAGCCCACCCGAGGGTGGCAAATCCACGTCTTAGCCTACCTGCGGGTAGCACCATCAAACCATCTTTCAAAAAAAACAAACATGAAATGTTTTGTTCCAATTCAGGCTACCCGGTCTATACTTGTATGCTGTGCGCATCATATAGTAAATCTAGGCTAATAACCGGAACAAGAACGCACAATGTTTTTCAAAACTAGATATCATGGTTAGTAGAGGCCGATCTTTGATCAGGTGAGTGGGGGTGCTCACGAATTGACCTTCCCCAATCGTACCCAAGTTCCCGAGCCGAGGCAACTTTGGTGATGACGGACATGTGGCCTTAGGCAAACGAGTCAAGGTTTCCTAAATTTCCCAAAATAAAATATTTAGGTGACGACTCTGTATCTGGCAAAACAGTCCATGTTTGGCACTTCTTTTCTAAAAATCTGTTTTCTCAAAACGATTTGCCGTATTTGGACTCTTTGGTTTAGATTAAGAACCGTAACACAAATCGAGTCCGAGCTGTAGCGAGGCCCCCGTGGGCTTGTTACACTTGGTCACGGAGCGCATCCACAGACTTCGGCAAAAGGCGAATGACACCACCAGCCAAGTCCAAAGCCTTCAGACTGAGCTTGGCCGAGCAAAGTCCTCACTCGAAATCGCCAACGCCGACAACAACAGGTTGCTCTGTCAGCTTGGCGAGGCCGAGAAGAAGCGGGATAAGCTCCAGGCCGAGCTTGATGCGCTCAAGAAGTCAATGAAGAAAGACTGCCAAGATGCCAACAACGCCGGTTTCAACGAAGCCGAGGACAACTACAAGAAACAAGTCTTCGCCACGCAAGACATTTACTTCAAAATCGGCTGGAAGTCTGCTTGCGAACACCTCGGTCAAGGTCCAGACACCGACGTGTTTGCCACTCCGCCACCTGCCTTCCTACCGACCTACCTCGTGCCGTATGCAAACGACGTCTTCAGCGCGTTGCAGGCTGAGGCCGAGGAAGGTCTCGAAGAAGAGGCCGAGACAGATGTTGAAGGAGAGGATCAACAGGAGCAGGAGCAGCCCGGCAGAACTGAGCCCGACGTCCAAGACCAATCTCCAATCGTAGACTTGGAGGCAACCGGGGACAAGTTTGCAAACCTCTCCCCCTTGGCTTAGTTTGCTCTTTTTGTTTTTTTTTTTTTTTTTTTTTTTTTTTTGTCTGCAAATGTAACCGGGCTAAGTTCCCCATCTTTTGTATTTACTTTGTATCAATGAAAATTTCCAATTTCATCAAGTGTTTGAGCGGTATACATGTCTCACAACTTCAGCCGAACAAAACATCTCGGCAAGACAAACCACATTAAGTAATTCACACAACCGAAAAAGACAGCTCGGCTCAGATTTCATAAGTGAACAAAACATCAACTTTTCAACCGGAATAAACATCTCGGTTAAGAGTAACAAAGCTGAACAAAACATTGACGCCTTCAACCGAAATAAATCATCTCGGTTGGAAATAACTAATTTGAACAAAACATCAACTCTTCCAACTGGAGTAAATCATCTCGGTTGAAAATCCCAAGTTGAACAAGTCATCAACTCTTCCAACCGGAATAAATCATCTCGGTCGGGAATCCTAAGTTGAATAAATCATCAACTCTTTCAATCGGAATAAAGCATCTCGGTTGGAACAACAAACTTGAACAAATCACCAACTCTTTCAACCGGAGTAAACCATCACGGTTGAGGATACCTAAGCTAAACAAAACATCAACTTCTTCAACCAGAATATCTATCTCAATTGGAACAACAAAGTTGAACAAATCACCAACTCTTTCAACCGGAGTGAACCATCTCGGTTGAGAATACCTAAGCTGAACAAAACATCAACTTCTTCAACCAGAATAACCATCTCGGTTGGAACAACAAAGTTGAACAAATCACCAACTCTTTCAACCGGAATAAATCATCTCGGTTGGAAATACCTAAGTTGAACAAAACATCAACTCTTTCAACCGGAATAAACATCTCGGTTTTTTCATCAAAACAACAATCTGAATGCTAAAGCAAAGAAGAAACACTTCTATATATTGACAAAAAGAATTACATTTTGAAGTGTAAGCCAAAAAATTCCTTTGCACAAAAAGAAGGCTAAAGCTAGAAATAATACAGTTTGAGGTTGGCCGCATTCCATGGCCGGGGTATTGTCCTACCATCTAGATCCTCCAAGTTGTATGCCCCCTTGCCCTCCAGACTGGTTATCTTGTAGGGTCCTTTCCAATTTGCCCCCAGCTTGCCTTCACCTGGCATCAGGGTGTTACCCATAACTTTCCTTAACACCCAATCACCTACTTTGAACGGTCTAGGGTGCACCGTTTTGTTGTATTTCCTTGAAAGCTCCTGCTGATAGGTGGCCACGTGGATGAGGGCCTTTTCCCGACGCTCTTCCACTAGATCAAGTTCTAGGGCAATAGCCTCGGCTTTCAGCTCGAGCTCAAAACTTTCACTCCTTAGGGTGGGCATGCCAACTTCCAAAGGTATGACCGCCTCCATGCCATAAGCCAAAGCAAATGGAGTTTCCCCGGTAGATCGTCGCGGGGTTGTGCAGTATGCCTAAAGAACGCTAGGGAGTTCCTCGGCCCACTTTCCCATAGCTTTCTCAAGCCTTTTCTTCAACCCATCCAGGATGGTCTTGTTGGATGACTCAGCTTGACCGTTGGACTGCGGGTAAGCTGGAGTGGAGTTGTAGAATTCAATCTTTAGATCTTCACAAAATCCTCTGAATAGGCGACCATCAAACTGGGTGCCATTATCAGAGATCAAAATCTTGGAGACGCCAAACCGTGTGACCACATTCTGCCAGACAAACCGCTTCACGTCTTTCTCCTTGATCATTGCCAAGGGCTCAGCTTCAACCTATTTGGTGAAATGTCTGGGCCATGATGAAGAACTTCGTTGCTGGTCTTTGTTGGTAGCGGCCCGACTATATCTAGCCCCCCTATTGAAAGGGGCCAGGGTCTGGTGAGGGGAAAAAGTCTCTTGGCCGGCTAGTGGATCTGATGGGTGACTTTCTGGCTCTTTTCACACTTGCGAACATTTTTTTGTGCGTCGGCCTGCATGCACGCCACCGAGTCTCTTGAAATAGCTCGGTAGGCGAGGACTGCCCCTATATGACTGCTACAGATGTTTTCGTGAATTTCGTACAAGAAGGCCTCCACACTACTCGGGTGCACGCACTTCAGATAAGGACCGGTGAAGGACTTTTTATACAACGCTCCAAATGGAGAGAGCCAAAACTGCTCTGACTTCACCCGGACTTTGTGTGCTTTTTTCTTGTCGGCTGGCAGAGTCCGGTCTCTGACAAACAGAATTATAAGGTCCATCCAGGAAGGACCTAGCACGGCGTAGAGTACATCTGCCTGCCCGGCTTCCTCAATGCTTGGCCGTGGAAGGAATTCAACCAAGAAGGGGTTAAGAGATGTACTATCAACCATTGAAGCAAGGCCAGCCAGCTCATCTGCTCGGCTGTTTTCTTTACGGCCAATCTGTTGAACTCTGATTGCCTAAAATTGCTTGATGTGTTCCCTGACCAGAGCTTGGTACTTTGCCATTCTGTCATCCTTTGCTTCATAAATCCTAGCGACTTGGTTAACCCCAAGCTGGGAATCACTGTACACCATGAGCTCGGAAGCCTTCATCTGAAGAGCGCTCTTGAGTCCGACCAAAAGTGCCTCGTACTCAGCCTCGTTGTTAGACGCTTGGAAGTCAAGGGTGATAGAATGTTCCATAGTTAGGCCATCCGGCAAGATAAGCACGATACCTAGCCCGGCCCCGTGACGGTTCGACGCTCCATCAACGAAAAGTTTCCATATCTCCCCCACAAAGAGCTTCCAACAGTCGGAAGGGTCCTGAGAGTTTCGAAGGGTGATGGGATCACGGTTGCTCGACTGTCCGGTTTCAAGTTCTGTGCTGATTGGTTCCACTGCTTCCTTGGTGATTGACACGGACTCGACAATTTGATCTACAATGCCCAAGTCTGTAGGCGAATCACCGATTCTTGATATTATGCCGACCGCAAGCTCTGTCTTTGGTGGGTCCATTTCTTCCCCATGGTGATGCTGACTCGGACGGAGCGGGTTGGTCGATGGGACCCGACTCGTCATCACATCACCGGTCGGTGGAGTTGTACAAGCCGAGGGTGCCGATTGGGCGCGCAAATTCGCGTCGCAAACTCCACCAGTTGTTGTATCTCGGTCAGGCTTACATTCACCTCCTCATCTGACGCGGCAATGTCAACCGCCTGCCGGATGAGTTCGGTGAAATTAAAGAACGAAATCGGCTAAGGTGCGGGCTTTATAGGCATGCTTGGCTGGAACTTCACATCAAATTGTCCCAATTCGACTGCCCACTTGAGAATTTGACTAGAAAAGTCCGCCCGTTCAAACAAGGCCTTAAGTGGAAACTCGGTCAGTACGATGATGGTATAGGCGTGGAAATAGTGCGCCAACTTCCTTGAAGCCATCATCAATGCCAACGCAAGCTTTTCCAATGGCAAGTATCTCGACTCTGCCGGCAGCAAGGTTTTACTGACGTAGAAGATTGGGAGGTGCTTAATTCCTTCAACTCGGACTAGCACTGCACTGACTGCATGCTGTGAGACGGCAAGGTAAAGATAGAGTTCCTCGCCTGGCTTCGGTGTAACCAATAGTGGCGGAGAAGACAGATATTCCTTGAGCTCGGCCAAAGCCCGGTCACACTCTTCGTCCCACGAGAACTTTGATTTCAATGCCTGAAAGAAAGGGCGGTAGCGATCTGATGACCAGCTAATGAATCGATTAAGCGCGGCGGCCATTCTGACCAGATGCTGCACGTCCTTAGCCGAGCTAGGCTGCTTCAACTCTTGCATGGCTCTGATCTGAGTGGGGTCTGCTACGATGCCTCGGTTCGTGACTAGGAATTCCAAAAAAAATTCGGATCCCATGCCAAAGGCACACTTAGACGCATTCAGGCGTAGCTTATGCTTTTTGAGAATGGCGAACATCTCGGCCAAGTCGGACAAATGGTCTACTTGGTGCCGGATTTTAACCACCATATCATCAATATAAGCCTCCATTGTCCGGCCAATCAAAGGAGCAAACATCTTAGTCACCATCCTCTGAAAGGTTGCCCCGGCGTTCTTCAAACCAAAAGGCATGACTCGGTAATAGAAGAGTCCCCTTGGAGTCGTGAAGGAGGTGATCTCTCGGTCTGGCTCATGCATGGCAATCTGATGGTAGCCGCGATAGGCGTCCAAGAAACTGAGCCTGTTATGTCTAGCCGTCAAGTCCACAAGCTGGTCAATTCGTGGCAAAAGGAAGCTATCTTTCGGATGACAGTCTTGTAGTCGATACAAACTCGCCACTTCCCATTCTTCTTGGGCACCACTACTATGTTGGAAATCCACCGAGGGTAGTGCACTTCTTGAATTGCTCGTGCCTCAAGCAAGTTTTTCACTTCCTCTGCAACTACCTCGGCGTGATGCGATCTTGAATCTCCTTGTTCATTTGAATGGCTTTGCTCCGGGGAAGACATTGAGGCGATGGCAGATAAAATTTGGATCGATGCCGGGCATGTCGTAAGGCAACCACGCGAAGACTTTGATGTTGGCCATCAAAAACTCGACCATTTCGGTCCTATCTTGGGCAGTAAGGCTGGAGCCGAGTAGAAAGAACTTGTCCGGCTGCTCCATATCAATTCGCACCTCCACCAATTCCTCAACAGCTTTGTCCTCTGCCTTGGTGCCCACATCGTCAAGAACTCCCCGGTCTTCCGGTCCTTCTATCATTTGAACGAAGCCTTTAGCACCCCGGCTCCCTTTCACTGCCACGAAGCACTGTTTTGACATGACTTCATCTCCCCAAATCTCCTCGATTGCCCCCATAGCCGAGGGGAATCTTATCACCTGATGGTAGGTCGACGCCACGACTTGCATAGCGTGAAGCCATCCCCTTCCAAGGATCAGGTTGTAAGTAGAAAGCACTTGTAACACCCAGAACTCCACTTGCTTGATCACGGATCCCACTTTGACCGGCAAGATAACCTTTTCCAAAGGCCACTCTGGTTGTGAGTTGAAACCAACCAGTGGCGAAGTTGCCAGAGCCAAGTCTGTCTCCCGGAGTTTGAGCTGCTTGAAAGCGTCGTAATACATGATATCGACCGAGCTTCCCTGATCGATCAAGATCCGTTTGACATCGAATTCCTTGACGCGGAGTGTCACCACTAAGGCATCGTTGTGCGGCATCTGAATGCGCTCTAGATCCCTTGTGGAAAAGCTGATGATATCTTTCTCTTCGGTCTTCCCCTTCTTGATCGCAGGTTGAACCATCAAAACCTCCTTCATGTGGTCTGC
The DNA here is from genome assembly GCA_025200525.1 of Camellia lanceoleosa. Classification (NCBI taxonomy): domain Eukaryota; kingdom Viridiplantae; phylum Streptophyta; class Magnoliopsida; order Ericales; family Theaceae; genus Camellia; species Camellia lanceoleosa. Next base: position 145,071,857 of record CM045759.1, on the reverse strand, counting down.
CTTCTTGATCATACCCCGGAACTCGCATACCCGCACCGGCTCCACTATGCCATGGATGACATTGATAACTCCTAGTGGAGGCGCGTCCCGGTCATCCGGTCCCCACGGATCGTCTGGAGTTTGATTCGCCTTAACACCCCAATCAATGTAAAGGTCCAGGTGTCCGGCTGCAACCAGCTCTTCCAAGTGTTGCCTCAAAGGCAAACAATCCTCTGTCCGGTGACCGCGCTCCAGGTGAAACGTGCAACGGTATCGCAGATTGAAGCCCTTCTGACCGTCGCCTAACTTAGCTGGAAATCGGACATATTCCTCGTCACGGATTTCACTAAGTATGCGATAGATCGGAATCTTGAAGACCGTGGTGATGCCTATCCTGGCCTTCAACCTTCTGTTGGCATCAGCTACGTCATCTCGGGGGTAGTCATCCCGGTCATTCCAACGTCCTCTACCCCGGTTTTTGCGATTCGAGCCACGGTCCGATTCCTCTGCTCGGTCACTTGAGCGGCTGCACTCTTGCCCAACTGCGTGCACTTTGCCAGCTATCCTCTTATCTATTGCTACCGGAGTTGCCTTCACAGTAGATGCTGACGCATCATCCTCAACTCGGATGTGCTCATTGATGCGCTACATGAGCTGGCCCATGGACGTCGGTTGGTGTATAGTAAGCGAGTCCCGTAGTCTATGTCCGACAGGGAGACCACGCTTGTATTGAGTGATTGCAAGGTTGACTGGGAAATCCAAGATCTCGTTGAAGGTCTCCCAATATCTGGAGTTGTATGCTTTCAATGTGTCGCTCAGTTCCATCTTGACACTCAGTAGGTGATCAACTTCCTTCGATGTTTTGGTGTTGGTTTTGAAGCGCGTTACAAAGGCTTCGGCCAACTCATGCCTCCTTTCTATGCTCCCCTCCGGCAATCTTTCAAATCATTTCAAGCCCAGCTCGCCTAAACTTGACGGGAAGATAAGGCACATAAGCGCATCATTCCGCCTATGTCTGGCCATAACCTGTCGGAAGTGGCTTACATATATGTAGGGATGGGTCTTTCCGTCGTAGATCGTGAATTTAGGCTAGTGGAAGCCTGCCGAAAGCGGTGTTGTTTCTATCTCCAGGGAGAATGGGGTGGCGCTCAGCCTTGCCAAATCTGAATCTACAAGGAGCTGCTTGGCGGGGTGGAGGCATTCCGACCTTTTCGCTGGCGTGAACTCCGTAGGATAGCCGCTGAAACGCCGGCACCCTCTGAGCCTCCCGCCGGCGAGCTTGCTTCTTTAAGACTGCTCGCAAATCCTCTGAATGAGTGGAATAAGAGTACCTCGACGTCATCACCGGACGTGAGGGCTGGTAAGTGCTATCTTGTGCGCTGGGCTTCTCTGCATGCATGTCGGAATCACCAACTTTATAACTTCTGGTAATAGAAATGGACGGAGTATGTCGCAGACTTTTACTGCCTGAACGGCGGGGTTGGGTGCGCTCACTGTGGTCTCCCACTCCAACTACACCCTTCCCTTTGACATGACGCTTCAGCTCCTCCATCTCCGCCGCCATTAAATCCGGATAGCGGCGTCTGGTCCCTAGCTTGTGTTCCGATCGTGCGCGTGTGATTCTCTCCGTCACCGATGACCGTCTGGACTCCGTGAATGACCGTAACTTCTTCCACGCTTATCTCGCGCGTCTCCCGACTGTCCTCCTAGGAATGTCTCCAGGTCCCCCATTGGTAACTCCGTCTGCCTGACTCCGAGGTAACTCCATCGACGGCGGACAACGGAAACTCATCATTGTTTACCATGGACGACGATCAGACGAGCGTGGAAGACAAGGTTTTGTCTGCAAGATTCCTGAGGCAGCGCCAATTATGCGGGAGCAAATATTCCGCAAGCTCGTACTCCTTTCTTCCAAGCTTCATTTTGTCCGATCACTGGCACAATGGTGAGCTACGGTGGTGTGTGGCGAAAACCCTTCGACGATCAAGTTAGCACACACCTTGGGATAGAGAGGAGAGTGTTTGAGTGTAAGAGTTTCTTACAAGATTGTTTTTCTTTGTCCGCGTATGGGGGGCGCAGACATGCTTGTATACCCTCTGCGCCCCAAATCTACTCCCAGTGATCTCTCGACATGTGGCTCTGCTATCCCATTTGTCAGCACAAGTCCCGCTGAGCATCACCTAAACCAACTGCCAGCCCACTCTACTAGGAGCTCGGCAGCCGGGCAACATTATCTCGGCTATCAATTGTCACACTGCACTTTAAGCCCAAGTGCACTTGATGTCGTAGTGCTCCTACAACCGGGCTCATTTCCAGCCGTGCTCGACTGCATTCCGGCGAAGCCGAGATAGAGATTGATCACACTGGTCATGCCGGGCTAAAGGCGCGTGTATTATAACCGAGCAACGCGCGAGCTGTGGAACCCTTACCTAACTGAACCTTATCCTGACCAGCCTTCTTGCCAACGAAATTAGGTAGCTCGGTTCCACAAGGCCTTTGCCATTACCGAGGAAGATCACGGCCCAATCTCGGAGCCAAATACCTCGGCCCAACCTCGTCCAGCCCAATCTGTCCGGCTAATTCCACGGCCCAATCTCAGATCATTAATCTCCCTTTCAGTACCTTAGACTTATATCAGGTTGCTTGGGTAATATCATACCTTCGAAATGCTATTATTAAAGTAGAGGAAAAATTGCATTGGAGATCCTTATATTTTGGTTATAGTGTCAATTTGGTCCCTACACTTTCAATTTGTTCAATTTTGACCATTAATTTTAGATTTTGTATCAATTTGGTTTAATTGATAATGTCATTTTTTTTTTATTTAACGAAAGATGATTACTAAATTGGTTGAGGTTAACTCATTGAGTTAAATACATTTCTAATTTAGCCTTTAAAAATATGAACGTCACTTATGTATGTATTTTCCATTAAAAAATGCTAAGAGTTTAATCAATTGGACTAAGTTGGGACAATATCATAAATTCAATGTCAAAATCGTGGTAATTGAAATTAGAGTAACCAAAATGACACAATGATCAAAGTATAAGGACCACCGTCATAATTTGTCCTAAAGTAAAAATAGAGGCAAAACAAGTGGGGATTGCTAAATAGTCGATCGCCAACAAATGGGATGAATCGCTGATGCATGCCAAAACATGGTTTTAACTTCAGATTAGAGTGATCGCTTGGGGATCGATCATTCTAGCGGGAATAATCCTAATTTGACCTATTTTAGTTTTCTAATCAGAAGACCCTAATACATTTGTTGGGCTTAAGCCTCATAATTTTTTAGCAACCTAACAGTTTTTTAGTGTTCTTCAATCTTTACTTGGGCAAATTTCACTTGAGCACTTTTATAAAAATCTTCACACTTTGCATTGCATGACAATGCATCACCATGATATCTCTTTGTGGTTTGTGTGAATGGATCTATCGTTGTATGGAGATTGAGGCAAGGGTCTTTGTGGTGATCTAGAAAATCAAAGGAGGTTGATGGGATCAAGTAGAGTCTGTGGAGCATGGAAAATAGATTGGAGTTCTAAATTTTTCAGCATAATTCCCATCTTAACTAATGCAAATTACACAAGATAAAAGAAAATTAACAATGGCACAGAGAGATCTTGCCTATCAATTTTAGTGAAGTAAATGCAAATGAGATCTAAATCAGAAAAGAGGAATTAGGTATAGAAATGTGATACCAGAGGACTAAAGCAACATTGATGCCTAAACCAAGACGACCAGCTTTAATTATACAAACCAAAATCTCCCTTTGATTGATCAATCTCACAAAAAAATGTATTTTTTTTTTCTTGAAAATTTGTAGATATGGAAGCAATCTCTTTTGTAAAGTGAATACACAATAGTGTATATATATATATATAGATAACACAAATGGCATCAAATCAAAGTGGCGCAGCGGAAGCGTGGTGGGCCCATAACCCACAGGACCCAGGATCGAAACCTGGCTTTGATAATTTTTTTTTCCCCCTGTGTTTTTTTTTTTCTCCCACCAAATAGAAATTCTTAAATTTGTTCTTTATTTTTTGTTCTTAAAACTGTCCAACTCCATATCTTCATCTCCCAATATTCCTCCAAACTTTTTTTGTGGGCGTCAATTTGGACCCATATCGATGACCCGAACCTTTTACCTCGTAAGTCCTGTAATAAAAGTCATCTATGTAAAAAAAATATTTCATCAGACATATGTAATAAAAAAAAATTTTATTTTATTTTACAAAATAAACCATAAAGATGATACGAAACCCAGTAAGGCAAAATGAATCAGAACAAAAGCCAACAAAATGAAAGCAAAACAAAAAGATGAAAAATATGATTTATGGACATCTGGCGTTACTTCTTTTTTATTTTTATTTATTTATCTATTTTGGCTAGAAACCTCACAAAGATGTGAAAAGTGGTGTATATTGTTGTTTTATTATTATTATTATTTTAATTTCAGTTTCTAGAAATATTGTAAATAAAAAAAGCACCCACCCACTGCCAACCTTTCTGGCAATCATTCAAATGCAAGGAAACATTTGAAATTTGAATATAAAATTATTACAGCACAATTGATCCATGCTTTCTTTCTTTCTTTCTTTCTTTTTTTGTGGTCCCATCTTGTGTTCAAAAGTTAAAAAGATATACAGTAATGATAAAGATTTCACAAAACACAATTTTTACAATTCCCAAAATGATTTAGACCGTTCATGTCATTGTCAAAGATAGAAAAAAAAAATTCAAACAAATCAATGATCAATACATCAATAGGGATCGTGAAGGTACTTCTTTGTGGGTTCTCAAACATTTTCCAAAAGATGTAACTCGGCCTACTGTGGCAGACGAAACCTACTAACATCTTTTTTTGCAAAAGCCTAGGAATTAAAAAAGAGGGTCTGGATGGTTTCCAATTCCAAATTAGATTGAATTGCTCAGTTTGGCACATTAGGTCTACTTTTGGATCTTATTTCAATAATTCAAATCGTTCACATTTTAAGATTTGTCGAGTACATCATTCTTACAAAAAATCAAGTCGATTAGATAACGGAAATCATATGTTTGGATCAATTTTCTATGAAATGTTTATTTTCTCATCACCAATTTTTCTTTCATATCAAACTAATTCGAACATGTGGTTGCGGTTATTCGGTCAATTTGATTTTTTGGATGGATAATTTTCTCGATGAATCCCAAAATATGAATGGTTCAGATTATCGAAATGTGACAAAAAAAATGGACCCAATAGGCCGGACAACACCTCTCTAGTCCTAAATCGGACTAGAGAGAAGCCAATCCCTTAAAAAAAGATAAAAAATTTACCATGATTTTTGATCTGTGGTGTATATTTAAGCTTTGTTTTGTGGGACTAAAACCTAAGTAAATCTTTTAACTATTAATTTTAAATTTTGAATAATTCCTAAATATATTTTTTCTATGTTTGTATAGTATTACTGATCTTTTTTCTCCGCTCTGCATTCAATATAGCTAATCATTGGCAAGGAAAGTATTGTCCTTTGCTGGCAGGTTAACTCTGATTAAGTCCGTTCTTTCAAGCCTACTTGTGTACTACCTTTCTCTCTTTAGGATGCCTGAAGGTGTGGCTCGTGAATTCGAGAAATTTGAGGCTGCTTTCTTGTGGGGTGGTTCTGAATTTAAAAAGAAAATTCATTTGGTCAAATGGCTAGAAGTAACAAAAAGCTTTCCTCAAAGGGGTCTAGCCATTAGGAGGATTAGGGATGTTAACTCCTGCCTGCTCCTCAAATGGTGGTGGAAATTTGGTACCCAATCCAATGCTCTTTGGCGGCAAGTTATATGCAGTAAATATAAGGTTGAGACTGACTGCTGGTTTCCTCCAGTGATAACTTCCTATAGGCACTCCAGGGTCTGGAAGGATATCTTGCTCATAGGAGTTCAGAGTATAACCATTTTTAACTACTTCTTGGATAATTGCCTAATTAAAGTGGGTGATGGCCACAGGATCAAATTCTGGCATCATAAGTGGTGTGGTGCGACCCCCCTCAAGCACAAGTTTCCTACTCTTTTCGCTCTATCAACTGCCAAGTCTGGTTCACTGCACTTCTTTCATGACTTGAAACCTAGTTCCAATAGTTGGAATCTCCTATATAGAAGACCATTATATGCTTGGAAGTTAGTGGATGAAGCTAGAATGTTCAATTTGTTATCCCCTGCACCTTCTCTAAGAATTGAGTGTGTTGATAGTCTGGCTTGGGCTTCTTCAGCAGCTGGTTCTGGTATGTTTTCTGTGTCCTCCATGTACTCCTATTCTTCATCTCTCCTTGGGACTCCACTTGTTCTTAGCAAGTTTGTCTGGAACCACAGCTTACCCCCCAAAGTCCTATTTTTTAGTTGGTTGGCATGGAAAAATAGAATCAAAACCTCTGAATTCTTGCATAACCTTGGCATCCTAAGCTCCAACATTTCCACCACTTGTATCCTCTACAATTCTGCTCCTGAATCTGCCCAGCACATTTTGCTTCATTGCTCATTCTCTTGCCATTTGGTCCTCTGTGCTTCAGGATTGGGGCATTCTTTGGTGCATTCCCCTAACTGTATCAGATCTGTTCTCCTGGTGGATGGGGGTAAACTTTAAGTCTTTCCTCAGGAAATTTTGGAGAGCCACTCCCCTAGTTGTTCTCTGGTCTATTTGGAAACATAGAAACGAGTGTATCTTCTCTGATGTCCCTCCTAACTTAGCTAATCTGTGGGATCTCATCAAAGTTAGATTAGCATTTTGGCTTAAAGCCTCTCTCAAGGACTTCCCATACTCTGTAAATGACATTGTTCTGAATTGGAGGCAAATAAGGGACTGCCACTGATTATCTCCTACCTACCAGTGCTCTGAATTGCTTCATGAGTGTGGTCTTCCACTGTTTGTAGTTATCTGCTATGTGGCTCTAATGGATTGAAATGTATGGGAAGGTTGTGGCTCTGATTCTGTTTTGTTACTATATTCAGAAATGATAGGCAGGCAAATGATTATCTGGACTGCAATTGGCTGCTTCTGCTCTGTGGCTACTATGCTGTTATGGGAAGTCTGGTTTTCAATTTTATGAGTATGGGTAGGTTGTTCAGTTGGTCTGTTTTGTTTTGTCTGTCCATCTGGAATACAAATGGATTGAATTTATGGGCTGTTCAGTTGGTTTGTCTTTATGAGTATCTGGTTTTTAGTCTTTTTGTTGTCCATATGATGTTTAGTTGTTCTGTTTTGTGAGAATGTAAATAGTTACAGTACGCATATGGATGCTACGCCTATGGTGCTATCTTGTCGATTTGGGAAGGTGTGGCTATGGCGGTGGTTGACTAATACATTTTCAGTGCTTATCTGGGATGCAAATGGTTTCTTTTTTCTATGTTGCTACTGCTGGCTGCTATCCTGATCAGAAAAGGAAGGCAGGTTTTCAGTTTTATCTGGTTTTTAGTTTCTATGTTGTCCAAATGGTGTTCAGTTGTTCTGTTTTGTGAGACCATCTGAAATGCAAATGGCTTGAATTGTTTGGGAAGGCTGTGGCTGTGCTCTTCTGCATTGCAATGGTTACCTAGTCTGCATATGGATGCTTCAGAATTGGATTGAATGAGGCTGAGTGTAGTTATGATCGATTCGTGGCGGTCCAATGAGGATGCCCTGTCTCTATTTTTAGTGTTTTGCTTCTGCTATCTTCTTCCTCCTTTCCCTCTCTCTTTCTCTCTTTGTTGGTTACTCACCAACTGGTGCTTGGTGTTTTTCTTAGCTCCAAGCTCCTCTTTATTGATGTATTCTTCATACCTTGTATGGTTCATCAATAAAGATTTTCTTTGCCGATCAAAAAAAATATATATATATAGCTAATCATTGTTGACTTGTGATTGAATAACATGCATGATAATTTTTGTTCCTTTCCATTTTTGCATTATTGGAGGATTCACGTTTGAGTTTACTTTACAAGATTAGCTATACGTATTGCTAATTAGTTATCATATTTATTTATTTATTTATTGGTAAGTTGAAAGGATATAGTTCACAGTGTCTGGAAAAGTGTCAAATTTTAGCTAGAACCCTTTCTTCTCTCTTTCATAATGGAACTCACAAAGTAGCATTAAAGCAACATCATTAAAATTTAATATTTTCACACTACAACACTGTCAAAATTTGATTTATGATAATTTATTTTGGCATTAGAAATGTTCTGTGACTTGAAATGCAGATATTGGTAAATTACCCTCATAGATATATTTGCATTTCATGTAGAATATATATATATATATATATTTTATGACAATCGTGTTTTCAAAGTGTACCAAGTCTGGTGTTTTTACAGTAGATGAGTATTAAATTGGTCTTAGGAAGTTTTGTTTTTTTGTTTTTGGCATAAATTGTTGAGTTTGCACATTTCTGAAGGCAAAGGATTGCTAAGCTACTGATAGGGATTGATCCCGAGCAAGGGATTGCTAAAGGATTGATCCTTATTGCACTTTGATTTGTTTGACATGGGTGTGTACTTGTGCAATATGGGTCACCACCATTACCGTTGCCGTCCACCCACCACCACCGCTGCTACTGCCGTCATCACCTACTTGCGCCCACTGTTGTCGTCATCATCGACCCATCATATTCTCTTCTTTTCATAAAAAGTAAAACTTAGAATTAGTAGCATAAAATATTAACTTTTGGGGACTAATTGTTTTTTATTTGCCTATAACTATATATTTCGCAACTAAATTTTTTTTAGTCGCCAAAAAATAATGTATGTCGACTAAATTAAAATGGTAGCCAAAATTTGAACCTTTAGCGACTAAAAAAAATTAGTCGCCAAAAGGATTATTTTTGGCGACTAAATTTTTTTTGGTCGCCAATTTTGGTCGCCAAATGTGTAAATTCTTGAAGTGTGGGCACCTATCAATCTATTTAAATAAAACCGACTACAATGAGTCACCAAATTCAAAACATGCTTTACCCGGTGCAAACCAAAAGGAAGCAGAACCTGCGTCAATGTGCCACGCTTTATCAATCATTTTTCGGAAAGGAGTGGAACCTCCAACCACACTTTACCGAGCATGAACCAAAAGGGAGTGAAACATCTGTCAATGCACCATGCTTTACTGATCACAAGTCAAAAGGAAATGGGTCCTTCACATTTCTCAATCATTCCTACAACATTCAAACTTCACAAATAATCATCGACACATAATATGCATGACCTATTCATTAACAATCAACAACATATAGTTCCCGAATAAAGCAAACAATTTTCATAACGTTCCACACTTGAAACATCATTAACACAATCTTGATTATACTCCAACAATCAAAACAACACACGACTCCCATAACTAATTTCCCTACATCTCCGACTCTTAACAAAACTCGAGTTTCCATCTCTTCTAGGTCACATTCTTTACTTACAAAAGAATTCGTATAACTCAAAAGAAACATCAAGGTTGTATTGTTCAACATTATCAAATAATTAAAATTAGAACTTTTGATTTAATCTCTTTGAACATGTCATTTGTTTATTTACTAATTTAATTCACTAACTTTTATTGCACAACTCCATTTCATAAAAATCTTCTTAGATGTATTTTTCCTTTACATTAATTAAATTAGTTCAATAAATCATGAATCAACCATAAGCTTATTCCTCCAAAATTTTTCAAATTAACCAACAATTAGGGCATTTTTGTTCAAACCATCAAAATCATGTTCCATTAATCTCAGGTTCTTAAAATCAACATTAAAAATAAGATTTGCTATTTGGATTCTAAACCATAACTTACATTATATGCCTTTTGAAAATCTCTTCTCAAAATCATAATTTTATGCAATAGGAGAATACCAACAAGTCTATCTATAGCAAGGTATTTAAGAGAAATAAGGAAATCCCTACATCTTGAAACGAAGAGGAGAACCTGAAAAACTTAATGGTGACAAAACCATGAATTTCTTAGATCAAAATGAAGCCTTTGACGAGATCTACAATCTTTCTCAAAAGACCAAGGTAAGAAGATGTTTTTAAGTGAGTAGATCGGAAGATTGTGTGTTAAAAGCTTGAGTTTAGAGAGAGAGCGGGAGAGAGAGTTCTACAAAGTAGAGGAGAAAAAGAGGGAAAAGAAAAGATAAAGTGAATAAATGAGTAAGTGTGGACCCTATTTATAGTACTAGATCAAAGTGAAATAAAGTCCCAAAGTCAACCTAAAAGAATAAGTCAATCCCAAAAAGTAAGGCCCAAACAGTGACCTAAAAATATGAAAATTACTCGCAGGTGAAGACACCCAGAGCAATGGTGTCGACCCCAAGAAGTGGTGTTGAAACACTATTGTTTGCAGTAGATAGGGTGTCGACCCTAGAACTAGTGGTGTCGACTCCAAAAAGCAATAACAAACCAAAAGCAAAGCAGCAAGGCAGTGTTGACACCAATAAAATTGGTGTTGACCCTAGAAGTAGAATCAAACAAGAAAAGAGAGAAGAATAGCAGGTGTTGACCCTCAAGGAGCCTAGTGTCGACACTAGAACAAAGTTTCTAAGTTCTCAATGAACTTTTCGATGAAACCAAGCATGAATGAACAATCCTAACAAGTCTAAATCGAATTGTACTCCTCCAAAATGAAGATATAACCACCCCAAAGACTCCCATAATGAAAAATAAATGAATTAAATACACTCTCCAATGACTTAAGGAACACAAGTGTTACAAGATGTACTTCGTGGGTCTTGAGACATGCAAGTTTGTTCTTCGAGCGCAAATGTCATAATCTATAGGGCATTGATGACTTTCTTTCATACATATATACTCGTACAAAGGATGATTTTGTAGGTCTTAAAGTGTGAAGTACATTTTGCACATCTCAAGACACGTCTGGGGGATTTTCTATGTCTTTCAGTATTTCTCTATTAGCTGAGAAAGTTCTGGAAACCAAAAATTGAGAGAAGAGTACCCTATTTGGTTTTTTGACTTGGTGATGTCTATTTGTTGAATTGTACCATGATCTTTGTGGATAGATGCCAAGATGTTCCTTTCAGAAACCAGGACTGATTCTCAGAGAGAGAAACAATTTTCAAGGTGACTCTTGAGGTGTCCATGTTCCTTTCTAGGATTTTTCGATGTTGATATTCATTCTACTAAATTCTTTCCCAATTTGGATGATTTCTTCTAAGGACTTGCTTTTGTTTTGATACGAGCGGACTTTTTCAAGAAGGCATTGAGCATTGACTTTGAAGAGCCAGCTGATGATTCTAGGGAATTTATTATGCCTTGGAATGGTTTGGTGTTCTCATATTAGGCTCGGAGTAATCCATATGAAACCATTATTGGATTTGTGATAATTAGGATAATTACATTTGAAATTGGTTGTGATAATTTTTTCTAATCAAACGAATGCCATTTTCAATGTAAAGTAGATTGTTTTCAATTAGGTAAGGCTTTCGCCCAGTTGATTTGAGACATGGAAAGACACTCCTTATATATGATTAGTTTTCCCTACAAAGGTGACAATTGGGAAATGTACCTTAGACTTAGATCAGGTTGCTTGTGTAATATAATACCTTCGAAATGCTATTATTAAAGTAGAGGGAAAATTGCATTGGAGATCCTTATATTTTGGTTATAGCGTCAATTTGATCCTTACACTTTCAATTGGCTCAATTTTGGCCAATAATTTTAGATTTTGTATCGATTTGGTTTAATTGATAATGTCATTTTTTTTAAAAATTTTTAAACGAAAAATAATTACTAAATTGGTTGAGGTTAACTCATTGAGTTAAATAAATTTCTAATTTTGCCTTTAAAAATATGGCACGTCACTTATGTATGTATTTTCCATAAAAAAATGCTAAAAGTTTAATCAATTGGATGAAGTTGAGATAATATCATAAATTCAAAGTCAAAATCGTGGTAATTGAAATTAGATTAACCAAAATGACACAATGATCAAAGTATAAGGACTACCGTCATAATTTGTCCTAAAGTAAAAATAGAGACAAAACAGGTGGGGATTGCTAAGGGATTTTGTTGGCTACATATTTTGTAAAAGGCAATCACAATTCGACACGTGACAGAGTAAGGGTAATATAGGAAGACTAGTCAAGTCTTTGATCCTGATCGTCCACGTGGCAGTTAATATTGGTTCTCACGTGATTTGAGTAGCATTGGATCAGTAAACAGATGCAAAGTGACGTGGCTTCAACGGTTACTCATATTCAAATTCAAATATAGGAGGGAAGCCTAACTACAAATGATGGTGCAATGGAACTACTTATAAGGCAACATGATCAGCGATCATGGAGGAGCAGTTCAACGGTTTGAAGTGCAGTGCGAAGGTCATCCTTGACAATTATAAATAGCAGGGAAGCCCCAGAAAAAAGCCCCAAACTCAGATCCAACAAACTAGTCATTTACTTCATTTTCTTTTCCAATTTTTACATTTCCAGTCTTTACATTTCCTGCACTTTAAATACCTGTTCTTTACGTTCCTGCACTTTAAATTCCTGCACTGTACTTCGTTCATAGGAGTAGTTTCAAGTAGATAAATCCTTTGTAAACCTCTACGAGGTGAGTTTGGATCATTGTAAGTTTTCATTTTAATGAAATACTTGATTACTAAATCATTTCAACATTATTTTGCTTAATTTCTCCTAAGTCAAGCCACGGTAAAACTCCTCTTCATTGAAATTTGAAAGAACTAAAACACAATCGTCTGATAATTGGTTGGCAATTATAATTTCTATAAGGACTGATTGATCCTTGCTGGCACGCTCGCATTTACAAAAATACCCTTCGAAAGCCAAAAAGCCAACATATATTTTTGGCACGCCCAGTGGGACTTGTTAAAATGGCTAGATGAAGATGACAAGGAGAAAATGAACGCTTGAAAAAAGGCGTAGAAGGAGAGGTAGAAATACCTAATCTAGAGGATAATGTGGTAACACATCCTGTCGAAACTCCCGTGTTATCAGAACCTATGGTCGAACAGACCAGTACTTCGGGACAAGAACCATATGTTCATAATATTGGACGAAACCAAGGAATTGGACCATCCACTGTTCCATCTACTCAGCCAACCAATCCATGGGATGGCCTAGTAGATGCTATGGGACAACAATTAATGAACACAATGGAAAGGTGGGCAACATCCTTTTTGGATCAAATGAATAACCACCAACCAACAAACACAAGACACACAGAGGAAGTTTTAAATGTCCCTCAGCAAAGATTGGCTAGAGACAAACAGCTTATGCAAGTTAATGGACATTCTAATGGTCAAACTAGGAACCAGAACTATGAAAGACCATCACCTCAGTCTTGGTATGAACCCATTTCGAGGCCTATAGTAGGCCAAAATGCCTCAGTACTCAACAATGAAACCACACAAGTTGGTGGATCTGGCCAAGTACAAGAAACTGGCGTAAGAATGGTTACAAATCCCATGTTCGAAGCCATACCTAGCACTAGGGGGTATAATAATCCCTTATTCGAATTTACACCCGGGGGATTGGAAGGATGGCCTGCAAATAGAAGGGACACAATGCCTGTTCCTGCACCTTTCGCAGGTTCTTTCGTAGGACAGACTCAAAGGGGTTACCCACACCTCCAACTGCAACTTGCACCACAGGGGCAACCAGTCCCAAATGTACCACCTTATGGACCAAGAGAAGTCCTGTGTTTGTCCCTCCAATAGTGGTTCAACAGGCACAAAATATGGTCCCCAGGGACCAAATTGCTGATATTGTTAGGGAGATGTGTGAACCAATGGCTCGGGGGGTCCAGACTCCTGTATACAGAAAACCATACCCAGAATGGGTAGATAGGGTACATGAATACCCAAGGGGGTTCAGGATACTAGATTTTACCCTTTTCTATGGGACTGGGAATCAATCAACAATAGAGCATATTGCTAGGTTTGCTGCTCAATGCGGTGAATTTACTAATCATGACTATATGAAACTAAGATTATTCCCAAATTCTCTAACTGGGGTAGCGTTTGTATGGTACATCAACCTTACACCTAGCTCCATTCAAAATTGGCAACAAATAGAAGAGGCATTTCATGCCCAATTCTTCTAGTCGGAGCCAAAGGTTTCTATGGCAGACTTGGCTAGATTGAGTTAAAGGCCTGAAGAGAAGGCTACTCAGTTTATTGCTAGATTTAAAAGGGCTCGAAATAAATGTAGAGTCATCCTACCAGAGCCAGAATTCGTAAGATTGGCTCAAAACGGTCTAGAGTTCAGGCTTCGAAAGAAGTTTGACTTAACTGAATTCAGAGATTTGGTCGAACTAACCTATAAAGTGTCTCGATATGAAGCATTACTAGAGGAGGAACAAAATCGAAATAATGCCTCGTACAAGACATATTATAGAGATGCAAATTATGAGATCGATACAGCAGAGATTGTGGACAAAGAACCTGTAATCTGTGAAGCATTAATTCATAAGAATACAACAATTGACTAGCAGTTTAAAAAGAAAGACTTTCACAGAAAGTACTCTTTCGATTTAACAAAAGCAGATGACATTTTTGATCATTTGCTTACGGCCAACTTCCTTAAGTTACCTAAAGGAGTAAAACTGTCATCTCCAGATGAATTTAAGGGAAAAGTATATTGTAAATGGCATAACTCTTGGTCTCACTCAGCTAAAAAATGCATTGTTTTTCGAGACAGGATCCAAGAACAAATTCAGAAAGGAAGTTTGAAGTTCCCAGCCAAAACAGAAAAGGCCATGAGGATCGACAGTAATCCATTTCCAGAAATTGGAGAGGCGACAGCCAATGTCATTATATCAGACTTCCAAAACTTGTCCTTGACAGAATTGGAAGAAGTCAATGTGCAGATGCATGTTGCTAACCAAACAACCATCAAGAAGGACACTAGAAACCCACCAGTTATTGGACAATGTTTCTCATACCAGAGGGAACACTCTGATGAAGAAGCACTGGATGATGATTCCTTGGAGCGGTATGTCTGAAGAATGTGTCAGTGCGGTGAGTTATAAATGGTTGAAGGGGCTTCCAATTGATGGGAAGCAATAATACAGGGATGTTCAGAGACGTCCTAAATCAACCAATGCTTACAACAAAAGGCCGTATCCAGCTAGTGATAGGCAGCGACCATTAATGGTTGAGCCTGCAATGGACGGAATGCATACTAAAGGCAAGAGGCCCTTATATGAATCTAGGCCACCTAACTATTACAGAATGGAGAGCAGTCATTCTGAAAGAAGACTGGAGAGAGGCTCAGTTCATGGGATCAAAGCCAGAGATTGGCCCCCTAGACCAGCCTCACGCAGGACAGAAAGTGGCTACCTTCATCGAAGGTCTGAATCAGGCTCAAAACATGAGGTCAGAGCCAAACCCTTACCTTCACAGCCAGCTTCGAAGATGGCTTCAATGGTAGAAAAAAACAGTTTAACATCTGAGTCAGCAAGTTCATGGGTACCTGGAGTCCCAGACTACTTTGTAATGCAAAACAAACCTAGGGAGGTGCCTACCGAGAGAGATGTTGGAATCCAAGGCAGGATAGTCAAGCCTCCTTTGGTGGCTCCAAACAATTGGGTATTGCTTATACACCCAAAGAAAAAGGAACCAGATATGGTCCCAGTCATTTCAAGATCACAAAAGAGAAAGATTCAGCGCAGGTACACTTACTACCAAAATGATATGAAAGAAAATGGAGAGAGCTCTTCATTGGTCCAGACAAAAGGAAAGAAGACTCCAAAGTCAGACCATACTCCAAAGCCAACTCTACAAAGCAAAGTGGGTTGCAGTAGAGAACAATTGGCCAAGGTTCATTCTGAACTAAAAGCTAGAGAGAAGTCTAGCTTAGCAGGACTGGAGAAAGCTCTGATGGAGAGTGATAGTGAGACAGAAGAAGAGATTGGCATAAGCCAGAAAAAAGAAATGATGGAGGAAGAAATGTTCGAAGCCTTCATGGCTGAGCAAACATTTTTGGTTGAAAAACCAGTTGAGAAAGATCCTTCAAAGGAATGCATTAACAACGAAATGCGAGAATCTGACATGGAGGATCTTCTTGAAGCTTGAACAAGGTGGCCAAGAGAGGAAGCAGGTCTGACCACCATCCAATTTGGTTCATTTTCTCCAGTATCAGTCAATATGGTACACATACTGCCCCATGAGTTCCAGGCTGGAAATGAGGACCAAGATGACCAAGACATGGATCCTATTCCTGTCTCTAGTGAAGACTCACAAGTAAGTATGGTACAAGATGATCCTGGGATGGCTACCCCAATGGAAACTGAATATGAGAGTGAAGAAGAGGTGATCATTAACCTCTCGTATCCTTTTGAGTATCCTTCGAATTCTATGACATAACATGTCAAGCCGTTGTACATCAAGGCTTTCTTCGATGGGATACAACTGAACCGTGTCTTGATAGACAATGGGGTAGCAGTGAATTTACTACCGAAATCTTCTTTGAAGAAACTAGGGAAGAAGAATCCCAGGTTGATCCCAACCAGCACAACCATCGCTGGCTTTGCTGGAGACAAACAGATAGCTCAGGGGATTCTACCCATTAACTTGAGTGTGGGAACCAGGGACTGCATGACCGCATTCTTCGTGATCGACAGTAATGCTAAATACAATGCTTTACTTAGGAGAGATTGGATCCACACTAACAAATGTGTGCCTTCCTCTTTGCATCAAAAAATCATAATGGCTTTGGGCAATGGAGAGCAGAGAATTGATGAGATCCTCAACCCTTCATAGCTTTGTCTGCGGACTTTGCGAAGCCAAGTTGTATATTGAGGTGACACCACTCGATTATCTTGAGGAAAGTGATGGCTCGGTAAGTAATGGCCGATGAGGAAGTGACACACCAAGCACTTAGTCCAAGAGTCTTGATGAAGAGATTATCGTTAAGGATGACAATGATGCTGGTTATAGGCAAAGAGATGAAGAACAAGCCAAGTCCTTGGCTCTAATTAAATTCTCAACATTGGATGTAAAATCAATAATCCAGAAAATACATGAGCAAGAGAGAGAAGTCATGATAATTGGCTGCAAACAGGAGCAGCAACAGGTCAGAATTTTGACTCTTGGTAAATACTGTGCATTGGACATTGAAACAAAAGTCCAGGAGATACAGGAAGAGGATGCCTTATGGATGATTTTGTCTATGAGGAAGAGGCGAGATGTTGAATTAAAGAACCTAAGAGCGAGAACAAAGCAAGAAGGTTGCTTGAAGGTAGAAGAAACCAAGGAAGAAGCTTCAATAAGTTCTCGGACACAAGACCCTTAGAAGAAGTAAATTTAGGGAAGGTTCTATACAGCGACCCACCTATATAACTGCTTGTTTGAATGATTTGGACAGGGACCAGTTATTGGTTGTTCTAAAGAAACATAAAGATTGCTTTGCATGGTCTTATAATGAGTTACCAGGATTGGATAGGTCATTAGTGGAACATAGGCTCTCTATGAAGCCTAATTTCAAGCCATACAAGTAGAAACCAAGAAGAATGAGTCCAAAGGTAATTCAGAAAGTCAAGGAAGAGATTCTTAGACTACTCAAGGCAGGTTTTATTAGGACAGCCAGGTATGTTGAATGGCTATCTAATATTGTGCCTGTAGTCAAGAAGAATGGTAAAATGAGGGTATGCATTGATTTCAGAAACTTAAATCTAGCAACTCCAAAAGATGAGTACCCTATGCCTATAGTGGATCTGTTGGTAGGCAGATTGAGGGCATCAAGTTTTATCAATGATGGATGGGCATTCTGGTTATAACCAGATCTGCATTGCAGATGAGGATGTCCATAAGACAGCATTCAGGTGTCCTGGAAATATTGGCACCTTCGAATGGGTTAAAATGCCATTTGGCTTGAAGAATGCTAGGGCTACATACCAAAGGGCTATGAACACTATCTTTCATGACCTCATTGGAATGTATTTAGAATGTTATATTGATGACATTGTAGTTAAATCCCAATCCATGGAGGAGCATCTGTTTCACTTAGAAGCAGCCTTTGAAAGAATGAGAAAGTTCAAATTGAAGCTCAATCCTCTTAAGTGTGCTTTTGGCGTATCATCTGGAAACTTCTTGGGTTATATGGTACACAAGAAAGAAATACAGATTGACCAGAATAAAGCCAAAGCCATCATTGAAGCCAGGCCTCCATCAAGTAAGAAAGAATTACAAAGGTTCCTTGGACAGGTTAACTTTCTTCGAAGGTTCATTTCTAACTGCTTGAGGAAAACTAAAGTATTTTCTTCCTTGTTAAAATTTGAAAGATGAAGAGGAATTTGTGTGGACGAGAGCATCAAATTGCTTTGAAGGTATCAAAGCCTACTTGGCCAACCCTCGATCTTGATGCCACCAAAAGGTGATAAGCCCTTGAAGTTGTACATAGGCATGTGAAGATTCATTAGGAGCTTTCTTGGCTCAAGATAATGAAGAAGGCAAGGAGCAAAACATTTATTACCTTAGTAGGTTTTTAAATTCTTGTGAATGTAAATATTCAGCTGTTGAAAAGCTGTGTCTTGCTTTGTATTTTGCTACAATGAAATTAAGATACTATCTCTTACCTACAACTGTCTTGGTAACTGCAACCACAAATTTGGTTAAGTACATGTTATCTAGACCTATGTTGAGGGGGAGAATTGGCAAGTGGATACTAGCCTTATCAAAATTTCATCTAGAGTATGTCCCTCTAAGGGTAGTAAAAGGGCAAGTTTTAGTCAATTTTCTGGCAGACCATCCATCTCAAACAGAGAGCCAAGAGATAATGGAACTTGGTATGGCTAGTGTTGAGCCATGACAGATGTGGTTCGATGGGTCGAAAGCCAATGGTTTAACTGGAATTGGTATTGTGATTAAATCACCACAAGGGGTAGAAACCACACATGGTTTCAGAGTGTATGAAGCTACTTGTTCCAATAACCAGGCTGAATATGAAGCCTTAATAGTAGGACTAGAGATTCTTATTAGATTACAAGTTCATGCAGTTGATATTTTCGGAGATTCTCAATTATTGGTTAACCAAGTGAAAGGGATTTTCAAGTGTCAAAGCATAAGCATTTTACCATACTATGTTGTTGCATTACATCTGCTTTCTCAATTTCAAATAGCAAATGTGACTCATGTTCCAAGATTCTTGAATAATAGAGCTAATGATGTGGCTCAGAAAGTTTCGAACTTCAAGAGAAGGGATAACACCCAAAGGGACGTAAGCCAAACAACATATCAGAAATTGATACCACCTTTGAATAAAAGGAATGTGGTCTTGGAAGTCAATCATAATGACTTACAAGAACAAGATTGGACGCATCCAATAATGTAGTACTTGGCTGGTCCATCTTCGAAGGCCAGTAGGAAAATCAAATTGCGGTCTATGCAATATATGATATATGGCAATGCTCTCTACAAAAAGGGGGGAGATGGTTTGTTGCTGGAATGTTTAGGCCCAAAAGAAGCATTAACAGCTATGGCTGAGGTTCATGAAGGCATCTGTGGTGCTCATTAGCCTGGTGTAAAGATGAGATGGTTGCTTCGAAGGCATTCCTACTATTGGCCAACTATCCTTAAAGACTGCATAGAATATGCAAAGGGTTTCCAGGCATGCCAAAAGCATGGCACAATAAGGCATGTGCCCATAACTGTTCTATATGCAGTAGTGAAGCCCTGGCTATTCAGAGGGTGGGCTATGGATATGATGGGGAAAATACACCCACCTTCTTCGAAACATCATTGTTTCATTCTAGTGGCCACTGATTACTTTACTAAGTGGGTCGAAGCCAAGCCATACAAGGTTGTAGACCAGACAGAGGTTATTAGTTTCGTTAAAGATTTGATCCATAGATTTGGCATCCCACAAACTATAACTGTGGATAATGGGACTGTGTTCGATGGAAAGATGGTGAAGTCCTTTGTGACAGAATTTGGAATTAGCCTTGTTAATTCCACACCCTATTATGCGCAAGCCAATGGTCAAACTGAGTCATCCAATAAATCCTTGAAAAAATGAATACAAAAGGTTGTGGAGGACAATCCCAGGGATTGGCATAACTTATTGTTGGATGTCTTGTGGGCTTACAGAACTTCCCCAAGGTCGAGCACAGGAGTCACTCCTTATGCCTTAGTATATGGGCATGATGCAGTTTTACCTGTGGAAATTAACATTAAATCTTTAAGGGTAAGATGCCAAGATCAGTTAAATCCTGAGCAGTACCATCAAAGTATGTGCTTGGAGTTAGAAGGCATAGATGAAGCCAGGATTTTGGCATTAAATAGCATTCTTTTCCAAAAGAAGAAAGCAGCCAAGAATTATAATAAGAAACTCAAGCACATTGGTTTTGATGAAGGTGATTTGGTATGGAAAACAATACTCCCAATAGGAATTAAAAGCCATAAGTTTGGCAAGTGGTCACCTAATTGGAAAGGACCATATCAAATCCATAGAGTTCTGCCTTTTGGAGCATACCATTTGAGAAATTTGAATGGGTATATACATCCCAAAAAGATTAATGGTAGATACTTGAAGTCTTATTTTCCAACCATTTGGGAAACACAAGGAATAAAGTAAAACGCCAAGTACATGAACATAAGATTGCTTAAATGATAGACAAAAATTTGCTTTTCATAAAGAATTAAGTACAGTTTGCCACAAATTGGCCCAGAAATCGTTACAGTGTCTTAATTGTTTTTGTACAACCGACTTCCTATTGTTAAGGGAGGAAAATAGTTGAATAGCTGCAGCCATGTCTTTTTTTCGATCAGCCAGTCCTTGGTTGGTGATTTGCAATTTGCTATCAGTTTGGACTAAGGCTTGATTTACTGCAGCCAACTCCTCTTCAAGCTGAGCTTTCTTTTCCAGCAGCTGGACTCGAAAGTGGGAGGCAGAGGAGTGTTGTTCTTTCAGAGTTGATACTTCGGTATGCACTTGGGAAACAAAACTCTGATCTCTAGCCAGTTTCTCATCCACAGTCGTGGCAGCATGACAAATGTTGAGGTAGAAATCGGCGATGGGGTGCTTTGCACGAGATAGGTGGCTTGAAACATTCATGCCGATTTGTTGACAACTTTCGGATTGGAGGAACCCATTTCTGATTATAGGCCTTTGTAGAGCCTCGAAGGGAATCCTCGAAAAAGAAATTAACAGTTCTAGGCATGTATCCAGGTCTATCAAAGGTGCAGAAGGCTTGCTACTGGAGGAAGAAGAACTCTCAAAAATTTCCAGTAAGGAGTCAGCCAAGACTAATGGCTCAGCTTCAACATTGAATATTGGAGAGGTAGAGGGTATGTCGAAGAGACTAGCTAGTCTGGCTTCGAAGATGTCTACCTCATCCGTAGATATAAGGGGTGCAGAAAAAGTTGTGGTGGACGGCACAGAGGACTGCATGGAGATAAGAGAAATGGATGCAGCATCTTTTGCAGTCTCTATAGTCTTATCCACCAACGAATCAAGTAAGGAGGGGCTGGAAGTAGGCAAAGGTGATGAGTTATGAGTTGGAGAACTGCTAGCACCCTCAATTCAGGAATTAACTGCCTTCGAAGAAGAGGTAGCAGTTGGAATTTCCTTGGAAGGAGATAGAGGAGCAAGGCTCAAAAGAGAAGTGAATCGAGGGACAGGATCAGTGGTTGTTGCTGTAAAAAGAGAAATATAAAGTAATGTTAAATCTCAATATTGAAGATTCGACAAGAAAAGAATAAAGGCATGAAGGAAATTACTTGTTCCAGAAGCACTGGCATTGATGGGAGAGCTACGAAGGGAGTAATGTTCGGCAGTCTGTTGCTCTCTTGCCATTTCCCTTGGTAATGCATCAGCAGCAGCAGCTTCTTCTCTTAAAAATTGTTGCTGTCGTCTCCTCTCATCCCTTTCGAAGACAAATATGGCCTTGGAATGTTCTTGTTCTACGGCCTTAGCAGTTACTTCATGGATGGGATCTTCAACCAAACCAGTAGCTGAAGCAGTTACTTTCCTTCTCTTTTCTATTGCTTGGGCAATTGTCTCGGAATCAGAATCTTCAGCGAAATCATTAGGAGAGACAGTAATCTTTCTTCTCTTTTTTCTTTGAATTAGTATTGTCCGCTCCTCCATTGTCTTCTCAACTTCTTCAGTCTGAGATCCAGATTCCCCAAAAATAAGCTCCTCCTCTGCCTCCCTAGCAGCCGTCTCCTCTTGAGCCAAAACAGTCACTCTTTTCTTTCTTTTCAAGGGAGACTCCTGCTCTTGATCTTCTTCTTCTTCTTCTTCTTCTACTTGAAACTCAGATTTTTCCTTTTCTAGCTCAAGGAGTCTCATCTTCTTTCGTTGTTGACCACCTTCACAAAAGAAGAATTAAAGATAAGATAACAAGCATTATGTAGAAGGTCGAAGGAAAGAAAACAAAGGGATATACCTTTCTTCGAAGCAGCTCGAACAACTTTAGGAGGAGTTGAGGCAACAGGAGTGGACTGAGTTGTAGCAGGTATTGCAACTGAAATAATGAAAGAAATGACAATCCCAGCTCCCTTGGGCTTGGGCACATCTAACACCTTTAGTAGGTTTTGAGGTAAAATGGCCAGATAGACTTCCATATTGCTCACCTACCAATTTTGGTATCTCTTTAATATAGTACCTTAAGGAATGAAGGGGGTGTACTCAAAATTGGCCAAGTCATCTATAAACTTGAAGGTTGCCTCTTCTAACCTCGATTTTCAAACCTTCAAATCCCTCCTAGTAAGGCTCAGGTTGGTGTTGTTGCAGAGAGGTATTGGGACCCCTTGTGTGAAGCCAAATTGTCTAGCAAACTAAGCAGGACAATACGGCTCAGCTATGCATTTATAAGCTCTGGGGTTCGTGGTCCTGATAAATAGCTCTCTAGGAATCAAAAGGGAAGCCCATATATCCTTGTGAGCAGGCGAGGCACAGAGCCTGTCACTTAGGAAATTATTCAACCAAGTTGGACCAATGCTGGGTTCGAAGGGGCGGAAATGGTGAATAGGAAGGGCAACTAGAAGTTGATGGAAGAAAGAGAAATAAAAGGCAAAAGTAGAGGGAGTAAGTGAAGCATTGGCCAGTCTTATGCCATGGGTAAGAGAGTGTAACCCAGAAAATTCAAGGCATTTGGATTGCAATTCAGTAAAATAGGCGAAAAGCCAAAGCTGAAGGATCCAGAATGGACCCCCTTGATTAGCATCTAAGGGTTTTTCACAAAAAATGGAGCAAACTCTGTATACATGGCCTAGAACATATGGGGCCAGGGCTATCCTTTTCTGCAAAACAAAGGCTTTGGCAAGAGGGGCAAATTCAGGCATGATTCTTTGGGAGGAGGTGCAGAAGAGGAATTTGCAATGCCAATATAACAAGAAGGAAAAGAATTCCCTATCAGTCACCAGGCCCTCTTTCTTATTCTCAGCCTTAACAAAATCACTGTAAGATGAGTTAAGAGAGGGAAGGGAGAAAGGGACTGCTAAGTCAGGGAAATCTGGCGTAATGGGGGTACCAATAGGGGATACTCCTAGTAGATGGCAAATATCAAGAACAGTAGGAGCCATCATCCCACATCTAAATTGAAAGAAATTGAAGATAGGGTTCCAAAAACATAAAGCAATAGGGACTAGGAAAGGGTCCTCTGAGATAGTTACCCTAGATAATCGGAGAGCATCGAGAAGGCAGAGCTCTTGGAGGTCTAGTGTCTTAGCAGGGATGACCCGGTCGTACCATTCTTGCCACTCCGGTCTCACTGTGGGCCAGCATCGGTGAGGGCGATTGATTCTCCAGTTCCTCTAGTCGAGACCACCTTCATAAAGGAGACCTTGGTTCTCCAGACGAGGATATAGGGCTGGGAGCTCAGTAAGGATCTCTTTGAATATGGGCCCAAGCACATAATCTTGCTGCACATGGTGACGAGGGACAAAAATACACCCGTCGATAGTGCTTTTCTCCCCAGCCTTGTACTTCTCACATTCTGCATCAATGAGTCTTTTCAAGGCCACAGATGAGCTCACACGCTCTATGACTGGCTTTTTTGGTGAAGAAAAAGCCATTGATAGTACGTTTTTTTTTAGAAAGTGGAGAAGAGAGTAAAGAGAGAAGTGGAAGACTGATGAGGATTTGTGCGTTAAAAGAGCAAGTGATTTCAGAACACGAAACAAAAGGGTTTTAAAAGCTTTTTGTCTGAAAAAATATATTGCATAAGTCGTTAAGTACTAAAAGTACGAATACGAGGAGTCTCTTCCAATATTGATAGTTTTTGGAGGGAAAAAACACATTCCGGATGATGATGCCAGCTTCGAAGTAAGATATTTGGCTTCGAAACCAGGTTTTGGCGCCAAAAAATCAAACAACAACGGCTTCGAAATACAAAAGTCGGCTTCGAAGCATGCTACATGCTTAAAAATGTAAGGATACTCAAGGATGGGCTTACTTCGAAGAGATCAAAGACCTGTAATAGGTTTCTTAACAAAAGTAATACCCTTGAGGCAAAACTCGAGGCCTCTTAAGGATGTGAGTTGTTGTTCGAAACATCTAAACTAATAGTTGGTTCGTATATACATAGAATTGTTTGTTCGGTTAAAACAGTGTACCCCAAGGGTAATTTCCATATGGTTGTAAGTATGGGCTGTTGCAAGACTAGTCAGTATTAACCATGACTATATTTTGGTTATGATTAAAACAGGCATTGAGGGGAAAGATTGTTAAAATTCGAAGCACCAATTCTAAACAAAAATTGACAAGAGTTGGTAACCATAGTCCATAAATTGGACGATTCATCTAAGCATCCTTATTGGAATTAATTGGATCTATATTCGAAGGATAAGATTGTTAAATTCGAAGCACTTATTCTAAATGAAAAATCAGCAGAATTGTCAATTCTATTCCAAAAGTTGGAAGAATTCATGTTGATTTTAGTGTTTTAACAATTGTGTCCAGTTTCGAAGAATGAGTTTGTTCAGTTCGAAGGTCTGAATTGGTTTTTGAAGACAAAAGGAAATATGGTCAAACAATGCCAAATACAGAAGAATTTTGTTTGTATTCAAGCCAAGGCAATTACATCGAATAACCCTATTTGGGTATGAACTCAAGCTTATAAAAATAAGGAATGGAATAAATAACAAGATCATGAAATTTGGTCCAACAGTGATCAATGAATTTTTGTTTTTTCTTTATTATATCTTCTATTTCTTCTAATGTTGGCTGCATGAGTTGATGTGCTCTCACTTCGTAGTAGAGCTTTTCAGCCTTTATTTCGAAAGCTTCCTCTCTCAATCTTTGTTCCAATTCGTCTATGACCAAATTATCCCAATACGCAGAATCTTTATTCTTGAAATCATCGAATTCTTCGATGAAGTTCTCTGCTTCATACTGGGCATGAATTCGAAGAGACGAAAGTTGGTCTAAAGATTGTGTAGTAGCTATAGAATTTCGATGCCAGTAGAGGAGCAATGGAAGTTGGTCCAGGAACATATGAAGTTCTGCTTGGGCAAGGGGATTAAGGACATGACCTCTAGTCAGAATATCACAAGCCCATTGAAAGTTCTTGAGAGGGACTGCGTCCTCAAGAACATTGAAGGGCAAATGAGAGAAAGCTGCAAGCAGAAGTTGAGCTCGTTTCCACTCAGCTGAAGTAGGGGATGGTGGAGGTTTGTAAGGTGGAAAGACTTCATTCATGGAGAGGGCAAGCCTCAGTTTCTCTGTCCAGCAGAGAGTTGGTGGAGGAGAAGGTGTAGATGCTTCTGCTTCAGAAGATGGAGAAGAATGTGTGGATGCTTCTATTATGGGAGATGGCACGGGAGCAGAAGGAACAAAGGCATTAATATAATCAAGCCAATCGGAAGAACAAATCTTCGCCTTCTGGGATAAGAATGAAGGGTTGTACCCTTGTGCTTCTTCCAGACGTCGGGCAGTGTGCATTATCTTTGTAGGCATGGAAGTGGTATACCATGCCACAAGCAGATTCTCTTCCAAACTACGTCGATGGTCAATGGGCACGTAGGGGTAGACCACTGAACTTCGAGCGTAAGAAGGAAGCTCTAAAGGGTCAGTGAACTCAACAAAATGATGGTTAATTCGTTCCCTCAAATCATATAGCGATCCCGGGTTTTACCCCTTGTTGTACAGTGGTTCGAACTTGAGTCCGTGGACATTAGCAGTTGTTATTCTCTTGTTTACATTCCTTCACTCTTTGTTTTGAGTTATAGGATGTGTTGGGCAGGTTTGTTACAGGTTGGTTGTGTCTGGGAGCCAAGGGTTGCTGCCCAGAATTCTGGACCTTCGCTTAAGTGAGAAGTTTGTCGCTCGAGCGAGCTCTTCGTTTTGGTCCTTCGCTCGAGCCAGGGTTTGGTCGCTTGAGCGAGAGGTGTGTTTTGTGTCTGGTGGGTCGAGCCCGAGTGACTTCGCTCCAGCGAGCGATTGCGTCTGGTTCTGGACCTGAGAGCTGCATTTCTTGGCTCGGGCGAGCTTTTATTCGCTCGAGCGATCTGGTTTTTCTTCACTCGAGCAAGCATTCTGTCGCTTGAGCGTGCGTCTGGTTGCAGACCTGTGGGTTCGAGTTGTTGGCTTGAGCGAACATTTTGTCGCTCGAGCGAGATTCTGGATTGTTGGCTCGAGCGAGATTTTCTTGGCTCGAGGTTTTTCATACGGTTGCTCGAGCGACCAAGTCTTCGCTCGAGCGAACCTGTTTTATATCAGCAGACAGCAGCGATTTTAACCATAACATTTTCATCACTTTTCATTTCAAAACCCTAGATCTGAGACCCTCTCTCTCTAGACTTGCCTTCTCTCTAAATTTTCATCTCTTTCTAGTGTAAATCTACCCTTAGTTCTTTGTTAAAAAGGTAGAGGGTGTTGAGAGCTTTGATTTAATCTGAAAATTTGGCGATTTGGAACATTTTGGTTTTTGGTCCTCATCTCCGTTGGAGCTCAAACTTTGAGGTAGGGATACCCTACTCCTCCTTATGGACCTTGTCTTTCAATTTTATCTTTTTGATATGTTGGGTGTTGTGTAATTTTACAAAAGTTTGGGTCTCTTGTGTAATTTTACAAAAGATGGGGTTTTGTTTATAATAAACCTATATGCAAGATTGGCATAGAAAAGTGAGATAGATGATGGATTATGGATGAAAATGGAACCTTAGGGTTGTTTTGTTAATTATGGGAATTTTCCCTAATTGGTTTAATAAATTAATTCAAATAATTAATTTGAGAAATGAGGAATCGAATTGGAAATGTTGGGATTTGGAATGTATGGGATTAAAGGGTGTAGTTGGATTAGTTATCACTCACCAAACTGAAATGTTGGTTTTATAACCATTTGATGCATTTATTTTCTATTTAGAAATAACTGCTTTGGACTATCGGTGGAGGATAGTCTTGATTGTTGTAGATAATGCATGATGATTAGGCAAACGAAAACTAATTACCGGAATGTGTCATTAAGTATGACGGTTGAAAGGATACATTAACTTTATGTACTGATTGGTAATGTGTATAATAATTGTTTATATGCATTGTGTTGTGTTGGAGGAGATAGGGGATGTACTCCACGGTTTAGGGGAAGATAGGGGATGGACCTCTAAACCGGATGTTGTTTGGGAGAAGATAGGGGATGGACTCCATCGATACAGCTCATATGCTTATCTGCTATTATGACGATACAACTCTTATGCTTATCCCTGGAAGTGTGATATAGCTCTTATGTTTATCTGTTGATGTGTTGGTATAGCTAATATGCTTATCTATTGTGGAATGGGAAAATGTCTAACATGAGTTACTGCCTCATATGTGTTGATTGGCCAGGTTCTGAGTCATGGCTAAGAATTGAGAAATGAATAAGAAATGGAAACTGAAAAGTAATGTGGACTTGTATGTCATAAAAACTTTAACGTGGTATAAGTGGATGTATCAGTGTTGGCCATCTATCAACTGCTAATCTTTTAGTCATTGTTCATAGCTGGTTTAGTGTATTTATACTGGACTGTGGCTCACCCTAAATGGGAACATCATTTTCAGGTACAGGTAGCATGCCATCTCCAAGGACATAGCTTGGAAGGCTAGAGGCTGTCAGACTTTTTGGATGTCATTTTCCTTTTGATGTATTACTTGTAAATTCAAGCCTAGGGCTTAATGTGTATATAAATTAGTACTCATTTCTTGTAACCAAGTGTTGGCATGGAAAGTTGTAAGCCCATGGGGCATTTACTTTTGTGGTCAACATGTAATACTTTTTGTAAGGAAATACTCTGATGAATAGAAGGATGTTGATCTTTTATATATCAATGCATGTCAATATTGTTGAGTTTAATGTTATTATTTTGAGGGCGTTATAACTTGGTATCAAAGCGTACCGGGTTTGAATACTTTGGGTACGTGGGAAGTGATTAGGATCACAATGGGTTTGTCTCGCTTGATAGAGACTTAGGTGTAGAGTCATATGCTATATGTTCAAATTGATAACATGCTTATGTGACTATGTAGGTATGGGATTTAATTTCTAGGATGTTGATTGGATCCTTGGGTTTCTGTGAGTCTTGTTGGAAAAGCACTTGATCAATGCTGTTTCTAATCGGAACTCTAGTAACGCCTCGGGACTATCATTATCCGGAAATGAAATTCGTAAGTGCTTATGTGTTTATGTGCTTACGTGGAGTGAATTACAGTTGTCCATGCATTAGGACGTGGGTGTTTAGTTTCAGCACATTTATGAATGTGCTAACGTCTTTGTTAACTTTAATAGGATGTCAGGACGAGGTGGTAGGCGTGGTAGGCCTAGGAGGCAGGAGGCGCCTTTACCGGATGACGTTCCGGAAATGCAAAAGGGAGTTGGTCAGGCCAGTGTGGCCGATCCAGTGGGTCAGCAGGCCATGGGTGCCTTGGCCCGAGAGATAGCGGGAGCTTTGGGTATTCTCAGAGCTGAGCATCAGGTTGCAGAGGCAGGGCCTTCTTTCTTGAAGAGGGAATTTTTCCGGTCTAACCCGGACGAATTTGTTGGAGATCCCAAAGAGCCACTTAAGGCTGACGAGTGGCTGGAACAGATAGAGAAGACGTTCGAGATGCTTGGCATTGAGGACGGAGCACTGAAAGTGACCTTGGCATCCTTCCAGCTGAAGGGAGATGCGGGTCAATGGTGGAAGTACGAGAAGGGAAATGTGGGTGGTGCATGGGGGGCTTTTGTGACTGCCTTCCAGGAGAAGTTTTTGTCATCAGCTGCTAGAGAGAAACTGAGGGATCAGTTTTGCCGGTTTAAGCAGCAGGGTTTGTCAGTGGCCGAGTTTGAGGCTACTTTTACTAGTCTGTCCAGGTTTGCATCGGAACTTGTGGCGTCCGAGGAACGCCGTTGCTTTGAGTTTGAGCGGAAGTTGAGGCGTGGACTCAAGTTGAGGGTTGGAGGGTCGTTTATCCGGGAGTATAGACATTTGGTGGATGCTGCAGCTCATATGGAGCTTATGATGCAAGAGGAGGATGAGGAGAAGCATGGCGGCTCCAAGAGGAGCCAAGAGGGCCAGAGTGAGGGCAAGAGACAGGGGGGTTTCAACCCTCAGTAGTCTCAGAGTGGTTTGGCTAGATCGACCTTTCCAGTGCCGAGTGCAGGCTCTGGGAGAGATAATCAGGGAGGCTTGACTTGTTTTACATGTGGCCAGCTGGGTCACAAGTCTTCGGTTTGCCCACAGAAGGGAGGGGGTCAGCGAGCTGCTTCTTCTTCAGCTAGACCTCAGGGCCAGAGTTAGGGCGGGGGCCAGCCTTTGTCTTGTTATCAGTGTGGACAGCCTAGGCACCTGAAGAGGTTTTGCCCACAGTTGAGTGCTACTTCAGGGGCGTCTGGTTCTAGGCAGACGCAGAGTTATCAGCCAGCTCAGTCTGTGCAAGCCTCGAGGGCCAATCCGGGAGCTTCGTCTTCCCAGTCTGTGCATCAGTCGTTCGCTCATAGAGGTGAGCAAGTGGATCAGGGACCTACAGGGCGTGTGTATGCTGTCACCGAGCAGGACCCAGTACCGGCTCCATCAGTAGTGAGAGGTACCTTTCTGTTTTGCAACTCGGTTGCTAGTGTATTGATTGATACGGGTGCGTCTCATTCTTTTGTATCTGCTGCATTTGCATCTGTATTGGAGTTGGAGTTGGCACTGTTAGCATCTTCTATTTGTGTTGTGTCACCCGTTGGGGGTGAGTTGATTTTGAGACACGGATGTAGAGGTTGTGATATAGAGGTCACCGATCATAGGCTTTCGTTTCCTTTTGTAGTTATGCCCATGAAGGGCTTTGATGTTATTTTGGGTATGGACTGGTTATCATCATACCGGGCAGTTATTGATTGCTACCGCCAGAGGGTCACTTGTTGTACCGTGAGCGGGGAGTGTTTCCATTTCTCGAGGGATCGGGTTGGTAATGTTTTGCCACCAGGGTATGATCCGCGAGGGCGGAGTGAGCTTAGTGGTCTACTTGCTAGCTTTATGAGTGGTGAGTGTGACGAGACCCAGATTGTGTTGCCGAGGGTGGTTTGTGAGTATTCGGATGTTTTTCCCAAGGATCTTGTTGATTTGCCACCTCACCGAGAGATAGAGTTCTCTATTGATTTAGTGCCCGGCACGGCGCCGATTTCTATGGCACCTTATCGTTTTGCCCCAGGAGTTGGTTGAGTTGAAAGTTCAGCTCCAGGAATTGCTAGATAAGGGCTTCATTCGCCCTAGTGTTTCGCCACGGGGAGCACCAGCCCTCTTTGCTAAAAAGAAAGATGGTGCCTTGAGACTTTGTATCGACTACCGGAAGTTGAACCGGGCTACGGTTAAGAATAAGTACCCTATGCCCCGTATAGATGATCTATTTGACCAATTGAAGGGTTCCCGTTGTTTCTCTAAGATAGACTTGAGATCGGGTTACCACCAGTTGAGGGTCAGGGAGGAGGATATTCCGAAGACGGCATTCCGTACGCGGTATGGCCATTATGAGTTTTTGGTGATGCCATTTGGGCTTACCAATGCACCAGCAGTCTTTATGGACTTGATAAACCGGATCTTCCTGGAATTCTTAGATCATTTTGTAGTCGTCTTCGTGGACGACATTCTAATCTATTCACCTTCAGAGGAGGAGCATGAGGCACACTTGAGAGTGGTGCTCGAGCTGCTTAGATCCCATAGGCTGTATGCCAAGTTTGGGAAGTGTGAGTTCTAGCTAAGGGAAGTCAAGTTCTTAGGCCATGTTGTATTAGGGGAAAGGGTGTCTGTTGATACATCCAAGACTAAGGCAGTGCAAGATTGCGCACAGCCTACAAGTGTATTTGAGATCCGCAGTTTTCTGGGATTAGCTGGGTATTATCGCCGGTTTGTGAAAGATTTCTCCAGGTTAGCTTCACCGTTGACTAGACTGACTCAGAAGGGAGTCAAATTTGTATGGAGTGAGACTTGTGAAAAGTCGTTCCAAGAGCTGAAAGTTAGATTGACCACCGCTTCAGTTTTGATTATTCCGGAGAGGGGGTTGGGTTATGCGGTTTATTGTGAAGCCTCACGAGAGGGTTTGGGTTGTGTGTTGATGCAAGAGGGGAAAGTAGTTGCCTATGGCTTGCGTCAGTTGAAAATTCACGAGAAGAATTACCCTACACATGACCTAGAGTTAGCAGCAGTGATCTTTGCCTTGAAAATCTGAAGGCACTACCTTTATGGCAAGAGATTCGAGGTGTTCTCGGATCATAAGAGTTTGAAGTACCTGTTTACACAGAGAAACTTCAATTTGAGGCAGAGGAGGTGGATGGAGTTTATTGAGGATTACGACTTCGAGTTGCATTATCATCTGAGAAAGGCCAATGTTGTGGCCGATGCCCTTAGCAGAAAATCTATTACTGATGTAGCTTGTGTAGCCATCCGGGAGTGGGAGATGTTGGGGGCACTTGGCGAGTTTGATTTGCATCTAGGCGAATCTGTTAAGGCTGCGGCCTTGTTTTCTGTTGTCGCACAGCCTACACTTGTGACTCAAATGTTAGAGGCACAGAGAGGTGACCTTGAGGTAGAATCCCTCCGAGAGAAGATCTCCAGTGGGAAAGTTGAGAAGGGCTTGACGGTGTATCCTGACCTGACTGTGAGATACCGAGACCGTTTGTTTGTGTCGGAGTCTTGCCGAGAGGAGGTACTCCGAGAGTTTCATCATCCGCGCCTTGCGATGCATCTGGGAGGTACTAAGATATATCGAGATTTCGGTCGCCAGTTTTGGTGGCGGGGTATGAAGAGAGATGTGCCAGTTTTCATGTCTAAGTGCCTTACTTGTCAGCAAGTGAAGGCCGAGCATCAAAGGCCAGCAGGTTTGTTACAACCCTTGCCTATTGCCGAGTGGAAGTAGGAGCATGTCACTGTGGACTTCGTTGTAGGTCTTCCAAGGACTCAGTAGGGTAGTGATGCCATTTGGGTGGTTGTAGACTGGTTGACTAAGTCGGCGCACTTCATTCCTATGTGCATGAGAGATTCGGTAGATTATCTTGCCGACTTGTATATTCGGGACATAGTGAGGTTGCACGGGGTCCCAGTGACAATCGTCTCAGATAGAGATCCCCGATTTACTGCTAGGGTGTGGCAGGGTTTGCAGGGTGGTTTGGGCACTAAGTTGACCTTTAGTACAGCTTATCATCCTCGGTCGACGGGCATCCGAAAGGCATTATTTAGATCCTTGAGGATATGCTTCGAGGTTGTGTCCTGAACTTTAGTGGGACGTGGGAGAGGCACTTGCCCTTGGTGGAGTTTGCCTACAACAACAGTTTTCAGTCTAGCATCGGTATGACACCGTTTGAGGCCTTGTATGGCCGACCGTGTAGGTCTCCAGTTTGTTGGGCCGAAGTGGGTGATGCACCTTTGTTGGGTCCAGAATTGGTGAGGGAAATGACGGAGAAGGTTGAGCTTATCCGTAGGAGGAGACCTTTGGTGTTTGAGGTATGTGATCATGTCTTTCTAAAGATATCACCTAGGCGGAGATTGATGAGGTTTGGGAAGAGTGGGAAGTTATCTTCTCGGTTTATTGGCCCTTTTGAGATCCTTGAGAGGATTGGTGAGGTTGCCTATCGTTTGGCTTTGCCGCCACAGTTGCCGCCACAGTTGTCTGGTGTACCCGGGGGATATTGGAGCCCTGTGAAGCTATGGTTCCCAGACTACCCTAGCAAAAGAGAAAATAAAAGACATTTCGACTAACTTCACCAAAACAGAATCTGAGCATAGTAGGATGGTGTGCCTCTCTTTCCCCCAAAATCCTGCAGAAGGTGATACCCTGTAATGATTCCACCAAATACCGATGCATGAACTGATGCCCAAACTCATAGACTGATATATGTATTCCTTGTAGAGACGCACTCTAGCAAGCACATACTTGATAAGTGAGAGCCAAAACACCCCTATGTTGGTAGGGTTTCGTCCTATTTTGTCGAGCTAGGGTTTTCACTACACAATGACTTCAAACAACCTATAAACGGGTAAGCAACTTTGTCCTAGTTTGGAATGGTCACTATGGATCCGAATATGCACTAGGTCGAATGGTCAAAGGGTGCCCAGTAAAACCGGGGTTTGTGTTCCCATCTTTGTCGAGCCTAGAGCCGATCGACCTTACGGACATGACTTGACAAGACAAGCCACCGCCAAATCGTTCGGGAATGGCTTATGACCAACACGGTGTCCTAGGCGCACCAATGCAAATGCAAGGCAAAGAAACACACAAGAGTAGTGAAAACCAGAAATCATGAGATCGAGTCAAGTTCTCTAAATCCCAGAAGTCGCCAGAAGCATAACAAGCCCTTGAGAGACCTCGCTTCTGATTCGGACTCGATTTTGTCGCGGTTCCAAATCTTGAACCAAAGAGTCCAAATCCAAACCGTCGTTTTGAGAAAGCAGATTTTTTGAAAGAAGTGCCAAACATGGTGCTTTGCGGATGTGAGTCGCCACTTAAATATTTTAAAAAAGGAAATTTTAAGAAACCCAGACTCGGTGTCAAAAGGCCACGTGTCCGTCATCAACAAATATGGCTCGGGAACTTGAGTACGATTAGGGAAAGGTCACATCGTGAGCACCCCTTCCGATCAAAGACCGGCCTCTACTAACCATGATATCTGTTTTTGAAAACATTGTGAGTTCTTATTGGGTTATTAGCCTAGGTTACTATGTGATCATGACATACAAGTATAGATGAATCGCTGAATTGGAACTAAACATCTCATGTTTGTTTGTTTGAAAATGGTTTGATGGTGCTACTTAAGTAGGCTAAGACGCGGATTTGCCACCCTCAGGTGGGCTTAAGAAAACAATGATTTTGTCACTATCTAGTGGGCTTAAAACAAGCATTTGATGAATTATTCCAATTCAGATAACTCAACCTCCACCCACAGGCATTCAAGGCAGTTATATCATATAAGCACATAGCCTCATGGTAAGCATGCTATTCATGGTAACACTCACGCATGCAAGGATGCTAAAGCATAAAACTCACAGTACTCCTAGCCAAAACAAAAAGCGATTAGAAGTCATGCATGATCCTAAATGTCTTTGAAATGCCTAATGCAACACATGCAAAATGCAACTATAAGCTCTCGGCTATTCTAAACATGGTATATGAGATGCTACAGTTAGCATGTATTCAATTTGGAATTGAAATCTGAGATCATTTGTATGATCTTGAGCAGTGCGTGCAAAAGCAGATGAATGATGCAAACATCTTGTCATCTTGTATGCTAATTGAAATATGCCCTATATCTAACCATAAATGGCGGGTAAATAAAAGGGAGAAAGAAATGGGGTTGGAAGACATACATCACACTCACACACCCTTATTACAACATTGCCCTCAGAGGGTCAGAATAAATATCTGAGACCGAATAAAAGAATAGTATGCAGTCAAATATTATCCGAATAATATACAAAAATCCTAATTAATTTACAAATTAAATAAAGAAATCTCAGAATCGGCATGCAAGCGGGGTGCCTTATACGATGAATAGTGTATCTTTGAAACGCCTTCGAAATCCACTGGGATGCCCCAATTAGCCTCTGTTTGCAATTTTCTTGAAATGCGTGTCAGACTCTGAAAAGTTGCTGATCCTTGATTTTGCTGCAACAGAGAGCAGGAAAATGGCATAGCAATGTATTTCACAAATATATGCATGCCTCGATCCTCGTGCCATCAATCACGCATATCGATGCATGATGGCCGAGGAGTCGGATTGCACAACTCAATATAGGATGAATGCATATGAATGCTACAATAAAACCTAACTCCATCATGGGTAATCCGGAGTGTCGGTGACTTGGGAATTGAGACCCGTTCCGTCACTCGGAGTCTGAACGCGCTTCGTTCCGTGCGGGTTAACGCTATCCAACACGATGCGATATGCATGGTATGCATGAAATGTAGCTAATATGCAATCCTAACATACACAATGTTATGGAATGAGATGCCTGAAATCGTGCACGCACGCAAACCGAGAAAATGGCATGAAATATGATATACAATGAGACTAAAATGAAATGCCTCGAAATGCGTGCCCACGGGCACACAAACCGAGGAAATGGCATACGGAATGCAGTGATGGGCTTACGCCAACGTGAGAGGGCCTCAGCCACACTCACATAGGCTGCCGTCGAATAAAAAAGAAGCGCCTCGGAATGCATGCCCGCGGGCACGTAAACCGAGGCGGTGACATACAGGCATGAAATAACAAATTGGGCTTACACTAACATGAGAGGACCTCAGCCGCACTCACATAAGCTGCCGAGAGATGAGAATGAGCTGCCTCGAAATGCGTGCACACGGGCACGCAAACCAAGGCAGTGGCATACGCAATGCAAATGACATGGAAAATGAAAATTGGGCTTACACTAACATGAGAGAGCCTCAGCCACACTCACATAAGCTGCCGAAAGATAAAAACAAAATTGCGAAAATGCGCAAAGACACGGCACGCAAACCGAGGCAAATGACATCTGAGCATGCAAATGAAACGTGGCATATGGCATATGAAAAATGCAAATTTCAGTAGTTAAAATGATGCACAAATAGCCCCCGAATTATGACAAAATTACACCCGATGCCCGAAATGCAATGTTATGCACCCGAAACGGCCTACAGCCCTACTAAACATGCACAATATGGACATAAAATGTAAAACATTAGCAAGGAAGCCCCTAAACTAGCATTTTTTCAGTACAAAGTATGGCCAAACAATGATCACAAGTATGGCAAAAATAGCTTGCAAAAATGGGGGAAAAGAGGAGAGTTACAAAGAAAGTGGTATATACAATGCTCAAAATGAAAAACACAGTTCTACAAAATTAAAGAGGGGCCAAAAATATGCACATTTACAAAGATGACATCCCCCAATTCAATATATAGATAGGCTAAACATAGCATGCAAAATAATGAGCCAACAAAGGCTATAACATGAGGTACCAAAAGCATACATCAAAAAACCTTGGACCCTTAACAAAACATGAAGAATGGGTCATTTTAAGACACTTTCTAAGCCTGATGAAGGCTGAAAACAGAAGCCAAGAAAGCCTAACAAAGCATGCAATTTTACGGAATCAAAGATGGTATTACATGAAGTACCAAAAGCATGCACCAAATGGCCTAAGACCCTTAACAAAACATTATGAGAAGGCCAAAAAAAGGCTCTTTCCAGGCCTGATGAAGACTCAAAACAGAAGCCAAATAAGCTCAAAGGGGCATGCCAAATAGGAGTAGAACATGAATTCAAAGCAAGTGGCATGTAGAGCATGAAAACCAGGTTGAGCCCTTCTTTAATGTTGAAGAGGGGCTCAAAATAAGCACAACATTAGTTCATGAGATGCTCCAAATCAGATCACAAATAGGCCAAATAAATCATGCAATTTTACGGAAAAATATGGAGGATTACAAAGAAAGTGCATGATAGAGAGGCCAAACATGATTGAACCCTTCTTCAAAGTTGAAGAAGGGTTCAAAATAGGCCCACTCACAGTATATATCAGGCTCGAAAATGGATCACTCAAAAGCCAAACAAAGCATGCAATTTATTGGCCTAAAGAGTGGTATTGAAAGAGGTGCATCATGGAGACACCAAACAGAGCTGAGCCCTTCTACAAAGTTGTAGAGGGGTTCAAAATAAGCCTAAAACTAGTAGGGGTCGGAGCCCAAAACAAAAAGCAAATAGGGTAAAGAATTGACTCAAAATTGTGCTCAAAAAAAAGGAAATAGAGTCTTACCCTTGAAGATCTAACTTTGGTGGCTTCTTGGATTCAATTTGTTGATCCCTAGCCTTTGAAAATCACTCCTTTGCTGCTGAAATGGAGGGGGTGATGGTGGTGCTTAGGGTTGATGAAGAGAGGAGCTAGAAACTTGAAGCTTTTTAGGGTTTTTGGCTATGGAAATGGAGGTTTTGGAAGAGAAGCTCTTGAGATGAAATTTTGTAACCTCAACAAAGGAGCTGTCCCTTAAGAGGACCAAAAGGGTGTAAAAGGAGGGAAATGCATCCAAGTTTCCTCCCAAAATATCCCTGAGGACAGGATATTTTGAAAAGCAGTGACACCAGAAGGGTTCAAAAGCGTGTCGCCGCCAGGATTTCTTGAAGGTGGCCGGCCGCCACCCTAACTGGTCGGCCACCACTCCTGGCCACGGCCATGGCCAAAAAAAAGTGAAGAATTGTGGCCGACCACCATGTTTTGGTGTCCTCCCAAGTGTGTAGAACAAGGTTCCAAGGTTGGAATTTGGCAACTCAAACAGAGTCACAACATTGAACTTGAAGGAGAGGCTCAAAATGAAAGTAACAATTCTTGGCCGACCAAGATTTTTTTTAGGGTCCTCCCATGTGCCCTCATCACAAATATGTAGTCCGGCTCGAAGAAAATATCACTAGGGTGTTCAACATCGCCAGTGAGCAAAACGGGCGCCGAGGAGCGAAAACTGGTTTCGAACAATTCTGGCCTCCCACCATCCAAAGGATCTTCCTGATGCTAAAACAGAGGTATCTGCCAAAATTGAACAAAAACCGATGCAAAATGAATGCTCGGGGCCCAAATCACGCAGTTTAGGGTCCCGAAAATAGGCTGCAGGCACCGAAAGTGGCATTCGGCCACGAAGTGGGCATCTGAGACCCCAGTGTTCCTCAGTATGATAAAACAGAGGTCCTCGCCGAAAATGAACAAAAACCGATGCGAAATGAATGCTCGAGGCCCAAATCACGCAGTTGGGGTCCGAAAATAGGTCAGCACCGAAGTGGCATTCGCCACGGCGGGTATCTGAGACCCCAGTGTTCCTCGGAATGATAAAACAGAGGCACTTGCCAAAAACCGGAGAAATCAGAGATGGTTGGGCGGTCCCGAACCGAGGCACACGGCCTGACGGCTCCGAAAACCGGGAACCGGGCTCCGAAATGGGCAAAATGGCCTACGGCCACGAAAAGTAGCTCACGGCCACTGAGAGATAGCCTACAGGACCACTCCCTCCCCTCAGGAAAGAAAACAGAGAAAATCGAGTCTGGTTCGCAAACCGAGACAAGGCACAGAAGAGAGTTCGGAAGTCCGGAGGCAGGGCGCTCGGCCGCAACTCTGAGACTTCTGAATGAGCACAATATGCAACATCACCGAGCGCTCAATCGGTGACGTCTGAGTCTTAAGGTCGGTCAAAAATGGGGTGTCTACAGTTGCCCTTCTTTGACAGAACTCGGAAGTCAAGAAGTGACGGGAGTGAATGTCAAAGCCTAGAGACGACCCATTTTTGACAAGGCCGAAGACTTAGACAATCATACAAGATAAACAGAGATGTGCCCGCAGGCGTGCCCGCAGGCAAGGGGGCAAAAATGCAAAATGATATGTAGGGAGATTTGATAATTGGACTTATACGCTAAGCGAAGCCAGTTTGAAAATTGGACTTATACGCTAAGCGAAGCCGGTTTGACGATTGGACTTATACGCTAAGCGAAGCCGGTTTGAAAATTGGACTTACACGCTACGCGAAGCCGGTTTGTAGATTGGGGATTCTTCATGAACATGTGCGACAGATACACAAAAGTGAACGAAGTGCGATGGATACACTAAGTGGACAAACATGTGTGATAGATACACAAAAGTGAAGAGAGTGTGATGGATACACTATACGAATAAAGTGTGATTAATACACTAAGCGAATGAGTGTGATGGATACACTAAGCAAATATGTAATGGATACACTAAGCGAATGTGTGTGGGGGATACACACAGAGGGCATGTGTGATTGATACACAAAGCAAAACGAGTGTGAGCGTGTGTGATTGATACACAAAGTAGGCAAAGCGAGTGTGTGATAGATACACTATTTGAGCAAAGTGTAATTGATATACAAAGGGTGAAGTGAGCGAAGTGTGATGGATACACTAAATGTGAACACAAAGTGTGATAGATGCACTATGTGAACAGAGTATGATTGATATACTAAAAGCGAACACAAAGTGTGATAGATGCACTTAGTGAACAAAGTATGATGGAAATACTAAAAGTGAACACGAAGTGTGATAGATGCACTTAGTGAACAAAGTATGATTGATATACTAAAGGTGAACACGAAGTGTGATAGATGCACTATGTGAACAGAGTATGATGGATATACTGAATGTGAACATGAAGTGTGATAGATGCACTTAGTGAACAAAGTATGATTGATATACTAAAAGTGACCACGAAGTGTGATAGATGCACTTAGTGAACAAAGTATGATTGATATACTAAAGGTGAACACAAAGTGTGATAGATGCACTATGTGAACAGAGTATGATTGATATACTAAATGAGAATGTGTGTGATCGATACACTAAGGCAAATAAAGTGTATTAGATACACTGAATGAAGCAAATAAATGTGTGTGATAGATACACAAAGTGAATGAAGTGTGATTGATACACTAAGGTAATGAGAGTGTAATCGATACACTAAGTGAATGAGAGTGTAATTGATACACTAAGTGAATGAAGTGTGATTGATACACTAAGTGAATAAAATAAATGAAGTGCGATTGATACACTAAAATGAATGAGAGTGTGATTGATACACTAAGTGGATGATCTCAAACGGAACTTCTTTGAATGAACCGTACATACAATATCGTGCATGACTGAGAATGAAACTTGATAGGTACAATGCATTACAATGCATGATGCTTAAAGAAAGCAATAAATGGACAAAGCGGCGCTTTTAGAAAGCATCTCATAAGGTGAGTGGCGGTGAACCGCTCTACTCTGACGGGGATCTCCCCTCGTGCTCTTCGAACACTTACCTTCAACTCACAGTACAAAGGCTCTGGAATGCTGACAAGGGTTCTACACGTAGAATACTTTGGATGCTGCCTTTCTTCCTGATCATATTCACAACTTTCCCTATTCTCCAACGGGGTGACAGACTAGGTTGGTTCAGTATCCAGAATTGAGGTGCATACACGCTATCTCAACCTATGGGGCTTCCATACAGATTTCAAGCCGAGGGCACGCCTCTGGGTATTTAAACCAGACTTTAGTCTCGGAAATCCCGAACCTTTGTGTTCTAGGCAACAGCCATTCGAACTCTAGTTTCCACCGTCGCAGTTGGTCTCCTAGGAACTCATTGCAAACACGGCCAAGATGTCCCTGGCATGAAACGGTACTCGAGGAGAGCACTTCTGATCGCCATTCTGGCTTGAGGCTGACTTGATCTTGAGCTTGAGGTAGAGGCACACTCACACTTCGGAGCATTGACAAGACCTGACAAGGTGCATACGGAATGCGATCTCGGAGCTTACTGAAGTTGGAACAAACTCAGATGCCCGACATTTTCCTCTTTTGCTTTCCCTTTGCAGTCCGGAACCATTATAGCTTCAGATAGGTCCTGGTTCTACTGTTCTCATATGACCTGAGTTGAATCCTGCGATTTTATGAAAGAACAAATTTTGTTTTGCACAAATGTGGAGAACGGCACGGCACTCGGAGCACAAAACGATTTTGTTGAAATTGAGAGATGAGTTTTTCGACCAGGTATTGAGCCTACGACTGAACACAGCAAAACGACTCAACAAGGAAATAAAAGGCACACAACCTAGACACATCAAGTAACACTCGAAACGACTCAAAACAAGAAACGAGATAGAACAAAAAGACACGACACTCAGACGTGCACAGGGAGCCTGTTTCACCGGGTAGTGTTTTCCACCCTTTTCTTATTTGTGGTTCTCACATCACTCGGCCCTCAAGCTCTGTTTTTCTAAAAAATCCCTTTTCTCACTTTTCCTCTCATCGCACATCTCTCTATTCTTCAATCCCTCATTTTTCAATCCCTCCCCTGGGTGGTGGATGGATAAGCAGAAAGTTGTGGGCTTTTGCCCCTGGTATTCTACCATATTCTTCTTCTTCTGCATGCAGCTAGTGAATTCCTCCCACAGAGGGGTTGTGCTACAAATGAGTGTGTAAATCTGCGGTGACACGGTTGATGATGCTTTCGGGGGAGCTTGGGCGTGATCGATCTGTCAAGATGAGGGAGTGGAATATCTTGATCCATTCCCGTTCGCCGAGACTTGGCTTGACACCTCGTTGCTCGGAGGATACGAGAGCTTTCAGTCCTTTGTCGTTAACTTCAATTGTGCCCTTTTTCTTGGCATGTAGAGTGCCTTTCTTGGCAAATGCATTGATAACGGGGAAAAGACAGAACACCTGATTCCACTGTGCCCCTAGTTCATCATTTTGACCTTTTTTTATTTTTGCCTTCTACGAAAACAATTTTGACCAACATGAGGGTTAGATTAACATGCTTGTTCAATTTTTGATTTGAAATCACGCAAGTCAGGCTATGAGCACTGAAAATTTTCCTTTTTCGGGTCCAAGAAATGGTCCAATTTTTGGAAAAGATGGAACAATTTCGAGAAAATCAATCAACCTCAGTAAAAATTCTCAAAAACTATTTTTGCAAACGACCACTTGCTCAACGAGCATGAAACCTACTCCTGAGATGCACAACCTCGGATCCAAGGGAAAACTGCCCCGTGCTTGAAGAGAGCTGCATGGCAACGGAAAGTTGCCCCTTGTTTGAACGGCACCGCGATGCATTGAATGGCAACGGAAAGTTGCCCCTTGTTTGACTGGCGCCAAAGATAATCGAATGGCAACGGAAAGTTGCCCCTTGTTTGGATAGCACCGCGGCGCATTGTAGTCAGTCCTCAGAGTGACGAACACAACCAAATCCTCAGATACAGAGAAGACAAAGATGACCAGAACCATCGCATGGACACAATCAAACTGAAGTGTTTTACGGCTGGACTTCAGGATGAAGTTGCCTACGTATCCCAAAGATGGGAATCAAGCCTTACGTAGTTCGGGGGTTAAGGTACACTCGGGTATTTAACCTCTCCTTTTTATGCTCTAACTTTTGCCAAGGCGCATGTTGCAGGTTTTCGACCTTGCGAGCTTTGTTTTTCTTTCTTTTCTTTTTTTTCTATTCTTTTCATTCCTTTTTCTTCTTCTTTTTTGCATTTTTCTTTCTTCTTTTTTTTTCTTTTCTTTGCTCTAACTTTTGCCTGGGTTGCCCTTCCGGGTTTTCGGCCCAGCGAGCCTCTCAAAGGGTAAAAGTGTAACAAGTCCATGCCAAATGGTTGTAGGGTTTTGAAGCCATCCGTATCCAAGAGAGTGGCTGTTGATTTGCAAGATGACTCATCTTTGGCTCTTCGAGCACATCTGACATCTTTGCCCCTAGTTCGAAGGGTACTTCTGTTCTAGCTTTGCAAGCTTTTTCTGATCTTCTCGATCCGACTTTCCTGGCCTCTTGTTCGAGGCCTGCTTCAAATCTGGCCACACAGGCCTCACATTGTAGTTGACCGTTGAACCTTCTGAATTCAAGTTCAAGGTTTGGAAGCAAAGGGGTTGGGTCTCGAGGCTGAGAGCGATCCTAGGTTGCACAATCTCAAGAGCGATTCCACACAGGTCTTCGCAGGACCGCGCAAAACATTTTTTGAAAGTTTTAAGGCGACAAATACATACTGAAGACAGTGTAGGACCAATCTGAATCAAGCCAAGATCATTCTCAGTACTCATACTAACAAGCATGATCTCATTCATTAAGGGCTTAGCACGCCTCTCTTTCTCTCAATTGATCAAATTTTTACAAATCCCGAGGAATTCCTTCCTCTTTGTTTTCACCGTAGTGTTAGAAAAAGTTTTGAAAAACTTAGGTCAATGCAATGATTTTAAGGCACAGAAAAGACAGAGTTCTTAGTCAAATACTGCCATCTCATTCAGAACTTCCGGCATAACTGGCACAAGGCAGAAGCAAACACAAGAGTGTGAAAATCACTGCTGTTCATTCAAATCTGCTGGCACTACTGGCTCCCTGGCAGAAACAGACTCAAAACAAAACGAAAAGACAAACACAAAACAAAATGGTGATACCCGAGGTAACACCCCCCCCCCGGAATCACCCGACTCCTATACAACATGACTGACTCAATACAACAAGACAGACCTTAACCAAAAACACTGACTCAAAACAAAGAGACAGACTCTAAACAAAACAATGGAACTGGCTCAATACCCAAGCCAGAAAGTACAAAAACTAGTATTTGCATACTGCTCAAAACAGTGCGTGCCATTCCCACGTCTGGAGTAAACTGAGTGTCGCCCGCAGGTGGTTCATCCCCTGATCATATCGCATTATCCCCCACATTCATCGATCCAGTGCCGATAGAACTTGTGAGACTGGTGCGGAGATGACGTTGTTGTCAAACAAATCTTGTACATCATGGCGCAGACGAAAGCAGCTATCGGTCTCATGACCGGTTTGTTGATAGTAGGCACAGTACTTAGTCTGGTCATGCTTTGCAGGGATAGGATTGGGTAGGGGCTGTTGTTCCAATGGTTTCAGATGTCCCTTCCGGATTAAGACCTCTAGAGCCTTTGACAAAGGCATGTAAAGTGGGGTGAAAACCCTCTTGACTCGGGGTGGATATTTGGTTTTCAGGAGCTACTCCGGATGCACGGTGTGAATGGGGTAGCCCTCTTGATGTGGTGGTGGTGACCATACCCACCTCGGAAGATCTTGTGGCCACATCGCCCCGGTGGTCGATTCAACAAGGGAAAATGCCCGCCTAGGTCGCCCTCTTGGTTAATGAGGCCCCGCTTCATAGCATCCTCGATCCAGACTCCCATCTCATGTAAGTCGAAAAAAAGTAGGAAAGGGGACTACTATCATCTTTGCATCAACTTACGTAGATTGCACAATCATCTGAATCTGTCTTTGTCCGTAGGCCTCAAGGTCATCATCGAAGCCTTGGCCCTCCATCCGATTCTGAACTCGAAAAACTCTCCTAGGCTCTTGCCTAGTTGTCTCGAGATCACAGTCGTAATCTCAATCTGTGTGTTGTATGTCTTATCGCGATGAAAGCCTCAACCATTTCGTCCCAATTTCTCTTGACGTCATCTTCTAGCTTGGCATACCATGCGGATGCCACACCTGGCAGGGTCCGGCCAAATAAAGACAACTTCTGAAGCCTGCTGAGGCCCATTGGCCTTAGGATATCTGAAAACAGTCTCAAGTCTACCATGGGGTCCCCGGACCCATCAAATCGATCAATATGAGGCATCTTGAACCGATCCGCAACGTCACGCTTGCGTCAGATACCCATCCTCGATGTCGAATAGACCCGACTCCATGCGATTTCTTAAACATTTTTCCAACTTACTCAACCGTTTGTCAGAGTAGTCCGAACTCAAAGGGAGAGTCCGGTACATTGATAGGCGTGGGTGCCTTGGATAGTTGCGGTAGAATCGGAGGTGGAGCCGGCCCTATCGGAATGTCCGTACCTTCCTGGACATTTGCATCTCCCCAGGTGCTGGAGCTCCTGCTGGGGGAGGAACTTGTTGTGAAGCGGATGCTTCGGTTTGCTGTTCTAACCTGGCAATTGTCTCTGAGGCACAGAGAGGTGACCTTGAGGTAGAATCCCTCCGAGAGAAGATCTCCAGTGGGAAAGTTGAGAAGGGCTTGACGGTGTATCCTGACCTGACTGTGAGATACCGAGACCGTTTGTTTGTGTCGGAGTCTTGC
Source organism: Camellia lanceoleosa (assembly GCA_025200525.1). Lineage (NCBI taxonomy): Eukaryota > Viridiplantae > Streptophyta > Magnoliopsida > Ericales > Theaceae > Camellia > Camellia lanceoleosa. Next base: position 145,026,935 of record CM045759.1, on the reverse strand, counting down.
CGAGAGGAGGTACTCTGAGAGTTTCATCATCCGCGCCTTGCGATGCATCTGGGAGGTACTAAGATATATCGAGACTTGGGTCGCCAGTTTTGGTGGCGGGGTATGAAGAGAGATGTGGCAGTTTTCATGTCTAAATGCCTTACTTGTCAGCAAGTGAAGGCCGAGCATCAAAGGCCAGCAGGTTTGTTACAACCCTTGCCTATTGCCGAGTGCAAGTGGGAGCATGTCACTGTGGACTTCGTTGTAGGTCTTCCGAGGACTCAGCAGGGTAGTGATGCCATTTGGGTGGTTGTAGACTGGTTGACTAAGTCGGCGCACTTCATTCCTATGTGCATGAGAGATTCGGTAGATTATCTTGCCGACTTGTATATTCGGGACATAGTGAGGTTGCACGGGGTCCCAGTGACAATCGTCTCAGATAGAGACCCTCGTTTTATTGCTAGGTTGTGGCAGAGTTTGCAGAGTGCCTTGGGCACTAAGTTGACCTTTAGTACAGTTTATCATCCTCAGACTGACGGGCAGTCCGAGCGTACTATTTAGATCCTTGAGGATATGCTTCGAGGTTGTGTCCTGAACTTTAGTGGGACGTGGGAGAGGCACTTGCCCTTGGTGGAGTTTGCCTACAACAACAGCTAGCCTAGCATCGGTATGACACCGCTTGAGGCCTTGTATGGCCTAATCGTGTAGGTCTCCGGTTGTTGGGCAAGTGGGTGATGCACCTTTGTTGGGTCCAGACTGGTGAGGGAAATGACGGAGAAGGTTGAGCTTATCCGTGGAGGAGACCTTGGTGTTTGAGGTATGTGATCATGTCTTTCTAAAGATATCACCTAGGCGGAGATTGATGAGGTTTGGGAAGAGTGGGAAGTTATCTCCTCGGTTTATTGGCCCTTTGAGATCCTTGAGAGGATTGGTGAGGTCTATCGTTTGGCTTTCGCTTGGCTTGCCGCCACAGGTTATGCCGGTGTGCAGGGGGATATTGGAGCCCTGTGAAGCTATGGTTCCCAGACTACCCTAGCAAAAGAGAAAATGTGCAGCATTTCAGCCTAACTTCACCAAAACAGATACGAGCATAGTAGGATGACTGTGCCCTCTACTGAATTCTGCCCCCAAAATCCTGCCTGTAAGCTGATACCCTCAGGTAAAACTGATTCCACCAAATACTGATGCCCGCAGGCCTGATGCCCAAACTCATAGACTGATATATGTATTCCTTGTAGAGACGCACTCTAGCAAGCACATAACAGATAAGTGAGAGCCAAAACACCCCTATGTTGGGGTAGGGTTTCCCTGTCCTATTTTGTCAGGAGCTAGGGTTTCACTACGCACGCAGCGACTTCAAACAACCTATAAACGGGTAAGCAACCTGTCCTAGTTTGGAATGGTCACTATGGATCCGAATATGCACTAGGTCGAATGGTCAAAAAGGGTGCCCCGGTAAAACCGGGGTTTGTGTTCCCATGTCGCCGAGCCCAGAGCCGATCACCTTTTACGGACATGACTTGACAAGACAAGCCTCCCAAGAAATCGTTCGGGAATGGCATATGGCAAACACGGTGTCCTAGGCGCACTAATGCAAATGCAAAGAAACACACAAGTGTAGTCAAAACCAGATATCATGAGTTCGAGTCAAGTTCTCTAAATCCCAAGAGTCGCCAGAATCAGAATAAGCCCGCGAGGACCTCGCTATTCGACTCGATTTTGTCATGTTCCAAATCTTGAACCAAAGAGTCCAAATCCGCAAATCGCTTTTTGAGAAAACAGATTTTTTGAAAGAAGTGCCAAACATGGACCGCTTTGCGATAATGAGTCGCCACCTAAATATTTTAAAATGGGAAATTTAGGAAACCCTGACTCGGTGCCAAAAGGCCACGTATCCGTCATCACCAAAGTTGGCTCGGGAACTTGGGTACGATTGGGGAAGGTCACATCGTGAGCACCCCCGCTCGCCCGGTCAAAGACCCGCCTCTACTAACCATGATATCTGTTTTTGAAAACATTGTGAGTTCTTATTCCGGTTATTAGCCTAGATTACTATGTGATGACAAAGATACAAGTATAGACTGAATCGGCTGAATTGGAACTGAACATCTCATGTTTGTTTCTTTGAAAATGGTTTGATGGTGCTACCCGCAAGTAGGCTAAGACGCGGATTTGCCACCCTCAGGTGGGCTTAAGAAAACAATGATTTTGCCACTATCTAGTGGGCTTAAAACAAGCATTTGATGAATTATTCCAATTCAGATAACTCAACCTCCACCCACAGGCATTCAAGGCAGTTATATCATATAAGCACATAGCCTCATGGTAAGCATGCTATTCATGGTAACACTCACACGCATGCAAGGATGCTAAAGCATAAAACTCACCGAGTACTCCTAGCCAAAACAAAAGCTGATTAGAAATCATGCATGATCCTAAATGTGCTGAAATGCCTAATGCAACACATGCAAAATGCAACTATAGCAGGCTCGGCTATTCTAAACATGGTATATGAGATGCTACATTTAGCATGTATTCAATTTGGAATTGAAATACAGATGCAGTTTGTATGATGCGTCGAGCCCGGTGCGTGCAAAAACAGATGAATGATGCAAACATGCTGTCATACTGTATGCTAATTGAAATATGCCCTATATCTAACCATCGTAAGCAGGTAAATAAAAGGGAGAAAGAAATGGGGGTTGGAAGACATACATCACACTCACACACCCTTATTACAACATTGCCCTCAGAGGGTCGAATAAATAATGAGACGAATAAAAGAATAGTACAGTCTGAATATTACAGTCCGAATAATATACAAAAATCCTAATTAATTTACAAATTAAATAAAGAAAGATCAGAATCGGCATGCAAGCCGTGGTGCCTTGCTTCGATGAATAGTGTATCTGGTCGCCACAGAGAAATCCACCGATGCCCCAATTAGCCTCTGTTTGCAATTTTCTTGAAATGCGTGTCAGACTCTGAAAAGTTGCTGATCCTTGATTTTGCTGCAACAGAGAGCAGGAAAATGGCATAGCAATGTATTTCACAAATATATGCATGCCTCGATCCTCGTGCCATCAATCACGCATATCGATGCATGATGGCCGAGGAGTCGGATTGCACAACTCAATATAGGATGAATTCATATGAATGCTACAATAAAACCTAACTCCATCATGGGTAATCCGGAGTGTCGGTGACTTGGGAATTGAGACCCGCTCATTACCGAGTAATGAAACGCGCGCTTCGCTTCCGTGCCTTGTTAACGCCTATCCCGAACACGATGCGATATGCATGGTATGCATGAAATGTAGCTAATATGCAATCCTAACATACACAATGTTATGGGAATGAGATGCCTCGAAATGCGTGCCCACGCACGCAAACCGAAAAATGGCATGAAATATGATATACAATGAGACTAAATGAAATGCCTCGAAATCGTGCCCACGGGCACACAAACCGAGGAAATGGCATACGGAATGCAATGATGGGCTTACGTAACGTGAGAGGGCCTCACCACACTCACATAATATTGCCGTCGGATAAAAAAGAAGCGCCTTAATGCATGCCCGCGGGCACGTAAACCGAGGCGGTGACATACAGGCATGAAATAACAAATTGGGCTTACACTAACATGAGAGGACCTCAGCCGCACTCACATAAGCTACCGAGAGATGAGAATGAGCTGCCTCGAAATGCGTGCACACGGGCACGCAAACCAAGGCAGTGGCATACGCAATGCAAATGACATGAAAAATGCAAATTGGGCTTACACTAACATAAGAGAGCCTCAGCCACACTCACATAAGTCCGAAGATAAAAACAAGTCGTCTCGAAATGCGGCGCACACAAAGACGCATAAACCGAGGCAATACATACAGGCATGCAAATGAATGATGCACAAATAGCCCCCGAATTATGACAAAATTACACCCGATGCCCGAAATGCAATGTTATGCACCCGAAACGGCCTACAGCCCTACTAAACATGCACAATATGGACATAACATGTAAAACATTAGCAAGGCAGCCCCTAAACTAGCATTTTTTCAGTACAAAGTATGGCCAAACAATGATCACAAGTATGGCAAAAATAGCTTGCAAAAATGGGGGAAAAGAGGAGAGTTACAAAGAAAGTGGTATATACAATGCTCAAACTGAAAAACACAGTTCTACAAAATTAAAGAGGGGCCAAAAATATTCACATTTACAAGAGATGACATCCCCCAATTCAGTATATAGATAGGCTAAACATAGCATGCAAAATAATGAGCCAACAAAGGCTATAACATGAGGTACCAAAAGCATGCATCAAAAAACCTTGGACCCTTAACAAAAAATGAAGAATGGGTCATTTTAAGACACTTTCTAAGCCTGATGAAGGCTGAAAACAGAAGCCAAGAAAGCCTAACAAAGCATGCAATTTTACGGAATCAAAGATGGTATTACATGAAATACCAAAAGAATGCACCAAATGCCCTAAGACCCTTAACAAAACATTATGAGAAGGCCAAAACAAGGCTCTTTCCAGGCCTGATGAAGACTCAAAACAGAAGCCAAATAAGCTCAAAGGGGCATGCCAAATAGGAGTAGAACATGAATTCAAAGCAAGTGGCATGTAGAGCATGAAAACCAGGTTGAGCCCTTCTTCAATGTTGAATAGGGGCTCAAAGTAAGCACAATATTAGTTCATGAGATGCTCCAAATCAGATCACAAATAGGCCAAATAAATCATGCAATTTTACGGAAAAATATGGAGGATTACAAAGAAAGTGCATGATAGAGAGGCCAACCATGATTGAGCCCTTCTTCAAAGTTGAAGAAGGGTTCAAAATAGGCCCACTCACAGTATATATCAGGCTCGAAAATGGATCACTCAAAAGCCAAACAAAGCATGCAATTTATTGGCCTAAAGAGTGGTATTGAAAGAGGTGCATCATGGAGACACCAAACAGAGCTGAGCCCTTCTACAAAGTTGTAGAGGGGCTCAAAATAAGCCTAAAACCAGTAGGGGTCGGAGCCCAAAACAAAAAGCAAATAGGGTAAAGAATTGACTCAAAATTGTGCTCAAAAAAAAGGAAATGGAGTCTTACCCTTGAAGATCTAACTTTGGTGGCTTCTTGGCTTCAATTTGTTGATCCCTAGCCTTTGAAAATCACTCCTTTGCTGCTGAAATGGAGGTGGTGATGGTGGTGCTTAGGGTTGATGAAGAGAGGAGCTAGAAACTTGAAGCTTTTTAGGGTTTTTGGCTATGGAAATGGAGGTTTTGGAAGAGAGGCTCTTGAGATGAAATTTTGTAACCTCAACAAAGGAGCTGTCCAGCCCCTTAAGAGGACCAAAAAGGGTGTAAAAGGGAGGAAATGCATCCAAGTTTCTCCCAAAATATCCGGAGGATGTGGATATTTTGAAAAGCAAATGACAAACCAGAAGGGTTCAAAGCGTAAATGGCCGGCCAGTGGATTTCTTGAAGGTGGCGGCCGGCCACCCCAACCTGGTCGGCCAGCCACTCTCTGGCCGACGCCATGGCCAAAAAAAGAAGTGAAGAATTGTCTGGCCGACCACCATGTTTTGGTGTCCTCCAGTGTGTAGAACAAGGTTCCAAGGTTGGAATTTGGCAACTCAAACAGAGTCACAACATTGAACTTGAAGGAGAGGCTCAAAATGAAAGTAACAATCGCCGACCAAGACTTTTTAGGGTCCTCCCATGTGCCCTCATCACAAATATGTAGTCCCTCAAGAAAATATCACTAGGGTGTTCAACATCGCCCTAAGTGAGCAAAACAGCGGGAGGAGCGAAACTGGTTTTGGAACAATCGGCCTCCCACCTCCAAAGGATCTTCCTGATGCTAAAACAAAGGTACGTGCCAAAATTGAACAAAAACCGATGCAAAATGAATGCTCGGGGTCCAAATCACGCAATTCGGTCCCAAAATAGGCCGCAGAATCAAAGTGGCATTCGCCACAAGTGGGTATTCGAGACCCCAAGTGTTCTCAAGATGATAAAACAGAGGTCCCCGAAAATGAACCAAAATCGATGCGAAATGAATGCTCGGGGCCCAAATCACGCAGCCGGTCCCAAAATAGGTCAGAAGCACCGAAGTGACATTCGCCACGGCGGGTATCTGAGACCCCAGTGTTCCTCGGAATGATAAAACAGAGGCACTTGCCAAAAATCGGAGAAATCAGAGATGGTTGGGCGGTCCCGAACCGAGGCACACGGCTTGACGGCTCCGAAAACCGGGAACCGGGCTCCGAAATGGGCAAAATGGCCTACCGCCACGAAAAGTAGCTCACAGCCACTGAGAGATATCCTACAGGACCACTCCCTCCCCTCAGGAAAGAAAAAAGAGAAAACCGAGTTTGGTTCGCAAACCGAGACAAGGCACAGAAGAGAGTTCGGAAGTCCGGAGGCAGGGCGCTCGGCCGCAACTCTGAGACTTCTGAACGAGCACAATATGCAACATCACCGAGCGCTCAATCGGTGACGTCTGAGTCTTAAGGTCGGTCAAAAATGGGGTGTCTACAACGTGGCAGTTAATATTGGTTCTCACGTGATCTGAGTAGCATTGGATCAGTAAAGAGATGCAAGGTGGTGTGGCTTCAACGGTTACTCATATTCAAATTCAAATATAGGAGGGAAGCCTAACTGCAAATGATAGTGTAGTGGAACTACTTATAAGGCAACATGATCAGCGATCATGGAGGAGCAGTTCGACGGTTTGAAGTGCAGTTCGAAGGTCATCCTTGACAAGTATAAATAGCAGGGAAGCTCCAGAAAAAAGCCCCAGACTCAGATCCAACAAACCAGTCATTTACTTCATTTTCTTTTCTAGTTTTTACATTTCCAATCTTTACATTTCCTGCACTTTAAATACCTGTTCTTTACGTTCCTGCACTTTAAATTTCTGCACTGTACTTCGTTCATAGGAGTAGTTTCAAGTAAATCGTCACTATAAACCTCTATGAGGCTGAGTTTGGATCATTATAAGTTTTCATTTTAATGAAATACTTCAGTTACTCGTCATTTCACTGTTATTTTGCTTAATTTCTCCTAAGTCAAGCCACCAGTAAAAGTCCTCTTCATTGAGGCTGAAGGAACTAAAACACAATCGTCTGATAATTGGTTGGCAATTATAATTTCTGTAAGGACTGATTGATCCTTGCTGGCACGCTCGCATTTACAAAAATACCCTTCGAAAGCCAAAAAGCCAATAGATTTATATGACATAGAAAGAGATTGCTAAATAGTCGTTCGCCAACAAATGGGATAGATGCATGCCAAAACATGGTTTTAACTCCAGATTAGAGTGATCGCTTGGGGATTTATCGTTCTAAAGGGAATAATTCTAATTTGACCTATTTTAGTTTTCTGATCAAACGACCCTAATACATTTGTTGGGTGTAAGCCTCATAATTTTTTAGCAATCTAACAGTTTTTTAGTGTTCTTCAATCTTTACCCTAACAGTTTTTTAGTGTTCTTCAATTTCTCTTGAGCACTTTTATAAAAATCTTCACACTTTGCATTGGATGACATTGCATCACCATGATATCTCTTTGCCGTTTGTGTGAATCGATCTATCGTTGTATGGAGATTGAGGCAAGGGGCTTTGTGGTGATCTAGAAACTCAAAGGAGGTTGATCGGATCATGTAGAGTTTGTGGAGTGTGGAAAACAGATTGGAGTTCTAAATTTTTCAGCATAATTCCCATCTTAACTAATGGAAATTACACAAGATAAAAGAAAATTAACCAACGACACATAGAGATCTTGTCTATCAATTTAGTGAAGTAAATGCAAATGAGATCTAAATCAGAAAAGAGGAATTGGGTATAGAAATGTGATACCAAAGGACTAAAGTGACATTGATGTCTAAACCAAGACGATCAGCTCTAATTATACAAACCAAAATCTCCCTTTGATTGATCAATCTCACAAAAACAATGTATTTTTTTTCTTGAATTTGTAGATATAGAAGCAATCTCTTTTGCAAAGTGAATACACAATAGCATATATATATAGATAACACAATCTTATGACATCAAATCAAAGTGGCGCAGCGGAAGCGTGGTGGGCCCATAACCCACAGGTCCCAGGATCGAAACCTGGCTTTGATAATTTTTTATTTTTTATTTTTTCTTCTTCTCCCACCTGTTTTTCATTTTTGTTTTTTGTTTTTGAAACTGTCCAACTCCATATCTTCATCTCCCAATATTCCTCCAAACTTTTCTTGTGGGTGTATTTGGACCCATATCGATAACTTGAAATTTGTTTTTCATTTTTGTTTTTTATTTTTGAAACTGTCCAACTCCATATCTTCATCTCCTAATATTCCTCCAAACTTTTCTTGTGGGTGTCAATTTGGACCCATATCAATGACCTGAACCTTTTACCTCGTAAGTCCTGTATTAAAAGTCATTTATGTGAAGAAAAAAAAAATTTCATCAGACATTTATAATAAAAAAATAAATAAATCTTATTTTATTTTACAAAATAAACCATAAAGATGATGCGAAACCCAATTAGGCAAAATGAATCAGAACAGAAGCCAACAAAATGAAAGCAAAACAAAAAGATGAAAAATATGATTTATGGACATCTGGCTTTACTTCTTTTTTTATTTTTATTTATTTATTTATTTTGGCTAGAAACCTCACAAAGATGTGAAAAGGGGTGTTTATTGTTGTTTTATTATTATTATTTTTATTTCAGTTGCCAGAAATATTGTAAATAAAAAAAGCACCCACCCATTGCCAACCTTTCAGGCAATCATTCAAATGCAAGGAAACATTTGAACTTCGAATATAAAGATATTACAGCACAATTGATCTATGCTTTCTTTCTTTCTTTCTTTCTTTCTTTCTTTGTGGTCCCATCTTGTGTTCAAAAGTTAAAAAGATTTACAATAATGATAAAGACCTCACAAAATATAACTCTCACAATCTTCAAAATAATCTAGATCATTCATGTCACTGTTAGAGATAGGGAAAGAAAAAAAAAAAAATCATAACACATCAATAGTCAATACATCAATGGAGGTCGTAGAGGTCCCAAACATTTCCCAAAAAGATGTGACTCGGCCGTCTGTGGCAGACGAAACCTACTAACATCTTTTTTTGCAAAAGTCTAGGAATTAAAAATAGGGTCTGGATGGTTTCCAATTCCAAATTAGATTGAATTGCTCAGTTTGGCATATTAGGTCTACTTTTGGGTCTCGTTTCACTAATTTAATCTGTTCACATTTTAAAATTCGTCGAGTACATCTTCCCTGCAAAAAATCAAGTTGATTAGATAACGGAAACCATATGTTTGATCAATTTTGTATGAAATGTTTGTTTTCTCATCGTCAATTTTTCTTTTATATAAAACTGATTCGAACATGTGGTTGCCGTTATTCGATCGATTTAATTTTTTGGATGGATAATGTTCTCGATGAATCCCAAAATGTGAACGGTTCAGATTATCGAAATGGGCCCAATAGGCCGGACAACACCTCTCCAGTCCAAAATCGGACCAGCGAGAAACCAGTCCCTTAAAAAAAGTTCAAAAATTTACCATGATTTTTTGATCTGTGGTGTATATTTAAGCTTTGTATTGTGGGACTAAAACCTTAGTAAATCTTTTAACTATTAATTTTAAATTTTGAATAATTCCTAAATATATTTTTTTCCTATGTTTGTATAGTATTATTACTGATCTTTTTTCTCCGCTCTGCATTGAACATAGCTAATCATTATTGACTTGTGATTGAATAACGTGCATGATAACTTTTGTTCCTTTCCATTTTGCATTCACTACTACAAAAAGAGTTAAAGATCACACTTTGACAAAAAAGAAGATCTCACTTTTTATTGGAAGTGTGATAAAAAATTAGATTGATATTTTAATCACACTTAATTTGATTAAGTGTGATAATATTTATTTTTTATGTCACTTTTCAATTAAGTGTGATTATATATATATATATATATTTTTAATCACACCTTCTAATTAAAGTGTGATTATATACTTTTTAATCACACTTTTTAAACAAGTGTGATTATATATATATATATTTTTTTTTAATCACACATTCTAATTAAAGTGTGATTATTTATATATTTTTTAATCACACCTTCTAATTAAAGTGTGATTATATATACACTACTACTTTTTAATCACACTTTTTAAACAAGTGTGATTATATATATATATTTTAATCACACATTCTAATTAAAGTGTGATTATTTATATATTTTTTTTTATCACACCTTCTAATTAAAGTGTGATTATATATACACTACTACTTTTTAATCACACTTTTTAAATAAGTGTAATTATATATATATTTTTTAATCACACATTCTAATTAAAGTGTGATTATTTATATATTTTTTAATCACACTTTCTAATTAAAGTGTGATTATATATACACTACTACTTTTTAATCACACTTTTTAAATAAGTGTGATTATATATATATTTTTTAATCACACATTCTAATTAAAGTGTGATTATTTATATATATTTTTTAATCACACATTCTAATTAAAGTGTGATTATATATACACTATTACTTTTTAATCACACTTTTTAAATAAGTGTGATTATTTATATATTTTTTAAGGTAATTAAAATGTGATTATATATACATTACTACTTTTTAATCACACTTTTTAAATAAGTGTGATTGTATAAAATATTTCAAATTGATTTTTATATAAAATATACAATTCTCAAAATTTTAATCACACTTAATCTGATTGAGTGTGATAATATTTATTTTTTATGCCACTTTCTAATTAAGTGCGATTATATATATATGGTAAATTACACTGACACCCCCTAAGGTTTATGTTTATTACAGTTCCCCCTTAATGTTTTGAAAATTACATCTCCCTCCTTGAGATTTAAAGTTTCATTACAGATTCCCCCCTTAGCAATTTAATTTTTTTTAAATACTAATTCTGCCCTTACTGGGTAAATTACATTGACACCCCTTACATTTTAGAAATTACAATCCCCTTGCTAAGGTTTAAAGTAGCATTGCCGCCACCCACCTGCCATCATCGCCCACCACTACCACCACCACCACCCACTCGCTACCACACACCACTCGTCACCATCACCCACCCACCCACCACTACCATCACCCACTCGCCGCCACCACCCACTACCCACCACCCACCGTCACCACTTTCCACCACCATCTTCCGCTGCCACTTGCCACCACTTGCCATTTCTCGCTCTTTTTTATATTTTTAAATTTTGTTAAACATTTTGTCAATTACCAAACACGTTTGTAGTTTATGTTTTTCTAAAAATAAACAAAAACTAGTTTATAAAATTTTTGTAAATATAAACTGAAAATGTAAACGTTACCAAACAGACCCTAACCATTTCATTTTCAGTTTTCAATTTATATTTACAAAAATTTTAAAAACTGTCATAAAAACTTGTTTGATAATTTTTTTGGTTTATAAATGGTTGTCTCAGTTTGTAAATTTAAGGAAAAAATGTAAATTCAAAAAATAAGTTTACATTGGTTTTTAAATAGAAATTTAAAAATTTTACTAGGACACGCGGATGAGGTTTATATTTATTACAGCTTCCTCACCTTTTGGAAATTACATTTCCATAAGGTTTAGAGTTTTATTACAAATTTTCCTTTAGCAACACCCACCGCCACCAACACCCACCGGCCACCACCCACCCGCTATCCATCTGCCCCCACCAGCCACCACCACCCACTACCCACTCACTACTTCCCACCACCCGCCACCGTCACCTACCCACAACCACCATCACCCGCCACTACCGGCCATCCACCACACCACCACACACCACTGGCCACCACCACCACCACCATTCACCACCACCACTACCACCCACCACCACACCCACCTATCCACCATCACCCACCCATCCACCATCACCACTACCCGCCACCTACCGTCCGCCACCACCACCACCACCTTGCCAACACTCACCACCATCTACCACCACCACCACCACCACCGCCATCCACCACAACCACCACTCACCACCCACCACCACCACCACCTACCACCCACCACCACCACAACCACTACCACCACCACCACCACCCACTCACTACCACCCACCACCCACCCATCACCACCACCACCACCCACTCACTACCACCACCACCACCGCCACCCCACCACCCACCCACCCATCACCACCACCACCACCCACTCACTACCACCGACCACCCGCCACACCACACCTACCCCACCCATCACCACCACCATCACCATCACCCACCACCCACCCGCCACCACCACCCACCACTCATCACCATTACCACCACCTACTCGCCATCCACCACCCACTTACCACCACCCGCCACCACCACTACCACCACCCATTCGCTATTACCCACCACCCACCACCGTCACCCACCCACCATCACTATCTACCACCCACTCGCCACCACCACCCGCCACCACCAACCGCCACCCGCCACCCACCTGGCATCACCACCCGCCACCACCACCCACTTGGCACCACCTACCACCTGTCACCGTCACCATCACCGTCACCCACCCATCCACCAGCACCAAACGCATTTGTAATTTATGTTTTTCTAAAATAAACAAAACCAGGTTTATAAATTTTTTTGTAAATATAAACTAAAAATGTAAACATTACCAAACACACCATAACCATTTCATTTTTAGTTTTCAATTTATATTTACAAAATTTTAAAACATTATAAAAACTTGTTTGACAAATTTTTTTTATTTATAAATGGTTGTCTCAATTTGTAAATTTGAGAAAAAATGTAAATTCAAAAAATAAGTTTACATTGGTTTTAAGTAAATTTAAAAATTTTACTAGCAAAATTTTTTTTCAATTAATTTTTTTTCTAATTAATTTTTTTTCAATGAACTTTTTTTTCCAACTAATACTAACAGATGGGGCAATGATACTTTAAACTTTAGGGAGAGGATTGTAGTTTCAAAAATAGTTAAAGATCACACTTTAACAAAAAAAAAAAAAAGATCTCACTTTTATTGGAAGTGTAATAAAAAAAATTAGATTGATATTTTAATCACACTTAATTTAATTAAATATAATAATATTTATTTTTTATGTCACTTTTAAATTAAGTGTGATTCTATGTATATTTTTTATTCACACTATTAATTAATGTGATTGTATATTTTTTTGTGATTGTCGTGAATAATATGATCGAAATAAAAATAGGCGGCAGAATGAAAAAATGTGGCGCCAAACCCCAAAGCCAAAAATATATCATACACAACTATTTGGCTTCTAATTGTAAAGGAACATAGAAACTGGGAAGATGTGGAGAAGAGAGAGGGTTCGAAGAAGATACTAGGGCAAAACTAAGAGAGAGGGTTCTAATGGAGCAAATTTGAAAGAGCTCAGTCTCAGTCTCTCTCAATCGTCTCATCGAAGAAGGGTATTTACTTGGTACACTACTTCCTCCTCTCTTTCCTCTGAATCGTCTCATCGAAAAAGCGATTCACCAAATGATTTCAACTCTTTGCTACTGCTTCTCTTTCTTGTTTTGGGAAACTGCGCTTGCTTCTCGCTCATTTACTCTCTCTCTTTCTCTCCGGCTAGGGTTTCAAACCACCACAGCCAAGAGTTGTTGATTGGACGAAGGCGCATTAAGCCGCTTAGAAACTCACAAACCCTCACCGAGATAAGTTTGTTTTCTTTTAGAATTAATTTCACCTTTTATCACTTAAACTATCACCATTTGTTATATTTAATCTCTAAACTATCAATTTCATATATCCGCTTAGTTCCTACATTTTCTTTTTCCACTAGGCTTTTGGCTAACTTGAAGAATGAGATTGATGTCACCGATTATTATATTATAATCTCTTCATTAGAATTTGTTCTTTTTTATTTGATCTCTTTGTAATTTATTTGGTCTCTAAACATCATTTATTCGTCTTTATGTATATGTTTAAGGTTTTTCCCCAAATCTCTCTTTCTCTCTCTCTCTCTCTCCCTCTCTGTTTATTTACTCATACAAGTTTGTGTTGAAATGTTGATTACTCTTAATTAGCTTTTGTGAAGTTGGTTTTTGATCAACATTGTGCCTATTTGCTGAATTTGTGAGAAATTTATGTGTTTTTGTGTTGTTTTATTGTATCAAGTGTTCATCCACTTAGTAGTCAGAGCAATCTCAAGTATTCATCCCAGCAATCTTTTGGGTGTTGTGCAAATTTAGAAAAGAAATGGTTTTCAATGGTGGGATAAGCGAGTGGGATCAGATTTCACAAAAAATAAAAAAATAAAAAATTATGCGGCTTTTTGGGTGAAAGCAAAACCACTTTTCAAGGAATTCTCAATGAGCAACTTTATTTTTAACTTCCATAACATTAGAGCTTGTATTTGAGATTAGGTGTTGGAAGCGGCTGGGTTGATTGTGTTTTGGTTTTTATTTATTATTATTATCCTTTCCATGCCTTAGTTTTGATGAGTTCTTGATGGACATGAAGCAATTCCGCCAACTTTGAGATATATTTTGATAGATAAACATGTCCTATGTTCAAAAGAAAATGATAATTTATAATGTGGTCTTAATTCTAATCTCTTATCTCTTTATAATGTAGGCACATTATTTGCTATTGCTCTATTCTTTTAAAGAACAGCTGCAACAACATGTTTGTGTACATGCAATGGAAGTAGTAATGGCTTTCTGGGAGATTGAGCAGTCCCTACAAAGCTTAACAGGTATGTTTCATGATTTTAAGCTTTTTGGACTGGTTAATTTTTGACAAAAATTGAACATATATGGGTTTTTTTTTTTTTAAAAAAAATATGATAAGTTCTGTTTTTTGGAGAGTTTTTAAAGCTATGTGTTGTTTACAAGCTTTCAATAGTACTTGTGCAAAAACTCCATTTTACATGTTTCTTATAAAATGGTAATTTTTGCATACATGTCTATCTTTATAGGCAATTACATTTAAATTGATGAATTGTATATTTTAGAATATTCTTTCCTCCCCTCTCCTTTCCCATTTTGATCAGAATGTGCCTTTGATGATCTGCATCTCAGGGTTTGTAGTTGATGAGTTTCTGGTTGTAAAATATTCCTCATACACCAGGGAGCAACTGTAGTTCAAGCCGTCAAGTATAAGGAAATTTATTTTTGAACAACCCATAATATGTTATTCAGTTGTGTGACCGAACTTCATATGCCTTTAATCTTCTATTATATATTTAGGTTGTTCCTTTATCTCCACAATTTTCTATCCCGCAGATTTATAAGTTGCTTTGTGGACTTTGTCAAATTCTTCCATGAAAGAACTACTTTTGCTTATTCAACCCTGCATGTACATACAAATATGGTGATAATAATTTGGCACATTTAATTATTGATAATCTCCTAAACCCTTTAAATTGCAGGTAAGGTTGTTGCTAAGTTTTGTGCCAAGTATCTTCATCAGCAAGTGCTTAAGCACGAAGCATATTCTGCTGGAGATATAGGAACTTCAGTTCATAAAGCTTTCTTCAGGTTATTTGTTGAAATTTGAGTTCTTTGCCGTGGCACTTACATTGATGTTGTTTCTCACTGGCATTTCTGTGTTTCTGTAAAAAGTAAAGTTGTAATTTGGCGATGCAGAATGGATGAAATGATGCGTGGACAAAAAGGGTGGAGGGAGTTAAGTGTTCTGGGAGATAAAATAAACAAGTTTACTGGTATGATTGAGGGTTTGATATGGTCTCCAAGAAGTGGTGAGGGGCATGACCAGGTGGATGATTGGGCTTTTGAGGAGGTACTTGTTTACACCAAATGTCGACACTAGAAGTTATCATTCTTATACAGGATCCATGTTGATTTGTGCAAATACAATGTTTACTTTTTGTATGTTTGGTATGAGTATCCTGTTTATTAAAATTAATACATAGGAACTTAAGTTGGACATAACTCATGTCTGGGGTATGAAAAGTTCAAGGCAACTCACTAACCGTAGTATTGTGGTGTTATACATCAATTCCTAGTCATGTTTGGTGAACCTGGAAACAGAATCAGTTCATGTAAAATTATGGAATTTTTTTTTTTTTTTTGTAATATACATATTTCCCTTATGATGACTAACTGGATGGTTTTTTTTTTAATATTTTGAAGGAAAAAGGCTGCGCCCCCCACGACCCCCTTTATTTTTTTATTGATAAAAACTGTTTTTTTTTTTTTTTTTTCTTTTCCCCCCACTCACCAACCCCCACGTGTGTGTGGGGTGGAGGGGTGAGTGGGGAGGGTCTCAGATATCATTGGCCTATTTTGAATTAGACTCAAAAAACCTTTTATCTACATAGCTCCAATTGGCAACCATAATGTCTGTTAATAGTGCAGTACAATTATGTTAACAATTAGAGTTTCTTGCTAGGCAATGTTATATTATATTTGCTTTTAGATGTTTCAAACTTTGTCCTTGTGAAGTTGGATATGTTTTGTGATCATGTGCTTGATGAGTTTTCCTTTCTTTTACCCTCTTTTTCTTCATGCACATGTACTTGTGACTCATTTACTCCACTCTTTGGTATCAGGGGCCTCACTCTGACTTCGCTGGACCAACATCGGGGTGCACAGCTGTGTTGCAGTTATTAAAAACAACCAACTTCTTGTTGCTAATGCTGGTGATTCTCGTTGTGTAATATCTAGGAAGGGCCAGGTAATGAGCAATCGAAGAGGATTTTTGTCAAAAAAATTTTTTTTGTTGGTTTTTTGCTTGGTTCAAAGGAAATGTTGTATTCTCTTAAACAGATGTTGGCCATAGCTGCACTTTTGACTTGAACATCATGGGCAGTGCAAGATGTTACCTCATTTTGACTAATAGTTGGATAGACAGCCCATTGTATTAAAAAACTTCTTGATATAGGACATGTATGTTTGTTTTGGATAATATCATGTATACTTTAGATTCATGATGAAATATATGGATGTTTATCTTTGTCAATGTGGCTCCACTTATGCAGGCATACAATCTTTCCAAAGATCACAAACCCGATCTTGAGGCTGAAAGAGAGAGGATCTTGAAAGCTGGTGGTTTTATCCATGCAGGACGTGTCAATGGCAGTTTAAATCTTGCAAGAGCCATAGGTAATACACTACACTAATTGTGAATCTTTATTTGGTTTCCATTTTTTCAATCAGCAGTCTAATCTGAAACTTAGCCTATAGGTTAGCATGAAAGGCAAGCCTAATCATCTCTTCTCTTTCTATCCACTATCTATTTATATTTTTTCTTATCTGAAAACAGATACACCAGCATATAATTGTTAAAATCTTGGTGGAATTGCTCAACACTTGGAATTGTGGGAGATTGTTCATTTATTTATTCTTTTGGAGTTGATCCATCTTGACTTGGTATATTAATTGCTTTTCTTTCTCCACCTTGATTTGAGTTAGTTTACTCTCTTTGTTGATGTGTTGTTATAATAATTTTTTGATAAAATATTTTCAAGGCTATGATTTACTAATATGTGTTTATATATATTGTTCAATCATGCTCCATATGTATGTTATATTTATATATAGTAATACAAAATTTTATACTAGTAATAATTAAATTCGTTTTTCTTTTCTATTAACGCAGGATGAAGAGTCGGTGATGAGAAAATGTCCGATTTTGTTTTTTGTAAGACAAGAACAGTCTCTACAAAAATAGTAAGTTTATTCATATGTTTTTAGCGCTTCTAAATTAATTTGTTTTTTATTTTTCAGTCGAAATTTCCTGGAGAGATGCAAAATATGGTCAAAGAATTCAAGAACTTAGTTTTTTCAAGTTTATTTTTTTTTATTTTTTAATATATGTAATCACAGTTAAGAACTTTTTATTAATTTCTTTGTATATACTTTTGAACATTTAACTTTTATTTATGAAATATATGGCGTTATTCCATTCAATATATGGTTGTGATTCAAAATATAGTATATAGTGTGTATTATATTTTTCAAACATAGTATATAGTGTGTATTATATTTTTCAAATGCGTGTACAAAAATAATATTGATTATTCTTTAAATATGTCAAATTCTTTTTTTTTATTACACTTAAAAGGTGTGATCTAAATGTTATTAATCACACTTAAAAGGTGTGATTTAAATGTTTTTAATCACACTTAAAAGGTGTGATCTAAATGTTTTTAATCACACTTAAAAAGTGTGATCTAAATGTTTTTAATCACATTTAAAAAGTGTGATCTAAATGTTATTAATCACACTTAAAAAGTGTGATTAAAAATGACCATTTTTAATCACACTCCCAAAGACCACACTTTAATAAAACTTAAAAGGTGTGATTAAAAAACATACATCACACCAAAAAAGTGTGATCTTTATCTATATTTGTAGTAGTGATTATTGGAGGATTCACGTTTGAGTTTACTTTAGAAGATTAGCTATACGTATTGCTAATTAGTTATGATATTTATTTATTTATTTATTTTTTGGTCAGTTGAAAGGATATAGTTCAGAGTGTCTGGAAAAGTGTCAAATTTTAGCTACAACCCTTTCCTCTCTCTTTCATAATGGAACTCACAAAGTAGCATTAAAGCAACATCGTTAAAATTTAATATTTTCACACTACAACACTGTCAAAATTTGATTTATGATAATTTATTTTAGCATTAGAAATGTTCTGTGACTTGAAATGGTCTTAGGAAGTTTTGTTTTTTCGTTTTTGGCATAAATTGTTGAGTTTGCACATTTCCGAAGGCAAGGGATTGCTGAGCTACTGATAGGAATTGATCCCGAGCAAGGGATTGCTAAGGGATTGATCCTTATTGCACTTGGATTTTTTTGACATGGGTGTGTACTTGTGCAATATGGGTCACCACCATTGCTATTGCCGTCCACCCACCACCATCGCTGCTACTGCCGTCATCACCTACTTGCCACCACTGTTGTTGTCATCATCGACCCATCATATTCTCTTCTTTTCTCTCTCTCTCTCTCTCTCTCTCTCTCTCTCTCTCTCTCTCTCTCTACTATTTTTTCAGAAACTTCAGTCCACCATTGTCGTCTTTGTCGTCTACCTGCCACTATCGCTACCGCTATCTACTCACCACCAACCCATCGTTATTTGGATGTTGCCACCGTTCACCAACTATCTCCACTATCGTCAGAGGTCTACATTCTACTGTCGCCGATCTATATTCTACCATTGTCGATCTATACTCTACCGTTGTCGATCTACACAACCACCATATCACTACCGCCTCCTTTATTTAAGATTCAGATTTATTTTTAAGTGATAAATTTATTAGTCTCTCTTGTTCTTTGTGTATGTGGAAGATGATCGTGTTGAATAAATTTACAGTGATAAATTTATTAGTCTAGTCAATAAATTTGCAATGATAAATATTAGCTAGGATTTATCAATAAATAAGTATGGTTAATAGGACAGGCTTATAAGTACCTCCAAATATAATTACTAAATAAAATGTATTTTTTCTAACACAAACTATAAAACCATAAAACGTTTTTCTTAGGAGTGTTGGCATATCAAATTGGGTCGGGTGGCTTGCCACTTGCCATTTGTCCGAAGTTGAGTAGATTAGAAAAAAATGCATATGTATCTGTTTGTTCGGACCATTGATATCATCCATTCGATAAGGGATTGGTTCGAGTTCGATTTTGGTGAGTCAGATAGATACTTACCCAGCCATAGGCAGAAGGATTGGGTTGCCCATGAATTTACATCATAAATTCAAATTCTAGCATTTTACTAGGTATTATTATTTTTGTTACATAACATTCTTTACACTTGTATGCTGAGGACAAGTGTAACCAAAATAAAAAATAAAAAAATAAAAAAAATAAAAAAAATAAAAAATCTAATTTTGTTTTTTAATAATAGAGACATCATTTTTCACACCTTGCTTGCTATGTGTAAAACTTTCATTAGATTCTATGCCTTCAGATATTGCTTCATACTAATCATCAAATCATCAATTGTTACTATTCTTAAAAAAACTGAAATCGACGATATCTTGATATGTGATTATGTTTTAATTTTAAACAACAAATAATAATTTCAATCAAAGACAAATCAACAACCAATTTAACATGAAAAAATTAAAATCGGAGCGCCTCCAATTATGATCAAACCTAAAAATGATGTGAAAAAGGGATTATATTGTTTTTTAATTTTTAATTTTTAATTTAATTTAGTTTTTTTTTTTCACTTACTAGAAATATTGCAAAAATAAAAAAATAAAAAACCACCCACCCACTGCCAGCCTTTATGGCAACCATTCAAATGCATGAAACATTTGACGGCACAATTGATCTACGTTCCTTTCTTTCTTTCTTTCTTTGTGTTCAAAAGTTCAAAAAGTTGTAATTGGCCAACTGTGGTAGACCAAACTTACTAAATTATTAATATGTGATTGAATAACGTGCATATAATTTGTTTCTTTCTATTTTGCATTATTGGAGGATTCACTTTTGAGTTTACTTTAGAAGATTAGCTATATACATATTCAAAAATGTTTTGTGACACTAAAAAAATGGACACTAATGTCCATAATTTCTAATCTAGGTAATTGTTTTTTTTTTTTTCAACTTTTTTTGCCTTATATGGAAATTAGTGCCATTAGTGCCCCCAATTTCGGAGCACTAATCACAATTTTAGGATTTTATTTATTTATTTATTTATTTATTTATTTATTTATTTTTGTCAATCGAAAGAATATTATTCACAATGTTTGGAAAATTGTGAAATTTTGGCTAGAGCTCTTTCCTGTCTCTTTCATAACAAAGCTCACAAATAGCATTTTGAATTAACCTTTCGTTGAAGAAAATAGAAGAAATGATTAGTGTGGCATTGAAGCAACATTGTTAAAATTTAATATTATCACATTATAGCATCGCCAAAATTTGATTTATGATAATTTATTTTATCATTTAGCATTAGAGATGCTCGAAAACTTATAATGCTTTCCAGGTAGAACTTGATCTCAAAAGTCAACTTCTATATTGGACATTAAGCTTTTTTGAGTTCTATCAATAAAAGGTTCTAACATTTTGGCAAAAAAATAAAATAAAATAAAATATAAATAAATAAATAAACAATTACAGTTATGTTACATTAAAATACCTTTAATGCTGAAGAAAAGCTTTCAAAAATCAACATTATGTGTGCCTAACATTCAACTTTAATTCAAAATTAGAAAAGAATTGTAGCTTGACGTTTTATAGTAAGTAGAAGTCATTTTTTTATTCAAGTAATATATATATAATTGATTTTCTTGGAGAGATTTTGATGAATTGATACTAATGTACCCCAATCAAACAATCAATCAATTAAACTGATTAAAAACACATGGATCAATTATATTGTTAGTTCTTACATTTTGTTTCTTATGTCATTTTTGTCTTTACACTTTTAATTGACTCAATTTTGATTCTAATTTTAAATTTTGTACCAAATTGATCTAATTGATAACGCCGTTAGATTTTTTGATGAAAAATGATTATTGAGTTGATTGAAATTAACTTACTAAGTTGATCAAGTTTACAATTTTATCCCTAAAAATATATGATACGTGCCACTCATATGCACGTTTTTCATAAAAAAAAAATGCTAATATTGTTGAGTTAATTAGATCAAATTGAGACAAAATAAGAAATTCGGGGTCAAAAGCAATTAAAATTATAGGGAACCAAATAATTAAAGAGCCAAAATATAAAAATTACGGGTATAAATTGCCCACAAAACATATATCATAGAATTAACCACGTGAATATATTTGAAAATGCGAAAAGGAAATAAAATGTATAGAAGAACTTTTGAATGCTTTTAAATTCTTAATGCAGAAGCAAAGCAAAAGAGGTTTAGGTCAGAATAAGAAAAAAAACATATGAAACATTCAATTGTATCATGTGAAAGGCCTTTGTTATTGTGGAGTTCTGATCATATGCTATTAAGTCTATTGAGTTTGAGATACTCCCAAAGTGGATTACTTTATGCTGAGAAATAGACTACTGCTTTGTGTTGAGAGTCCACCCCCCCCCAAAAAAAAAACCCGAAAAAGAAAAAGGGAAAAAAGAAGAAGCAATGTATACTCTAGATTCATTTTAATGTTGGTATCCTCATACAAAAATCAAATTCAAACCACACTTTATATCTTTTAATAAATTACGGTGTTTGAGTTTTATAAGAAATATAAAAATCAAAGTGAGAGTTTCTCTTCATGTGAGTAACAATGAGTAAATGGGTACAAAATCAATCACAAAATATAATTTTGATTATACATTTTAGATGGTGAGATCCTATATTATGGAGACGGTTTCACTCGAATTACTTTATTGTAAGAACAAAAATTACATTTGAAGTCTCTGTAATTTGTCTCTTATGTCAATTTTCTATATGTAGTTCATTGTATTAATTTTGTGATTTAATTTTTCATATAGTATTAATTTAATCTAATTGATTATATTTACTATAAAAAAATAAAAATAAAAAAACAAAATCAAGAGCAAAATGATAAATTAAATGAAATATTTCAAATTGTATATACCAACTCTTCAACCACTTGACATGAGACGGTCGTATCACCCGTTTGACAAATCAAGCAATTATAATGGTAGCAAATGGACGACTCCTCATCTTTAAAAGAGAGGCTTTTTGCAGTTTTGAAGGACAATTTCAAATTGTATGCCAATTCTTTAATTGTTTTGAGGAATCAATGGATCATTTTGTCATTGATTTTAGTTTAATTTTGCAAAAAAAATCTTATTAATTGAATTATACTAACATAATATGAAAATGTTAACGATAATGTTATTAGTGGGACTAAATTGACACAGATATATATTAAAGGGAACTCTGGTGCAATTTGTTGTTATTGTAATTTTTGTGATCAATTCAATGATCCATAATGCTATATTTACCACCCATCTACTTATATTACATTTCAAATATCATTTCATGTGATACAATCACAACTATTAATGCAATGGGTCTCACATAAATTTCATTAATATCCAATGGTTGTGATTGTGCAATATGAAATGATATGTGAATTGTGGTATGAACATATGATAAATGTAGTACTATTATTTTATGATTGGTTTTGTGTATTTGAACTTAGATGAAGATATAAACTCCGAGCAGCACGAATCCATATATATCATTATGATTCCAAAGCTAAGTTGAGTTTCCAAGGCTGTTTAGATTATCAACTAACAAGGAGGGCTCACTTTCCAGATTCTATAAAGGGAAACCAAACTCGGAAGAATGGGACTAGTTTCTCAAAAGACCTTTGTATGAGTGGGAAATGATTATTGAGGCTTCAAGATTGGCTATCACTTTGAACTCTGCTCCAACCCTGGGACAGGGGTGTACAAATTGTCCTACCTGGAATGGTGTAGCTGTAGGAGGGTTTAAGGTGGCTGATTTGTATAATTTTGTGACACATTGCTTGGCTCACAGATCAAAGTTTGCAAATTTGTGTGGAATAAGGATATCCCTCCTAAGGTACAATTTTTTGGATGGTTGGCTTGAAAAGAAAGAGTCAATACATCTGTATTTCTACACAGAATTGGTATTCTGAATAGCAATGCAGCTAATGTGTGTATGTTCTACAAGAATGAACCTGAATCAGTTGTTCATCTATTGCTCCATTGCCCTTTCTCTTGGTGTGTTTGGTCTGAAATGATGCAGTGTTGGGGAGTTGAGTGGGCAATACCTAGAATTGTTGAGGGTCTGTTCCATTGGTGGTCTGGTGGAAATTTCAAGAAGGAAAATAGGTTGTGGAGGGGTTGTTTAGTTGTATTTCAGTCTCTCTAGAAGCTTAGAAATGAGTGTGTCTTTAATGGGGCTCAGCCTAAGGGATATGATTTTTGTGAGCTTGTCAAGATTAAAATAGCATTATGGCTTAAAACTTCAATCCAAGGATTTCATTACTTAGTTAATGATATTGTGCACAAGCTGTGACAGATAAGGGGCTGCATTTGACTGTTGCTGGTTTAAGAATGAGAAGCAGAGCTTGAGTTAATGTCTGAGGAACGGAGCTTGTGGAACATTGAGTTTGGTGGTTAGGCTGTGTAGTGGTGGTGGTGTTGTTTTTATTACATTGAGTTTGTTGCTGTTGTTTTTATTTTATTTTTTTTGTTGGTTCCTCACCAATTTTGAGGCTTGTGCTAGCAAGTGATTGTGTATTTTTATTAGTGCCAACCTAGTTGGGATATTAAAATTTTACTATGATACTCTTTGCACTTTCTCCCCATTTATTGATATAATTCATACTTTGAATGCTTGTTTTCATCGATAAAAGCTGTTCTTTTGTTGATATATACATATATATATATATATATATAAATGATTCAAGAGCTAAGAATCCCAAAAATACATCAATATTCTAAGTATATTTCTGAATACATATACATACATATATATTGTGGGAGGTAAAATTTGAGGTATAGGTCATATATCACTAAATCAACTTGTCAAAACACGTGTGTCAACAAATCATGAGACATTTTTTTTTTTTTGATCAGCAAAAGAGAACCTTTATTGATGCAAAAACCATACAAGCCAGAGATTACATCAAAAAGGGAGGGGGGGAAGAGCAGCAAGCTAGCTCACCCCAGGAGTTTGGTGAGGAATGAAACCCAAGAAGAAGAGAAACAAAGAGGAGAACAACAGAAAAGAAACCAACAGACCATAAACAGCCCAACCTCAAGGAAGGGCCAATAACCTTCCTATGCATAGCAACAACCTTCACTGTAGCCAACAACCTGTACCCAGCAAAATACCGCAAACCAGACTGCAGCCTTGACAAACCAGCCTACCATATTCAGCATAGCATACACTTCTGGTGAAGGCAGAAACAGATCAACAACCTTCCTAGCAGATACAATAGAGGCACAGAACAGCAGGCAGGCACCAAGGCAGCCAAGGCCACAGCAGAACAAACACCCTCACCCTTCACCACCAGACCATAGCAGAACAGCAGCCAAGGCATTTGTTTTACCCCAAAACATAATTGGTAGCAGATCTGACTCCAAAACAGAACAAACCAGCATCCAGCAGATATGACAAATTAAACCAAATGAGACATCACACAAGACAGAAAATAGTAGATCTGACTCCATTACACCAAGACACTGCAGAAATAGACTGATGTACACATAACTAGCAGACCTCCAAAACTATATAGAGACACCCACACCATGCCAAGCTGAAATAGAAGACTGATGGCACTGCAGATATGTCAAAACAGAGGCAAGGCAGATTACCATACTAGCCATAACCCACACCACTAAACTACTCCAATATTGGTGGTAGACACCAAAACCAACCAAAGCTGAGACTACCCCAAAAACTGCAGATTAGCATATTACACTGAGAATAGCCACCAGTAGCTGACCAAACTCAACAAATTAAAGAGCCAGTAGCAGACCAAAACAGTGCAGAACACAGCAACACACTTCATATCAGGAAGACTGCAGAGCACACTGAGACTAGTAGACAACCACTACACCGAAAATGGTCTACCTACTTATTGACGCACTGTCTGATCTGGAATAGGTTTGAGACAAGATCATGGACTGAGTAATCAACCTTGAAGGACCACTTCACCCACAGAGCAATCTGCACTTTCATCCTCTCACTTAGACCTGCGAAATCTGGAGTAACCCTCTTAAATCTGCATTCGTTTCTTAACTTCCAAACTGACTACAACAATAGTGCTGGAATAGCCTGCCAAGCTTTATCAACCCAAGACTTCGCTTTACCCCCAGACCACCATTGGAGCAGACCCTCAATAGAACCAGGGATGACCCAATGCTGATCCCACTAACTAGCCATGGCTGCCCAGCACTTCCAAACCTGAGGGCAAAACATCAGTACATGCTCCAAGGACTCCTCCACAGATTGACAAAATACACACTGGGTCTCTATACTGGGAGGGAGAACCCCTATCCTTTGAAGGAAGAATGAAGTCTTAATACGACCTCTCCAAGCAAGCCAGCATAGAAACTGCATCTTGGGAGGTGCCAGGCTTACCCACACCCCAGCTGGCACTCTCATATCAGGACCTTTATTTGCACCCCACCAGCTCCACACCGAGGATATTGAGAACTTACCAGATGTTGATGCAAGCCAAGAACAAGAGTCTTCAGATTCCATTCTGAGATCAAGAGAAGAGTCCAGGGATGCAGTCAGCCTCTGCAGCTCCTCTTCCTCCCATGCCAACAGTCTCCTTCTGAACTGGAGCTACCATACCCCGTGTCTCTTATTGGCACTAATTTGCTATAATGATCCTTCCTTCTCAATTCATATACTGAACAGTCTAGGATACTCCTCATTCAGACTTCTGCCATTGAGCCAAGCATTCGACCAAAACTAAATCCTTCTCCCGTTTCCCACTAATAGCTGAAAGTTTTGGAAATAAAACTCACCCAAAGACCGGTTTTTCAAATTGAGCTGCGCAATATCCTTCCACACAGTAGACGCCCCATCTGTGCTGGACAAAGTTGGTGCCCAATCCCCTCCGTGACGCCCATACTTTGAGTATACAACTGATTTCCACAAAGCATTATCCTCTGCACCAAATCTCCACCACCATTTTAACAACAAACAATCGTTCACCTCACCCAAATCTCTCACACCCAAGCCCCATTGACTTTTATTCTTACTAACCTCACCCCAATTAACCAAGTGTACGCACCTCCCATCCTTAGCTCCACCCCACAAGAAATTTGATTGAATTTTTGCTAAAGCCTTAGCAACCCCTTTAGGCATCTTGAAAATAGATAGAAAGTAAGTAGGCAAGTTGGATAGAACTGATTTAATTAAAGTCAAACGCCCAGCAAAAGACAGCAGCTTACTCTTCCAAGAGGACAACCTCTTGCTCACCTTATCCAGTATTGGGTTCCAAGTGCTCTTCCTCTTTGGGTTAGCTCCTAGGGGCAACCCTAGAAAGTTGAAAGGTAAGTTCTTGGATTGGCAATTCAGACTATGAGCTAGACCCAGAATTTCATCTTCTTGGAAACCCACTCCACTTATAGCACTTTTATGATAATTTATTTTTAAACCAGACATCACCTCAAAACACCTCAACACCCTTTTAATATTTAGTACCTCATCGTGATCACCTTCACAAAACACTATAGTATCATCTGCAAACTGGAGGTGCGAAATGCGCAAATCATTACCTCCCATAGAGGCACCTCTAAATAGGCCCTTCTCTACCGCCCTAGCTAGTAAGAGGTTGAGAGCTTCCGCTGCGATAATGAACAAAAAAGGTGATAGGGGATCGCCCTGCCTTAGCCCCTTTTGAGGTTGGAATTCCTCTGTAGGAGAGCCATTAACCAACACTGAGACCCTAGCTGAAGTGATGCAACTCCCCATCCATACTATCCATTTCTTTCCGAAACCCAGATTTTTCATCATCAACCACAGAAACTCCCAATTGAGTGAGTCATAAGCTTTTTCAAAGTCCAGTTTTAGGATAATACCTTTCTTTTTCGATCTTTTCCATGCATCTACAACTTTATTTGCTATTAGCACACTATCTAAAATTTGCCTGCCACTCACAAAAGCAGACTGAACCTCATTGATCACTGCTGGCAACACTCTCCTAAGCCTCCTTGAAAGCACTTTTGCCAAAATTTTATAGACCGAACTCACCAAACTAATAGGTCTATAATCCCCCAAGCCTATGGGATTTTCCTTCTTAGGAATAAGAACTATGAAAGAGCTATTAACCCCCCTCAATAGCTTACCATTCTGGTAAAATTCATACACCATACTAATAATCTCCCCTTTCAGGATTGACCAACACCTATTAATGCAATTAAGATTAAAACCATCAGGGCCTGGGGCTTTGTTCCCATTACAATCCTGCACTGCTTCCCATACCTCATCTTCTGAGAAAGCTGCTTCCAAAATACCAACATCTGCAGGGCTAATAATAGCAAAAGGGCCAAGAAGTTTTGGCCTAAGCTTCCAATCCTCAGAGAATAATTGACTAAAATGCCTAACCACTTCCTGTTTTACCTGAACCGGATCCTCCACTCTCCTACCCTCCACTACAACAGAGTCAAGCAAATTCTTCATCTGTCTTCTGCTAGCCATAATGTGAAAATACCTAGTGTTTTTATCACCAGACTGAGCCCACATCTGCCTAGACTTTTGGTGCCATAACCTCTCCTTGCTCCTACCCAGCTGCCACACCTGGCTCCTAACTTCTCTTTTTCTCATTAGTTCCACTTCCTCTAGAGATCTAGACTCTGCCTTCAAATCCCATTCATGAAGCTCCTCCTCTGCCTTCTGTAACTGAGTGTCAATATTTCCAAACACAACCTTGTTCCACACCTTTAAGTGGCTCCTAAGCAGGTTCATATTTTTGTCGACACCACTAGCACACCACTAGCAGCCTTCACATATTAATAGTATAAATCGATAGATAGAAGATATATATATATATATATATTTATTTACAAACTATTCTACTATTAATAATAATTGAGTCAAATAAATTACCAGTGAGTTTTATTTTTGAAACTTATTACCTATTAAGTTTTATTAATAAATTCATCAAGTGATAAATTTATCAGTCTCTCTTATTTTAATGAATAAATTTACAGTAATAAATTTATCAATCAGAACTTATACCTAACTAAGTCTAATAGGACTAATTGATGATAACTACTCTATAACATATTGATTAAAATAACTCAAAATATCAATGCATTGCAATATGTCTTCTTCCTTTTTGGCCTTTATATATAGCTCCCTCCTTTGCTTCTTCCCAATTCAAAACCGTCTTCTCTCTCTCTCTCTCTCTCTCTCTCTCTCTCCAAACATTAAATCTTTCTCTATATTGATACAAAACACAAAACAATAAAGAGATGGAACATACAAATCTACCAGTAGCAGCCAGAAGGTTATGGCACATAGTACGTGTGTTGTACTTCATGGTAAGGAAGGGCATATCAAAACGAAAATTGATGGTTGATCTCAACATGATGATGAAACGTGGCAAGATCGCAGGGAAAGCCATACATAACCTCATGTTCCACCACCACCACCACCATTCCTCCACCTTCAACCGCCAATCACATGACCGACACCTGTCCTTCTCCGCCCCACACGAGTACGAGTTCAGCTGCAGCAACAGTCCAGCAGCCTTTCCCTTCAACCTCAGCAAGCAGCGCAAACACCACAAGCACTCTCATTTCTTCCCTTGCGCTCACGCGCCACCCACCGACGATGACATAATGACCGTTGACGCAGTTAAAAAGGCGTTGGAGATGATGAACAGTGAGGCAGGCTCGTCAGTGTTGCCGGGTTTCTTGCAGAGTCCGATGATGGTGCATGACATGTTGTACAGTGAATTGTCGTCGCCGGCATTGCCGGGGTTTGGACCGAGCCCAATGGTGAGGCAGCTGAGGATAACGGACTCACCGTTTCCGTTACGGGACGTTGACAGGGATAGCCACGTAGACGAAGCTGCTGAGGAGTTCATAGCTAAGTTCTATAATGATTTGAGGAAACAAAACACAGTGGCTTTACGTTGAAAACTTAACTCCTGCTTGTGTTCGTTACATTATAACGTCATGAATCAACTTGATGTTATTTTTTTGGACAATGTTATTGTTATTTTCTCATGACAAATAAATGAAAATAATAATAATAATAATAAATTTAGATATTTAAAAATAGTATTTAGAATTTTATTGAGAAATAAGTTTGATTTAAATTTATATCTTTTATGGTACGATTTATATTTAAAATAAATATGAATTTCATATTGCTTTTAATATAATTTGGAATTTTTTTGAATCCCTAATATTTGTGGGAAAAGAAAATGCATATGGCATGGGTTTCCACTTTTTGTGCGGTTTATTGAAGAATCTTCAAGTCTTTCCCAAACATGTATGTTCAAAAGAAAAATAAAATTTGAAAAACTACCATAAATTTGTTAAAAAAAATTTCATTGAGAAGTGTGGTTGATATTTAATTAAGGTATTGTAGATCCATGTATAAAATGAATCTGAACCATAAATTTAAATCTTTGTGTAAAATTTGAAGCAATAATTTTGAGTATGTAATATTATTGAGAAAATATGGACAATTGTTTACTTGAAAATAAGAGTTTCCTTATAAATGTGATAGTATTAAAAAGAAAAATTTTATGAAATGGTATATCATTTTATCATAGTTTCATTCCAGGTAAAAACAGCCATCTTTGTATTTTATAATAACCAAAATATTACTGTCCATCATTTTGAAGAATTTATTTCAATTTTTAAAAAGAAATTTATTAAGCTCCCATTGACATTCAACAATGTAAGGTTACGTCACTTTAATTACGGGATTGTCCCCTTTAATTTTTCAAAATGACCATATGTTTACCTTAAAAAGGAAAACACAACTTTTAGCATAGTGTTGATGCTTTAAATTGCACTGGTGTGTAAAAGCATCTCTAACGGTAGTAGGTATTTTACCTATCTAAATATTACTATAAAGTATATATCTTATTTTGCCTGTCAACTGTTTTATGTTTCTACTACAACCATACTCTTTATTTTAGCTATTCATCCAAATACTATTAACTTTATAGAATGTCATATCAACAACAAAGATGGAGGGAAATAATCCTAATGATTAAATACATTTTATCTAGTCTTAAAGGCTAACTACATGTAGCTAGTGAATGTGAGCTGAGCCAAAATACCTAATCATATGCTTAGTGCATTGGAGTTGAAAAAAGTGAATCACATTAGGCATTTTGACTAACAGACATTAAATGCCTAGTAGGTTGGAGATGCTCTAAGAACTTGTACACCTAGTTAAAGGTGTATGTTTCTAACTTCTAATTTAGGAAATTGTGAGTGATTAGGAAGATAACTCTATTGAATAATATTAGGGATCATGAAAAAAAAATCATGAAATGCACCATGAAGATTTTTCATCATTTGATTAGTGTGTGGTATTTTATTATATGTATAATCTAAAGGTGGAGAATATTTCATGATCATTTTCATGATATTTTTTTCATGATCCCTAACATTAAGTTTTGCGACAATGAAAAGGATTTTAATATTTTCTCAGGTGATAGTGAAATATTAGTTGAGTAACTAACTTTGCATGAATTTAAGTTGTCAATTGCAAGAATTGAATAATAAAAAAGGGACTATTTTTGAAAATTAAATGATAAACTTGACTAAAAAGAGAAAATAAATGAAAACTCAAATGATTAGTGTTAAAATGAATGAAAATTTAACTTGCATTGATACAAAATGATATACAATTGAAGTAAAAGACAATAAATAGTTAGAATAAAACTACCAGACACAGGAATTGATAAATGAAAGATATAACATTTACTAGAAGTTAGTTCAACACCATGAAAGATAAATTGATAAAGTGATTGACCATAGTTGATCTTGAATGTTTGGTCCCTTCAAATAATGGTTATCGAGTCCTTTTATAGTTCAAATTAGCCTCTTGTTTTTGCTCTATTGCTAGAACATGGTTGTTGAAAATTTTGCCAGTTGTAGTTGATTTTTGCCTTGAAACCCCATTTTGGCAAGAGGCTAATTTGAATCTCGAATTTGCTCTCCATGTGGCTGCTACGTGGCCAACTAACTTTTAATTTAATCGCATTTTGATTTAACAACTAATTAAGAATATGGGATGGACTGAGTGCTCTCTCTCTCTGTCCTAAAAAAAAATCTCTCTTTCTCTCTCTAAAAACCTCCTCCCCAGGCCTCTCTTTGGGCTGGCCGGCCGCCGCCTTTGGCTATGGCGGTCGGCTGGGCTATTCTTCTCCCGTGCTTGTTTGTTGTTTTTACTTAATAAACTTGATTCTCCATTTATCTTCCCACCTTGGTGTGTTGTATTTTGTGTGCTGTTTCTTCCATTTTGGACTTGGTGTTTTGGGGTTGTTAGAGCTGATTCTTCACTCGTGCGCTCTTTTGCGAGTAGGAGCTTGAGGGGTGAACTCTAGTTCAGATATTGGAGAAGTATCGATGCTTAGTTTGGGCGGAAATATGGGTGTCGGAGTTGATCCAGATCTGTCTGGGTTTCATTCGAGCGTTCCACTTCGTGTGGGAGTTTGAGGGGTGAAAGAAGAAGAACTGGAGTAGGAAGAAGCACTTTGGTTGGCTTGGATCTGCAGTGGGAGGTTGGGCGGGTGTTGGTTGGTGTTTTGGATCTGCAGTGGGTGCGTGAAAGAAGTAGAATAGGGGTGAGTTTGGGGCTGCATAGGCGTTGGTTTAGCGACATGGTTGTGGATTTGGGAGCTGCAGCTTTGGTGTGGGTTCCGGTGATGGTTCGCCGTCTGGCAGCCGTGGCGATGAGATGATCTGCGGCAGGGAGTTCGCAGTGTGAAGATGGATTGTAGTTCGCAGTGTGAAGATTGCAAAGGGCGATATGGAGTTTTCCGGTGATGGATCTGATGGCGTAGGTGTTTTCGGCCGGTGTGAAGATGCAGGAGTTCGCAGTGAAGATGCGATGGTAGTATGGAGTTTTCCTAAGGGCTGTGAGTGTGGAAGCGGTGGTGTTAATGATTGGCGCGCGTCGTGGGTTTGGCGTCGCGCGTCGCGCGGTGGGTGTGTAGTAGGGTGGCGATGGGAGTTGTTAGCAGCTTAGGTGTTATGATTTTGTTTTCAAATTAGCTGGTGGGTTGATTAGATGGGTTGTTTCTTTTGTTTAGTTTATTCAGTTTGGTTTGGTTGTTTTGATGGGTTGAATGTGGAGATTCATGTATTTTTTTCTTTTGTTTTAGTTAAGTTCTTCTTAACTTAAAAAAAAAAAAAATTTGAGAGGCTTAGGGGTTGGTTGTATGATTGCGAGTAGCAGTAGTAGGGGTATTTTTATACTTCCGAATCTCTCTCGATGCATTTCATCTTCCTGTACTTTTAATTTCTTGCTGTTAAATGAAATTTTTCTTTGCCGATCAAAAAAAAAAAAAAAAAAAAACTAATTAAGAATATGGAATAACTTTCAGCAGTATATTTTTTAAGAATTGTTGAACTGATTTAATATCTCTCTTCTTTATCTATTTAATTAAGTAATGAAATGGAATTAAGACTGCTTCATCATCGATTGGTCCTATTATTCCTGCAGCGCCGTTATCATATCTTGTGTCTTCCACATCGTCAATCCTTTGCCACGTGGTTATTTGATTAATCTCCTTCGGCTACCTCACGAAGTTTTTGCTATGTCATCAGAACTTTGTAACCTTAGGCCTTATCAACATTTCAGGACTTATTGTCATCTTATCATTTGTTCGTGAAGTTTTACATCATATCTAAAATGACTA
This sequence comes from Camellia lanceoleosa, assembly GCA_025200525.1. NCBI lineage: Eukaryota > Viridiplantae > Streptophyta > Magnoliopsida > Ericales > Theaceae > Camellia > Camellia lanceoleosa. Next base: position 144,993,670 of record CM045759.1, on the reverse strand, counting down.
TAAATTTATTGTATCATGGTCCAAAATTTTTTTGAATTCCCGCAGTATGGTTCAAGTTGAATGTCGATTTCTACACATTCTAGGCAGCATGTCTGTTTCTGCACTATATTCCATAATGTTGTGAATTCTTGCAAATGTACTAGAAGACTTGTTACTCTTCTAATTTATTCTACTTACTTATTGGAACTATTGAATGACGTTCTCAATGATTACAAAGTCTTAATTCCTTAATATCAAGAATTTATATGTAACAAGTCTTCAAATTTCAACCTATAAAGGACAATTCTTTTACTTTTGACGCTAAGGCCTGTTTGGCAAGTGATTTTTTTAATTAAAAAGTTAAAAAGTCAAAAAATTATTAAAAAAAATTAAAAAGTCAACAATTTATATCAAAAAGTCAAAGATTCTATTTTTTTTTCCTACTTTTTGTATATTTTTTCGTAAAAAGTCAAAAAATTATTCCAAACATATTAACTTTTTTACATTATATTTTAATCAAAAAATTAAAAACTTAGGCCAAGTTTGGGAAGACTATAAGTGTACTTTTTGACTTTTTATGAAATATAAGTTGGATTTGGGTTGGGTTTGAGATGATGTGTTAGAGATGTGATGTGACTTAAATAAAATGATGTGACTTAAATAAGATAATGACTTTTTAAATTTTAAAACTTTTTAAAAAATGTCAAACTTGATCTTATTAAAAAAATATATTTCCAAACGAGCCTTAAATTTCTATTTTTGATACAAACACTATAATAACCTTCCTATCAACTCCACTAACATGGCCTGACACGATTCCACTACAATAAGCCATTATAAGAGAGTCGCTCACTCCAAAATCCACTACGTTAAAGTGCACCTTTTACACCAAAAAACCAACTTCCTCGCATATGCCTTTTCTTTTACTTTGTTTTCTCTTCAATTTCTACAAAGCAAAAATAACTTTCCTTCTTTCTAGGTTGGCCCCTAGAAAAACCTTTATCATGTTTGCACTAACAAAATTTATATAAATGGGTAATTATTAGCGTTATAGTTCAATAAATATATAAGTCCAACAATCAGCTTAGTAAATAGCCTTTAAAATGGGAGATAAACAAACAACCCACCAACCTAGGAAACAACCCAGAACAATAGAGAAGAAATGCACAACACAACAAAGTCCTTATAGTAAGTGAAAATTATCAATGCTTGGCAATGGTTTTTTTTACTAAAATAATCAATAAAAATAAAATATGTTAAAATAATCAATATGATAAAATGTTACATCTAAAATATAATCATTTTATTTTTTTTCTCACAACTGTCAAATTAATTACAAAACAAGCCAACCAACTTCCCAAACATAACTCGTTTAACCAGGCTTAAATAACTAAAAAAAAAAAAATCAAAAAGTCAACTAAAATAATCAACTTCTCAAACGAGCCCTTGATGACAGCGTCTAGGGGTGATCTACTGAGCTATCCCAATTAGTTACTAACACTAATTAATTTTCAAAATTGACAAGGTCAGGTCTACTTGTTGTGGAATTATATTATTGTATATATAATCTCGTGCTCCAGTTTTAATTGTTGTTGTGAAAACCAATAAACACTTTAAAATTGTAGATTTGAAATATTAATACTATTGAAATTCATCTTTAGTTAATGAATATAGTGATAAATAGTTAGTGGTCCAAGATCCATATATAAAATCTCACATCCCCATCAATTTGAACTGATATTCTTATGTCTACCAAACATTTTGAAAGTATGTCTCTAAATTTAATCTTGTAATGAATTAACATCTCATGTGATCCCTCATCCATAGATTAATATTGGGACACAATGCTACGTACCATGTGTATTTATATATCAAAGATGGTGGATGCAAGCTGTATTGTTATTTCTTGTGGACAAGTTCTACATATTTTTATTTTTATTTTTTAAGATATGCGACTGGATTGCCTCCGGTTTGAATTGGGGAGTATTGTTCGTACTCTTGAAATTTATTTTAGATTCGTTTTGATAATTTGAATTGTTTATTTTGTAAGATTTTTTATGTATATTATCCACACACAAAATTAGATCAATCTAATAATTGTAACTTCTTTAATTTATTATGTTTATAATCAAAAAAGAAAAAAGAAAAAAAGAAAGATGATCTGTTTTCAAAAATACCCTTGTCGTTCATTTTTTTGAAAGATAAATGTGATAAATTAAATAGATTATGATTATCGGATCGACTTAATTTTTTGAATGTATAATATACATGACGGGCCTTACAAAATGAACTATTTGAATTATTGAAATAAGGCTAGAACAACACACTCTATTCTAGATCTTGTATTAGAGGAAAGCCCAACGCATAAGATATATATATATATTATAAATTATATTAGTAGTCTCTACATTTTGCCTTTGTCATCTTGGTCCCAACAGTTTGAATTAGCTCAATTTTGAATCTTAATTTTTAATTTTGTATTAATTTGGTCTAATTGACAATGTCATTAGAATTTTTTTATGCAAAATGATTGTTAACTTAGTTGAGGTTAACTCATTGAGCTGATCAAATTTATAATTTTACTTCTGAAAGTATGACACATGCCATTCATTTATACATTTTTCATAACATAATACTAACAATTATAATCAATTAGACTATAAATTAAGACAAAGCCGAAAATTAAGATTAACATTAATCCAATAAAAACTAGAGAAATTAAAATACTACAAAGCTTAAAATATGGAGACCAATATATACATATATATTAAACAAATTGTTTGTTTGGAACAATGTCACCTTATTAAGGCCAAGAAGTTTAGGTAACATGTTAGGTGGAAGCGTGAGAATGAGGATTCCGGACAGGGACACATGTCAGCTTTTGAACCTAATTTCCCCTTGGTTTGAAGTGCTTCGAGTGTCATTTCTGTAAAGCTCCATAATTGGGGTAGGGTGGCTTTTCCTGAAAATAACAATTAAGTTATTTGATTTCATACCACTAAAAAATATCATTAATAATACTAATATATTAGAAATGTCAAAAAAAAAAAAAAAAAACATAGGCAATGGACGAGATCCATGCCACATCATTAATAATGTTATTAGAGTATCACTTTTAGTCCTCTCAACTATTTTTCTTTGATTATTAGGGATGGTTTGGCATCCCAATTTCAGTCCACACTTTTTATCTTCTTTAGGTCACATCAATTAATATCTTTTTCTTACTTTTTTACATATTTTTTTATAAAAAAATTAAAAAATACACTTATTTAGAACATTTCAAATCACCCCTTAATATCACATTTTTGTACTGAGGCCTCGTTTGGGAACATGCTAATTTAGTAATTTTTTGACAATTTGGCTAAAATATGAGCTAAAAAAAATTAATAAGTTTGGGATGACTTTTTGACTTTTTACAAAAAGATGTGCAAAAAGTAAAGAGAAAAGAGAATTTTTGACTTTTTGATATGAATTATTGATTTTTTAATTTTTTTAATTTTTTAACTAAATCGACTAATTCCTAAACGAGGCCTGAATTTGAACCTATAGTTTCATCACCTTTTCGCAACATAACCTAGAGATTTTCCCCCTTTTTAGTATTAATTGGTGTGAGATAACACTAGCATACAATATATTTAGGATTCGTTTAGGATGTGAGTTGATTTTTTAGTTTTTTAATTTTTTGTCTATTTTAGTTTGAGACAAAAAAATTTCATTTGGGGATAGATTTTTTGGCTTTTTTTATTTTTATGAGAGAAAAAAATGAAATGATTACGGTTTAGATGTGACATTTTGCCTTATTGACTTTTTAGCCTATTTTATTTTTTTATAACTAAAATAGCCAAAAAGTCGAGCTTTCTGGCATGCCAAATAAAAGCTTAAACTGTTAATAAATTCGTTATCTTTAAATTTGTATGTCTCTCTTTATTTGAAAATATTCACAATTATTAAATAATGTGTGAATTTTAAGAGATTGTTTGGAGTATCCTAAATAAGTGTACTTTTTGTCTTTTTAGACTGAAAAATTGAAGAAAAAAATATAGATATTTGGATTAACTTTTTATGGAAAAATATGTATTAAAAAATTGTATAAATTAGTGTGTAGGGAAAAATTAAGATTGTGAATTGTGCAGTCGTAATTTTTTACTTTTGATAAATAGTGATAATTTTTTAACTTTTTCAATAATTTTTTAATTTTTTTGCATCTTACTAAACTTGACCTAAATGTAAAAATTTCAAGACACAGATAAATTTGACAACAAATGATTCGGTGATACTTGAATCAACCGTCTATTCATTTTGGCTTCAAAGCTAAAGAAAATCTAGGCAAAGATAAAAACAGAAAAAAAAAAAAAAAAAAAAAAAATTTAAATGAAGGTGAAGAAAGAAAATAATTAAAACCCAAAAATGTTAATCTATATATTTAGGTCACGTTTGGAAACAGACTAATTTAGTAACTTTTTAGTTATTTGGCTAAAATATGAGTTTAAAAAAAATTAGTATGTGGTATTTTGGAAAGATGGTAAAAATCAACTTTTTTGCTTTTAACCAAGCTTTTTTGGAGTGATTTGGGAAGTTGGTAAAAAGTTGATTTTAACCAAACTTTTTGGAAGTAATTTGACTAAAATGCCCTCACTCAACTTAAAAATTTACATTTCACCCAAACTTACAAAATATAAATATTAAGGGTAAATATGTAATTTTTCAACTTTATTTTCACACTTCCCAAATGGCAACAAAAACGCCTACTGCGTTTTGCAACAAAAACGCAAACCATGCGTTTTTCAAACTTCCCAAAAGAGCCCTATGTTTGGGATGACTTTTTGACTTTTTACGAAAAGATGTGCAAAAAGTAAAGAGAAAAGAGAATCTTTGATTTTTTAGTATGGATTGTTAGCTTTTTGACTTTTTTAATAACTTTTTGACTTTTTGGTTAAACCGGCCTGTTGCCAAACGAGGCCTTAAGCTTCACCTTTAGTGTTAATCGGTGTGAAAACCTAGTCGGGATTTTCTGTCAAGCATTTAAGTATTTTTTTTAATTAATTTATTTTTATTATTTCTAGTTGAGAAAATCTTTTTTGCAAATAAAAAAATTTATTGAATCAATATATACAGTGATACTACAAATCTATTATAATATGTGGTTCAAATTGATTTTACATATAGACTCCACCACATATTCATTCAATCTACACCAATATTCTTCTTCTTTGGTTTTTCATTTTTTATTTTTTTTCAAATGTTAATGTAACATAAAAACAAAAAAGGAAAGGAAGAAGAAGGAACAAGCTTGGTCTCCGATTTGAATATGCACATTTAGGATATATACATCAAATATTTAATTAACCTAATGGAGATACAAAACTCTCCCTAGCATCAAAATATTATTATCTAACAAAATAAATAACCCAAATCCAACTGATCTTATCTGTGGGAAGTGGAAATTTGTCCCATATCGTTAGGGACTTTTGACCCACCTTATAAAGTGTGTGATGTACACAAAATTGCAAGAAATCTTTTCTAGTGAAAATAAATAAATAAAATCGTGTGTGTCCTCATGGTAAAAAGTGTAGGAAAACTATTTATTAACTAGCAAATTGTGTGTATTTAAAAATAATAAAATACCAATTGAAAGATAAAAGTAAAAGTATGAAATAATTTTCACAAAATTATTTTAAAAAGGAAACTAAACAAACACAAATTATAAATTAAATTAAATTAAATAAATAAACTTACAGTATGTAGATCATTACCGTTTTCGATACGGTTCTCGAGAACAAATGACGCCAGCCACCCAGGATGCCGGCGACTACACCTAAAAAATGCAACACTAAGATATTCGGTCTGGCGAACATACAATGTTAAACTCTCTGTCACAGAAAAACACTACAATATTAGGTCTAGTGAATAGACAATGTTGAACTCTCTCTCATAGAAAACACAACAAAGAAATATGTAGAAGAATTCAAGGAAATAATTGCGAAAAACTGAATCAATGAATTGAGGGTTTGAATTTATAGGAGTTGTGGTGGCTATTCAGTGAACAAGTGCGAATTTGAAAACCGCCAAAAGGAAGAGAGGTGACCGAAGAAGAGAAAGGTGGCAATGGTTCGAATTTGGAAAAATTCAAATTCAAAATTTTCCTCTAAAAATTTAAATTTCTCGCAAAAAATTTTGAAAACATTCAAACGAATTTTGTCCCAAAAAAAATTAAGGCAAGTTAGGACCCAATCCATACCTACCTTAGCAAGCAAGTGGCGTGCGCGCGTGTGGTGTTGAGTTCAAAGCATGCTTGGTCCATAACCCCCCGTCCACAATGCCCCTTGTGGCCCATCCCAAGTGTGCCAATTTGGAGTTTATATACTCATATAAACTCTCTCATTGTTTCAATGTGAGACAACCAAATTGAACAAACCCACCTTTGTCTCTTTAATTTCCAATTTCATAAAGCTAGAAATGACATCAACTTCCCATTCACTTGGAAATGTTTTTGACGAACCGACTTCGAGACATGACTCACCACCCAACAAGGAACACGTAACCACTCGGACTCACCTCAAAACGTGTATGGGTCCTACATTAATTTGAGATCAATGTTAGCAAAAAATAAGCCTATAAAATCAAATTTCCAACAATCCCCCACATGAATGGAGTTGATGGAAAAGGACATGCAACAATATGCAAAAAATGTAAAAGAGTATATTAAGGAGATACTCTGCTTTAGGATAGGTACCTTTTGGCTTTGAATCTCCCCTAGTAAAAATCTATCGGACTTATTGGCTATCCAGTGGACACGATACCTTGAACTGTTCAACCGTTGGTATAAGCCAAGACAATAAATTACACAGAGTACCACCAAACACAATCTTATTCTACGATTGTGTTCATTTTGGCCCTGAACAATACTTTGTTCAGTGTGTACTCTAGAGAATTTAGCCTCGTTAAGCCCAATTCATGCTTACATAGGTAATTCTCATTAAGAGTGTCCTACCATACTCCATTTGGATGTCCAAGACTTAAGAATCATTAAAAGCAAAGCTTAACCTAACAACACTGCAGGGATCACTTTTCTTATCATAGAAATTGGTAGGAGAGTAAAACTCTCTAGTAATTGGAGAAATATCCATAATTCGGTTGTCCCATTAAACCCTAGTTATTGGGATCTCCAGTTTTCTAAGTTAGGTTGCTATTTTGGCTATTCTTAGTTTAATCTCATTTCCCTCGATAAACTAAACACTTGCTCTCTGGCTAGCCCTTTTGTTAATGAATATGCAATATTATTTCTAGACCTTATATGGTCAATGGTAATTATACCATTTGAGAACTATTGCCTAACGGTATTATGTTGTTGACGAATGTGTCAAGGCTTACCGTTATACATATGATTTCGTATCTGTCCTATTGTTGCTTCACTGTCACAGTGTATACAAATAGCTGGCATGGGTTTTAGTCATATCAGAATATCCTCTAGGAAATTACGAAGCCACTTTGCTTCTTCTTATGTTTTATCCAACACGATAAATTCTGATTTCATTGTGGACCTCGCAATGCAAGTCTTCTCCTGTATATATTGATTCAATATATTTTTTTATTGGCAAAAAAGATTTTATTAACTCAAAATAATAATAAAAATAAATTAATCTTAAAAAAAAAAACTTAAATGCTTAACAGAAAATTCCAACTAGGTTCTCATACAAATTAAAGCTAAAAGGCGAAGCTTAAATATATAGATTAACATTTTTGTGTTTTAATTATTTTTTTTTCTTCACCTTATTCATTTTCATTTTTTTCTTTGTTTTTATCTTTGCCTAGATTTTCTTTAGCTTCGAAGCCAAACTGCTGGGACTATTGGGATCATGGTCAGAGTAGTCTCAACACTATTTGTTGACATGTTTCTACAATTCACAATTCAGAAACACAAATAAATACACACACTAATACTATTAAGTAGTAAAATAAAGTAGTGATCTTAAGCTTTAGGAAAACTATTTATTAACTAGCAAATTCTATGTATTTAAAAATAATAAAATAACGACCAAAAGATAAAAGTAAAAATCTGAAATAATTTTCACAAAATTATTTCTGAAAATGCAACTAAACAAAGAAATTCTTGTTCAAGTATAAACAAGAACAACAACACAAACTGTAAATGAAATTAAATTAAATAAACAAACTTACAATATGTAGATAAATCAAATGCAGAAATAAAGGAAAAGCCGAAGCATGTGTTAGACACACTTTTCTTAATATCAGTACGTCCTCGCTATGGTGCTCGAGAACAAATGACGCCGACCTCTTAAAATGCAACGACTACACCCTAAAAACGCAGCACTACGATATTGGGTCTGGCAAATAGACAATGTTGAACTCTCTCTCATAGAAAACAAAACAAAGAAATATGCAGAAGAATGCATGGAACAAATTGTGAAAACTGAATCAATGAATTGCTAACTAGAGAGAGTCTGAATTTATAAGAGTTGTGGTGGTTGTTCAAATGGGTTGGAATCTCTCCGAACAAGTGCAAATTTGAAAATTACTGGAGGGAAGAGAGGTGATCAGAGAAGAGAAAGGTGGCATTGGTTCGAATTTGGACTTGCAAAAAAATTAAACTAATTTGTTTCTAGAAATTTAAATTTCTTGCAAAAATTTTGAAAACATTTAAATGAATTTTGTCCCAAAAAAAATTAAGGCAAGTTAGGACCCGACCCACAGCCACCTTGATCGGCCAGCAGAGTGCATGTGGTGTTGAGTTTAAAGCATTCTTGCTCCTAACTTCCCCCTCCACAATGCCTTTTGGGGCTCATCCCAAGTATGCCAACTTAGAGTTTATATACTCATATAAACTCTCTCCTTGTTTCAATGTATGTGGGACAACCTAATTGAACAGACCCACATTTGTCTCTTCAACCTCTAACTTTACGAATCTGAAAATAACGTCAACTTTTCATTCACTTGGAAATGTTTTTGACGAACCGACTTTAAGACATGACTTACCACGCGGCAAGGAATACATAATCACTCAAACCCATATCAAAAGGCATGTGGGTCTTGCGTCAATTTGGGCTCAAAGTTAGCCAAAAATAAGCTTATAAACTCAAATTACCAACACAAAGCGAATAATATCTTGGTGTATGCTTTGGCAATGGGGTGGTCTGCACAAATGGTGCCGTTTGTGGGAACCCTAGCTCCACCATATGGACCCACACACTGGAGGGCAAAAGTGAGGTGTGAAAATATGTCCCACATCGGTTCTCTAGGTACTCTTGACCTATCTTATAAAGTGTGTTATGCCCACAAACTACTCCACCACGTGGACCCACACGTTGGAGGCCTAATGTGGGGATTGTTGTAACAACCCCCATACTGTTTACCGATAAATCACTGAACTACCTAGTGATTACTGCTAAATTGGACTGTCTATGACTGATAATTGAACTAACTGAAGTACTGAACGGACTGATTGAAAATGAAACTGAATTGACTAAGTATATCTATTGCATTGCATTTCTATCTGTTTGACTTATGTGTTTATCTATCCATGTTTTATGTTTAAGCTGTAAATTGAAGGCCTTATCGGCGGTCGAATCGAAAATAGATTGATGTTCTGGAATTATTGGAATTTATGTGATTTAATGGTGCATTCAAATAAAATGTGATTAGGTATGATTAAATTAGATTAAATATTGTTTTATTGCAAACTTTGACTTATTTACCCAAAATACCACTAAGTGGGCCACTATCCTACACAATTAGGGACTTGTATTGCACTTAAACAAAACCATTTCCTCAGCCCTTTCCTTGTGCTAGCCGACCAAGAGAGGAGAATTAGAGGGAGTAGGAGAGAACTAAGAGGGAATTGGGTTCAACTTGTAGAATTGCTTGGAAATTGAAGATTGAATTCAAAAATTGTGCTTCCATTCTTGAATACAAGACTTAGGTATGAATTTCAACCCCTCATTGATGTCCTTAAGGTTGATTCATGCTAGATTCTTGGCAAATTATAGAGTTGAGACATAAATTGGTTTTATAGTGTTGATTTAGAACTCATTTCATGCATGCATGTGTGTGTTGATAAATTTTGAATTGATTTCATGGCCAATTGTCACATGCATGTGCATAATCAAGCTTAAGTCTATGTTTTCAACTTGTTTTGAAAGAAATGAGTTCATTTGAACAAGAATTGGAGCTTTGAAATAGTTTAACTTCATACATGTTTGCATGTTCTTCATATTCTTGAAAATGGGATTGAATATGGTTTTAATTAACTCACTCTTGGGCTTTGAATTCACAAATTGAGCTTTGAAACTTGTTGTATATTGAATCTAGATGTGTTTTCTAGAATTTGGGCCCAAGAGGTCGAGTTTTGAGTGAAAGAATGCTTGGTTTGAGCTTAGGAGACAACTGAAATTCCAGAATGGCTTAGCCCACGCCGAGCGAAGGATTGATTGCTCGAGCGAAAAATTCGAGCATCCAAGAGATTTATCGTTTCATCGTATCCGCGAAGGATTTCTCGCTCGAGCGAAGCCTTTGATTTTGGAAGCTCACTCGAGCGAGGGTCCTATTTTCAGCAAACCTTACAAAATGTTTTCTAAGTATATTTTTGTATCCTCATCCCATTCTAGGCATTCTTAGGCCTAGTTTAAGGCATCTTAATGAGGATATAGATGTAGAACACACCAAGGCAAATTAGGGATTTAATTACGATATCTCCCAACTGTGTAGCTTAGTGTGTGTTCAACCTGTGAACTGTGTAGGGTTGGCGACTGGGGAGACACGCTCTAGCATACTGTAGCCCAAACTCTGTGAGTAACAATTGTGTAAAGATATGTTCAACTGAGAATGTTTTCTGACTGTTTACGGAACTGTTTACTGAAATGATTACTGTTATTTGATTGAATGTATGTCCTATATTCTGAAATGTACTGTGGAATCCTTAGCACCCATCACATCATCATTGAGAGATCTTCGGTTCCTCGTGGAACCATTATCATATCGATTGATGGCCATCATTATCGTTCGGTCTTTAAGACCTCATTTCTTGCTATGCTAATGGATGTACCACATATGACTGAATAACTGTTCTGACTGAAAGACTAAAATATTGTTTAATGAACTGTTTTCATTACTGTAAGGACATTTCATTCTTAACCTCTTTACGCTTTATGTTATTCACTAGGCTTTAGCTCACTGTCTATATATATATATATATATATGTAGGTGCTCAGCCACCAGAGCGGAGCTAGGAGCATGGGTTAGACTCCAGTTTTGTCAAGCCAGCCTAAGTGCCTCACTGCGAGGTTCCGAGCCTATCATGCTAAGGCTTAGGGGTGTTTTAGTATTTCTCCTTTTTGCACTGCCGTACTGTTTTGTAATAACCGAATGGATTGTATAGACTGAATGTTTACTGTACTGTGACAGGGATTAAGTCCCTGTTTCACTGAATGACATGTATGTATTTGTACTGTTCTGTGAATATGCATGAAAAATCTTTTTGGCATACAGACTGTCATAGCTCATTGGACATTATTTATTTATTGTATTGGCTTCCGCCATGCCTTTCTGCTTTTACCAGACATCATAAGTAGGCCTTGGTAATCTCGATTATTGGCCGATTCTGATTGCTAAATCCATAGGGCCGGGTTTGGGTCGTGACAATTGTAAATATGTTCCACATCGGTTTGTTAAGGACTCTTGACCCACCTTACAAAGTGTGCCATACCCACAAACTTTTAAAATGCCTTTCTAGTGAAGGAAAAACAAAACCGTATGTGCCCTTGTGGTACAAAACGGACAATATCTTAGCATGTGTTTCAATAGTAGGTTGGTTCGCACAATGTCCAACAAAATTACTAGAGCCACGCGTTGCTTCTCACCACCACTCCAATCATGGTCTTGTGTAGGAAGTGTTTGTTTGCAGTCAAACAATCAAAGAATGGAACTCACTCCAAGAATGGATCCCCAGTTGAGAATTACTTTGTTATGCAAGTTTTTGGTTTGCCCTGTTGAGTCTTTTTTTTTTTTTTTTTTTTTGTAGCAAGTTTTTGGTCTACCATCTAGTTTGTTCTTATTTTTTTATTCTCTTTTGGTTAATGACTTTGCATTTACTTGGCTTTCTTTCATATTTCAACCTAATTGAGATATGACCTTTAAATTATGTTACTTTTGTCTTGGTTTTTTTGTACTTTTTGATATAATTTTTGTACATCTTACATTTTTATTTTACATCAATAAATTTTTTTTGCTGATAAACACACACACACACACACACACACAAAACTGATCATATCAATAATTATAGGCAAAAAAATCCATTCCATCGTACCGGTCAACAATTCAAAAATCCATTGTAGTAGTGTTGTCATTGTATGGTGTTTCGCTGTCCTTATAAGGGTTATGCTATTCACCCAAAAATATAAGGGTTATGCTTTAGAGTTGAGGTCCTGCCAATTTTGTTTGGCATTGCCTGGGTTTTGGTTTGGTGTGTGTATCTTTTTATTTATATAATTTCCCTGTATTACTTTTACTTCTTTATTCATTAATATTTTTATTTTATTTTATCGATAAACAAGATAAAATTACAAATATTTAATTTAGTTGAAGAGTGGTGTTACATATCATAATAAATCACTTCTATTTTGACTTCTAACGAAGTGACACAGACGGAGAATAGAGAGAGAAAGGATGAGAAGTGAAAAGTAGATTCTATTTTATATCATTAGAAATAAATTAGGAATACTCAATTAGTACTCCAAAATATATATATATATATATATATTTAATTGGGCTTTCATATTTTCATTGCATTAGTACAATATGTGCGGTAGATTTAAGGTTTAAATGATACTGGCCTCGTTTGGGGAGTGGCTATTTTAGTCAAAAAGTCAAAAAATCAACTAAAACTAGTCACATCACCTTTCTATTTTTCTGCATATCTTTTCATAAAAAGTCAAAAAATTACTAAAATAACCTGTTCCCAAACGAGAACTTGGTTTAAAGTTGTTCATCACATGGAAACATTGCCCAAGTTCATGGTTCAATTATTTGATGCCCCTTTTCAATTTCATTAAAAGTTGTTTACTTTCTGTACAATGGCCTTTTTGACTTTCTTGGATTTTATGATTGGAGTTACGTGAAAAATTAAACTTTGATGGTCCTTTGTAGGAAGCAAAAACTTAAATTTGATATTTTTATTTTTAATTTGTGACCTAACAATTAATATTTAGCATGTTGTTCCAGCAACCATTTTTTAAAAATTTATTATTATTACTTTGGGGCCAGGTGCTATTGCCCAATAGCTTAGGTGTTAAGTTTTTCGTGTCTTCTCATTAAATTTCGGAAATTTTTTGAAAATTCTAATAAAATTTTCATAATTTTACTTATAATGATATAAAATAATAAATATTAATTTTTAAATTATTAAATATTCAATTATGTGTAATTATACTTTATTATCCCATGCAATCGGAGGTGATAAAATGAGAATGTAACAAAACTCTTAAATTCCAGTGGGGAATTGTGCAGGGCTGCTAGCTAGGTGTAGAGTGAAGGATGCTTTATTCTTAAATTTTTTTATTTTATTCATATTATTTTTGTTTTTCTGTCTAAATATGTTTAAAGTTTAAGTTCATCAAAAAATCTACGATTACAAAGATCTACAGATATGATCAAATAATTAAAAGTATTTTAAGACGTAAGAACAAAAATATTTGGGTTATTTACATGGAAATTTCCTAAATTATTGAAAAGTATTATTTTGACCCCCTAAATTCTAAAGCGTACAAATGGATCCTCTAAACTATTGATAAGTATCACTTTACTTTTTAAATTATAAAAACGTACAAATAGATCCTAAACTATTGGCATATTTCACTTTGGCCTCTTTTGTTAGGGGTCCAATTTAATTCTTTTTATAGTTTAAGGGGTTTATTTGTATGCTTTTATAATCTATGGGGCAAAGTGATGGTTCTTAATAGTTTATAAGGTCTATTTATATTCTTTTACAGTTTAAAAGGTCAAAATGATATTTTTTAATAATTTAAGAGGTTTTCATATAAATAATCCAAAATATTTGAGACATAAGATCTCATTAGCACTATTAGACCAAAAAGAAAATCAACCTTTTGTAATAACCTTTAAATGCATATAAGGAGAGGAAGCCTCTAAATGCACATAAAAATTCTGTTAAACACTCCACTTTATATGCACATATATATATATATATATATTTAAATATCATTTTACTTTTAAATCAAATTATTAGAAAGGACAAAGCAGTAAAATTCATTTATCTAACCAACCCTTCCTCTCTTCCTTCCTTTATCTTTGTGCAACTCTCTCTCTCTCTCTCTCTCTCTCTCTCTCTCCCTGTTGGCGATATTAACTGATGGGGTTAAGGTTAGTGTTTGGGAGGGAGAGAAGGGTTTGGGTAGAAGGGCATTGAAAAGATAAGGGGATGGGCGGCTGTAGATACTCTATTTTTTGACTGACCGTAAGAATTGAATGCCTTACCCAAAGCTCCCATTGAAGATACAAAAAGTCACTGCAAGCAACACGTAACGAATGGAAAGAAAGCCATTCAATTCTTAAGTACCCATTTTGACCAAATCGTTTTTTGGACTCGCAAATCTATTTTCAAAAAGTTTTTAAGGCAATTGGTACATTTTCGTTCATTTTGAAATATATAAGTGATGTGTTTTCGAAGATGTTTTGATTCAATTTTCCAAAAGAGACAGCTTAGAAAGGCAGAATGAATGAGAAAATAGGGAAACCTTACAACAAAACTAGTTTGATAAGCTTGGCTTGGCCAGACATCCTTTCCATAACACACCAAACCTTTTTGGCCCATAGACGCGTGCTCAGATCTTTTTCTACACTACCAAACATTCCTCTGGCAACGCGTCGAAAAATTTTGATCTATGGATACATCTCCAGGTCTTTTCTAGCTCCACCGGGCAAATTTATAAGGAGATATGCTGGCCTACTCTATACCGGCCAGGCAAGGTATATCGACCACATGTTGCTCTAGTGATAGCCGAGTAGTTTTCTTGTGAGGTTTCCAAAGGATCTTGAAATATGCCATTCGGATCTATGGGATCTAGAGGCATATTCCAAGCCCAAAATGCCTATAAAATTGTCTCTCCTCTTCAGGGAAAGAAGTTCCAAATTTTCTAAAGTTTTGACAAACATTTAATCACTGCTCCTAATCCTCTGTAATCAATACTAAAACCCTAAAAATAGAGTTTGCTGAAGAATCTTGGGATCACTTTCTACTTACTTTTGCTTGGATAACTTGGAGTTAGAAGACCTCTATTGATCATAGGGAGGTTGGGTTAGAGTTTGTAATTAGCTTGGGCCCTATCTTTGCTATTCTAGAGGTAATCCCTGTTACCATTATAATTCTAAGTCTATCTCTACTCTTTTCTATTTTGGAGATTTATTGGGATTATTGGTTGGAATTGTTATGAGCTTAGTTGATTTTTCTTTATCCTCCTTTTTTGTAGTTAGTGGAGGCCTGTATAGTGACTTTGGCCAAGCTCGAATTACTTTCCTTTTGATTTTATGGGTTAGAAACCCAAGCATGGTTTCCTCTATGAGAAGAGAAAGTTTTCTCTCTTCCCGAACCTATCTTGCACGGATTTGAACGGTTTACGCTCCATTTAATGAGTAGGAAGATGAGAATCTCCCTCTCTTCATTAGAGTTTTCATAACCATTTTTACTAGCTTTGATGATGTAGAAGCTCGGGTATGGTTTTCTCCACGAGGATGGGTTGGATCTCCCCTCTCGTCGCCGTTTCTCATGGATTTGGGTACCTTGTACTCATTTTCATGTGTAGGAGAGAGAGAACCTTGCTATCCTCATTGGAGTTTCCTTTATTTTTGTCCTGTCTTTTTCTTAGGTTTCATTCATTATATTACTGTGTATGTCGGGACGGGTCTCTCTTCTCCTCACTTGTTTTTATTGTCATCATAATCACATGATTAGCGTAGGAGCATGCATTTGGGCTTAGACCATTATTTCTTCATATTTTATGTTTAAATTATTCTTTTATATGAAAAATCTAATATCTAATAATCTAAACATAATTAAAAAGTTAAATATTGGTAAAAAAAATTATAAATTCAAACATGTATTTATTTTTTATTATTGTATTTATTTTTTGTTATTAATATTATTAATTAATATTAATAATTTTTTTTCCAAAAATAATGCCTAACAAATTATTATCTAAATGTATTTGGATTAAGTGAATTTAAATCTAAAAGTAAAATTAAAAAAATAAAAAAGTATCCAATTAAGTGAATGTAAAAAAGAAAATAAAAGAGTCATTAAAAAAATAGTATAAAAAAAATGAAAACTAAAAAATTCAAAACAAAAGTTTGAAAAAACAAACCAAACCAAACCAAACATTTTAAATTTCTCTTTTTTTTGAATCTTTCTTCACTAATCTCAAATTTTACACAAATTATTCACAAATTCCTTTCAATTTTTATGTGAATTTAATAATTTAATTAAAAAATGATGAATACACACAAAAATGTAATACTGAACATTTACATTATGACCAACTATTTAATTATTAAATAATTAACTTCTTATTGTTACCTGTACTGTATTGTTGTAAAATATTTCACATATTACTTTTGTGATATCTTATATATGTCAATGTCTACATATATAAACATATAAAAAATACAAATGTAAATTTATATATGTTACTATATTCATACATTGTTAATCTATAATGTTATACTACTATCGGATACTTTAATTTTCTAACATGTAATACAGTTATATTTGTTAGGAAAAAATTGTGAAATTGTGTATTGTTCTCCTGTTAATTTATGTTCAACACATATATACATACATATCACACAAACAAGTATTTACAACAAACAATTTCAATAACAAACCAAGACTTTACAAAATACCCACACCACGACAATAATTGTGCTTTTTATATTTATTTTTTTTACCGACAACTGTATAGAAATTGTATACTAATGACTAATGTTATATTTTTCATCATGCAATGGCACAGAAAATGAGACTCAACAACTCTTAATGTATAAAAATATATTACATATTGATAGTAGTATATTCTTACACCAATAGTATGCAAATAATTGGTAATAGTGGGTTCAATGGATTTGTATTATGAGATGAACTGTTAAACAAAATTGTATAATTATGCAATTAATTTTATACCTTCAATTGTATTATAGATACAGATTATGAAAAACTGAAGTGAGAAGTTGATAGAAAAAGATTTGTGTAATACTTTATATTTGAAGAACTTGTTAATTGTTATTGTTAAAAATAAGATTATGATCTCAACAATTTAATTATAAATTAAAGTTTATATTTATAAAATTTTGCATTTATCATTTGAATTCTTTAGCCGAGTATGCATTCATTTCTTACTTAGTTGTATTTTAAATACAGATCAATTTATCCATACAAGTCTCCATACTTTATATAAATATCACATACCAATTTAAGAGGCACATAGTCCAACCGCTAGTATATATGAAAAATAATATGAAAATTAGTGTTATATTATACAAAGACTTAATAATTGGTTGGAACATTCTTCAATCCGCCCAAAATCGCTCAAATCGAAATTTGCCAGTCCACCAATCCGCTAATCCGTCATTCGATTTATAATTCTACTCTCAAACTGCTTGAACTGCATCATGCACCCCTACTAGCAAGTGATTGCTAAGGGATTGATGGAGATTGCACCCTAGCTAAGGATTGCTAAGCAATTCATGGCTAACAAGAGGGATTGATTATTAATACATGCTAGAACATGGTTTTTATTCTAGCTTAGAGTGATTGCTTAGGGATTGATCGTCTTAGCGGTAATAAGCCTAATTTGACTTAGTTTAGGTATCTAATCCCCATTTTCGTATAAATAGAACCCTAATACATTTTTTTTACAACGTTAAGTGTTTTTGTAGTGTTGTTCAACCTTTACATAATTGGGTAATTTTTGTTGAGTGTTTCCATAAAACACTTGACACGTTGCATTGCACAATATTCCATCATCATGACGTCTCTTGCTGTTTGGGTGAATGAAACCATCAAAGTATGAAGATTGAAGCAAGGGCTTCGTGGTGATCTAGTAATGCAAAGGTCACGAAGCATGGAAAATAGATTGGAGTTTTAAATTTTTTGACATGATTCAAATCTTCACTAACACAAAATAGATGAGATAAAAGGAAAATTAAAAAATCACACACAAAGCTCTTGTCTATCAATTTCAGTGAAGTAATGGAAATGAGGTTTGAATATGAAAGTGGGAGTTAAGTCTACATAGACGAGGAAAAAAATGACCATTTTTGCAAGGCCTTTGTTCAAGAATTGATTCAAAAGCCACATTGATGCCTGAACCAATACAACAAGCTCTAATGATACAAACCCAAAATATCCTTCTATGTGATTGTTGATAGCAGATTGATTAATCAATCTCACGAAAGCAATGTGCTTTTTTCCTCGAATCTATAGATACAGATACAAAACCAACTTTTTTTTGCATAAAGAATACATAATAGTATACACTATATATAAATATAACATACCAATTTGAACTAACAAATCAAAATAGTGCAGCGGAAGTGTGGTAAGCCCATAATCCATAGGTTCCTAAGATCGAAACTTGACTTTGATATTTAAATTTAATTTTTTCCTTTTAACTTTTACTCCACCAAATAGAAATTTTCAATATGTTTTTTTTTATTTTTTATTTTCTAGTGAACTAGAAAAACTAGCCATAACAAATTGTAATCAATGACTTACCTAGCCTGGTCGGACCTACCTGCCCGAGGTCCGCCCTCTTCGCTCAATGGCCCCTCACAGTTTGACCCGCAACCCAGCCTTAGCTCGACTCACAACCCCCCCCTCCAGCCGGGGGACTCTGTTAGTAAAGATTATGCTAGGGCTGAATCGACAGCAACTAAGTAGTAATTCAAACTACACAACTTAAATAGCAACAATTAAACAATTTTGGCTTTGGTTTGAATGTCTCAAAAGAATGAGCACTTCTTTGGATCAATTGATGACAACAAAGTAAACAAGAAAGAAGACAAACTTTATGTAAAAATAGATGGTAACAAGGTAGATTAAATAACAAGAAGACAATTTCAAATTATTGTATCAACGGATGATAACAAGGTAGATTGAACAAACAAAAGCAACTTCATCCTGAAATTACTTATGTTCATCAAATTACAGACTATAATAGCACAAACTACTCCTAAATTATGATCTCAACTACTCCTAGGTCTAAAAAAGAAGTTGTTATGTTGTTGTTGATGTACCTTCCCCTTGCAAATTTCTAGCCTCTTATAGTTCCTCTCTTCCATGTCCCCATGATCTCCTCCATTCGTAACTGCTGTTGTGTAACTGCCATAACTGCATCCCCACTCCCTAAACTTCAAACTGCATCAAGCCTTCAATTTCATCTGTCGATCTTCATTCCCTTTAAGTTAACACGTGCCCCTAAGTCCTTTTGACCTTTCTTTGACACAGAGAAACTTGCACTTTGCTTCATGCTCCCTCTTGAAAGGCTGCCCACTAACTCTATGATTATTACCAGTAACTGATCTATCACTTCTAATCAATTCTCATGCAAAAACCCAATTTCAACTACTAGTGTAGATCCTCTAATGCTAGACATTCACTCTAGACTTGGCCATGTGTCCTCCATTAACTGGACCACTTGTCAACAAGACTTGGCAAAAATAGGTACAAACAATGCCCCCCTTGTTCAAGTTAATTGAGTATCAAATGATTTTAATTTGAACAAACTTTCCACTTGGGCCCAAATTGGACTTTAGAGAAAAAATTATCACCCTAAGCCCACAAAATGAAACAAACAACAAACTCTTTACTCCAGGTCCAAAACAAAAGCAACCCCAGCCCAATCATAAGACTTCTTTAATATTTTAAAACTACTGGGCCATCATAAACTATAAAAGACACATCTTTTCAACTTCAAACCACTTCAACTTCATTTCCCTCTGATTCAATCTCCCCAGACTGTACTCCTTCTTCTCACACACTTTCATCTAAAAACAAAGCTTTGCTAAACCCTAAGCCATGGCACCCAAGAAATCAAAGCCAGTTCCCACAGAAGAGAGCAATGAGGACCTCCTTCGCTTTCCAAACTCCATCAGAACACTCTTCATCCTTTCAAAGCTAGCTGTTACCTTGCTGCCCAACACCAACTCTGTCTCTAAAGCCACTCTAGGCCCTACATTCTTGTCCTATTTTCCAGACGAGTTGGCACCTGTAACAGTGCCCGCGTGGGGGCCTTGATGCTACTACAGTTCGGACTCCCCTTTTTGTTTGTGGTTCTAAATCTTGAACCAAAGAGTCTAACTCTGGCAAATCGTTTTGAAGAAAAACAGATTTTTTGAAAAGTAGTGCCAAACATGGACTGCTTTGCCAGATTACAGAGTCACCACCTAAATATTTTTTTTTTAAAATGAGAAATTTAGGAAACCCTGACTCGATACCGAAGGCCACTTGTCCGTCATAACCAAAGTAGTCTTGGCTCGGAAGCTTGGGTACGATCGGGGAAGGTCAGCTATGAGCACCCCCTTTCGCCCGGTTCGAAGACCGGCCTCTACTAACCGTGATATCCGATTTTGAAAACATTACATGCTCTTATTCCAATTATTAGCCTAGAATTACTATGTTATGCGCACAGCAAACAAGTATAGACTAGATTGCCTAATTTGGAAATCAATATTGCATATCCGTTCGTTTTGAAAATGCTTCAGAATTTGCTACTCGCAAGTAGGCTAAAACACGGATTTCAATGAGTTTTCCAACTCAAGCAACCCAACCTCCACCCACAGGCATTCAAACAGTTTACCTCACATAAGCACTTAGCCGCATGGTAAGCATACTGTCATGGCAACATTCACACGCATGTGGTATGCTAAAGCGTAAAATACTTACATCGTACTCCGTGCCAAAACAAGAAACTAGTTAGCAGATATGCATGTCCCTAGGTCATGTTAAGTGGCTAATGCAACACAAGCAAGGATGCAATTTAGAGTAGGTTCGGCTAACCCTAAAATGGCACGTGAAATGCAATCATTTGATGCACGTATTCAAGTTGGAATTTAGAATACCATGCAGTTTGTATGATGTACCGAGCCCGGTGCATGTTTAGACAAATGCATGGATGCATTGCATAAGGTATACTAAAATAGGCGTGCCCTAATCTACCATCATAGCGGTAAATAAAAGGAAGAAAGAAGTGGGGTTGGAAGACATACAAACCACTCACCCACACTTATTACAAATTTGCCCCCACTCGGAGGACCAAAATAATAATCTGATTAATTAACTACATAAACTAATTAAAATATTACAGTCCAACTAAATTAATCAAATAAATTAATTAATCTAATTAAAGCGATAAACCGCCTTGAGATGAGGGGATGCAACGCATGCTCGGGACTTGCTCGAATTACCGCCATGCTTAGATTGCCTCTGTTTTCCTACTTTGTATCTCGAGCGCCAAAGTCTCAGAGTGCCTCCCAGACACCGAGGACATCATCGGTGAGTAGGACTTCCAAGCATCGGCATGAGGTCACCGGCACAAAATTCATCCATCTCGCCATCAATAGATCGCGGTCGACTAAATATCTTGCCAAAGACTTGAATGTCTGCAGAACTCGCAACTCACAAAGAAGAGAGGGCAAAAACTTGCATGGCAATGTAATTCCAACAATGTGTGCACCAATCATGCCCCTTATCATATTTGTGACTCAAAGGGGCATGTGCCTCGATTCTCGGGCCACCAATCACGTATTTCCATGCATTATGGCCCAAAGAACCAAATGTGCAACTTCTATTTCAAATGCATGCAAACCAAACAAACACACAAGGGTGCTAAGCCTCTATCATGACTTGGTCAAGAGGTAGAGCATGCATGTTTATGTGATGCAATCCTAGACATGTTAACTAGTATGCAATCATGCCAATGCAAAGGAGCATACGAGCTAACAAACATACAAGGCATGAAACACCAATGTCAACCATCAAGTATGCAAGGTGTAATGTGGGTGTCCAAGCATGCAAACAAGCATGTGACTTCATTCAATCATGTTAGTCCTAACATGCATTTACTTACCAATACATTACAACACTCAAGGAGCATATGCAAGCAACAAGAGGATGGACTTGCACACAGGTTAGGCAGCTCTAAATAAGCCTAAAATCAATGGCCAAATGCCATAGAAGTGAAGGCTAAGATATATGCAATACATGCACACATGCAAGCATACATAATCCAACACTTAGGCATAAACAAGCAACTCTTAAGAATACTTAAAAGAGGCTAACATGGACATATTAACATGCATATATAAGCTTTAAAATCATGTTGGACATGGTGCGAAACCAAGCAACAAAATAGACTAAGTATGCAACAAATGGTCCAAGCATCCAAGGCAAGCCAAAGGAGACCTAAACCATGGCTAAGCCAACCAAGCCTCACAAGGCCAAGAAGGCTTAAAACTGGTCTAAGGCAGCCCTAGACCATACAAAAGGGACCTCCTAGATGGCATCTAAGCGGCTCTAGAGCAAGGCACACACAATGACCAAATCATTAGGCATACAACATATGCTTTCAAAACTTCAAAGAGGCATGCAAGGCAATCATTCAAGCATGTCTAAGGGACTGAAATAGCATGCTAAATGGTTCCAAACCATTGAAAATAATGCAAGCAAGGCATGCTATACTTTCATGCTCTTAAGGCCAACAAGCCAAATGCAAAGAGGCTATGTGATGCAAGCTAAGATCGACCAAAGTAACCATGGACAGACCTTATTCATGAAAAAATAAGCATACAAGCTTCATGAATCTAAGCCTAAAACATGTTAGAATAGAGGCACACAACCTAATGCATGTTAAAGGACTAAAGAGGCATTACAAAGCATCTATGCAAAACATGCAAGGAGTACTAAAACCAACATGATACAAAGTTATGATATGGCAATATGAGCACAAAATACAGCCATGGCATAACCAACAAACAACCAAACATGAGGCTCCCTCAAGAGGCAAAATAGGTCCTTTTCAAGGACAACAAGGAGAGGGGGTGACCCTCTCCTTCTTGGGACTTCAAGGCATCATCTTCACCACTGAAATCCCTCAAGATTTCAGTGGTGAAGAGACCCCAACACCAAAATCCCAGAGCTCTCACAAAATAGCACAAAATGAGGCCTTTCCAAGGCCTAAGGGTGGTCAAACCTCCCCAAAGCACAAAACACTCTTAACCAACAATAAAGAGGACTAAAAAACAGAACTTTTTTGTATTAAATGCTAAGCACAAAAATAGTTCTAAACTATGAAAAAATGGAGTGCAAAAATGGGGTAAAAAGGGGTAGTTTCTTACCCTTGAAGACCACCTTCACAAAGGTTGATGTTGTTGTTTCCTTGAGCTCAAATCCAACCAAAAACTTCAAGAACAAGCCCTTAGAACCTCAGTAACCGAAGGAAGGTGAAACACTAGGTGCTTGTGTGCAATAATATGGATTAAAGCACCTAGTGTAGAAACAAGAGAGGAAAAGAGAGATAGGATAGATACACAAGTTCTAACCTAGAACCAAAGCTTCTTCTCTGTCTTTTCTCTCTAAAAATGTCTAATTTTTCTAACCCTTGAGCCAAGAGAAGAGAGCCCTCTCTTATAGGCGACAAAGCTTATAAGCTAAGCAAACCAAAGGCTCATCCCTCCATAGGGAAACAAATGCTATACAGCTGCTTCAAAATATCTCAAAAAGCAACTGAACAGTAGTCGGCAGGGCAAAATTGTCATTTTGACAAAATTATCACGGCCAAGCACAAGAGTGCCTGGTACAATATAGTGCCGATGGCAACACCAACCAGCCGGTGGCCTCTAGCTACTGCCAGTGGTGTGTGGGGATGCCTCACAAGGCATTCCCTACCCCTCCAAGGCAAAGCACAAGTGTTTGGTGCAAAACCAGACACAAAACGGTCAAGTTCGGAGGTCCTGAGGCAAGACGCGTAGTCGAGAACTCCGGGAACTCCAAACGAACACGAACATGGATAATCACCGAGTGTTCAAGTGGTGACGTCCAGGTCTTGAGGACGGTCAAAAATGGGGTATCTACAGCACCATATTATCCCCTTGCCAATTGTGAGAACCTACCCCTCAACCAACCTAGACTTAGCTGGACTAATTGGAACGCCAGCAAGAACTCCCTCAAATCTTAGAGGCTACCAGATTCCGCATGGCAAAGCTGGGTCAGGAGAATCAAAGCCCATGACTCTGAAGTATGGAAACACCAGGGCATCAGTGAAGGTAAGAAGTTGTTTTTCCCTTTGATAGATCTCCTACCCTTTACAGACCCTTCAACAGTTGCCAATTCTCATCCAACAGACTTGCATTCCTTTTCACAAACCTCTCTGACTTGACCAATGACCAAGTCCAAGCACAAACTGAAACTTGGAGACACATTCTAACCTGTCAACATATCTTGGTTGGTTGTTCTATCTCTTCCATCAAAATGTCCAACTGCAGTTTTGAGACATATTGCCCTAACCAGTGATCCAGGCTGTTTAACCTTTCTTAAAGCATCACATATCCTTATTTCCAACCACTTTTGATCATTTATGGAAACTCATGGCTGCCATCATCTTTTTCAAGCCACTTGAAACCTGCCTATCGACAATCAAGGCCCCACATCATCACCTTCTAAACTCAAGGCTGCAGGTACTATCTATCTTCCATTTTACAGGCCTATAGCCCTGACTATCTCATGTTTTCCTTTCTTTCTTTCTTTTTAGGAATACTAACTTCTTTGATTTTTGGCAACCAATATTGAGCCTACTATTGAACCCTTAGTCAGGGGCCAACATAAAGGCAAAGCTCTAATGGATCCAACCACCCAAACAAATGACATACCCTCAGTTCCCAAGTTGATGAGGGACTCCTCATCAGCCCTTCACACCCAAGCACAAAGGCCCCAAAGGAGGATCACCACTTCTGTCCTATTGAAAAAGAAATAAGAGCTAAGAAAAGGCAAGAGCACGTAGCTACTCTTGATCCTGAGGTAGATCCCAGTGATTGGGACACACCCTTAGCCAAATAATTAGCCAGATAGCCCCAACTCCCCCAAGGAAACTTCATCAAGTATATTTCCTTATCATTTCTTGTCACATTGTCACATCACATCAACTTCTACTTATATTTGACTGACAACCTCCTCTTTTACAGAAAAAAGAAAAAAGAAAAAGAAAAAGGAGAAAACTGCTTATCACTACTGCTGATGATGAGGACACTTCCAATTACCCACAACACATTCATCCATCTTCTCTTTCTTCCACCACTGAACCCAGAGAACTCATTCTAAAATCAATTTCACAGCTATCTCAAGAACCACCTGTATCACAACTACTTCCACAGCCTTTGCCACAATCATCCTCACAGCCTTCACCATAACCATCTAACAGCCTTCACCACAACCATTTTCATTGTCTTCACATCCAGAACCTCCTCCTATTGTTCTCAAGGATGTCACCCTTGGGGCTTTCCCAATGAAGGTCCTTTACCCAGGGGCAACTGAACCGATTAATTTCCCTTCAGTCTTTACCCCTTTACCATCACCATCCAATTCCTCCAACCCTCAAACTTCAAACAAGTAATCAGAAAGGATTGACATTGACAATTCAACCGATAGCCAATCAACTCCTCTTAGCCATTAATCCTGTCCAAGGGATCACAACATAAGACCCCTTCCAAACACCCAAGGTAAATGTAAATACAAGTGTGACTGACCATCTATCTTTTTTTATTCCTTTTAACTAATTACTCTTCTTTTCCAAAACTACAGGGACAGATACAATCCTTGAACCATCCCTACTAATGAATGAACTAGAACTAGGAAAAAAGCCTGAGGGCCCAGAAGTTACCATTGCCTTTCCTACCCTTGAGGCTGCCACCTCATCAATTCTTGAACCAGTTCTTTCTACTATCACAACCACAACAGAACAAGGCCAGCATCATGTAAACACTTCATTCATTCTAGGATAGATACTACTTCCAACCTTATATTCTTCATTTTCTACTACTTGCAGAATACAAACTTACTAATCTATTACTGTCGACAGGCCATCATTCCATCCCAGGACATTTGGGAAAAACTTTCTATCCTCTAACAACATCTAGACCAAATATCCTTACTTCCTTAAAGGCTACATCACTTCCAAACTAAATCCCATCAAATACTAACCACCTTCATCAACCTCATCAACACCCCACTTAAAAAAATCATCCTCCATCAATCTGGCGAAGCCTTGGCCTACCTTATTGCTGCCCTAAACCTTTCATCCAATCCTTTCAACCCAATTCAATTAAAACAACTAGCCAAAATCATCACAGAATGGCCAAGTCTTTTGGAAATGGTTCAGACCTACTCCAAAGACATCCAAACCAAAAAAGACTTTATGAACAAAGCCCACACTATATCTACCTCCTCCACACTCAATCATCAAACCTCTTCAGCCATTTTTAAACAATACACAATACTTAAACTTGAATAAGCCAGGCTTGTCGCAGAACTGGCCTCTATCAGTCAAAGAAAACTCCATCTGCAACAGCAACAAGATCAGGTTAATCAAGAAGCAAGGACTATGCTTTCTCAAATTACACATGGTCCTTCCTCGATTCAAACTATCAAAGCTGAATTGGACCAAGCCCAAGCCATGCTAGTAGATGCCCAATCAGAATGGGGTCTTCTGGCCATTCTCTTCCTAAAACCTAGATTAGTTTTTTCATTGTATTACACAGAGCATTTTACTATCTTGTAAACTACTGTACAAACCTCTTTATTAATGGATATCAATATTTTGTCTTGAATCCTGTGCAAATTTTCTTTCTTTGTGCATTGCTTTGTTTTGTTATGAATTAATCAACCCTCCTTGAAAGCTTCCCACATAGTTGGATAATACCTCTTATATGTGGCTACTCTTCTAAGGATTCCAACTGATATGCACCTCCTTTAACGACTATATGAACCCTAAAGGGGCCTTACCAATTTGGTGACCACTTGCCAAATTTAGGGTCTTTTGTTCCCAATGGCAAAATGGTCTTCCACACCAAGTCACCTACTCCAAAGATTTTCAATTTAACCTGATTGTTATACTCTTTCAATTTTTTTTCTTTTGAGCCACAATAAAATCAAAGGCATCAATCCTTTTGCCCTCTACATCCTGTAACTCCACGAACATGGCTTCCACATACCCATCAACAAGGATATCATAGTGCTTAGCCACCTTACTAAACTTAACCGCCACTTCTAAAGGTAAAAATGCAACATGACCATGAACTAATTCATAAGGGGATGCTTGGATACTATCCCTTTTTGAATTCCTGTTGGCCCATAAAACCTTAGATAACAACTCATGCTAATCTCTTGGATTGTCCTCTATCACCTTACTCAATGTCACTTTGATTGTTTTGTTTGATGACTCTGCCTGTCCATTTGCTTGAGCGTAATATAGAGATGAGTTCAGCATTTGAATGCCATATTCTTTGGAAAACTCCATTATCTCATCACCATTAAACATTGTCCCTTGATCGACAGTAATTGTTTGTGGCAAGCCAAACCTATGAACTGTATGTGTAACGACCCGGAATCATATGTCGTAATTACCAGTGATTAATTATGCTTAGATGTGATTTAAATAAAGATTATCTGTTGTTTTTAGAAAAATATCTGTTGACATGACAACTTCGGGACTGAAATTAATGACCGAAATGGAATCAGAAAATGGAATTGAAAATACTTATGCGATACCGGGAATATTTAGAACCATTCGAAACGATAAATTGAGGACTGAAATCAATGCCTTCGCTAAGACTTGTTTGGCTCACGTTTTGGCTCAATTGATTCATTTGGATATTTATATTATAAGAGATAAGGATGCTTACCTTTTTGCTTCATTTGACTCAAACGAAAGAAGAGAATTTGTAGAGAGAGAGAGAGAGAGAGAGAGAGAGAGAGAGACCAAGGAAGAAAAGGAAGAAAGGGAAATCAAGTTGAATCATCTCCATTAAGGTAAGGATTCTCTCTAATTCTTGATATGGATTGTGATTCTTGCACATAAAACTTAAGATCATGGTTTAGAAGGTTTGATTCATGTTTATTTGGCTTAAAGGAGGTCCTTCCTCAAAACTCCATGGCTATAGATACATGAAGCTTGTATGTATATGTTCTACGATTTTCATCTCAATTCAAAGATTGATCTTGTATATAGTACATTTGGGAGTTGTTATTTGAAATTATGAAGCTTAATTTAAGTTGGGTTCAAGTGGTTGGGTCTTGATTTCATGATTTTGGAAGTTGATTTTGTTAAGAAAAGATGGAAGTTCGAAGAGGAAGAAGAACCAGAATTGATTTTTGCT
This sequence comes from Camellia lanceoleosa, assembly GCA_025200525.1. Classification (NCBI taxonomy): domain Eukaryota; kingdom Viridiplantae; phylum Streptophyta; class Magnoliopsida; order Ericales; family Theaceae; genus Camellia; species Camellia lanceoleosa. The sequence goes on along the minus strand of CM045759.1, from coordinate 144,965,242 downwards.
CTTCATTTCGGCGTGGGATAGCGCTCGGCGAATCCTCCCGCAGCAGTTTTGGCGAAATTATTGGCGCTCGGCGGCAAAGTGGCTTCAGCGGAAGGGCTTATTTTCAGGAAAATGTGGGAAAGTTGGTCTATATGATTTTTCTATGTTATTAGCATCATTTCGCACCTTTTGATCATGATATGGACATGAATGAATGTAAGGAAGGAAGAGAAGAAATGGTATGAGCTAGTGTAATGTATTGATGATGATGACGATTGTATGCTTTAATGTTGATGTTTGCAGGATAAGACGTGGAAACCGTGCAAGCGGTATTGGTAGCTCCTTTGTAAGTAACATTCTTGTAAAGATATGTTGCTATGTCTTATGTTTAATAGTGTTACTCTTATGATATAATTTTGAAATGATAAATGTTTTATGTGAACGAATGCCTGTTTGCGAATCTATTATGGCATCCATAGATAGTCGGTCATGGGGGCGAGAACATGCAGGCCCATGCCAAGCGAGTCATTGGGAACGGAATGGAAGGACAAGACCATGACCCGATTCACGATCTCGTATTTGTTTGGTGATTAGTGATATAATGTTACGTGGATTATGCCATTACGTATGTTTATATGATGGTGATTATGATTATGATTGATTTATCTTGATTTTATTAAAGGTTGGACTTCGTTCATTTAACCTCTTCTTGTTATGTTTCTTCTTTGGGCTTTAGCTCATCCCCGTATATATGTATTTTATAGGTGAGCCGTCGAGAGCCAAGCTTAGGCGGAGACCGTGTTCACCGTTTTTGAAAGCTACTGAGTTGGTGCCTGTCTTTGAGCTAGGCCTGGAAGGCCGTATGTAGTTTGGTTTTGTATCAGTTATGTATGTGGCTTGTGCCTATCTGTTTTGTATATGAATTTTGGACGCATGTTTGTACATTGGTGGGTAAATAACTCATTTCTGGCATGTAAACATATGTTCCTATTTATGCCTGACTCTTTGGACTATGTATATTTGATTTATGCTTCCGCGAGCCCCTGTTATGTATGTTTTGAGTTGGAAGGCCTTTGGTAATCTAGGATTACTGGCCGGTCTCGTCACCGAACTTCTAGGGGCGGGTTCGGGGCGTGACAGTATGTTTCTTGATAAAATCAATCACATGAGACTGATTCACTATCTTCAATGGGACTGCCTCTACCCACTTAGTGAAATAATGCGTGGCTATTAATATCAATACATGTTGTCTTGATGATGGAGGAAATAAATGGCCAATCAAATCCATTGCTATCAACTCAAATAAGTTGGTGGCTAAAGTCTAAACCCCCAAACCTACAAGGACCACTACACTACAAGTATGCTATACAAAACACAAATGAAATAAACAACTTAAAACAAAACAGCTAAAAACAGTGCTGAAATTTTCATAGAAATGCTTGAAAAAGTTATCTAAAACAATGGAGAAATTGAGCTAGTAAACAAGCATAAGGAGGGATGGCTAACCCCTCCATTTTTGGGACCTCAAAAAAACATTTTAAGCCTCTGAAAAACTCTGAAAATCAGTGATAAAAATTTGGAAAACAGTTGAGGAAGAGATAGGAAACACAAGGGCAAAAGCTTTGGAGACAAGGTTCAAAGATGGGTGATTAACCCCTCTACTTTTAATAGCTTCAATTCACAAGTTTCAGCCCACAAAAAAAATTGAAAAATAGTCCAAAAGTAGTAAGAAAATATAAGGATAAATTAGTGTAGAGATGTCCAAAATTATACCTCCTGAAAAGAAGTAACTCCTTTGTTCACAATCCAACAAGTTCTCACTCTCAAGGGTTGTGATTTGAGCTCAAGAACTTCAGTAAGAAGAGCTAAATTTTTGGTTTATGAAGTGTAGAGAGAGAGTGTATAGGTTGCAAGATATATATATAGAGAGAGAGAGTGTGTGTGCTATGCAAGTATTGAAGCTTTAGGAATTTTTTCTAACCTAAAACCAAGAGAAAAGGTCATCTATATATAGAAAAACATGTGCCTCTGTCAGAAATATCAGTATAAAGACAGCTGGTGCAGTGTATACACTTGTGGAGATAGTTGGCACAGTTGACAAGAATATATCTGTTTTGCTAGCATTACTGGCCGGCCGGCCACTAAAATTGGCCTATGGGGACACTTGGCTAAAATATCTACCCCTCGGGACACCTGACCGGCCGGCCAGGTACTTGTACGGCTGTCCACAAAAAATGGTCGACCGGCCACAAAACTCTACTCTCAAGCCTGACTTCAAACGGGCATATCTCTCTCATCTGGACTCGGTTTTAGGTGATTCTTGAGTCTAAATTGAAGCCCTAGAAGTCTAATTTCCAATGGTGGTGGCTCATATGTAAATTCTTTAGTGAAGGTTGTTCATTTCTCTATTAACGGATTAATGCCCAACCTCTTCCCCAACTATTTTTCTTTCATCTGCTCCTATTTTCTCTAACTCCAAACCTATAAATAATATGTTTTTAAAGAGTTTTCAAAGAGTTCACCTCCCTTTCATTTGTTTCACTTTGCCCATACTCGGTTTACCGAAAAGTGTAATATTTTAAATGAAATGCGAGCCTTGAAACATCGTTGAAACATTTGAAAAAATATTTTGAAAAAGAGGGTTTTGAGGTCTAAAATAGTTTTGATAAAAAAATGAGGTGTAAGGTTTGGGATTAGAGCTCCTTCTTACTGAAGAAATTAAACATTTGTACAGCATAACTTTCATCATCAAATGATCAACCTGAGGCGCCCAAGTGTAGACGTGCCCCAAGAACTCCCGAGCTCCACGTTACGATGGCGCAAATTCGTTTTGTTCTTTAGGCTACTACAAGTTCGAACTCGTGTCACGGTTCTAAATCTATTCTCACAAAGTGCAATGTGAGATCGATAAATCACCAAAGAGTCCAAATCCGGCAAATCGTTTTGAAAAACTGATTTTTATAAAGAAGTACCAAACATGGACTGCTTTGCCAGATACAGAGTCGCCACCTAAATATTTTATTTTGGGGAAATTTAGGAAACCCTGACTCGTGCCTAAGGCCACATGTTCGTCATCACCAAAATTGCCTCTGCTTGGGAACTTGGGTACAAGAGGGGAAGGTCATGCAATGAGCACCCTCGCTTGCCCGATCAAAAGATCGGCCTTTACCAAGCATGATATTTTGTTTTTGAAAACACATGTGTTATTATTCCGGTTATTAACTTAGAATTACTATGTGATGTGCACAGCATACAAGTATAGACTAGATCGCCTAAGTTAGAACAAAACATTGCATGTTCGTTTGAAAACGGTGTAAAGTTGCTACTCGCAAGTAGGCTAAATCGCGGATTTCAATGAATTGTTCCAATTCAAGCAATCCAACCTTCACCCACAAGCATTCAGGCAGTTATATAAAATAAGCAGTTAGCCTCATGGCAAGCATGCTTTCATGGAAATATTAACACACATGCAGTATGCTAAAGCGTAAACACTCACAGTGTAGTCCGAGCCAAAACAAAGAACCAGTTAGAAATCATGCATCATCCTAGTTCATATTAAGATGGCTAATGCAACACATGCGAGAATACAGCTAAAATAGGCTCGGCTATTCTAAAATAGCATATGAATGCGACAATTTGATACATATATTTAGCTTAGAATTGAAATACAATGCAGTTTGCATGATGTGCCGAGCCCGGTGCATGCAAAACAGATGAATAGATGCACGTATGCAAGCATAAGGTATGCTAACCGAAATATGCCCTAAAATTAACCATCATAAGCGGTTAAGTAAAAGGGAGAAAGAAATGGGGGTTGGAAGACATGCATCACACACACGCACGCTTATTACAACAGTTGGCCCTCTTAACGGAGGGTCTGAACAATAAGCTAACTAGCTAATCTAAGCTAATTAAACTAATTATTACATCACAAAATTGAATAACTAGCTACAACTAATTATTACAACACAAATTGAATAACTAAGAACATTAGCTAATTAAGTACAAACCAAAGCATAAACTAGCTAAGCAAATTAGCTAAGTAAAGCAGTAAATCAGGAGCCTCAAGGCGGGAAGTATATGCATGCTTGGTCGCCTTGTTCGGAAATCCGTTGCGATGCCCCAACTTGCATCTGTTTGCAATTGTTCTCAGAACCTTGCACCAAGCTTCAGAAAGCTTCTAACTCACCTTGGGGACCTGTGGGAGGATGGTCGACCAGTTGTTGATGTGGGAGACCACTTGCCGACCACTTTTCTTTGCTGCAGACTAGATAAAGTGGTCAGCCAACTAGTTTTTCTGGCTGGCTAGTTTTTGCTGCACTCCTCCAGTTTGCTGCAATAGAGAGCAAGAAAGGGCATAGCAATGTATTTGCAAGATATGTGTGCACAACCACCCTCCTTATCATGTCATGAGCTTAAGGGAGTATGGTTCTCGACCCTCGAGCCACCAATCACGCATTTCAATGCATGATGACCGAGAAGCTAAATTGCACAATTTAATATGAAATGAATGCACACATAAACACATAAAGCCTAGAACTCTATCATGTATGATCAAGAGCGTTGGCGATCGAGAATTGAGGCACATTTCATCACTTCAAGTATGAAACGTCCCTTGTTCCTCGTGTTTGGACTAACACCTAATCCAAACAAATCCAAGCAAGCATGCAACCATGCAATGCAACTTAAGCATGCTAACAATCATACAAAGGACAAGCATGCAACAACATGCAATTACATGGCATACTCAATGCAATGTAACAACCTAGCATATGTAATGCAAAGAACATGGCATACTCAATGTAATGTGACCTAAGTATACACAATGCAAAGTACATGGCATACACAATACGATAAACATGGCATGCACAATGTAATGAAACAACATGGCATCCACAATGCGATATAATAAAAGCATGCAAACAACATGCAATCAGACATGCTCAATAGACTTAAACCAAAATGAACAGACCTCAACCATGCCCAAATCAGTGGCCATAATGCTAAGAAATGAAGGCATGAAAGCTTATACAAGCATGCACATGCATCGGCTCACCAATTAGGCATAAGAGCACAACTCTCAAGAGTGCTAAAGAAGTGATAAACACGGAAGTGTAACAACACTATAAGCTCATAAATAAGGTATGAAAGCTAGCAAAGAGGACTACAAAGGAAGCATGCAATACATGACACAAAGGCATGAACCAACCATGGACAGAGCTTAATTAGGTCTAAACAAAGACCAAAACATGCTAAGATGGGGGCTCAAAGGCCTAGGCAAGATGGCATACACATTGGTCCATAAGTTAGGCAACAAATGTACAACACTCAAAGGCACTTAAAGAGTGAATGAAGTGGGAACATGGAAATGCTACATGCTCTGAAATAACATATGAAATGATGCCAAATCATGTACACAACACAAATGAAGCATGCTATGGCACCCAAAGCTTGAAGCTAGCATAGGCACTTACACTACAACTATGCAAAACATGAAGCATATGGCCAAGGCAACCTAAAATAGTCCTAGAACATGTCAAAATAATACTAAAACATGTATGGAAAGAAGCCAAAACAAGCTAGCATGAAGGGCATAAAGCATGGAATCTGCAAGGCCAAAAGAGAGGATTGCACTACACCTACCAAGACCAAGCATGAGATGGCTTCACCAATAAAAATTAGAGTTATATCATGGCCAAATAATCCCAAATACACATTAAAATGATAGATCACAAGCTTAGGCATGAAGGCATACACAATGACTCATGTAGAGGCATAAAGGGCAAACCCTCCAACACATTGAATGAGTGAAAGATATAATGTATGACCATGAAACATGCACTGAAATCACATAAAAAATGATGCCAAATCATGTAAATAGGCCAAGCAATACATGCTAGTAGACTTGATACACAACGCTAACAAGCTAGAATGCACTATGGCTATACAAAGCATGGCATGCAAGACCAAAACAACACAAATCAGAGCTAAAGCATTCTAAAACATGGACAAAAGCTTCTCAAAGTTAAGCCAAAATCATGCTAGAAAGATAGTCTAAAGCATGGCACACATTAGGCTAATTCATGAAATTGCACTACAAGTACATGGAGCATGCATGGAGCTATCAAACCCAACCTTAACAGAGTTATGGCATGTTAAAAAAAACACCAAAAACCTACTGAAATGGAGTCAACATAAGCTAGAAAGACATGCTACTTCATGAAGCATACAAGACTAGTTTATGAAATTTACACTATAAGTGTATTAAGCATGCATGAGGTGATCAAGACAACCAAAAAAAGTGGCATGCCATCTCAAAATAACCCCAAATACATACTAAGAACAAGCCAACACAAGCTTAATAAACATGCTCAAACATGAGGCATATGAAGCAAGTATTCAAAACACAAGGAGAGGGGATGACCCTCTCCTATTTGGGACCCCAAAACCACCTCTCCACCACTAAAAATCCTCTAGATTTCAGTGGTGAGAAGGCCATGCAAAGGTTAAAACAAGAGCCAAAAGGGATGGCTCAAAACAAGGCCTAACAAGGCCTAAGAGGGGGTAAACCACCCCCAACACAAAAGTGACCTTAAACAAATATTTTAAGGACTAAAAAATAGAACTTTTTTCAGTAAGAAGTTAAGTCTAAAACACCATGCAAATAGGTCTAAAATCTTAAGCAAAATCAAGGGATTTAAAGGTTAGAAGCTCACCCTTGATGAACACATTCAAAGCTGTAACTCCAGCACTCTTTTTGAACCAAAACCAGTCCAAAAACTTCAAGAACAACCTCAAGAGACCTTAGCTCCAAGAGTATGGTGTTTGAGTGTGTGTTTGTGTGTTAAAGTATGATAAAGCTACACTTTAAGGCACAAAAATGAAGAGCAAGAGCAAGATAGATACAAAGATGCATATGTATAGCTCCAGCACCAAGAACTGAACCTGGAGGAGGAGGGGAAAGGTTCTCCTTTATAGAGAACCAAAGTTTAAGCTTGTTGAACAAGCTTAGGCCTTCAAGCCATCCCTTCATACACGTGTCTGGAGGATGGTTTCTGTGCCCTCCAGCTGTTACAACTGGCAAGAAAATATCTCCAGAAAGGTGATGGAAAGCTGCCGACCAGTTGAAGTGGTCGGCCAGCTACTTTTTCTAGTCGGCCAGGACAAAAAGTGGTCTCCCAGAAAGAAAAGGTGGTCTACAACATGAAAGCAAGCTAATGGCATGGTGGGAGACCACTATTGGTGATCCAAAGACTAAGAAAACCAGTTGGCCAACCAGAAAACTGGCCGGCAGGCAGGAAAATTGGTCTCCAAAGGAAAGAACTGGTGTCCCAGAAAGAAAAGTGGTCTCCCATGAGGGAGAGGTGGTCTACACCAGAAAGAAAAGGTAGTGGCATGGTGGGAGACCACTTTTTCCAACTGTAAACCACTTGTAGACCACCAAAAGTGGTCTACAGGGAAGAAAACTGGCTGGCGGGGAAGAAAAGTGGTTTTTGGGGAGAGAAACTGGTCTCTCACCCTTATTCCACTCTCCAAGAAATGAAAATAAGGTTTGTACCAAAAACAAACCAAAAAGGATGAAAGACGAAAGCCTGGGGGTCAAGGCGCGTAGCCGGAAGCCTCGAAAACTAGTCTACGGGCACCAAAAGTGGTCTCCCAGACCACAGTGTCCCTCTAGACAGAGGCAACAAGGTGTGGTTCAAAAACCAAGCCAAACGAAGAACGTTAAGCGGTCCCGAGACAAGGCGCGTGGCCGAAGGCTCCGAAAATCGGAAACTAGTCTCCAAGCAGGAAAAGTGGTCTACAACCACGAAAAGTGGTCTACAAGACCTCTCCCTCCCTCCAGGGAAGAGAAACAAGGCTTGGTCCACAAACCGAGCCAAAGCACAAAGAGTTTAGAGGCCTAGAGACAAGGCTTTCAGCCAAAACTCCAGAAACTCGAAACGAGCACAACATGCACTATCACCGAGCGCTCAATCGATAACGTCTGAGTCTTAAGGTCGGTCAAAAAATGGGGTGTCTACACCAAGTCTTAAGGGCGGTCAAAAATAGGGTGTTTACAGAGTAGTTGGATGAGGGTAGAGCAAGTGGTTCAAAGATAAGAGAATGACAGTGCTCAAATGGGAAACATTTCCATAAGTCCCTAAAAATCCTCTTCTTAAACCTTGGGAAATGGGTCCTAATTCTAGGTCTTTCCTTGGCACCAAAGAAAACCAAGTGGCCAAATAAAGTAAGGATATGTGGCCCTGAGAATCACATGGAATATTTTGCCTTGGACCATTAGGCTGAAGGTGTCACATATCCTTCTACATGTATTATGTACTATGTGTTTGGCACAGATGCCTCGGCAAATGCATTTGCGACGAGAGAGTTTGTCGTTACAACTTGCCTTCTCAGGTTGAACCTCAGCAAGTGCACTTGCGGCGATAATGTTTGCTGCTTCACTAGCCTTCTTAATTCAGTTTAGCCAAGACATACATTCCTAGGACTTCATAGCTTGCTATCAGCTATATTCATTGTCACCTCAACGACGCCTCTACCCTCAATCATCTAACCACAAACTCCTAAGTTTCTAGGGCGAAGGCCATAGCCAAGCCTACTATCAGCCATGTTGTGCTTTAGTACCAAGCCTAAAAGGGCTTCATTGGCCCTGCTTGTGCAACCAAGGCAAGTCCATGACCTGGGTAAATGAAAAATGAGTCCCTTGCGCTCGGGCTACCCTGCTCCCATCTTCATTGGGTTATCGTGGTATATTGATGTCTCTAGGCCTATTGTCAACTCCAACTAGTAAGCCTTGGGGCTTTCTATCAGTGCTAAGCTAGTGAGCTTTGAGGCTTGCCATTAGCGCAGAGCTAATAATGAGTTTGGAGGGACTGCTATCAGCGCCAAGCATTAGCCTTTACTTGTGGAAGGAAGCTTCTCTCAAAGACTGCTATCACCTTGGTGGGGTGTTCTCTTTCGCAAGCTAGTTATGACAGTTGTAGTTGCTGTGGCGGCTGTAGTTACAATGATGGCTATTTCTCGTGACAAGTTCAAATCGCGGCGCCGATGATACTAGAGATGGCAGTGCCAACAAAGTACCTCTGCAACTTGGTCATTGTAGGTGTTGCCTCCGAAACATAGTTGCTCCGATTTTCTCTTTCCCTCAGCAACTTGAAATGTTGGCATTGACAATACTTGAGATGGCAGCGCTGACAATACTAGGAATGGTGGAGCTAAGACAAAGTGCCACAGTAACTTGACCGTTGCAAGTGCTACCTTCACAACTTATCTTAGACATTTTTCCTCATGGAGCTTGTTCGAACCCTTGGCGGGTCGGACATGTTTCGGCCCATTGTTGACTCACTTCCCTCGGGCTTTAGTCCATATTCCTTTAATTATTTCTAGTCACCTAACAGGGGAAACCTCGGTATTTTGGACCATACTTAATTTTGACCTTAACTTCTAACCTCTCCTCTATTTAATATATATATATTATAATTTTCTAATCATGTTGATTATTTTTTGGGGCCAGCTAAGCATGTAGCCTATATCTATATATCAAAAGTATGGTGGATAGAGTGTAAAAATGGCCCGCGACTTGTGGGCGGCCAGAAGCTCGCCCGTGACCCGAGGTGGTGTAGACACCCCATTTTTTACCGCCCTTATGACTTGGGTGTCACTCCTTGTGCACCCAATGATGAATTTGCATATGCTTATCAAGTGCTCGAAGTCCTCAGCAGAATGTTACAGCTTTGAGCCTTTAAACCCTACACACCTTTTGCCTTTTTTTGGACCAAAACCATAGGCTTTCAAGCCTAAAAACCCTAGGACCTGCAGATCCACTAGTGTGGGCTACCGGCTATTTGTGTGGCTTGCTGGCCACTTGTGTGTTTTTATAGATATTTATGCCAGCTGTTTCCACAGCTGCATGCATCTGCCCACACGTGTATGTATGGATATTTCTGAAGGAGTTTCATGTTTTTCTATAAATAGAAGACCTCCCCTTCCATTTTTGAGGGTTGGAAATTTTGGGGCAAAAATATTTCTCTCTCTCTATAATTCTTTCTCTCTTTTGCAAATTCTTATGCCTTTTCCTATACACTCTAAACTAAACCTTGTGGTATTTGAGTTGAGGTACTTTTGAGCTTACTTTGAGCTCTTGAGGGTGTGTAAGTGTTGGTTTGTCACTTAGAAATGGTTCTTCTCTTCAAAAGGTATAAGTCTTGGCTTGTTTCTTTGATTTATTTGCTATTTTGCCTACTGTTTTTGGACTATTTTTGGACTGTTTATACTCTGTATTTTTGGGCTGAAACTTGTGGTTTAAGGCCACTAAGGGTGGAGGGGTGGATCACCCTTCTTTGCACCTAACTTCTTAGGCCTTTGCCCTTGTGTTTTCCACATTTCTATTATCTTTTTTTGAGCTTTTTACTACCGAATCTCAGAGTTATTTCAGATACTAAAATCATGTTTCAAAGTCTCAAAAATGGATAGGGTAGCCTCCCCTCCTTGTGCTTGCTTACTAGCTTAACTTGTTTCATGTTATAGCTTATTGTTTTAGCTATTTTTGTCTTAATTCCAACATTTTTTAGGATTTTTTTTATTACTATTTTAGGGCTATTTTCAATTGTTCATTACATTTGAGCTTTGTATAGCATGCTTGCAGTATAATAGTTCTCATAGGTTTGGTGGTTTAGGCCTTAGCCACCAACCTATTTGAGTTATTAGTGTTTATTTCTTTCTTTTCACACTTATATTCATACCTAATCACCTCTACAACCTTCCTCCTTTCTTGTCTTTTCTTTTCTTTGAAAGTTGTTTCAAACTACTTGCTTGTTTGAGCTTGAGACAGAGGTATTGTGCTTAATGGTTTAATCACTTTGGGGGTTCATTACCAATGGCATGACATTTCTCTCATGCCTAAAACAACACTTGGTTTAGTACTTCTTTCCATTATAGGACTTATTCTTCACTTTTGGACTTAATGAACTAAGGAATGGTTAGTAATTAAAATGAAGTAATAAAATTGGGACTAAAAATGATACAAGACAATAAGCAATTTGGTGTTTAATTGGACGTTAATTGAACACATGGAAACTTGAGGCATTTCATACTTGCTAATGATGAAATGGTTCAAGTTTCCATGGTCAACCACTTCTCATGATTAATCCATAATAGGGAGGAGATTTGACAGTCTTTTATTGTGCATTTATTGAAATTATACACATTGGTTCATGGGCCATCATGCAATGAAATTGCATCGATTGATGGCTTGCAAATTGAGCTTGCCACCCCTTTGAACTGTTTTATGATAAGGAGGGATAAGGTATACCTTGAGGATGCTCTGTTTGTGCTCTGTTGCAGCAAGAGGAACCAAGCTTCAGTGGCCAGCCGGCCACTTTTTCTGGCCAACATGCCACTTCTTTTGGACGGCAGGCTACCATTTGTGGCTGGCCAACCACTACTTCTGGCCTGCCGGCCACTTTTGTCAAACTGAGTAGCAACCTTTTGGAACAGAACAAAGCAGAGACTAAGGTGAGAAGTTGTTCTAATTGTGCAACAGAGGCATTCTGGCAGCAGAACAGTGGGCCTTTCAGGTGGAAATCCGTGCATACATAAGCATTTCCCTTACTTATCGAGGCCCGTTCTCTTGTGGACTTGTAATAACTAGCTAGCTAGTTCATTTGGTGTTGTAAATTAATTCACTTTGTGTTGTAATTATTAATTAGTTAGAATAGCTAGTTAATTTGTGTTGTAATTAATTAATTAGAATAGCTAGTTAATTTGTTGTAATTAATTAATTAGTTAGATTGATTAATTTTGCATTGTAATTCTTTAATTAGCTAGAATAATTGGTCAAATTTGTTGTTGTAATAGTTAGTTAATTCGTAGTAATTAGCTTAGCAAGTTAGTTTATTCAGATCCTCATGTTCAAAGGTACAGTTGTAATAATGTGTGTGTCTTCTAACCTTACGTCTTTCTCCCTTTTATTTACCTGTTTATGTTGGTTAGTTTAGGGCATCATGTTTCATTTAACATCTCTCATGCCTTACATCCATTGTCTAGCATGCATTGAGCTTTGCACATCATTCTAACTTGCATTGTTATTTAATATTTCTTTGAATACGTGTTTAGACCGCATGTTATCAAATTGATTCATACGCCATATTAGTAGCCAAGCCTACTAAATTGCATATTGCATGTGTTGCATTAGTCACATTGCATAGTTAGGATCATGCATTATTTTTAATTCTGTCACCTTTTTGGCTTGGATAGGTGAGTTTTTATTTGTTTTAGCATATCGCATGAGTGTGGCTGCTATCATGTCAAAGCATGTTCATCATGAGGCTAAGTTCTTAAGTGATAAACAGTTTGAATGCCTGTGGATGAAGACTAATTGCTTGAATTGGGATAATTTGATTAATGTACATTTGATCCCACTTTTTCAAGTGGCATATTCATAAACTCTTTTCAAAGACAAACATGAAATCAGAAGTTCCAATTTTGGAAAAATAGTCTATACTTGTGTGCGCATCACATAATAAGTTAGCCTAATAAATCAGAACAAGAGTATATAATGTAAATAAGAATCACATTGTTATTAGTAGAGGCCGACCTTTGATCGGGCGAGCGGGGGTGCTCAATTCATGACTTTCCCCTCTCATACCTAAGTTCCTGAGCCCAGACAATCTTAGTGATGACGGACACGTGGCCTTTGGCACGAGTCATGGGTTTCCTAAATTTCTCAAAAATATTTAGGTGGCGACTCTATATCTAGCAAAATAGTCCATGTTTGTCATTTTTTATTCAAAATTGATTTTCCAAAAAGTTTGCTGGATTTGGACTCTTTAGTGTTTATCTATTTCATATTGTACTTGTGAGATCAAATTCAGAACCACGGGAGTCCAAACTATAGGGCTAGTCGTATCTGAAAGGAGCATGAAAAGTCAAGCTACAGGTGGGCCCTACTCGTTTAGGCCCGTTTGGGCCCGGGCTTGAGCTTAGCTCGAGACCCTAGGCCAAGGCCTGGGCCATCATTTTGAAGCCCAGCCCGCCTGGCCCGACCCATCGACTCGCTTGAGACCCACTGGCCCAACCCACCCTAGGCCCGAATACTCCTAGACCTAATTTTCTAGCTCACGAGGCCTGATATGAGCTAGGGCCGGATGGGTCTAGCCAGGCCAAATTTACACCTCTAATGGTGGAAGTGGCCCTTATTTCTCAAGGAAAAGTCGTACTCTTTTTTTCCTTTTGTTTTTTGAGCATTACGGGATCTATTAACAATGAGATCATTTCACATTATTATTATTATTTTTAATTATTATTTTTTTGGTAACAATATCACCCTCTCTTCCCATTTAAGCCAAGAAGTTTAGGTAGCATTATAAACCGAAACTACAACAACTGTGCCGTTTGGTAACACTTACGTTTTCAGTTTTCTGTTTATATTTACAAAAATTTAAAAAACTCAAATAAAAACTTGTTTGGTAAAATTTTTGATTTATAAATCAGTGGTCTCAGTTTATAAATTTGGCCAAAAAATGAAAACACAAAAAATGTGTTTCCATTTTGAGTTTTCAGTTTTTTTTTTTTTACCACCCAACACTAGTCACCACCCGCCACCATTTTCCATCACCGTCTTACGCCACCACCACCCACTTGCCGCCACCACGCACCACCACCACCCACCACCCACTTGCCACACATTCGCCACCACCACCCACCACGCCACCACCACCACCACCCCTACCCACTCGCAACCACCCGCCACCATCACCCACCCACCCACCACCACCACCATCACCCGTCACTTACCCTCCACCACCCACCACCATCCGCCACCGCCACCGCCACTGTCACCACCCACTGCTACCATCCACCACCATCACCGTCACCCACTGTCACCCACCCACCCACCACCACCACCATCACCCACCCACCACCACCACCATCACCCGCCACTTACCTCCACCACCCACCACCACCCGCCCACCGCCACTACCCACTGCTACCATCCACCACCCGCCACACCCACCCACCCACCCACCCGCCACTACCACCACTACCATCACCCACTGCTACCACCCGCCACCACCCACCCACCATCACCATCACCGCCACCACCACCACCACCCACTGCTACCACCACCACCACCACCCACCCACCCACCATTACCACCCGCCATCCGCCACCCACCATTCACCGCCACCACCACCCGCCACCACCACCACCACCACCACCACCACCCACTGCCACCACCCGACCCATCACCACCACCGCCACCACCCACCACCACCCACTCGGCCACCACTCACCACCACCCGCCACCCACTTGCCACCACCACCACCACCACCCGCCACACCCACCCACCCACCCACCACCACCACCTGCACCGCTACCCGCCACCACCACCAACCCACCACCGCCATCCGCCACCGCCACCACCACCACCACCCACTTCCACCACCCGCCACCACCCACCTGCCACCACCCATCACCACCCGCCATCTGCCACCCACCTACCACTACCACCCGTCGCCACCACCACCACCACCACCACCGCCACCACCACCCACTCGCTACCACCCACCCACCCACCCACTAGCTACCCACCACCCACCGTCACTACTTTCCACCACCATCTTCCACCGCCACTTACCATTTCTCACTCTTTTTTATATTTTTAAATTTTTAAAAAATTTTTGTCAATTACCAAACGCGTTTGTAATTTATGTTTTTCTAAAAATAAACAAAAAATAAACAAAAACCAGTTTATAAAATTTTTGTAAATATAAACTGAAAACGTAAACGTTACCAAGAGTTTTAAGAATCAAGTTTTTTTTTTTTTTTTTTTTTTTTTTCAAAAGTAAAAAATTTGTGTAAAAAATATTTAATGATCAATTCCTGTCATTATAGGGATGGTCGCTAAAAAGCTGTCCTAAAAAGTAAAAAGGGAGACTTTTAGCGACAAAATTCATAAAATGTTGTTAATAAATGCAATTTTAGGGATAAAATAAATTAGTTCAAAAAAGATAGTGATTCATCATTAAATGTTTATTTTTTCACTA
Source organism: Camellia lanceoleosa (assembly GCA_025200525.1). NCBI lineage: Eukaryota > Viridiplantae > Streptophyta > Magnoliopsida > Ericales > Theaceae > Camellia > Camellia lanceoleosa. The sequence goes on along the minus strand of CM045759.1, from coordinate 144,950,214 downwards.
AAAATATAATAATGATACTTTTACTAACAAAAATATTTCATTCTCAAAAAGTTGCTTTGTACATTTATTTTTATCTCTAAAAGTTTAATTTGTTGTAATGATTATTTGGGAGCCTGTCTAGTTAAGGGTTTGGTCTGACTCGATTGGGTAAGTAATAATTCTCGGAAATAAATGGATTTTAATGTTTTATTACTTTCAATAATTTGACTTGGCCTAAAATGATACAACAATACTAGGGATATTAAAACATTAACTAACAATCTTATTAACATAATCACAAGGTTTGCTAGGATCAACTATGAGCTGGTATGTGACTCACATAAACTTATGAGTGTGCTAGTTAAATCGTTAGAAAATTTGTTAGTATCCCTAACATTTTGCAAACGGGAGAGGATGTCCACCAATCCAGATTTTGGATTGGAGGATACTATTTGGGCACGTGGAGCTCACCACGAGTCTTCTTTCGGTGATCCGAACCATTCCTTTTGTTAGGCATTTTATGTATTTCATTCACACAAAAAATTAGGTCGATCCAATAATTGTAACTTACTCAATTTATCACGTTCTTAACCCAAAAAAAAAAAAATGTATAGTTTATTTTTAAAAATACAAATTTTCTTTGGTTAAAAATACGATAAATTAAATAAGTTATAGTTATCAGATCAATCTAAATTTTTGTATAGATGAAATATACAAAGTGTTTGATAAAATGAACTCGAATCATTAAAATAGGACCTGTGTTGGGTCCCATAAGTCCAAACAACGCCCGTCAATCTAAAACCTAAACTAGTGGGAATCCTCTTCCTTTTCATAATAGTATTTGAAAAAAAATATATATCATAAAATGTAGCATGTCTAACAAATTTTTATAATGCATTTAAATGCTCCTTTTAGAATCTTTAAAAGGTTCGGAAAATCCGTGTCTTAAAAATATGGGTGTCTAACAATAATAATTAGGTCACGCAACACATTAAAATTAAAAATATCAAATACCATAGACATAAAAGATTTTTTATGTCTCATTTAAGTTTTTGCTCCCTACAAAGGACTATCAAAGTTGAATTTTTCCAATAATTCCAATCATAAAATGCCAAGAATGTCAAAAGGGAAATCCATAGAAAGAAAACAACTTGTAATGAAATTGAAAAGGACATCATATAATTGAACCGCGAATTTTGCCAAATCTTCAATGTGATGAACAACTTGAGACCAAGCTTCAGTATCTTTTAAACCCTAAACCGTGCCACATGTTATACTAAAACGACATGAAAATATGAAAGCGATAGGACTTTGACAAATTATATACGGCCAACTAAATTAGCTGTCTGTTAATTGTTGACTGATACGATCAAATGAATTTTTTGCCTATAATTCTTGATATGATCAAGTGTATTTAAATTATTTAATTTTGGTAAATAATATTATTTTGGAATAAATTTTCAAGCTTTGGAAAGTTCTGGAACCACATATGCTTTGTTCAAGTGGGGTGGGGGGGCGGTGCAGGTACAACACCATGCCGTCACGCCAAAACCGCTTCAGATAGTTTGTCATGGAAAGAAATTCACTTAAATTGAAATTACCTCATTTTATAATTAGAAAAAAATTAGGTATAAAACTACTTTTGAAATTCATTTTATGAAGAGAAATCTCAAAAGTAAAAAATAATTTTGAGAAAATCTAAAAAACTTCACTAATAAAAAATTTTAAAAAATAATTAAAAAGTCAATTATTTTTCAACTTATTTTTTTAATCCTTTTGATTTTGAGAAAGAAGTGAATCTTTAGCATTAATTTTTTTTGTCTTTAAAAAAAAAATTAGTTACACTTTTGAATCCGAAAAAGTTAAAAATTTGAAGCTTTTAAAAAAAAAAAAAAAAATTCAAAACGGATTTAAACAAATATGTTGAAAAATAGTTGACTCACGGGCCCACCACAACTCTGTTGCGCCATTTTGCCTGGCTGAAATATATTTTTGTGTTATATTTATACATAGTGTACAAGCACAGCAATAATCTTCTTTTATAATTTTATTGATCAAGTTTACACTTCTCTAAACGTTGTCACTTTGCCATCTGAAAACACAAACGTGAGCTAGCCGGTGGGTGTGTGCCAAAAACCTCTTTGATACCTAAGTCAGTAAATAGACAATAGACACAAAAACTCTGTATTCTCGAGTAAAAATTGTGATACCTGTATATAGGTCCTATATGAGCTTTTATAGATTCTGCCTGGTACAATCCTAGTAGGACTCCAACTCTCCTCAGCGGAGTCCTCCTAGGAATCACACTCCCAAAGATAATGCCTATCCTGATAACACCCTGCTCACTACCAACCAAGTGAGATGGCTTAAACCTCCTTACCTCGATTTGGTAACAGCTCAACTGAATTAGCATGGTCTTGCCCTACGCCAGACTTAACCGTGCTCACACAACTTGGTGCTACTTTAGGCGACACTGTAAGTCTTTACTGTTTAGACGATGCCCTGTAGAGCTATCATATGCCTCGGTCCTCTTTCCATCGATACCTCAGTCCAGGACAACCAAACCAGGCCACTGGTAGCCTACCTCTGACAAAGCTATCAGGATAAAGGACCAAGCTTCATTTCCTTGGCCCCTAGTTTGGCCCAACATCTAAGAGATTGCACCTTGCTCAGTCCATTTTAACAGTTGCACATAGCTCGGCCAATTTACACATAAATTACCCTCTCAATTGCCCTATAATTCTTTCTGAGTAGCATGAATGGGATTAGTCTTCTCAAGCCGTGCTATGATATTCAAACCAACCGAACCAAAAAGTAACCTAACCGTGATAAAATACTCCTCTTGTCCGAACTATAGACATGCCCATTTCTAGGTATCCCAGTCTCTCTAGAACCGTGCCTGTCATACGGCCCATCGTTTCACATACTTGACATCGTGTCCTTATTGGGACAGGTGGCATACATCCATTGCTCCTCCGTACTGTGACAGTCGTCTCACATTTATTAAAAAAGTTTGAGAAGTCCTGTCATTTTTATTTGTATACAAAACCCTTTCTTCGAACACTAACTCCTACTGTTCATCTTTTAGCTGGTAAAGCCCTTGTCCTCCTGAGCTCCAAATCCTCAACCCCTAATCTTCCTATGTTTCAAAACTGAGCCTTCGCATCTCCTGCGTTTATTATAGCTACCAGTGTTGATTCTTCAAATTGGATTCGGATCTCATTCCCTAATCGGTAAGTTCTTCATCCTTGTACCTATTTCTGTAACACATGTTCCCATTTACTTCCAAAGAATTTGCATTTCTGCACCACATATGCACTTAAGGACTGAACCAATGTTAAGAACCTTGAAACTCCATGTGTAACATTGAAAACACATTTAACTGGGACTAAACTAAGTCTTCACACCATGTGTTTGATCCGAAACCACGCTGCAATCGGAATGAAATCCTATTTGTGGCTTTTAGGCTTGGTTTCGACTGGACTAAAGAACACATGCCGAACAAATCGAGCTAAAATGCTGCGCAAGTCCCTTAACCAAACTGATTATACACCAGTTCTCCAACCGAAATAATTATGTTCTTCCAACTGTTCCCTGGCCGAACACAAACCCAATACATGTCCACATTCTGCCGAGCTTAGACTTCAGTCTTAACTTGTTATTTAGCCCGGTTGGGCATAACCCCTTTCTATTTCCACTTTTCACACTTAAATTTCAACACATGGGCAAGTACCGATTTATGGTAAGCTCACCAAGCGCGATAGCCGAGTTTCGGAGGGAATACAACATCCCTAATGACGTCCAATTCATAACAGCCGAGCTAGAAACCACACCATAGGGCAAGCCCGATTTTGTCCCTTTCACCCTTTTATCCATTGTTGAAGGTGGACTCTAGTTCCCTATTCAGCCCTTAATATGCGAGTTCCTAAGACAAACCTGCTTATGCCCCCACACAATTATCCACCAACACTTACAGAAAAATCAACGGCGTGGCCGAACTAAACCACCGTCTAGGCCTTAACCTCGGATTGGCCGAGCTTTTCCACCAATATTTCCTCGGTCAAAATGACGATGGTTGGGTCTACTACCTACGAATTAGAAAAGGCCGAGAGAAAATTATGAAAGGCATACCAGACCAAGATTTGAATGATGATGATTTTCTCTGGGTCAGAGGTAATTTTGAGGACAACGAAGCCCCTATACCGGGCCGAAATATTAACTGGAACAAGGGGACCGCTAGTAAGAATAATTCAGTTCGGTTCCTTTTTTATTTTGCTTACTGTCGTCGTACTAATCCTTGGCTATTTTAATTTTTTACAAATTTGAATCACTTCAAGTCTACCTAAGCTTACGCGAACCACGACGGCCTTCACGCCGCGCTTTGTTACTGCAACCAAGACTAGACCGAGCTCTTAAATTTTGAACCGACCTACCGATATGGTGGTAAAAGAAAAACTAAAGTTACTGATTTTCTCCTTGAGCCATCACTTGAACTAGACCCAAACCTATCCCAAATCAACCTCATTCCTTTGACTGAAGAGCAGAAAATGACCAAATGATGAGCTGTTCGTGCCCTTATTATCGAGCAAACCTCAACTTTCATTGCTAAAGTTCAAGCCGAGATACCACAAGCCGGTCATACACACGATGCTGTGGTGGCTCTTCCAACTACCTGAGCTTCGTCATCTTGGCTAAACAAACGGCCCCATACCCACTCGGCTGCACCACAGCACGTGGCAAACGAAGAGACTGCCAGAAACTGAGCTGCTAGAAGTTAGTCTGCCACAGGGTTGACACTGGCCAAGCTTTTCCAATCCTCCATCCCCCCCGGTGTGGGCACCAACCATGTCCTTCAGGGGTCGCGTAGTAATTGCCACAGATTCCATCAGTGCTGAGAAGGATCACCTTCTAGCTTTCAACTTAGCGAAAAGTGTCTATCTGCCAGTCGACATGGAGTGGCATGAGGGTTTGACTGAGCTAAAGGCCATTTGCTCAGCGTCCAAGTAAATGATTTTGGTAAAACCTAAAATCCTTGTTATTTTAATAATTGATACCATCATGCACCTAATGCTTGGGTTTTTAGTCACCACTTTCAATGTTGTGCAGGCCCTCCAAAAGTGCCAAGTGGCTCAAGCGTGTCAAACGCTGCGAAAAAATGGCTAGGTCGGTCATTGTCATCGATCTCGATGCTAAAGCAACTAAAAAAGAGGCTAAGGCAAGTGCCGAAATGGAATCTGAGAATGCACGGTTGGCCAGACTAGTCAACTCGGTAGAAGCTAACAAGTAAAAAGCTCTAGCCAAGAAGAAAGATCGCTATTTGTGAGACTTGGAAAAGTTGAAGAAAAAGAAAGATGCCGAAATAAAAGCTTTGTGGAAGCAAATGGAGGACGCTGAGGATCGTGGTTATAAAGAAGGTAAGGAGCTCTACATCTAACAATGCGAGGCATCAAAGGATATCTTCTTTAAATGCGGGGGCTGCCAAGCTCGATCAGGGGCCTGATTCCGAGGTCTTTCTGAACCATCCCTCTCACTTTATACCGAGCTATATGATGGACTACGCCAACGAGGTCCAACAAAAATTTCTCCAAAAGGGGGAGGAAGAAGAGACCCTAGATCCATCCAATGCCCCTCCTGCCAACACCGACCGCAGTCTTTAGCTTTCTCTATGAGCTTGGGTGGATCCGCTCAGCCAACCTGTGCCAAGCACGGTTGACATAGACCCTGTGACCGAGCTATCCCAAGAGGTAGCTGCCCAAATCGACCTAACCAGCGGCGAAGCCCGGGTTGACTTGGATGCCGAGTTGGATGACCTTTTTGCCTGATTTCTTTTCCTTTTTTTGTTTTTCCTCTATGAAAATGTAACCGGGCTACAAGCCCCTCCCCTTGTACTTAATTTCAAATGAATGAAAGAAAACTTTTCTTTTTTAGCATCTTTTTGTTCGGTTTACATCACTTTTCCACTATGTAGTGTATTAGTTTTGTTGCATGCCCAGCCGGCCTAGTTAGCTTGGTTATGCCTTTATCATGCCCACCTTGTTCGGCCGAGATACTTATCCTGGCGGAAAAATAACTTTGGGAAACTACAAAACTTTTGTAATCGAGATGTGTGCCTAGATCCATATCTCGGCTACAAGAAAACAGTTTTTATTAAACCTGCAAACTTACTTGAGCCTAGACCCTTATCTTGGCTAAAGAACGAACTAACTAATCACATCTGCCAACCTTCTTGGGCCTAGATCCTTATCTCAGCTGAAGAAGAGAACTAAGTGTTGGTCAAACCTGCTAACCTTCTTGAGTTTAGATCCTTATCTCGACTGAAGAAGAGAATTAAGTGTTGGTCAAACCTGCCAACTTTCTTGAGCCTAGATCCTTATCTCGGCTGAAAAAGAGAACTAAGTGTTGGTCAAATCTGCCAACCTTCTTGAGCCTAGATCCTTATCTCAGCTGAAAAAGAGAACTAAGTGTTGGTCAAACCTACTAACCTTCTTAAGCCTAGATCCTTATCTCGGCTGAAGAAGAGAGGGTGTTGGTCAAACCTATCAACCTTCTTGTGTCTAGATCCTTATCTCGGCTGAAGAAGAGAACTAAGTGTTGGTCAAACCTGCCAACCTTCTTGATTGCCCCCAGTTGGCAATAACTATAAACAACTTCTACAAAGGAAAGAATTTTACTGGAAAAAAAAAACTACTTGTTTTATTGCAAAAAGAAAAATTACAAGTGTTTTATGAAAAAACTAAAAATAAAATAGTTTGAGATTGGCCGTGTTCCAAGGCCTGGGAACAGTTTTGCTGTCCATATCTTCTAAGTGATATGTCCTTTTTCCCGCTAAACCAATCACTTTGTATGGTCCTTCCTAATTAGGTCCTAAGTTGCCATCTCCAAGTACCGAAGTTTTGCCCATTACTTTGCGTAGTACCCAATCTCCAATCTTAAATTACCTTGGGTGCACTGTTTTGTTGTATTTCCTGGACAACTTTTGTTGATATGAGGCAATATGCACCAATGCCCTTTCTCTTCTTTCTTCTACGAGGTCGACTTCTAGGGCTATGGCTTCACCATTCAAGTTTGGATCAAAATTTTCGCTTTTAATAGTGGGGAGGCCCACTTCCAGGGGGATTACTGCCTCCATGCCATAGGCCAAGGAAAAAAATGTTTTGCTAGTCAATCATCGAGGTGCAGTACGGTAAGCCCATAAAACATGGGGAAGTTCCTCAGCCTACTTGCATTTTGCTCTTTCCAACCTTTTCTTCAGACCATCTAGGACTACTTTGTTGGAAGACTCATCCTGGCCATTAGCTTGGGGGTAAGCCGATGTAGAGTTGTAGAATTCTATTTTGTATTCTTTGCAAAAGCCCCTAAAGATCTTGCCATCAAACTGAGTGTCGTTATCGGATATTAAAGCCTTGGGTATGCCAAACCGGGTTATGATGTTTTTCCATATAAACTTCTTGACATTTTTTTCTTTTATAGATATGAGTGCTTCTACTTCTACCCACTTCGTGAAATAGTTCGTTACTGTGAGAAAGAACTTTTTGTTGTCGGGCGCAGTTGGAAATGGTCCTACTATATGTAGGCCCCACATTGCAAAGGGCCACGGGCTGGTCAATGGTAAAAGCTCTCTGGCTGGTTGATGTATTTGGTGTGCGAACTTCTAACATTTCTTACACTTCTTAACATATTTCTCTAAATCAACCCAATAAGCATGGTAGTAAATGGAACAATATATATATATTATGATCCCGCTTTATTTGTAAAGATGGTGGAAACTCATCACTTGATCTTCAAATGTATTTGAGCATGATATGCCCACACACAAGAATTAATCACACTATTGAATCAGTGGTTCGCACCGTTTTCGGTGATTGGTTTATAGCACGGCAACACTACTTAGTTCTCAATTCAAGTCAAGGCAAGATAAGGTTGCATACATAATGATGATAGATGTATTCACACTATAGAATTATAATCCTTGTTTTTGCCTTTGGTCCCAACACATCAATTTGAATAATTGATTTAATACAAATAGTAACATAGAGCAAAGACTACTCCAAAAAGCATACCGTAATAATGGATGGTTTAGTAAAGACAAACTTCATATTGACTGCTTAGTTATCCTATTCATTGAATTCGGTCAATTCCCACAGACACCGCCAATTGTACGGACATTAAAAAGAATACCGTATTTGATGATAAAGAAATCCAACGAAGAAGATGGTCAGCACCACCACACGATCGCTATCTGCAAGACAAAACACCCCCAGCCATAGCTGGGGGTCCTTTGATGCCCAAGTCAGTCCTCTAATATTATCGAAATATTTAATGGACTAATTCATAGACAGAAATTGCCTACCTCAACCCAAAAGGGTGTTGCCCATTTATAATATCCAATGACTTACTTATCAAGTAGTTTGAATGTTCCAAAAGTCCTATCCCAAACAATCTCTGGTTGTTCAGGACTTCTATATCGATAACATTTCATATCCTGATAAGTTTTGCATAACATAAAACACTAATGTAGTGTTTGATAAGAATTTGATAACTGTTATATATATGATAATCCATAACCATGCCACATGGCAATGCCGGGACCCACAAAATTCTTGTGGTTATTTTTATTCCCTCTCAATTAAGGGGCAATTGAGAGGTTTGCTCAGTAATCATATACCCTTATTTTGTGCTCGTACAAGGGGAGGGACTTCTGACATTTCTCACACTTCTTGACATATTTCTCTAAATCTATTTGCATGTACGGCCACCAATACCCTTATGAAATTACTCGGTAGGCCAGCGATCTTTCCCCTTGGTGGCTTCCGTAGACGCCTTCGTGTATTTCGAACAAAAATGTCTCGACTTTACTAGGATGGAAACACTTCAAGTAAGGTCCTATGAAGGATTTCTTGTATAGTGCTAGTGATGGAGAGAGCCAAAATCGCTGTGACTTTGCTTGAAGCTTCTTTCTTTTCTTCAGGCAGGATGTCATCTTTTAAAAATACTATAATGGGATCCATGCAGGAAGGGCCTAGCTTGGCACAATATGCTTCGGCTGCTTCGGGCTCTTCAACACTCTATTTGGGTAGGAAGTCAATCAACAATGGGTGTGGGGTAAATATATCTGCCATTGATGCAAAACCGGCCAGCTCATCTGCTCTACTATTTTTCTCTCGATCGATTTGCTCTATCCTAACTACTTTGAACTTCATAATCTCCTTTCTGACCAATTCCTAGTATTTAGCCATTTTATCATCCTTTGCCTCGTAATTGCCTCAAATCTGGTTGACTACCAGTTGGGAGTTGCTGTACACCATTAGCTCAATGGCCTTCATGCGAAGTGTTGATTTCAAACCTGCTAGCAATGCTTCATACTCCGCCTCATTGTTGGATGCTGGAAAGCCAAGGTTGACTGTCTGATCAATTGTTAGGCCATCCAGTGAGATGAGGACTATGCCAAGTCCTGCACCGTGCTTGTTGGATGCTCCATCCACGAAGAGTTTCCACATCTTTCCGACAAATAGCTTCCAGCAAGTGGAGGGATTTGATGATGTCTTGGGATCAGGGGCGCTGCTAATGCCTTCTTCTAGGTTAATGTTTGCCATTGGGCTTTGGACCTCACTGTCTGACTATCTTAAGACTTTACTTTTAGGTGAGTCCTTGCTGCAATGTTGCGGTCTGTTCCTTCTTCTCTTTCTTCAAGGCTGAATGGCTTGCTGTGTAGTTGAGATTCCTGCTATAGGGGCTATGCTATTCCTGCGGCACTGTCTTCCCTTTTTTTGGTTGACTCGGTCAAGTTGATTAGGTAAACATGATGACTTCCTGGTGCAAACTCGATGACGAAGTCTACCAAAGCTTGGGCTTTTATGGCAGTGCTTGGCTGAAACTTAATGTCGAACTGCCCCCACTCCACTGCCCACTTCAAGATTCCTCCCGAAAAATCTGCCCTCTCAAACAAGGCTTTTAAAGGGAAGGCCGTTAAGACCATCACCGTGTAGGCATAGAAGTAGTGCGACAATTTTCTTGAAGCCATCATCAAGGCTAGGGCCAGCTTTTCCAACAGTAGGTACCTTGTTTCAGCACCCAGCAATGTCTTGCTCACGTAAAAGATAGGCAGGTGTTGTATTCCCTCAACTCTCACCAACACTATGCTATCTGCATGCTGGGAAACTGCTAAGTACAAAAAGAGCTCCTCTCCTAGTACTGGAGTTACTAACTACGGACGAGAGGTCATGTAGTCTTTCAAGCTTTCCAGGGCGCGGTCACACTCATCATCCCACTCAAACTTGGCCTTCAGTGCCTGGAAGAACGGTCGACACCTATCTGACGACCGACTTATAAATCGGTTTAATGCGGTTGCTAGGTTAGTGAGATGCTGTACCTCCTTGACGGTGTTGGGCCTCTCGAGATCTTGGATGGCTTTGATCTGAGAGGGATCAACTTCTGTATCCCGATTGGTCACTAGAAAGCCTAGGAATTTGCCTGACCCTATACTGAATGCGCACCTAGATGTGTTCAAATACAACTTGTGGGACTTCAAAATTTGGAACATTTCATCTAGGTCCCTTAGATAATCCCTCTCATCTCTGCTTTTGACCACCATATCGTCTATGTAAGACTCCATTATTTTGTCTAATAATGGTTCAGACATTTTGGTGATCATCCGTCGGAATGTAGCCCCTGCATTTTTTAGGCCAAAGGGCATTACCTTATAGCAATATAGTCCTTTGGGTGCTGTAAACAATGTGACCTCCTGATCGGGTTCATACATAGTGATCTGATGGTAACTGCGATACGCATCAAGAAAGCTAAGTCGGTTATGCCTTGCTGTCAGGTCCACCAGTTGGTCTATTTGTCGTAGGGGAAAGCAGTCTTTTGGGCATTCTTTGTTAACTATTTTATAGTCCACGCAAACGCAGCATTTGCCGTTCTTTTTTGGCACCACTACAATGTTGGAAATCCACCTGGGATAGTGTACTTCTTTGATTGCTCCTGCTTCCAGCAAGTTTCCTACTTCCTCCGCCAATATCTCTGCGTGGTGGAGTGTCGATCGGCGAGTTCGCTGTATAATTGGTTTGGCAGTTGGATGGATATTAAGTTGATGGCAAATGAAATTAAGGTCAATGCCAGGCATATCATACGACGTTCAAGCGAACACTTTGATGTTAGAGGTCAAAAATTCCATGATCCCTATTCTCTCGGTGCTGGATAGAGACGAGCTGAGCAAAAAGAACTTTTTTGGGTTCTTTTCATCTATCTTTACCTCTACCAAGTCTTCCACTGCCTTCTGTTCGGCTACTTTGCTGACGTTTGCAAACAGCTCATTGCTTTATGGCTCATCTACCATTTGTACAAACCCGTTTGCAGTTGGTTGCCATTTACTGTGACGAAGCACTGTTTCAACATGATTTAGTCTCCTAAGACTTCTTCAATCACTCCGGTTTTGTTGGGGAACCGTAACACCTGATAGTAGGTTGATGCCACTGATCGCATGGCGTGCAACCATGCTTTTCCCAAGATTATGTTGTAAGTGGAAAGGACTTTCAATACCCAAAATTCCACATGTTTCGTCATCGTTCTTGCCTTGACCGGCAGAATTATCTTGCCTACCAGCCATTCTGGCATTGAGTTGAAGCTGACTAAGGGAGATGTTGAGGGTGCCAAGTCTCTGTCCTCTAATTTTAGTTGCTTGAAGGTCTAGTAGTACATTATCTCGCAGGAGTTCCCTTGATCAATTAGGAATCGCTTGATGTCGAAGTTCTTGACGCGCAAAATAACCACCAGTGCATCGTTGTAAGGGCATTGTAACCTGCTAAGTCCTTGTCAGAAAAGGAGATGACGTTCGTTGCCTCCTATTTCCACTTTTGAAGTTAGGTTGTGCACTTAGTACCTCTCTCAAGTGCTTAGCCTTTTTGATCATCCCTCTGAGCTCACATACCCGCTTGAGTTCGACGATCCCATGTATCACATTGATTATACCTTGGGGTGGACCATCGATCGGCATCCCATTCGGCCTGTTACGGTCCTGGTGGGCCGACTGTGTTCCCCCCCCCTCCCCCTCTATATACTAGTCCAAGTGACCAGCGGCCACTAACTCCTCCATATGTTGCCTTAATAATGTACAATTTTCAGTTCGGTGCCCTTTTTTTATCATGGAAGGTGCAACGGTACCTCTCATCGTAGCCCCTCTGTGCTTCTCCCAACTTGGTTGGCCGCCGAACGGAGGGTTCGTCGGGTATCTCGCTAAGAATCCGGTAGATAGGTTTATTGAATACCGTGGTGATGGCAGTGTGGACTCTCAACTTCCTTGCTTGGGGATCCTCTCTGTTGGCTCTCTTGCCTTGCCCATTCTTGCTCAGTTGTTCTTCTCGACCGACCATGTTTACTTTTGCCACAGGTTTTCTGTCTGACATCGCTGTTGTACCAGCTTTTGCTTTGGTGCATGCGACATCTTCTTCCACCCGGATGTGCTGATGCACTCTTTCCAATAGGGCCTCTATTGTGAGAGGTGGAGTCATCGTCATTTAATCCCTCAATTTATTGCCGGCAGGCAAACCTCATTTGTACTAGGCGATAGCCAGGTTTGTGGGGCAATCTCCAATCTAATTAAAAGTCTCCCAATACCGATTATTGTAAGACCTCAATGTTTCCTTCTCACATATGTCAATGGAAAGAAGCTGGTCAATCTCCACAGGCATGTTGGTGTTTATTCTGAATCTGGTCACAAATGCTTCTGCTAGTTACACCCATGAAGCTATGCTATCTTCTAGCAACCTTTCAAACCATGTTAGACCCAGGTCACCAGGGCTAGAAGGGAATAGGATATACATTAGAGTCTCGTTTCGCCGATACACCGCCATAACCTGGCAGAAGTGGCTCAAGTGGATGTAGGGGTCTGACTTACCAATGAATTTGGGGTGGTAGAAACCGGAGGGTAATGGTGCATTCTCTATCGCCAGAACGAACAACAAGCTCTGCAACCTTGCTAACGCTTTGTCTGCCGGTTCATAGGCAAGGCGCGGCTCTGGCATTCCAACCTCGACACTCCCATGTGTTCTAGGAGTGAATCGTTGTAGTGCGGAGACTCTACGAGGGTCACAAGCCTGAGTGTCTTCTCTCCTTTGAGCCCTCTCCTCAAGCATTGTCTGCAAGTCCGTTGATCTAGGCAACTCCATGTGCCTAGATGTCGTTTGGTGCGAATGCGAAGGCCGATAACTGCTTCCTTCTATATAAGACCTTTTCAGTCCTTATTCTCTCAAACCTGGAGTAACGAGTCCTGGAAGTCCTTGATTGTGTATCGCTCGACCTAAGGCTTCTACTTTCAGCTTGTGATAGTGTGACTTGTCTGTCATGATCTTCTGAGTGGTAAGAGCATGTGTTGCATTTGTGCCCCTCTTCTGTTGCCATCCCTTTGTCTTTTATCTAGCGCTTTATTGTCTCCATGTCTGCCGCCATCCTCCGTATCAATTCATCTTGTTTCATTACCTGATCTTCTAGAACCTGAGGATCCAACATTCGCCTCTGGCGCTCAGGGCTTTAGGAGTGACGAGGGCTAGAGCCCCGTCTTTCACAGGTATCCCTCCACGGGTTTCGTCGCTGGGGATCTAACTTTGCCATGGACAAGATAAAAGGTAAGCCTTCGCGCCTTCCACCCCCCTCCAGGGTTTGCCCATCAATGGCAGAGTGTGGCAAGTCTTCATTGTGCGCCATTGAAATCAGTTGAAAGAAAACTTAATCAAGAGGTTCGTTCTTTGTGATTGCTACTCCCAAAGACGGTGCCAATTGTACGAGCACAAAAATAATCTTCTTATATAATCCTGTTGATCAAGTTTGCACTCCTCCAAACGTCGTCACTTGGCCACCTGAAAACACAAACGTGAGCTAGCCGGCAGGTGTGTGCTGGAAATCTCTCCGATGCCTAAGTCAGCAAATAGACAATAGACACAAAAGCTCTGTGTATTCTTGATTAAAAATTTTGATACCTGCACATAGGTCCTGTATGAGCTTTTGTTGATTCTGCTTAGCACAATCCTAGTAGGACTCCAACTCTCCTCAGTAGAGTCCTCCTAGGAATCACACTCCCAAAGATAATGCCTATCCTAGTAACACCCTACTCACTACCAAGTGAGATGGCTTAAACCTTCTTACCTCGGTTTGGTAATAGATGAACCGAGCTAGCATGGTCTTGCCCTACACCAGACTTAACCATGCTCACACAGCTTGATGCTACTTTAGGCAACATCGTAAGTCTTTACTATTTAAATGACGCCTTGTAGAGCTATCGGTCCTCCTTCCATTGAGACCTCCATCTAGGACAACCAAACCAGGCCACTGGTAGCCTACCTCTGACCGAATTGCCGGGATAAAGGACCAAGCTTCATTTCCTCAACCCGTAGTTCGGCCCAACATCTAAGAGATTGCACCTAGCTCAGTCAATTTCAACAGTTGCACTTAGCTCGGCCCAATTTACACATAAATTACCCTCTCACGTAGTATATATTATTGTGCATTCATTGTGCAAAAGATGTTGTTTCTACATGTATAGCTTGAAGAGAAAAGAATGTTCCATTTCTAAGATTGGTTGATCCATCTCCCATCAGCAGACACATAGAAAGAGATTTAGATTTGGATCATTAGAGCCTGTCGAATAAGTTCAGGCATCGATGTCGCATTCAAAACAACGCCTCCATCGAGGCCTCCTTACTCCTCTCATACCATGTCTACTACAATAAAAAAGGCTTTTGGTGGAAGTTTGATTTTGTCTCCAAACATCAAATTTTCGTCACCAAAGTGATTTGTGATGAAAAAATTGTGTCTCCATGTTCGCCGCTCATTTGTCGTCAGAAGTAAATCGGGTGACGAAAAATTGTTTCGTGTCTATTCTGCATTTTTGGTGACAAAATTTTTCGTCTTTAAATGTTGAATTTTTCATCCCCTATAACATCCATTTTATCACTATAATTAAATAATATTTTATTTTAATTGTTTTAGCGACGAAATATTTCGTCACAAAATATTAAGATAGAGGTTTTAGTGACGGAATTTATCCTCACCAATGATATAGATTAAGGTGATAAAAAAAATTCGTCACTAAAATGAGCACAAAACAAAATTCTTCAATGACAAAAACAATTTTGTCGCCAAATATTTCAAGTTAGTGACGAAATATTCAGCAAATGTGACGAAATTATTTGTTGAAACTATGTCATTAGTAACAAAATTATTCGTCAAGAAAAGTTTCTTGAAAAATAATAGCGACAGTTTTTTTTTCGTCACTAATAATAATTAACATTTTTAAAAATGGGGTTAATATTTTAAATTTTCAAATTTTTCTCACTACAAATTACCTGCACATTTTAATAACATGTTTAATAAAATATCTATTACAGATCAATACAAAAACTTGTTCATTTTCATAAATACCACAATCAAAATATGTCTCATAATATCTACAAAAATACAATATCAACTGCAGATTTCAAAACATGTCTCCTAATATCCACAAAAATATAATATCAAGTGCAGTTTACCAAACATGTCTCCTAATATATACCAAAAATACACACTATACAACACACCCAAAATATATGTAAGGTAATATTAACAAAAACACAAAATGAGCAAGCTTATGCTCTCTAGATTACCAAACGCGTCCATCTCTAATTTCCAATTTGCAAACAAAAAAAAATTAAAAATAAAAAAAATAAAAAAAAATAAAAAAGAGGGAAGACAATTACTATATTATTAATAAAATATACAATTTAACATTTTTCAAAAAGTGCATTTTTCGACTTATTTCAGACCAGGAGTCTTGTGCTAGTTCCATAAGTTTTCACAACTTCCATTGGTCCCTCCCGAGATGTACGGGGTATTTCCTGGGCCTTATTGTGGCTGTTTCACGATTTTGGCCCCCAATGGCCTATTTTCAAACCTAAGTGTTGAAAAAGTGTATTTTTTAACTTAGTTTTCAAACCGAGAGTTCTGTGTTAGTTTCATAAGTTTTCACAACTTACATTGGTCCCTTCCGAGGTGTTCAGGGTGCTCCCTAGCCTTCTTGTGGTTGTTTTACGGTTTTCACCCCCCGATGGCCTATTCTCAAACCTAAGTGTTAAAAAAGTGTATTTTTCTACTTAGTTTTCAAACCGAGAGTCCCGTGTCAGTTCTGTAAGTTTTCACAACTTACATTGGTTACTATAAGTTTGGAATACAATGGTAAATTTCTAGGGAGTCTCATGCTTGTTCTAGAAGTTTTCACAATTTATATTGGTTCCTCTCAAGGTGTTCATGATGTTTCCTAAGCCTCTTCGTGCCTATTTGAAGCTTCCCCCCCCCCCTCCCTCTCCCTAAGACTTATTTTCGTGCCAAAGCATTGGAATAGCACAAATTTCATAGTAGTTATCAAATCGAGAGCCACGTGCTTGTTCTGTAAGTTTGCACAAGTTATGTTGCTCCGTCTCAAGGTGTTTGTGATGTTTCCCGGGCCTTTACATGCATATTTCACTATTTTCCCAAGACCTTTCATGTCTAAATGTCAAAGCAGTTTTTTTATTCTACCCTAGTTGAAGAAGAAAGTTTCTACTAAATTAACATAGAAACATAATATACTAACCAAGAGGCTTGTCCATCAGAATAAGAACTTTTCCCACTCTCAAAATTTCCCGTGATACCTTTTTGTCTCAGACACTCTATGATACTTTGTATCTTCTTGCTTTGTTTTTTCTCTGACTTTTGAAACATTGCAATTTGTTCATTTTGTTGTGCTATTTGTATCTCAAGATGTTGAACATAGTCACTATTTTCAGTAGGTGCAACAGTAGTCTTCATAGAACTATGTTTGATGAGTTGTCAGAGGTGATGGCTAGCAGTGGAGGGTGGACCGATGTGGTGGCTATTAGCCACTAGAGTGACCAAAGTGTTTCCAGAGGTCACAGGGTGGCAGGAGGAAACATGCACTAACCGTTCAATCACCGGAATGTGGCCGAAGCTCGCAGGCAGTGGTTGATGGTGGCCAAAGGTGGTGGGCGAGGAAAAAAGAGTAAAAACTTGTTTGAAAATAGGTGAAAACATCTTTCTCTTTTTAAGTTTCAAAATATATATATATATATATATATATGGAATCAATCCCATTTTTTTGAAAACAAAAATAGTATAGCAAACAAGTTTTTGTTTCTAGTTTCCAAAAAAAAAATTAAAAAATGAAAACAAAAACAAAGACAGATAACAAAAATGTTACCAAATGAGTTGTACTTGTGACTGGACCTAAATTTTTCCAGGTTAAAAATAAATAAATAAATAAAAATGAGGCTCATATTATGCATGATAGGGACTAGGGAGGCAGGGAAAAAAAGTGCAAAAACAAAATTGATTAGGCTATATATACCATTTTTTTAGAAAACACCTGCTTCAATTCAACTTTGGCTAATGTTGAGTACTCAACATCTTCTCCGGCCTAATCACATTTGTAACAAGAAAGAAGTGTATGAGAGGACGATAGGACAAAAAAATGGATGAGAGAACTGAACCGTGAAGCGAGCTGAAATTTCTTTTTATCAATTTGTTAAGTGCCACCTTTATGAATCTAAGATATTACTTCACAGATCCAGAAAACCACATAGACATCTAGGTTCAACATACTGTCAACACTCCAAAGAAACATCTGTAACTCATAATATGGGAACAGATAGTATTTCCTTTATCTTCATTTCTTAGAGTTGAAAATAAAAGGGCCATGACATAATTTGGTCCAAAATCTATGAGAAAAATCTATTCATCTCCTTCCCATGTTAATTTCTCCTCTCAGACAATACTGTCTGGTCTAGTTTTCAAAATCTGTTTTCTGAAAAAATTTCAAAAACTAGTTTAGCAAAAAAAAGAAAAAAAAAATCACTCATTTAATGCTCATTTAATGATCTGATACCAATGTAAGATATATATAACATAGGGGGTAAAAGGATTCAAGCCATACCTTGTGTGATAGAATCCGAAACGAAGAACCTTGTGGGTAAATCACGTGCTTCTTTAATCACAAACTATGAACATCCAGCAATGGAGTAATACCACAATATGAGTATCACCTACTCTATTCACAGTGCAAAGGTTGGATCATTCTCTAATGGGAGAGAGTTAGAGAGAGAGAGAGAGTATGGGAAAAATATCAATCGTTATTCTAATCATCCCACATCCCATATCCTATATATAACATATCTGATATAAAGGCTATCTAACCATCTATCCATATCTGTTAATAAGATATGATAGATATAGATATAAGATAATGGGTCATCCAAAACTAAGGATAGATAATAATTTAAATTCAAAAATCAAATTATTTAGATGATCTAATATTGGTCATGGGTCATGCCATATGGGCACCCAAATCCGGGTCCAATACCCGGCCCAATTTCCAACAACAGGAAAGAAGTAATAAGATTTTCTAAGCTACAAAGTCTAAGGAGGTGGACATTGTTAGCAGGATCAGGCACATGGTTAGATACAGGTGCTATGTATCAAGAATTTCAAATTTGACTTATTTAATGACTGGTTCCTAAAAGAATGGTCATTGCCTGGTTCTGTACTAAAAAATGTTACTAATTGTGTGTAATGCAAGTTCCTAGATGGCTTGGATAAACGGTGAGGATTGAGTGTTGTGAGTCACATATTGATCCTTGTGTGAGTAATGTAAAATGAAGGGGTGAGGTTTGCGAACTCCTACTTTTTATCTCACTTTTAATGCAGGTTTGCCTCAGCTCAACTGGTCTCTGTGTAGGAATGAGAGTTGAGTGATATAAGCTCTTAAAAGTAGGTTGTGTGAGTGATGTAAGCTATTGAGAGCTGAGTGTAATATATAAATTTCCCTAATTGTTTGGTCATTGCAGGTTCTAGCTGGCATATACTTGGTTTTTGTATGATTATTTGTTCTGTATGAAATTATTATTTTCAGTTGAAATATACTTGATTTGTATGGAATTTGACATTAAAAGTTATTCTCTTTTTTTTTTTCTTTTTCTTTTTTCTTTTTTTGTGGGAAGGTTGTAAGTGAATACGTGTTGTGGAATAGGTGATAATATATATGTATTGTTTTGTTTGTATACTTGTTACAAGTTGCATGGGATACATACAGATTGTGGATAAATTAATTAAAATAAAAAAAATAAAAGCCATAAAATGATGTTTTGGCGACTAAACAATTGGTGGCAAAAAATGGAGTTAAATATTTTTAGTGACTAAATAGTAAGTAGCTAAAAAAAAATTAAATGGAAACAAATCTTTTAGCGACTAAATATTTAGCAGCCAAAAAAATTTTAAAAACCAGGAAAAACACTTTTTGTGACTAAATATTTAGTAGCCAAAACCAAATATATATATATATATATGGTAGGCAACTAAAACTTTAGTAGCTAAACAAAAAAATCAGACTTTAGGCTACTAAACTATTTAGTAGCTAAACAACAGATTGGACTTTAGGCGACTAAACATTTAGTAGCTAAAAGAAGTAAGATGGACAAAAAAAGAAAATTCACAACTAAAACTTTGGTTACCCTATATAATTTAAATTTTGGCGACAAAAATTTTAGTAGCTGAAAATGTGATGTTAAATTTAATTGTGAACTTTTGGCGACTAAAAAATTAGTTGCCAATTTAGCCTTTCAGCGACTAAAGATTTTGTTTGTCGCCAATACCTTTCCTTTTGGCAACTAAAAAAATTAGTAGCCAATTTAAGACTTTCGGTGACTAAATTTTTTTGAGTCGCCAATACCTTCCCCGACAATCATCCCCCGACAAAGCCGGCAACCAAAAAATTTAGTCGGGAAAATGTTTCGGCGACTAAAACATGACTTTTGGCAACTAAAAATGTAGTTGCCAAAAGTGAAATTTGTTGTAATGGTGCCCGAGTCTACTAGAGACAGTTTTTTTAGGAATTTCATCACTCTCGCTTAGTGAACCGCCACCTCGTAAGACGCGAGAGTGGAAATAAATAAAAAGGGGATAGCATAAACCTTGCACATGAAGGAATGGCATACTTTGGCATCATAACTAGCATCATGCCAACAACACTATGGTGTGAATTATTGTTTGGGAATAGTTTCTCTTGAACAATTTGCAAGACTGGCACATGTAGCAAACTCGAAATAGAATAGAAAGAAACTTGGCATAGGCTTTGGCACAACAAAGTGAGTATGGTAGGTATCTCTCGTTCCCCTCTCCTTTTGGAAAGATTGCATGCTTGGATGAATGTTGAGTGCTTGTAGAAAAACACTCACTCACATATGAACTGTTACACAAACCGCCCTCAAACTACACTAATTTGATTCCTTGCAAACAAGGATATGGTCTCAGATCTTTCACATTCAATCCACATCACTTCATGATTAGTTGAGTTCTGTCAAAGAATGGCAACTATAGACACTCCATTTTGACTGACCCTAAGACTTTGGGTGCTTACAAGCCTCCCGGTGATGAAATGGTAATTACTTCATCCTTAGAATATTTAAAGTTGTTTGGAGTTGCTGTATAAACCTGTTTTGGCCAAAAATCAACTTTTTGCAAAAATGACCATTTTACCGCTAGACTCGTTTTTAGCTAAAAACTAACTTTTTATCCCCGAGAAAGAGAAAGACGCCCGATTGTACTTTGATCAAATATATTTTCCAAAATTAGTTACTAGTTTTATCAAAAACATTAATCAGAAAGCAATTCGGGTTTACTTGAGTCACAAGCAAACTAAGGGCATGGGACCCCGCACTTATGCATGATTGCATCGCACGTGTACCAAGGCAAAAATGTATTATGAGTGCACACATTAGTTGTGTGTGTGCACAAGGCTTGTGCATGTATACATCCAAGCCGTGACAGAGTTATTTTTCACAACTCAATCTTGGTGCATTTCTGATGGGATGCGGGAGAGAAAGTGATGGGGGTTGCCCTATGTGACTACCCCGACTTCTGTATTATTTTATATAGTATTTCATTGGGTATAAATTGCATGATTATGTGTTTATTTGATATTTATTTGTTCGTTTGCGAAATATCTGTTTAATTGTCAACTTAGAATTCGAAATTGAGGACCCAAATGACTTCAAAAACAAAAATTAGTTAATTTAACAAACTAGTTGGAATATTTGGCACCATATGGTAAGTTTAATTAAAATTTGACTCGGATCAAAATAATTAGAATAAATTAATTATAATTGTATAGCCTTCAGCTCAATTGATTAGACTTAAGCATAGGTGATTAGTGAGTCCTCAATCAACCTATATATATGTCCTAATTGAGCTTAGGAGCTTATTTTGCTAGAGAGAGAATTCAACATCTTAGAGAGAGAGAGAGAAGAAGACGAAGAAGAAGAAGAAGAAGAAGAATTCAAGAGAATTAAAAGAAGATTGAAGGAATTTGTCACGACCCAAACCCGCCCCTAAGGGTTTAACATCGTAACCAGCCAGTAATCCATGATTACCAAAGGCCTACTTAACAGTAATAACAATTAAACAATAAAAAGGGCCAACGGAAGCCCATACAAATTAAGTCATGATGTCCAGAGAGCTGTGAGGACGTAAATGAACAAACAACTTCCATATATATATATATACCATTGCACACATAAGTTTGAGTCTATGTCCATCATATACGTAAAAGTTTAAGTCCAAATCATTCAAGACATGTTAGGGAATTAAACCCCGAGCCAAAACCAAAACGTAAAACATTCACTTTGACATTATGTGACATGCGAAAAGGTGGAATTAGTTTCCCCAAAGCCTTGACAATAATGGCTCAGAACCTCGTGGTAAGGCACAGTAAGTTGGCTTGACAAAACGGAACCAGGTTGACGCTGCTAACTCTGCTCGGGTGCCTGATCACCTACATAAATATATATAAATATATATATAAACAGTAAGCTAAAGCCCAGTGAATAACAAATGTGTAAAGGATTAAGAATGAATGTCCCTTCAGCATTTGAAACAGCTAATTATATCAATAGATTAATAGTATGATCAATATCTCATATTCCATACCAAATCTGTCACATAGGAATCATAGCGGTCATACATGGTACATCCAATAGAAAAACAGTACAGTAGGTCTTAAAAGACCAAACAGTCAATTGATGGCCATCATAACAGTAAATAGTAGTTCCAACATTGGAACTGATAGAGATCTCTATGTGATATGATACTTGATACTTGATAATAGTGACAGTAATAGTAATAGTAATAGTAATAGTAACAGTAACAGTCAGTTGCTATGGATGCCACGAATATAGTTTGTAAATTAGGACAAACATTCATTCAGTAAACAATATCATTTCAGAAAGCTGTACAGTTAATCATTCAGAAAGTAATCGTAATTGAACATAGCTTTACAACATTGTTACTTACAGTGGGCTTTGTGAAACACGTGCTAATATGCACTAAAGACGCAACGTCAGACCTAAACAAACAAATTCAGACACAACAACATAGTTACATTCATGTCGGACTCAATCATTCTATTTCTTTTCGCTTCGTTGTTCATTTGGTCAATTTCTATTGGTTGTTCACTTAATCGATTCTAACTCTCATTCGTTCATTCATGAGATGTAATGCACATGAAAAATGCTTTAAAAACATGTAAACGGAGGCCCAAAAGGTAGAAAAGAGGGGCGAAAACAAGACCAGGACTGCCCTGTTGGCCGCACGTGCAGTGGCCTTGGCCGCACGTGCGATGGTTTGGCAGCTCGTGTGGTGCCCTTTGTCGCACGAGCGGTGGTTCAACAAAATGCACCCCTGAGCTCATGAAGGTTGGCCGCTCAAGCGAGGGCCCAAGCCGCTCGAGCGGTCTAGGTTGAAATGTTGGTTGAAAACTGCTCTGCAATTGGGACCTCCAATTCTTAAAATTCCAACCTCAAACTATGCATTTTACTTCAAATCTTCTTGTGACAACAACAACTTGGATTTCTAACCTCAATTTTTTAAAACCATGTAAGGAAAGACATGTAGAAACAATAATAAAACCATGCATGTCCATAATTGGCTAACATTACTAATTAATTAATCAAGACTCCAAGAAATTATGAAACCATATACCATGTGGTCCAAAAGTCCAATCCCAAAATTTATGAGAGAAATCACTTCAAAACCTTTAGACTTATGAAGGTTATACAAGAAAATATAGGTGTAAATAGAAAATTTTCATCAATGCATGCCATGCATGTTGAATTCAAGGCCAACTTCCCTCATTTCTTCTCTATTTTGGCTTGCATGTACTAAAGCCTCTAATTCCTTGTAAATTCTCCTCAATTACATTTGTATCTTAGTAGATGATAAGTAAAAGAGCTTTATCTTCAAGAAATTGGAAAGAAAAGTTTACCTATTTTTCATAATTGAAGAGAATTCAAGGCAAGTTCTAACTTCCTCCTAGTTCTTCCTTCATTTCCTTTCTTCTTGCTAAGTTCTTTACTTAGAGTACTATCACTCTCTTTCTCTCTCTACGTGTGGTATATCTATCAAACCCCACTAGTTCTCTTCAATAATAATAATAAATAAAAATAATTCAAATTTAATTAAAAGATGAGTAGAATACTCTACAATAATAATAATTCATTTCTTAAATTAAATTGTAGTCAAGTAATTCAAATTTAGTTAATCTCATCATCATATAATCTTCATTACACTAAATTAAATTATACTAAGGTGAATTAGGCTCTAATTCCTATCTCAATACTTAATTCTAACTTGTTAAAATTAGCGAATTAGATAGGTTTATTTCGTTCTTTTCCATATCTATTCTCAATAACACTACAATACCAATTAGTGCAAATCTATATCATATGGCACATAATTCACATAACACATAATCACATAGTTAGCAAGAAGCATATAATTAATATACTTGATTTGCTTAATTAAGGAGGTAGTTGTCACAAAATTAAACTTAGCTAAGGCTTAATTCAAGTTCTAAGTATGTTATTTGCCTATAACTCATGAAGTTAATCCATGTAGGAAGGTGAGTTCACTAAGTTGTAGGACCATTTACATGTAACTGGAAGAAATGAGCATGAATCATCAAGAGTTTAGAGAGTTTGAGTGAATTGTGTACATGCATGGATAATTCTTCATCTTTGAACTTGGTTTCCTTCAAAATTGATACATGCATGGGACTTGCATGAGATAATTCTTGAGATTCTTCATGGTTTTGCACTTAACACTTCTTATAGGCATGTTTTGGAATGAAAAGAATTGAGGTTGTTACATGCATGTCAAGAACTTGAAGTTTTAACCTTTGTTTTGAAGAATTTAAAGAGTATTTGAGATCATGGCTTCATAATTTCTAAAGATTCATGTTTTATAAAGTGTTTCTAAACTTTTAAGACCAACCTTGCAAGCTTTAAACTTGAAAAGCATGTTTTTTAACTTCAAAAACAAATCTGGAAAACCCATAATTTGTCCAGCTCGCTTGAGCGAAGAATCAGTCGCATGAGCGAAAAACAAAGGCATTTAGTACTTTTTCAGACATTTAGCCATTGGCTCGAGCAAACCCACTTTTGTTCAGCACTTGGCTCGACCATCGAGCATAAAATTTGAGCATCCAGTACTTTTGCAGTCTTTACAGACGGCTCAAGCGACCAAGTGTGAGCTCGAGCGAACCCTTAGCATATTGTTGGACCACTTGAGCTACCAAATGTGCGCTCAAGTGAATACCCTGTTTTTAGCAAGCTTTGCCTAACACTTATAAGTGCATGTTTGCATCCTCATGCCCATTTAGGCATTCTTTTGCATCATTTGAACATCCGTAATCATGGAATAAGCTAGAAACACACGTAAGAGAATAATTAAGATACGTCTCTTGTTTCGAACATGTGCTTCAATGTGCGTTGGTGTTATGTGATTTGTGTAAATGGATGTTCGAAGCCTAGTATTGATCTAACCCACTATGAGTGTGTGGACTCGCCTTTTTCCGTGCCCCGCCTTTCGGAAAGGGTTTGAAAAGAAGGCCTCACAGTTCGGACTCCCACAATTCTGAATCTAGTCTCACAAAGTGCAATGTGAAACTGATAATCACCAAAGAGTCCAAATCCGGCAAACCTTTTTGGAAAATTGATTTTAAATCAAATAATGCCGAAATTGGGCTACTTTGCCAGATACAGAGTTACCACCTAAATATTTTATTTTTGGAAAAATTTAGGAAACCCTGACTCGTGCCAAAGGCCACGTGTCCATCATCACCAAATTTGTCTCAGTTCGGGAACTTGGGTACGATGAGGGAAGGTCATGAATTGAACACCCCCGCTTGCCCGATCAAATATCGGCCTCTACTAACCATGATATGTTATTTTATAAAACTCATTTGTTCTTATTTCGGTTATTAAACTAGCTTTACTATGTGACGCACACAAGTATAGACTAGTCGCGAGACTTGGAACAATTCAACTTGTGTTTGTTTTCGAAAATAGTTTGAATTTGCCACCCTCAGGTGGGCTTAAAAATGCAGATTTGCCACCTCAAATGGGATTAAAACATGATTTGCCACAACAAAGTGGGCTTAAAACTCACATTCGTTGAATTGTTCCAATTCAAACAACCAAGCCTTCATCCACAGGCATTCATGCATTTTAGCATTTAAGCACATAGCCTCATGGCAAGCATGCTAATCATGGCAATATGGCAATCACACTCATGCAAGTATGCTAAAGCATTAAGACTTACCGAGTACTGTTAGCCAAAACAAAAGCTAGTTAGAAAGATGCATGATCCTAACTATATTAAGATGCCTAATGTAACACATGCGATGATGTAACTAAATAGGCTCGGCTACTTAATCATGGTATTTGCAACACTTTGATAGCATGCTTTGAAACACGTGTTCAAAGAATTATTGAAATTGCAATGCAGTTTGAATGATGCACCGAGCCTCGGTGCATACAATACAAATGAATGGATGCAAGCATGCAAGCATAAGGTATGCTAATCGAAACACGATTGTAGACGTCCCCGAACGCATCCCGAGAAAAGGAGTGCGAGTCCCCCCCGTTCTGGTTCGATATTGGGTCACTACAGTTCGAAGGACTCAAATGTCACGGTTCTTAATCTTGAACCAAAGAGTCCAAATCCGGCAAATCGTTTTGAGAAAACAGATTTTTTGAAAGAAGTGCCAAACATGGACTGCTTCGCCAGATACAGAGTCGCCACCTAAATATTTTTTAAATGGGAAATTTAGGAAACCCTGACTCGGTGCCAAAGGCCACGTGTCTGTCATCACCAAAGTTGCCTTGGCTCGGGAACTTGGGTACGATTGGGGAAGGTCACTTCGTGAGCACCCCCGCTCGCCCGGTCAAAGACCGGCCTCTACTAACCATGATATCTTATTTTGAAAACATTGTGAGTTCTTATTCCGGTTATTAGCCTAGGTTACTATGTGATGCCTGACATACAAGTATAGACTGAATCGCCTGAATTGGAACAAAAAATTTCATGTTTGTTTGTTTGAAAATGGTTCGATGGTGCTACCCGCAGGTAGGCTAAGACGTGGATTTGCCACCCTCAGGTGGGCTTAGAAAACATGATTTTGCCACTATCTAGTGGGCTTAAAACAAGCATTTGATGAATTGTCCCAACCTAAGTAACTCATCCTTCACCCACAGGCATTCAAGGCAGTTATATCACATAAGCATTTAGCCTCATGGTAAGCATGCTATTCATGGCAGTCACTCACACGCATGCAAGGATGCTAAAGCATAAAACTCACCGAGTACTCCAAGCCAAAACAGAAACTACATTAGAAATCATGTATGATCCTAAGTATACAGAAATGCCTAATGCAACACATGCAAAAATGCAAACTATAGCAGGCTCGGCTATTCTAAACATGGCATATGGAATGCTACAACTAACACGTATTCAATTTGGAATTGAAATACAAATGCAGTTTGTATGATCTTGGAGCAGTGCATGCAAAAGATGAATGATGCAAACATCTTTGTCATCTTTGTATGCTAATTGAAATATGCCCTATATCTAACCATCATAAGCAGGTAAATAAAAGGGAAGAAAGACGTGGGGTTGGAAGACATACATCACACTCACCCATACTTATTACAATTATGCCCTCGCGCAGAGGGTCCGAATAAATAATACAGTCCCAAATGAAAGAATAATACAGTCCGAATATTACAGTCCGAATAATATGCAAATTCCTAATTAATTTACAAATTAAAGAAGAAAAACTTTAAAACTGGCATGCAAGCCAGGGACTGCCTTGACTCCGTTCCGGATAATGAAATGATACATGTTTGGGCTGCTTTGCGCGGAAATCCACTAGGATGCCCCAATTAGCCTCTGTTTGCAAGGTTTCTCGAAGTGCGTGCCAAGTCTCAAAATTTGCTGATTCTTGATTTTTGCTGCAACAGAGAGCAGGAAAGGGGCATAGCAATGTATTTCACAAATATATGCATGCCTCGATCCTCGTGCCACCAATCACGCATCTCGATGCATGATGGCCGAGGAATCGGATTGCACAACTCAACATAGGATGAATGCACATGAATGCTACAACAAAACCTAACTCCATCATGGGTAATCCGGAGTGTCGGTGACTTGGGAATTGAGACCCGTTACCGAGTAATCTGAAACACGCCTCGTTTCCCGTGCCTGGGCTAACTCCTATCCCGAACACGATGCAATATGCATGATATGCATGAATGCAACTAAAATACAATCCTAGCATGCACAATGCTATGAAAACGAGATGTCTCGGAATGCGTGCACACGGGCACGCAAACCGAGAAAATGATCCTAAGGCATAAAATGGCATACGCAATGCAATTGGACTTACATTAACATGAGTGGACCTTAGCCGCACTCACATAAGAGGCCGTCGGATAAAAGTGAAGTGCCTCGAAATGCGTGCACACGGGCACGCAAACCGAGGCAATGGCATACAGAATGCAATGAGACTAAAATGGCATACAGAATGCAAAATGGACTTACACTAACATGAGTGGACCTCAGCCACACTCACATAAGAGGCCGTCGGATAAAAGTGAAGTGCCTCGAAATGCGTGCACACGGGCACGCAAATCGAGGCAATGGCCCTAAGGCATGAAATGGCATGGAATATGATACGTAAACATGCAAATAGAATTTCAGCACTGAAATGTGGGGAAAAACAGTCCCGGAACATGGCCAAAGTGCACCCGAAGTATGGAATGATCCCGAAATGCGATATTAGGCGCCCGAAATGGCCTATAGCTATGCAAAGCATGCACAATATGGACATGGAATGAAAATACAGTAGCAAGACAGCCCCAAGAAAAGCATTTTTCAGTCATAAAAAGGGCTAAACAGCAAGCACACATAGGATTAGGCAAGTATGCAAAAATGGCTCCGCAAGAGGGGCATTGAAGCAAGTGATACATGCGATGCCCAAATGGAAAAATACTCTTCTACAACACTGATGAGGGACTAAAAATATGAACATTTACAGTAGATTACATCCCCCAACTCAATATGCAAACATGCTAAAAATGTCATGCAAGAACTAGGATACATAAGGCTATAACATGAGGTACCCCAAAAATTCATCAAACCAGAAAAAAATGCTTAATGAAATATGTCAAGAAGATCAAAATATGACTCTTTCAAGTTCTGATGATGGTCGAAAACAGAAGCTAGATGAGCTTAAAAAAGCATACAAAAATGGGGGTCAAAGAGGGGTATAATGACAAGTATAACATGGGGACCCCCAAAAAGGTTGATCCCTTCTACAATGTTGTAGAGGGACACAAAATAATCTTACTCACAGTTCATGACATTCTCCAAAAAAATTTACATATAAGCCAAACAAATCATGCAAACTTACGGTAAATAGGAGAGATTATGAAGCAAGTGCGAGATAGGGGGCCTAAATAGGGTTGAGCCCTTCTTCAATGTTGAATAGGGGCTCAAAATAGGCCCACTTAAAGTTTACATTATGCTCGAAAATAGATCACTCATAGGCTAGAAATTTCATGCAAAATAAAGGCATACAAGATGGTATTGAAGCAAGTACCAAATGGAGGGCTCAAACAGGATTGAGCCCTTGAACAAACATGAATGATAGCTCAAAAGAAGGACCCTTTCAGTTAGGGTCAGAGCCTAAAACAGTGAGAAAATAGGCTTAAGAAAAGAAGCAAGAAAATGCTACAAAAGAGGGAGATGGAGACTCACCCTTGTAGACCTTTTCTTTTTTACCTCTTGGCTTGAGGAATGTTGCTTCTAAGCCTCTGAGAACCTCTCCTTGCTGCTGGAAATGGAGTGGTGGTGGTGGTTCTTGATGATGATGAAGAAATGGCACCAAACTTGAGAAGAATCAAAGAGATGGAGATGGATATGTGTTTGTAAGCTTGAGACAAGTGTTCTAACTCTTGAGGGAGAGAGAGAGAGATGTATGCATGCAAGGATGGTGTGTCAAAGTGTGTGAAAGAGTGTAGGCCTTAAGGGATTAAGTTCCCTTGCTTACAAAATATCCCCCGAAATCATATATTTTGGGGGATAAAGCTATACAGCTGCCATGCACACCTCCCAAGGAGCATGGCCGACCATCTACTTTTGCTGGAGGTGGCCGGCCGGCCACCCCCTATGGCCTGCCGGCTAGGGGTCAAAAGGGTCAATGAGAATTACTGGCCGGCCATGTGTTTTTAGGGTCCTCCCATGTGTGTACAACAAGACCCTATAGTTGGAAATTGGCAACTCTGAAACAAGAGAGACAACATGCCACTTTTAGAAGGGGTTCAAAAGGGTCAATGAGAATTACTGGCCGGCCATGTGTTTTTAGGGTCCTCCCATGTGTGTACAACACAAATATGTGGTTTTGGCTCAAAGAAAATGGCCCTAGGGTGTTCAACATTAGCCCGGAAGTGAGAAAACGGCGCCGGGAGCATAACAGTTCTTGAGACAATTGCTGGCCTCCCACCCTCCGGTGATCTTCTGGTGATAAAACAGAGGTACTGCCAAAAATGAACAAAACCGATGCAAAGCGAATGCTCGGGGCCAAACACGCAGTTCGGGATCCGAAACCGGCGTTAAGCACGAAAGTGGGGTTTGGCCACGAAGTGGGTATCTAAGACCCAGTGTCCTTGAAAGGAGTAAATGAGATGCATGCCAAAAACCGGAGGAATCGGAGATGGTTGGGTGGTCTGAATCGAGGCACACGGCCGACGGCTCAAAACCGGAACCTGCTCGAATGGGCAAAATGGCCTACGGCCACGAAATGTAGCCCACGGCCACTGAGAGATGCTCTACGGGACCTCTCCCTCCCCTCAGGAAAGAAAACAGAGAAAATCGAGTCTGGTTCGCAAACCGAGGCAAGGCACAGAAGAGAGTTTGGAAGTCCGGAGGCAGGGCGCACGGTTGCGACTCTGAGACTTCTGAACGAGCACAATATGCAACATCACCGAGCGCTCAATCGGTGACGTCTGAGTCTTAAGGTCGGTCAAAAATGGGGTGTCTACGACGATCCCTAATCTAACCATCGAAAGCAATTAAATAAAAGGGAGAAAGATATGGGGTTGGAAGACATACACACACATGCACACTTATTACAACATTATGCCCTCACAAAGGAGGGTCCGAATGAATAAACTAACTAACTACGCTAATTAAGCTAACCATTACAAAACAAAACTACTTAATTAACTATTTGTAAGCTAATTATTACAACAATTGAAATCATTTAACTAATTTATTCTAACCTAATTAAAATATTACAAAACGGAATTGAAGAATTAGTTACACTAACTAATTAAGTACAATACTTGAATTAACTAGCTATGTGAAGCTAACTAAAGCAATTAAATGGCCTCGAAGGCGAAGGACACATGCACGCTTGATTGGTTTCCTCCTGAAAATCCACCGCCTTGCCATTGCAACCTTTGTTTGCACATTTTTGATCACCTACAGTGCTGCAAACTTCCACAATGCCTCTGCTCCAACTCAGGAGCACACTTGTGCGAGTTTTCATTGGTGGCCAGTCGACCACCCTTTCCTGAACTTCCTTTTTTGCTGCAATAGAGAGTAAACAGAAGCAAAACAATGTATTCTCAAAGGAGTGTGTGTACTATTACCCTCCTTATCATTACACAAGCTCAAAGGAGTGCAACTCTTGGCCCTCAAACCATCAACCAAGCATTTTCCATGCATGATGGCTAAGGAACCAAGCTTGTACAAGCTTAATGAGGGCAAAACAAGACTCAACAAAACCACTACCCTATCATGCATGATCAAGGGTGATGGTGACCAAGGAAAGTGACATTTCATCACTTTGAGTATGAAATGTCATATTTTCCTCATGTTCAAATTAACGTCCGATCCGAACACATGCTATGCAACACAAAAGATGCTTTATCTTGCTTCTTTTACTTGTTCATTTTTGTTTACTCATTTTAGCTTACCAATCCATTCTTTAGTTGATTAGTCCAAAAGGTGAGAGTCCTCTAATGGAAAGAGGGTTTAAACCACAAGTGCCTTGAGCATGAAAGAGATCTCATGCCGTTGATAATGAACTCCTGTAGGAATTAAACCATTAAGCATGAATGTCTCAATTTCACACTTAAGCCAACAAGGGGTTTAAAGCCACTTTCAAAACAAATGAAAAGTGAAGAATAGAGGGAGGTTGCAGAGATGTTAAGTGCTAGAATGGAGTGCAAAACAACACTAAATCATGCCATTAACTTAAAAGAAAGATGATCAAGGCATTGAAACAACAAACTAGTAAAGGAAACTACATTACAACCATACCATACAAAGCTCAAAGAAC
Organism: Camellia lanceoleosa; assembly: GCA_025200525.1. Lineage (NCBI taxonomy): Eukaryota > Viridiplantae > Streptophyta > Magnoliopsida > Ericales > Theaceae > Camellia > Camellia lanceoleosa. The sequence goes on along the minus strand of CM045759.1, from coordinate 144,918,482 downwards.
CTAACCAGCCAAAAATAAAGCTAAAGCAAGTCAAAACAGTAGCAAAAACATGTTGAGATCAAGTCACAAAATGCTCGAAAAATATGCTCACATGTTAAGCTATCTAGGCATGCAAACAAGACACAAGGAGGGAGGCTAACCCCTCCAATTTTGAACTTCAAGAGAAGATTTTTGCCACTGAAATAACTCTGAATTTCAGTGGTTAAAAGGTCCAAAATTTTTGATTTAAAGGTGATGGAAGATGGCACAAAAGCCTCACAAGCTAAAGAACAAAAAAAAAGAACAACCCCCTAACTCACCAAGACTCAAACTACCATTCTTATGCCTCAAAACAGAGTTTTTTATACTTCAAAAACAGCCTTAAAACAGTTGAAAAAGATAGCAAAGCAAATATGCACAATAAGCTTAAGTGAGGTAAGTGCAATACCTTTGAAGCAAAATGCAATTCAATCACAAACTCAAGCTCAAATCCCCTTTCAAAGCCCAAACAAAGCTCCAAGGGACCTCAGCTCAAAGGTGAGAGTGTTTGGTTAAGTGTTGATGTGCAAAAGTGTCGAGAAACCAAGCAAGTGTATGCAAAATAACAAGAGAGAGAGAGAGAGAGATTTTGATCCGAAATTTCTAACCCTCAAAAATGGGGGAGGACACCCCCTATATATAGAAAATCAAGGTTTGAGCTTCAATACATCCTACCATACACGTGTATGAAGATGTAGTTCAGTGAGCAACAGCTGGCACAGCTGGCAAACAAATATCTGGAAAAAGGAGACCAGTGGCTGTTGGCCACCATAGATGGCTGACAGGCACAAGTCATGGCCGATAGGCTGTAGGGCTAGCCGACAGGCCACCCTCTCTTCCAGACTTGAAACAACAAGCTCTTGGTCCACAACCAAGCACAAATCAAATAAGGTTCAAAGGCTTCAAAGACAAGGCGCACGGCCAAGAACTTCGGGCACTCAAAACAAACACGAGCATACAAAATCATCGAGTGTTCAAATGATAATGTTTAAGTCTTGAGGACGGTAAAAAATGCGGTGTTTACAGAGTAATGTCTTTATAAAGCTATGTTCGAAATGTATTTGGAAATTGTGCAAGATTGGTATTTTAAACTCTATTTTGCTATTCATAAATGGATGTCCATTTTTTAAACATATTTGTGGCATCGTTTAGTGAGGCCCGTACTTGGGGGAAACAATACCATGGCCATGGGGCTTTACTTGGGGGAAACAATACCATGGCCCATTGGCCCTCGCCCGAGGAAAACAATACCATGGCCCATTAGATTAATTGAAACACAAATATCTCTGATATTAGACCTTAAAAGTCCACATTAAATTATTGAATGACCTATCATGGTCTCATTGGATTGACCCTTGTGGTCTTATGGGCTTCAGCACATTGTCTATTGAACTCTATTGAATGTACCACGTAAATTGAATGATTGATTATTTCTATTGCAAGAAGGGATTGAAATGATTGAATTACATTCAATTTCTTATTGGCATGTATTGTTTCGAAAATGGAAGATATGATTCTAATTTGTTGGACTTCATTCATACAACCCTTTATACTGATATTACTCACTGGGCTCCAACTCATCCATCCCCGTTATATATATTTAGGTGAGCAAGTGGAACATTAAGTCTAAGGCCGCTTCGGTGTCTGCCCCTTTGAAGCCATTTTGCATCCGTGAAGAGGCTCCCTGGAGAGTTGCTGCAATATAATCAAGGAATTTTTCCTTTGATCAACTATTTTTATAATTAGTAATAATGATGGACAAGGATTGTGCCCAATCATCTATTGCTTGTGGTTGATCCATAAATGGAACATGAGACAAGTCTAAATAAGTACCATTTTGAGGTATTGGATACTTATGATTATTATCTTTTCTAGATACTACTGGTTCAGGTGTAGGATTGGAGGTGCTTCCAATATTAGTATCATTTTTAACTTCATTTGTTTGAATAAAGTCAAAATTTTCTCCATCTCTCCATGTGCCAAATAATTCGGGATCAATTGGCTCTTCTGCCTTTCTTTTCCCTTTGTTTATTTCTGATGAAATATCTTGATCTATTGATTCTTCAGATGAGGATGATTGGATGTCATCATCATTAGTTGACATATTAATATCATAATTAAAATGTTGTAAAAGAGCTTCATTTTCTAGATAAGTTTCTCTTATCTGATCTAATAGCCTATTTCTTTCATCAATATCTAAATCTGGGTCTTTATATAATTTTCTCCAATAATCCAATATTTCAACAATATTTTCATATTCAGTTCTATTATAGGTATTGGTTTGAAGTACCATAATATCTTCTGTACCATAAAATAGCCTAGGGATGTCACTATCTCTTGGACTATTCATTCCATCATTGTTTATAAAGGATATAGTTTCCAATTTTGTCACCAAATTGTTTATTTGGTTTTTTGCTTCTTTATTTAAGTCAACATTTATTATAGAACCCAAATTGTCTATTTTAGATTCTATAGACTCAACTTTAGTCTCTAGATAATTTTGATTTATTTTTTGATTTTTATCTAATTTAGAAAACCAAGAACACATAATATCAGTAATATTATTTAAACTAGAGCACACACTATTTATATTTGCAGATTCTTTAGTAATATGCAAACTATGATCATATTTATTATTAACATTATTTTTTGTATTTCCAAAACATACTATATCGTCAGAATTAATTGCCATTTTAGATTGTTGTTGGTACCTAAGACCCTCCTAGTGTATTATCTGGTGCCTAAAACCTCTCTTTTATGATGTTAAAGACTTAATTATGGCCAATAGTCAAGAGATCTTAATGAGTATATGGGCTTTGACTTACACTAAGCATATAGGTTTTACAACAACTAAAAATGAAACAAATAATTATATAAAATATGAAGGATACACAAAAAACTTAGTCAATTTTTTTTTTTTTATATCATAAAACACACCATACAAACTTATATATATATATCAAAAATTTATACATAGATAGAAATACTTACATAGCTTGATCTTGCCTTCAAAAGCTCTTCACCAAGCTTTGATACCAATTACAAAACTAAAAAGGAAAGGAGCTTTCTTCTAATTTTATTATAGAAATATGGTGGAGTTATTGAATTATACTAGAGAAATTAGAGACAAGAGAAAGCAAAAAGATGGAGAGAAGATGGAGGGAATTTGCATGTCTTATTATCTTGGCATAAAGGCCAATATATAGACTTACAAGGTGAATACAAACAAAAAAATACAACTTAATGCATATATAACATATCTAACTTGTAGCAACCGGCGACCGAGCTACCCGTAGTACTCTCATGGGCCAAGATAGAAATAGGATCTCCTGGACCGGACTAACCCAGGGTTGTCTGGGACCGGGCTAATTTCAGGGCCTTTTCACTCTGTCCTCCATATTGTGGCCCATAACGGCCCATTTCCCATTTCGGCCCAATTTCTATATAAATTACCCTCTCAATTGCCCCATAATTCCATCTGCGTAGCATGATAGGAATTACCTATTTACCAGCCGAATTTAAACTTTCAAGCACTTCCAGCCGAGCTTAGAAACCTTTTAGCTTTTCCAGCCGAGCTAAAAACTCTTTTTGCCTTTCCAGCCGAGCTAAACTGAAGCCGAGCTGCACCTGTCCGGTCAGAACGTCTCTTCAATCACAGAAACTGAATCGCTTCTCCTTCTCATGACACATGGCACACTGCGATTGGCCAATCGTAGCTATCACGCCGTCTTCGTGTCTTGTGAATTTTGAACAATTCCCGCCCTTCTATCTTTCCTTTTACACAAAACAAGCCTTTTCATTTTGAATCTTACTTCACACTATTCATCTCCTCCATTTCAACTCTCTATGCCTCTGTTTCTCTAACCCCTGAGCTCCCTGTGTTCGTGTTCTTCACTGTTGCTGCTGTCCCATCTCCAGTTTCTTCCTTCTTGATCTGGTAAGCATCACAAATCTGTTCTATTTCTCTTATTTTTCGTATTTTGTTTAATCCATAGCTTTAGGTCTGTGTTTTCGAAAAACTCTTTCTTTCTGTTTTGCTGTGCCTTGTATTTTCTGGAAAAACTTAGCAATAGTGCACTTGAATACATATAATAACCTAAGGAACACTGGTTTTTTATCCAAAATCATGATCCAACTAGACTAGAAAGTTGTTTGTAGTTGATGTTGATTTTAGGCAGACTATCCAACCAAACTAATACTTTATGCTACCCAATTAGCTCCAATAAGTCAAACCATCTTTTGATTTTCCTTAGCCGAGATAACAAACCAAACTAAGTCTGCACTTAGTGTACTGGGAAACCTCAATTTTGACCGAGCTATGTCTTCGAGGCTAAACAAGCTTTCTTCGTTTTTAGACCGAACTCAGAAAGCTTCCCCTAGAAGCTCAACCGGTCTAACAAAACCTTCTTCTTAATTGAGATAACGAACAGCTTGCCAAGACCGAGCTAAAAAACCCATTGCTCCAACCGAGCTACGAAATACCTTGCTAAAACCGAGATAGGAACTGTAACAACTCTCATAACCGAAATAGAACTTCTTTTATCTTGCTTTTACTTCATAGCACGGTTCAACGAGCTATGCTTAACACTTCTCTTTTTCACTTTGCAGACTTAGGTTGCCCAGGCACTCCTTTAAACGCTCAACCGAGCTACTCAACCCTCTTCTACGACCGACTTAACACTTGGCTTTAATTTATTTGTAACTTAAAACATAAATGGAGAAGTATAGATTTTTGGTAGAAACACCTGGTGGCCTGGCCGAATTTCGAAGGGATTACAACATCCCTGATGACGTCCAACTCATTTTAGCTGAACAAGATACCATACCTTGGAGAAACCTTGGTTTTGTTCCCTTCACCCTCCTCTCCATTGTAGAGACCGGTTTAAGATTCCCTATACAGCCCCTGCTCTGTGAATTCCTTAGGCAAACCAGAATATGCCCAACCCAGCTTTCCACAAACTCATACCGCAAAATCAATGGTATAGCCGAGCTAAATGCCATGCTGGTATAAACCTTGGTTTAGCTGAACTATTCCACCAGTATTCTATAGGGTCAAAAGAAGACGGGTGGGTTTATTATTTAAGAATACACCGCCACCGAGAGAAAATAATAAAAGACACACCAGACAAAGACTTAAACGATGACGATTTTTTCTGGGTATCTGGCAATTTTGAAGACCAGCAAGCCCAGATCCCAGGCCGTAATATAAACTGGAATAAAGGAACCCCTGGTATAATTACTTCGGTTCCTTTGCATGCTTATCTTTTATTTCAGTTTCCTATTCCTGATCCGAACTAACAGTTCTTCTTTATGCAGATTCAGCCCATCTTCAATCACTGTACAGTTATCCCAATCTAAGCACTCTTCGCGCCGCACTTCAATACCCAGAAAGAAGTTGGGCCAAACTTTTGAATTTTGAGCCTACATACCGATATAGCAACCGTCGCAAGGCCAGAGTAACAGACTTTCTGCTAGAGGACGTCCCTGAACCGGACCCCACCTTGCCCCAAATCAATCTTGTCCCTTTGACTGCCAAACAAGAGATGGCAAAAAGGAACAGAGTAAGGGCCCTTCTCACCGAAACAAACCGGGCCGAAGTACTGCCACTGACCTAGACACAAGAAACCGTGGTGGCTCTCCCATCTCAACAGCCTTCGACATCTCGGGCGAACAAGCGTGCTCGGACTAGCCAAACCGAGCAACGCCTTGTTGATGATGATGAGACTATTCTTCCGCCACCAAGCCCTCTACCGAGCCCTCAGCCGAAGCGGTCCGACCGGTCTAGCTCCTCCAAGTGTGCACCCAAGCTCACTTTCCAGAACTGAGATATTCAAGACATTGACTCGGTGGTTGCAGAGAAGGATCACTTAATGGCTTTCAACCTAGCCAAGAGTGTTTGCCTTCCAAGAGACATGGAGCACCACAATCAGCTGAACACCGAGCTGAAGGCCATTCGGTCATCAACGAAATCAATGATTCTGGTAAGTAGCTCTTTTTTATCTTTCTAATTTTTCCAAACTTTCAACTCGGCTAAAGAGAAAGTTACTATTCTATTGCAGGCCATTCAGAAAAACAACATCGCACACAAGCGAGTGTTGAAGCTTAGGAGAACAACAAGGCAGGCCATGGCAGAAACTGAAGCCAAGACTGCCGAGCTCAAACAATCCCAAGTGAGGACGGACGAGATAACTCGTCTGACCGGACTAGTTACCTCGGCTAATGCTGACAAGCAGAGAGCCCTAACCGTGATAAAAGACAAATATTTGAGGGAGTTGGCAAAACTTGAAGGCGCAAAGAACGCCGAAATAGAGGAGTTCAAAAAGAAGGCAGATGACGCCGAGCTCAAGGGTTTTAAAGAAGGCGAAGCTGCTTACATTCAGCAATGTGAAATAGCAAAGGACCTATTCTTCAAGTGCGACTGGAGAGGTACTGTGGAGCAGCTCGGTTGTGGGCCCGAGACCGAGGTCTACAATCTTCCCAGTATTCCATTCCGGCCTCACTGACGGAGTATGCTGCATCGGTTCAACAACAGTTCCTTGAGGGTTCTGATGATGATGAAGAAGAGCCAACTAATACCCTAGTTGTCAACGATCCGGCTAATGAATCAGCTCGGTTAGAGCCAACGGTGGAAGACCTGTCTGTTGAGCTGCCGACTAATACCGTGCTACCAGTTGATACTGAGCTCCCAACCGAGACCGATCTTCTGCCTGCAACCGGTCTTCGAGTTGACATTGATGCAGATCTAGATGATCTTTTCAACTGAATCTGTAGTTTCTTTTTCTTTTTGCTCTTGTAACCGGGCTGAGGCCCCTACTTTGTATTTGAACTTAATCAATGAAAATCATCTTTTGTATTCAGCACATACTCCAGTTTGATCTGTATGCTGGTACTTGTGATGAGCTTGCAAGGAATTCTTTTGCTCTAACTGTTATCTCGGTTTATTTTCCAGTTTGAGCTTGCTTTCTAACTGCAATTTGAAACACACTTTTTTTCGGCCAAGATATTTTATTCCGGTCTTAGCTGAGCAATCTGACTGAGCTTACTAGCCAACCACTCTTTAGCTAATATACTTTCTTCGGCTGAAGAGTACCAAGAGTTGGTTTAATCCAGCCAACCACTCTTCAGCCGATATACTTACTTCGGTTGAAGAGTACTAAGAGTTGGTTTAATCCAGCCAACCACTCTTTAGCCCAAACCCTTACTTTGGCTGAAGTAATAAGAGTTGGTTTAGTCCAGCCAACCACTCTTCTGCCCAAACCCTTACTTCGGCTGAAGAGTAATAAGAGTTAGTTTAATCCAACCAACCTCTAAGTTGGTTTTTTCAGCCAACCTAGAATAAAGTTTTTGGTTATTCCGACCAAACGTCCTGCAGCCCGGATCCTTATCCTGGGCTTAGGAGGGGTGTTGGTTTAATCCAACCAACCTCTAAGTTAGTTTTTCCAGCCAACCTAGAATAAAATGTTTGGTTATTCCGACCAAACGTCCTGCAGCCTGATCCTTATCCTGGGCTTAGGAGGGGTGTTGGTTTAATACCGCCAACCTCTAAGTTGGTTTTTCCAGCCAACTTAGAATAAAATGTTTGGTTATTCCGACCAAACGTCTTGCAGCCTGGATCCTAATCTTGGGCTTAGGATGGTTCGTAGTTGGTTATTCCGGCCAACTGTGTTTTTAATGCCCCTAACGTACCTAACTCAGTAAAACAAACTTTTACAAAAAGAAAACGTCTATGTTGAAAAGAAAACTACTTGTTTTATTGAGAAAATGAGAAAATTACACATATTTAGAGGAAAAAAGCTAAAAATAAAATAACTTGAGATTGGCAGTATTCCATGGCTTGGGAATTGTCTTGCCGTCCTTGTCTTCTAAGTGGTATGCCCCTTTGCCTACTAATCCAACCACTTTGTAAGGTCCTTCCCAATTAGGCCCTAACTTGCCATCTCCCGGTACCAAGGTGTTTCCCATCACTTTGCGCAGCACCCAATCCCGGATTTTGAATTGCCTTGGATGTACTATTTTGTTGTATTTTCTGGATAACTCTTATTGGTATGAGGCAATGTGAATCAACGCTCTGTCTCTTCTTTCCTCTGCAAGGTCGAGCTCTAAGGCTATGGCTTCGCCATTCAAGTCTGGATCAAAATTCTCGCTTCGAATTGTGGAGAGGCCAACTTCTAGTGGGATTACTGCTTCCATACCATAGGCTAAGGAAAATGGAGTTTCTCCTGTTGACTGCCGAGGTGTGGTGCGGTAAGCCCATAAAACATGAGGGAGCTCTTCTGCCCACTTGCCCTTGGCTTTCTCTAACCTTTTATTCAATCCATCCAAGACTACCTTGCTTGATGCTTCTGCCTGACCATTTGCTTGGGGATATGCCGGTGTGGAATTGTAGAACTCTATCTTGCACTCTTCACAAAAGCCTCTAAAGATTTTTCCGTCGAACTGTGTGCCGTTGTCTGATATCAGGGCTTTTGGTATGTCAAACCGAGTGATGATATTCTGCCAGACGAATTTCTTTACGTCTTTTTCCTTGATTGATGCCAATGCTTCTGCTTCGACCCACTTTGTGAAGTAGTCGATTGCTGCAAGAAAGAACTTCCTATTCCCTGGTGCTATTGGAAGTGGTCCTACTATGTCCAATCCCCACATTGCGAAAGGCCATGGGCTAGTTAGAGTTAGAAGTTCTCTGGCAGGTTGGTGTATTTGGTGTACGAACTTCTGACACTTTTCACAGTTTTTGACATATTTTTCTGAGTCTGCTTGCATGTATGGCCACCAATAGCCTTGCGAAATTGCTCTGTATGCTAGTGATCTTCCTCCTTGATGGCTTCTGCATACGCCCTCATGTATCTCGAATAAGAATGCTTCCACTTTGCTAGGGTGGACACACTTTAGGTAGGGTCCTCAGAACGATTTTTTGTACAATGCCAAGGATGGGAAGAGCCAAAATCGCTGCGACTTCGCTCTTATTCTGTTGGCCTCTTTCTTCTCTTCTGGTAAGATGCCGTCTTTTAAGAACAGGATGATGGGATCCATCCAAGAGGGGCCTAGCTCCGCGCAACATACCTCTTCTGCTTCAGGGGCTTCAATGCTTAGTCTAGGTAGGTAGTCGATCAGCAATGGATAAGGGATGGAGGTATCTGCCATTGAGGCAAAGCCTGCTAGTTCATCTGCACTGCTGTTTTCTTCCCTGCCGATCTGTTTTATCCTCACCACATCAAATTTCTTGATCTCTGTTCTGACCAACTCTTGGTATTTGGCCATCCTGTCATCCTTTGCTTCGTAGTCGCCAGATATTTGGTTTACCACTAGTTGTGAGTCGCTGTAAACCATTAGCTCGGTGGCTTACATGTAGAATGCTGATTTGAGGCCTGCAAGAAGCGCTTCATACTCCGCTTCGTTGTTCGATGCTAGGAAGCCAAGGTTGACTGCTTGCTCCACTACTAGGCCGTCTGGAGAGATGAGGACTATGCCAAGCCCTGCTCTATGTCGGTTGGATGCTCCATCCACGAAGAGCTTTCACATCTCTCCAACGAACAATTTCCAACAAGTTGAGGGATCAGATGATGCCTTGGGATCTTCTAAGTTGCTGGTGTTTTCTTCAAGGTCCATACTTGCTGTCTGCCCCTCGCTATTTGATTGTACCAAGTCTTTATTTGTTGGTGAGTCTTGACTTGGTGTAGCATGGTTTGCTTCTTCCTTCCTTGCTTTACTTTGGTCTGACTTGGGGTCTGACTGAGTATCCTGTACCAAGGGTTGTGCTATTCTAGCATCAACTTCTGTCCCTAGTTGGGCTGTTTCAGTCAAGTCGATTGGGCAGATATGATGACTTCCAGGTGTGAATTCTGCGATAAAATCTGCCAAAGTTTGAGCCTTTATTGAGGTTCTGGGTTGGAACTTGATGTTGTACTGTCCAAACTCTACAGCCCACTTCAGAATTCACCAAGAAAAGTTTGCTCTTTCAAACAAAGCTTTTAATGGGAAGGCTATGAGGACAACTATGGTGTGGGCGTGAAAGTAGTGCGACAACTTTCTTGAGGCCATCATCAAGGCCAATGCCAGTTTTTCCAGTGGTAAGTACCTTGTTTCGGCACCGAGCAATGTTTTGCTGACATAAAAGATGGGCAGATGTTGGATTCCTTCCACACAGACCAACACTGCGCTAATTGCATGCTGAGAGACTGCTAGGTACAAGAAAAGTTCCTCTCCAGGTACTGGGGTGACAAGCAGTGGTGGAGAAGACATGTATTCTTTTAAGCTTTCCAAAGCGCGGTCACATTCTTCATCCCACTCAAACTTGGCTTTTAGTGCATGAAAGAATCGTCGTAGTCTGTCTGACGATCGGCTTATGAACCGATTGAGCGCAGCTGCCATGCCGGTGAGATGCTGCACTTCTTTTACTAAGTTTGGTCTCTCCAAATCCTGGATTGCTTTGATCTGGGAGGGGTCTGCTTCGATACCTCGGTAGGTCACTAGGAAGCCTAAGAATTTGCCAGATCCTACTCCGAACGCACACTTGGACGCATTGAGGCGCAACTTGTGCTTCTTTAGGATCTCAAACATCTCACCTAGGTCCTTGAGATGGTCATTCTCATCCTTGCTCTTGACCACCATGTCGTCGATGTAAGCCTACATTGTTCTGCCTAGTAATGGCTCAAACATCTTGGTGACCATCCGTTGGAATGTCGCCCCTGCGTTCTTTAGGCCAAAGGGCATGACCTTGTAACAGTATAGTCCTCTTGGAGTTGTAAAGGACGTGACCTCCTGGTCTGGTTCATGTATGGCGATTTGATGGTAACCTCTGTATGCATCCAGAAAGCTAAGTCAGTTGTGCCCCGCCGTTAGGTCTACCAGTTGATCTATTCGTGGTAGAGGAAAGCTGTCTTTTGGGCATGCTTTGTTGACTGTTTTGTAGTCGACGCAGACACGCCACTTGCCATTCTTTTTTGGCACTATGATTGTGTTGGAGATCCATCTTGGGTAGTGTACCTCTCTGATTGCTCCTGCCTCCAGCAGGTTTCCTACTTCTTCCGCCACTATCTCGGCGTGGTGGAGTGCCGATCTGCGTGTGCGCTAAATGATTGGTCTGGCGGATGGGTGGACATTGAGTTGGTGACAAATAAAGTTTGGATCAATGCCTGGCATGTCATATGGTGTCCAGGCGAACACTTCGATGTTAGAGGTCAAAAATTCCAAGACCTCTAATCTCTCGATCTTTGGACAACGATTTAACGAGCAAAAAGAACTTATTCGGGTTCTTTTCATCTATTCTTACCTCTACCAAGTCTTCCACCGCTTCGATTAGGCGCTGTCGACATCTGCGACGACTCATTGCTTTCAGGTTCTTCCACCGAATGAACGTATCCTTTGGCAGCGCGGCTGCCATTCACCGTGACAAAGCATTGCTTGGTCATAATCTGATCTCCATAGACCTCTTCAATTACCCCGGTTTCGTTAGGAAACCGCATTACTTGGTGGTAGGATGATGCCACTGATCGCATGGCATGCAGCCATGTTCTGCCCAAGATGATATTGTAAGTGGAAGGAACTTTTAATACCCAGAACTCCACTTGTTTCGTTACGCTTCCTGCTCTAACTGGAAGAATTATTTTGCCGACTGGCCACTCTGGCATTGAGTTGAATCCAATCAGGGGAGATACAGTAGGTGCCAAGTCTTTATCTTGTAACTTCAATTGTTTAAATGTTTCGTAGTACATTATTTCACATGAACTACCATGGTCAATCAGAATCCGCTTGATGTCAAAATCCTTGACTCGGAGGGTGACGACCAGGGCATCATTGTGAGGGCAATATATCATTGCCAAGTCTTTATCCGAAAAAGACATGACGTTTGTGGCCTCTGTCTTCCCCTTCTTGGTGGTAGGTTGGGCACTTAGTACTTCTCTTAAGTGCTCAGCCTTTTTGATTGATCCTCTGAGCTCGCATACACGCTCAGGTTCGAAGACCCCATGTATCACATTGATCACGCCTTGAGGTGGGGCGTCGATTGGCATCCCGTTGGGGTTATTGTGGTCCTGGGGTGCTGGTTGCATCCCTCCTTCAATGTATTTATCCAGGTGACCTGCTGCCACCAACTCCTCCAAGTGCTGTCTCAATGGTGTGCAATTTTCAGTACGGTGCCCCTTTTCTTTGTGGAAGGTGCTCCGTGATCTTTCGTAATTGTCCTTTTGAGCTTCCCCTAGCTTAGCTGGCCATCTGACGAAAGGCTCATCTCATATTTCACTTAGAATTCGGTAGATCAGTTTTTTGAATACCGTGGTTATGGCAGTTCGGACTCTCAACCATGTTTTATCCTGGTCCTCTCCGTTGTCTCGTCTGCCACGTCCGTTTCTGCTTGGACGATCTACTGCGTTGACCTTTGCTGAGGCCCTAAGATCCTGGGGTTTTAGTGTTTGTTGAGGCCCTAAGATCCTGGGATTCAGAACAAACACCGGGGTTTTAGTGTTTGTTCTGAATCTTGTTACGAACGCCTCCGCCAATTGTGCCCAGGAGGCTATGCTGCCTTCTGGAAGTTTTTCGAACCAAGTCAGGCCTAGGTCGCCAAGACTAGATGGGAAGAGGATGCACATCAAAGCCTCGTTTCGCCAGTATATAGCCATGACTTGGCGAAAGTGGCTCAAGTGTGAGTAGGGGTCCGTCTTTCCCTCATATATAGTGAATTTGGGCTGAAGGAAGCCTGATGGTAGGGGCGTGTTTTCAATTGCCGGAACGAACGGTGAGGTCTACAGCCTCGCTAATGTCTTGTCCGTTGGTTCGTAGGCAGGGCGCGGTATTGGCATTCCAACCTCGACGTTTCCATGCGTCTGAGGAGCCAACCGCTGAAGGGTGGACACTCTGTGTGCCCTGGCATCCTCCTTCCATCGTGCCCTCTCTTCCAGCACGGTTCGTAAATTGGACGATCTGGGTAGCTCCGTCTGTTTGGATCTTGTTTGGTGCGTATACGAGGGCCAATAGGTGCTTCCTTCAGTGTACGACCTCTCAGATCTCGTCCTCTCAGACCTGGAGTGACGAGTTCTGGAAGACCTGGAATGAGTATCGCCTATCCTGAGGCTTCTGCTCGCTGCTTGTGAGGGCGTGGTATTTCTACTACGATTTTTCGAGTGGCGAAGAGGCGTCTTGTTTGTGCGTCCCTCTCCTGTCGCCACTCCTTTTCCCTTCACCTGGTGCTTTAGAGATTCTATGTCCGCCGCCATCCATCGTATCAATTCGTCCTGCTCCTTGACGCGATCTTCCAAAACTTGAGGATCAATCCTCCGCCTCTATCTCTCTGGACTCTGTGAACGAGAGTGACGGGGGCTGTTGGTCCACCTTCTCCTCCTCGCATCCCTCCTGGGATTCTGTCGCTGTAGCTCTAAATCAGCCATAGGAGGAATAAGAGGTAGACCTTCGCGCCTTACACCCCCCTCTGGTGTTTGTCCGTCAATGGCGAACTGTGGCAACTCTTCATTGTGTGCCATTGATTCTCAAGAGGAAAAGCTTGATCAAGAGGTTTTGTTCTTGTCTGAATTCCCACAGACGGTACCAATTGTACAAGAAAGAAATAAACCTTCTCGTATAATCCTGTTGATCAAGTCTACGCTCCTTCGTACGACGTTGTTCTACTACCTGAAAATACAAACGTGAGCTAGCCGGCGGGTGTGTGCCAGAAACCTCTCCGATGCCTAAGTCAGCAAACTGGACAAATAGACAAAAGCCCAGTGTATTCGGGAATCAAAGTTGCGTTACCTCTCCATAGGTGATATTTGTGAGCTTTTATAGGTTCCGTGTGGCACAATCCTAGTAGGACTTTTACTCCTCCATGTAGAGTCCTCCTAGGATTCAAACTCCTGAAAGATAATGCTTATCCTTCAACATCCCCTCACTGCTTGAACCAAGTGAGATGGTTTTACCATGGTTGGACTTCTATATGACCGAAGTAAACACGACTATGCTGAGCCGCAGACTAGACCTAACTATACTTAGTCCGGTTCTTCTTTTCATTGTACTTACCTCGGTCCTTCCTGTATAGACCGTGCTAACCATAGTGTGGTTTAGTCCGCACTAACAATTAGCTACATATGATTGAGCTGGCCGTACTATGCGCGACCGAACTAACTCTACATGCGGCAACCGGCGACCGAGCTACCTGTAGTACTCTCCTGGGCCAAGATAGAAATAGGATCTCCTGGACCGGACTAACCCAGGGTCGTCTGGGACCGAGCTAATTTTAGGGCCTTTTCACTCTGTCCTCCGTATTGTGGCCCATAATGGCCCATTGCCCATTTCGGCCCAATTTCTATATAAATTACCCTCTTACCAACATTATTTACACCGTGCCTTCAGGCACGAGTATGCACTAGTACATCGATAGTTGAGATCCAAAAGGGGTTGTAGAGGTCTCCAAAAAAAAGGGTCCCAAGCATTTTTGAAATTAAAGAGCCCAATAGTTAGATTAATAATAACATATTATTGGAATTATTCTTATTTTGTCATTTAAATAGTACATTATTTAAGAACTACTATTTATTGTTAGTGCCAGATGCTTATGTGTTTATAAGTTTGATTTTTATTTTTCTACGAGCATTCTTGTAGAATAATAAAGTATAATGAGACTAAAATAAAATTTTAAATAATTAAATAAAGTATACCTAAAAATTAGAAGTATTTAATGATTTTTTTTTTTGGTAAATAGAATCCTCCCTTGGTCCTTTAGGCCACCTGCTTAGGGCCTCGCTTGTGGGGGTGGGGCTCTCTAGCCCGGGCAGGTGTGGGGCAGGCTTACCACATCGGTGTGGAAAGTTTGGGTTTGTGAGTCCCCTTGTCAAAAAAAAATTAACGAGTCATTAACTACGTGCCACACACCGGTGAACATTTCAACCATTAGAATTCTGATACTTGGCAAGGCAATGAACCAGCAATCATTACAAGTTATAACTGTTTTTATTTTATTTTATTTATTTATTTTGGAGGTTTATATGTTTTTTTATTTTTATTTTTATTTTTTTGATTATTAATTTTTTTTTTCTTAAAATAACATGAAACAATTGTATAATTAAGAAATGGAAAAAATAAAGGATGATGCACCAATAAATCTCAAATCTTTATTTTATGACCCATTTGGTCCTATATTTTATCTTATGATCCAATTAGTCCCAAGCTAATGTTAATGACAAAATAGCCAGTGTTACACTATGTTTTGCGCTTTTTAGTAAGGGTAAATGAGGAAAACCCCAACGTGGTATTGACTGTTATGCCCAAAACTCTGTAGATGTTTGTTTTCCCTCCAAACAAACATCAACAAAACATGATCAAAAACATCAAAAACATCAACAACATCAAACATTAAAACATCAACAAATATCAAGAAACATCAAATATCAACAAAACATCATCAAGCACATCAACAACATCAAACATTAACAAAACATCATCAAATATCAACAAACATCATCAAAAAAATTGTGAATATCATCAACATCAACAAACATCATCAACAAAACATCAACAAACATCAACAACAAAATTGTAAACATCATCAATATCAACCAACATCATCAAACATTCGAACATCATTTCCCTTAAATCAGATCCATGATGGCAAAGGTGTTGAGTCCGCCTTATTTCACCATCTCCTCACAGCGAGGCCACACGGCAGCGGCCTCTTCCACAATCGCGCCTCTGCTGCCGTGGCCACCGAGGCCTCGCCAAACTACTCTCGTCGCCTCTCTCTCTCTCTCTCTCTCTGCGTCACTCTTCTGCTGCTACTCCTCCGCCCTTCTGCGTTGCTCCAATCGCACCCTCATCCGCTCCTCCAACCGCGAGATCCAGATCCACCACCATCGCCAGATCTCAGTTTCACCTCCGTCAAAGTCACTATCGATGTAGATCGGCTCATATCCGATGTTGATATAATGAAATCAAAGCACTAGACTTATATACAACTCTCTACAACTCCTTCAAATCAATGAATCTATCTAGTTGCAGAGAGAGAGAGAGAGAGATCACACCCTCAAAAGGGTATTGATGTAAAAATAAATGTAATCAAACCACACCCTCAAAAATCTGACAATACATTAGGACTAAATGGTATATAAAAAAACTTAAAGGACTAAATAATTTAACTTTTTCCAGGATAGGATTTATGGGTAATTTTTTCAAAAATAAAAGGAATAATAAAAGTTAGTTTAATTTATCAATTTAATTTTTAATTAAATTACAATAAATTTTTTTAAAATTAAAAAATTTATACTGCACCCTAATATTTTTTTACATAATTACACATCTTTCTTGAATTTTAAATTGCATAACATTTTATCTAATTCGGTTAGAAGATCGTTAATTTTTAATAGTTAAAATATTTTATTTAATGAAGTTTTGATTTTACTCTAGTAGTAATTTTTAAACAAATAAAAAAAATTAAATTAAAAATCGGCGAGACAAAATTGCTTTTTTTATCCTTATGCACTGTTTTTTAAATTTAATTGATTTTGACCCAAAGTAGTTTTTTGACAAATAAAAATATAATGATAAAAAAGTACTTGAATTATCAAACTTAACACTGATAATTGTACGAGCCGAATAAATGATGAAATGTGGATAAAGAGCTCGACGGCCCAATGTTATACAAACCCGCTAGGCCGTAAGACATGGCCGAATAAACAGGGATAATCATATTGAGTGTCGTATAGATAGTGACAAACGGCATGCCCATATTGAAACCAGGCTGTCCAATACAGGGAAGTGAGCCCAAGTGGGGGTAAGAAAAAATAGATACTAACTTGCTCGTTGGATTATTAATTCTGACGCTACTGATTGAAAGTGTTCTTTTTCATTCCAGGCGACACCTCAAGGATCTTGAAAGTCTGACTGGATCGAAGAAATATTTCTGACTGGATCCATTTCACCATAATAATATATTTATTATCGAAAATGATGTGAGTGGTAATTATTTTAATTTGTGAATTTTATCAATGTGTTTGGTTTGAGTTTTTTAAATTAAGTTTTTTAAAAATTCAGATTTTTTATTTTCGTATTTTTTTGTTTTTAGTAAATATTTTTAAAATTTTAAATATTTTTTTATTTTTTTAGATGCACCTTACTTAGATGTATTTAAAAAATAAAAAATTTGTGAAAAAATATTTTAAAATTTTAATAAATACATAAAAATATAAAAAAATGTACTGAATTCTCGTATTTTTTTGTATTTTTGATATTTAGTGAATTTTTAAAAGATTTTTTTCACAAATTTTTTACTTTTTAGGTAAATTTATATTAGGTATGTTTAAAAAGTTTTAAAAAAAAATTGCTTAAAATATAAAAAAAAATTCAGTAAAAATAAAAAAAACACGAAAAAAAATAAAATAAAATTTTCTGAAAAGCGTTTTTGAAAAAACACAACCAAGCAAACTAAATTAGCTAATTTTTTTCAAGTTATATGATAATTACCTATTTTTTCAATCAACAAGAAGAGAGTTGAGGAACAAGAAGTTGCGTCACATATTACTAAGAAAAACGCTTTGTATATTTTTATTTTAATATAATTACTTGATAATTAAAAAAAATAAAAATAAAAACAAAAAAAAGGCACTTGCCCAAAATTCACACGCTTAAGTGGTATTTTGGGAAGATAGTTAAAAGTAATTTTTTTACTTTTAACCAAGTTTTTTTAGAGTGATTTGGGAAGTTGGTAAAAAGTTACTTTTTTTTTTGGATTAATATTTATTTAATGTATCACATCACATTAAAATGACTAAAATACCCTCACTCAACTTAAAAAATTACATTTCACCCAAACCCACAAAATATAAATATTGAAGGTAATTACGTAATTTTTCAACCTACTTTTCGGCACTTCCCAAATGAGCAAAAATGCAACTTTGCGTTTTGCTCAAAAACGCAACCCAGCATTTTTCTTCCTTTCCCAAAAGAGCCCTAAATACTGTGCTTATAAGAAAGGGCAGTTACTAATAAGTCCCATGCATAAAATTTAAAATCCATCACATCTCATAACAAAATCCTTGCACCAATTAGTTTTACATATTTTTAATTGTTACTAATTTTTTTTTTATAACTTTAAAAATGCCGTTACATCCCACCACCATTGGACTTCCATCAAACGGTCACCGGAGACTTGCCAGAATATTCAACATCACTGGAAAGTCACTGAAGTATCTCCAAAAATTCGCTAGAGTGTTCTTAATGTCACTGAAAGTTGTCAAAATGTCTAGAATGTTTATTAAACGTCAAAAACATCATTGGAGATTCATTAGAATGTCTAGAATATTGTCGGGAAAAAATGGATAAATTATAATGAAAAACATAACGAAATGTGCTAAATATTGAAAAAAAAAAAAAAAAAAAAAAACGACGACGACGACAACAACAATAACAACATACAACAATGTGAAAAAATATATATTATTTTTCAACTTTTGTAGGATTTAAGCAAATAATCTTCAATATCAATCAAACTGAAAAGTAAGCTTTGAAACTATAAAATGTTACAGTGTCAAAGCATGATTCTATTAAGCATTTATTCTTATTAATCAAAATGGAAAACATGTTATGAAATTATAAACTTTTACAGTTCTAAAGAATGCTCTGAAATTGTAAAATTTTACAGTTTTAAAGCATGATTCATTTCAGTATATAAAAAAAATTGAAATTATAAAATTTTATAGTTTTCACCACTTGTAATTGAAACTTAAAAACAACTTGTTTAGAACTTAAAAAATTTCTCCACTAAAATAGGAAAATAGAAGTGTGTAGTAAAGAAAAGGTAAAAAAAAAAATTGAGAAATCGAAGGAGAGAAACAGACATAGAGAGAATATAGTACTCTGCCAATTTTTTTTAGTTTATATCTAGTCAGATCTCATGTAGATTTACTCAAATTTGATGTAGATTTGAGTATATTTACTTTAGATTTGAGTAGATCTACTAATCTTCTTTGTCGGAAACTCATCTCTTTCGTCGTCTGTGAGGGTAAAGTAAGAAGTCGATGATCGGTAGTTTCTAGTAAACCTCAAGCAATGATGGTCGTCGGTCACGGGTATCTATATATTAGAAAGAGAAAGAAAAGAAATAAGACATGGTCGCCAGTCACCAAAAATCAGGAAGAGAAAGAGGTAGAGAAAAACGAACATAGAAAAGAGTGAAAGAGAAAAATACGTATTGGACTTTTGAAAGTATTTAAAAGATTGTAAAACTAAATAGACTTATCTTCTTTTAAATAGAACTTTCGAGTAATTTGCCCTTATAATAATACATTTCTCTAAAATAAGCAAACTAGGTATATATATATATATATATATATGTGTGTGTGTATGGTATACGGTGAAAATTCCAAACCCAGCCCTCTGTTTTCTCTCTCTCCCGGATGGCACCACCACCGTTCCACCACCGCCGTTCTTCACCTCTAACGACACCACCACCATCCCAACCCCGTCGTCCTTCTCCCAACACCACCATCACGATCATCCATACATGCATGTCATAGATCCACACCGTCATTTCCGCCTTCCTGCCAAAATAAATTCGAAAATCGATCACATCATCGTTTCATATCTAGATTCATCGTCGCTGGTGCTTGTTTCTAGCAACGGCGGAGCAGCGGCATCAACGATGGAAAATCCAAATCTATAGTTCAACGTCACCATGTTAGGGGATGTGTCCACCAGATACTTCACCTCCTCTCCTCTTGCCTCCACTGTCACAAGAAGATGCTACAATCTGAACCATTCTGATAATCAAAAATGGCAAAAATTAGATTTGTGCCTGCTTATAAGCAACAGGACTGGCCTTGGGCTACGGTCACTAAGACTTGTGCCATCTTAAATTTTGGCCTAAAACTAAGGCTTCCAAATTCATTAGTAATATATTTGTTGATTTAAGTCTAGTCTAAAGGATTCAAAAAATTCTGTTGGACCAAAAAAAAAAAAAAAAAAAAAACATTTAGGTCAAGTTTGGCAACCCAAAAATAATTCATCTTTTTATTTTTTTTCATCACATCACCTCTCTACTTTTTTGCACATCTTTTCGTAAAAAGACAAAAAGTGCACTTATTTAGGTCATCCCAAACAACCCCACAATTATGGTTAGGCCTAATTTTAAAAAAATGAATTAAAACATATATAAGTATAGTTGGCTCAAATAATATAATAAATAATTTTGTTCTAATTTTTCTCTCTCATAAACTATTATAATTTAATAAAATAAATCATTTTACTCTAATTTTTTTTATCCTATGTATTTATCATATTTTAATTGAATAAAGTTTTTCTAATTTTTTTGTCCCAATTTTATTTCATTAAATTGTGTTTTATAATTTCTTTGCTATCAATTATCAGATATTGAGTGGATTGTGTGTTTTGTGTAAAAATTTGATTATATAGTCATGTTTCGATTTCATTTATGTTTGCTTTACACTGTTGGTGAAGCAAAATTATTATTACTCTTTAATTTAACACAATGTAAAATCATTTATATTTGGTTCACACTGCTAAAACATTTTATTAATTAGATTTATTAATTTATTTATTTATTTTGTTAATTTGAACAATACTTTTGGATAAGGTTTTTTTGTTTTTTTGATACTTTAAAATAAATATATTTTAATATCTATTTTAGTATCAACCAATAATAAATATACGAGATTGAGTATTTTTTTTATTTGCGAATATAGATCTCCGTTTTTAGTTTCGCCGTTGGCCCGAAAATTTAGGGCGGGCCCTGATAAGCAGTGATATTCTGCTCTGAATGAATGTGACGACAATAAGAATAATGTTTGGTAGCTCGAGAGATGCCTTCCCCTAATCGACCCAAAAGCAGCGTCGTTTTGGGGATTTATTTTTTTTTTTCTCTTCTTCTTCCATTTAGCTCAAACGCAGAAGAAGAAGAAAAAAATGTCATGGGGGGCCAGACTCGTCCTTGGCCAGAGGTCGGCCTCGTCAGCAGAAGCAGCCCATCCCGCCTCCACCCAGCCTCCTCCAGCCTAGCTAGCCTCCACCCGCCTCCTCCCTCCTCCGTCTTCTTCTCCTTCTGCTGAAAGAAAAAAAAAAAAAAAAAAAAAAAGAGGGATTCGGGGGATTCGGGGAGCTCGTTTTCGAGCTCCCTAGCACGGTTGCGACAATAAAGGCAGTGAGTACTTGTACAGGAAAAAGTTAGGATTCATAAAAATTTTTTTATAAAAATGATCATGAAATATTTATAATTCTTGAATTATCTTGATTAACGTGTGATACTTTATTTTAAGTGTAATTTAAAAATTACAAAACTTTCATAATTATTTTTATAAAATTTTGTTCATAATACCTGATATTGCTGTACTTGTACACTGTATCATATGTTGCCTTTTCCATTTCTCTCTGTGTCTCTGTGTGTTGTTTTGAACTCTTACTTGGACACGCGAAAGACATGTGACAATGTAATCAGCTTCTATAATCCATGTCATCCAAAGTAAATACAAAAAAGATGCAAAGAATTTTTGTATTTTTTGTATGAACGATTTTTTTAAAAAAAAAATTCATAAATATTTTTTTTGAAATTCTTGTTATTAATGATAATCATGATGATAAAGACCTGGGATCCTTTTTCTTTTTTTTTTTTTTGATGATCATGGTGATAAAACAGATTGCAACAGAGAGAGAGAGATATGTAATTATAGAAGAAGCATATTCTCTGTTTCAAATCTATTTTTTTTTCTTTGGTAGTTGTTAGGAGTGGGCGCGGGTCGGTTGCGGCCACGGAACCTTCAATCCTCCATCCGTTCGCCAGATTGACGGATTGGAGAAAATCAATCCGCATCCGTCCGCCAATCCGGCAGATGTGAATTGAGCGGATTGGCGGTTTGGCAGATGGATGCGAATCGGTTTGGCGGTTTGAAATTTTATAAATTTTCAACATAATTCAACTTGTGCACTTCCTCAAAAAAAAAAAAAAAAAAAGAAAGAAAGTATTACAGTCAATGACTTAAAAGAGTATTACAATTACCGCATGCCTCATCTAAAGAAAGAAAGTTTAAAACTTTAGAATATCACAATCATTACATGCCTCATCCACATATTACAATCACAGCATGCCTCATCCAAATAAAATATTACAATCTATGGTTCTTAAAATATAAAAATAATTCAAACCACCAAAACCATGAACAGAGTAATAATAGAGATTGTATGTCTCTATATTGTTACATTTATATATGTTTTTGAAAACAAAAACCAATCAGCAAATATCATATTTTATATTTATTACTTTTAGAGTTAGATTTAAAAATCAAAAAATATAGATAAATAATACGTTTATTTTTTTCAATTCAAAAAATATATACAAATTGAAATTTTTTTTCAACTGAATATTTAAACTCTTTTTCAATTGAAAATAATAATAAAATATTTAAACAAATTAAAAATATAAAATCTTATAAATTACTAAGGGTGCTCGCGGTTTGGCGGTTCGGTTGCGGTCAAAAGAACCTCAAATCCGCCATTCGTCCGCAAAATTGGCGAATTGGAGAAAATCAATCCGCAACCATCTGCTCGTCATCACGCATCTGTCCAAAATACGGCGGATCGGTTCGGTTCGGTCGGTTTTGACGGATCGGTGTATCCGCTGCTCACCCCTAGTAGTTGTTGATGATTGTTGTCATTGTTATTATTGTTGATGATGAAAAAATATATAGAAAAAATTGATAAGAAACATTGAAAATGGTATGAATTTGAATAGATAGAAAAAATAAGTTATAAAAATTTTAAAAATAAGTTATAAAAATTCAACATATAGGTTAAAAAAATTTAACAAATAAAAATATATTTAAATAGAAAGATTAAAAAAAGCAGATAGATATAAATTTAAACACATAGAAAATAATTTAAACAAATAGATATAAATTTGATCAAATAGTCAAAAAAAAGTCAACAGATAAATCAAGGGTAAAATTGAAAACAAAATATTCTTCTAGAATAACAAAAAGATTTCTACCAAACTATATTACAAAGGATGGACCTCTCACCAACAAAAAAAAAAAAAAAATTCACTAGACCTAATGTTTTTTATCTTCTTTGCCTTGGATTTTTTTAACAATTTTTAATCGCTTTTTTATTGTTTCGTCATATGATATGGGTTACTAATCCTCTCATCTTCTCTGTGAGCTATCTATCCATATCAGACACCAACAATCCAAACCAGATCAATAACAACAACAACAATAAAGAAAATAATTCAACCCAGATCAACAACAACAACCTAGACCAACTTTTTATTTTTATCTATTCAAATTCTCTGTGCTCTTTCCCATCAAAAAAAATATATATATTTGTGTGCTCTTTGGGACGGTGGCGGTAATGTCAGCGAGGTAGTTTAAAAGTAGCCACTGACGGTGGCAGTGATAGAGGTGGAAAGGAAGATAGAGATGAAGACGAAGAGTTGTAGCGAAGAGAGTGACAGTGAGGCAGTCCATCGGCGGGCAATATGGAGGCGTTCATGGCGAAGGACGAGGTAGAGGGTGGACTCCTTCTAGATGTTGTAGTCTGCATGCGGGCTTATATCCTTTCCCATTAGATAGAGAAATCGAGAGAGAAAGAGAGAAAGAGTTTGAAACTGGTAGAAATAATTTGTACAGATAAACAGTCCTTACAGACTCAAACAAATCCTTTTGGACTCAAACAAAGGAGCGTGAATCTATGCCCCTAAACGTCTATGTTGGCTACATATTTTGTAAAAGCCAATTACAAGTCAACACGTGGCAGAATAAGGGTATTATTGGAAGATGATTTTATTCTTCGATCCCAATCATACACGTGGCAATAAGTATTGGTTCTCAAAAGATCTGAGCAGCATTAGATCAGCAGTTAGATACAAGGTGACGTGGCTTTAACGGTTACCTATATTCAAATTCAAATGCAGGAGGGAAGTTCAATTGCAAGAGATGGCGTAGTGGAACTATTTCTAAGGCAGCATGATCAGCGATCATGGAGGAGCAGTTCGACGGTTCGAAGTACATTTCGAAGGTCATCCTTTACAAGTATAAATAGCAAGGAAGTCCCCAGAAAAGACCTCCAGACTCAGATCATACAAACCAGTCTTTACTTCATATTTTCCTTTCCAGTTTTACCTTTCCTGTACTTTAAATTCCTGCACTTTAAATACTTGTTCTTTAAATACTCGCACTGCACTTCAATTCATAGGAGTAGTTTCAAGTAGATTCAAGTAGGCTGTTGTTGTAAACTTCCTCGAGGCTGAGTTTGGACTATTGTAAGTGTTCATTTTTAATGAAATACTTATTTCTTCATATTAACTGCTTTTTTCTCTTAAATTCTGCTAAGTCAAGTCACCAAGAAAAGTCCTCTTCATTGAAATGAAAGAACTAAAACACAATACCGATAGTTGATTGGCAATTATAATTTCTGTAAGGACTGATTGATCCTTGCTGGCACGCTTGCATTTACAAATATACCCTTCGAAAAGCCAAAAAGTCAACAGTCTATAAAATGGGTTTATGGCCTGAGCACCCTATATATATTTCGGTTCTGTATATATTTTTAGTTTTTTTTTTTTTTTTTCATTTTTTAGTATACATTTTCATTTGAAGCAATTTCTTTTGGGGGACACGGAAAAGAGAAAAACCCTTTTAAAAAATAAAATATATTGAAACAATGGATAGAAGAAGTTTTTTTGTTAAAATATATATATAAATTACAGTAACCTCCCTTTAGGTTTAGAGAAAAATATATTGAGCCCTACAAGTTTATCATAATTGCACTATACTTCCTTTTACGTAATATTTTGTCTATTTTTCATCAATCATGCGTTAAGTATATCAATAAAAAATAATGTTATCAAATCTTTTACCGTTAGTATCTACTTGTTTACACACTATATCATTTAGTCCTATTTGCCATAACTTATTAAAAAAAGAAATTAATATAATTATTGCAAATTTGTAGACTTTATTGTAATTGTCTTTTTCCTTTTCTGTTTTCCGAACTTCACCTTTAAAAAATAATAATAATAATATTGAGAATGGACCATGAGCAATTAAGGTCTAAGCCATTGAGACTAACTAAGGGCCTCAGGTTTTAAGTCCAAAAAATAATGTTATCAAATCTTTTACCGTTATTATCTATTTGTCTACAAGCCACATCATTTAGTCCTATTTGCCATAACTTATTAAAAAAAAGAAATTAATATAATTATTGCAAATTTGTAGACTTTATTGTAATTGTAATTGTAATTGTTTTTTTCTTTTTCCTTTTTCCTTTTTCCAAACTTCACCTTTAAAAAATATTAATAATAATAATATTGAGAATGGACCATGAGCAATTAAACTCTAAGCCCATTCAGACTAACAATGGCCTCGGGTTTTAAGCCCCACAGAGTAAGAAAGAGCATTAAAAATATTTCTTCAAACGCCCACCGTGGGGCTCGAACCCACGACCACAAGGTAAAGAGCCTTGCGCTCTACCAACTGAGCTAGACGGGCTTCTGCAAGATGAGACGTTTATAGTTTATTTAGTCTCACTATGGCTTCAGGGATCCTCATCACACAAAAATAATAAAATATGAAAGTTAAAAAAAAAAAAAAACACTGTAACACCCCTAAAATATTGGCATATGATAAATCTAAATTAACTCATATGTGGTCCAAACCCCATTACTTCCAATTATTAACATACAAGAACATCGAATATTATAAACATTTCAATAACCAATATTTATACTAAATTCTTATCTTTCCCTTTATAACATTCACCGTGAGATTTAACAAAAGAATGATCACATGTATTAATATTTTCATCATCCTTAGCATATAAATCTATAGTATATGATAATAATAAGTTAAAATAATCTAAATACAAATTAATGCCTTAATGGCTACAAGTTCCAAGGTTTTGTTCGGTTATAATAAAATAGTTTTTAAACCCATACATAGATAGCCCTCGGCTTGTAAACAAAACAAAACAAATAAACAACTAATCCTTGTGCTTCCAAAAGATCATCGATTCCTTCACTTCGGCGGAGGCACATTACAATCACCTGAAAATGGCTTCCACTAAAGGATGAGCATAAAAAGCTCAGCAGAGATAGTCTAAATAAAGTGCACGCAATTTAACAATATCATGAGGTGCAATGCATATGAAATGCCAATACCAAAATCATAGGTATTCTCATTTTGAAATTTGCATGCCATGCATTTGTTCAAAAATATAACCAATTCAATCATCCATTTGATAGAACAAGGGGCGGTAAATATGACACTGGTAATCCCTAAGTTGGTGTCTGCAAGTAGGCATAACTACCACTACCAATCTCCACTGGATTGAAAACTCAAAAGGGCAACCATGCAAAACTTAAAGCATAAAAAAAAATGAAAATGAAAGAATGAGAGCTCGCAAGGCCAAAAACTCTAAAGGGCAACCTTAGCAAAAGTTAGAGTGAAAAAAAAAAAAAAAAAAAAAAATACCCGAGTAAACTCTAAACGGAACTGGATCTAGCCTGATTCTCACCTTGAGATATGTAGGCAACCTCTTCTTGAGGTTTGACCCCATGTCCTTACCTGATTTGCATCCTTAGTTTTGTAGTGATTCATGAGCTATAATCACCATCATGCATAACATGTTTTGTGTGGGATAATAAATATGAATTAGTACGATGAATTTTTTAAAATGAATATAATTGGTAAGGAATCTAAAAGAAATATATGTGTGAAAACTATAAGACTTAAGCAAATTAGGTCAATTTTAAGGAAGACCTTTACATAAAATTTTAATAAATAATATTGAGTTAGGGGATAACTTCGAACTTGAAATTGAAATGTTTAGCAATCTTTGAAACTTTAATTGAGAAGCTTAATAGTTTTAATTTGATGTTTAGAATATTTTAGACCCTTCGTTGAAAAATTAATTAGGATTACCAAAATGAAGTGGGATTAATTAGTCAAATGATGATCAAGGAATTGTTCTAATTAAATAGAGCTAAACATAATTAATTAACTAATGGAATGACTAAGATAGTGGAATGGTGAAGCACACACCTCCCTAGATTAGGCTTGGTCTTGCTAGGCGAAGTGTCCCTTATTATTTTAATAACAAAAAATGGAATCAAAAGAGAGAGAGAACTTGCTGGAAATTTCTGAGTTCTTCAATGAAAGAGTTGATGTAGAGAAGCAAGAAGAGAAGAAGAAGACGAGAAGAAAAGAATTGAAGGAGCATCAAATTCTAGCTCAAAAATTAAGCAAAATTCATTAATAGGTAAGGAATTCCATCCTCTTTCTTAAATTGTTCACATAATCTAACTAGAAAATGATTTAAGATTGTTTTGAGAGAATTAAATATGGAGAATTGAAGAAAAATTGAATTGAGATAGGTTTTAAAAAAAAAAATTCATGAAAATCATGCTTTGAATGATTTAATCTTTGAATTCTTGGTAAACAAATATTTTTCTATGGACTTTATGTCATGTTTTAAAGTTTACAAGTTTGAATTTGGGTTCGATATGAAGAAAATTGATAATAATAAAAAAAAATTCTAAATTAGAGCAAGTTAGGAATCAAGATTATGATTTGGTTTTGAAAATTGAAAATTGAAAATTAGTTAGTTTTGATCTTAGTTTCTTATATACAAATGCTTTCTAAGAGTTTTTTATTAATCTAAACATGGTTTGGAACATCTATGATTATAATTTGAAGTTTTGGGTTGAATAATTAAGTTAGAACATAAGGAATAGCTTCAACCCGTCCAACCCTGGCTTTCCCACACGTGCCCCAGATTTCATGCACGTGCGGCCAACCCACACCAACCCAAAAGCATTCTGCAAAAAATTGCACGTGCCCTAGGAATTACTGCACGTGCGGAAGGTTCACCACACATGCCCTGTAATTTCCCGTGCGCACCTTGAGACAAGATTACAACCTTGTTTTGCATGTTTTATTGTTTTGATGCCTTAGATCTTTTGGGACCTCTATGCACTTGATTAACACTTAGAAAAGACTTGAAATTGATCTAAGAATACACTAGATAACTCATGTATAGATTAGAACACTTAGAAATAGGTTAGCAATGGAGTACTTGTTTTATTTTGGTATTGTGAGTTCAATATGTGTTATGTTATGCATTGTAGGTGTTCATTTTGAAGACTAAACCCAAGCTCAAGAACCATTGTGAGTAATATCTTTGTAAAGTTATATTTGAGAGTATACTTTTGAAAATATTGTAAGAATAATGTTTTATGCAATTTTTATTTTGTATTAGAAGGAATGGATGTCCCTTTTTGTTAAATGTATTCGTGACATTCTTTAGTGAGTCCTATCCATTGGGGGACATGTATATGTGCCATGGCCTTACGGAGATCTTTGTTTTGACAACCCATAGGGTTGTTTTGCTCACGACCTAAGATGGTTGTTTTGTTTTGCTCTATTGGATGTACCATGTATCATGTTTTGTATATAGAATTTGATTATGAGAAATGATATAGATACTTTGAAACATAATATTTTGTGAATGCAATTGGACTTCATTCATTAACCACTTTACTCTGGTATTATTTTGGCTCATTCATTTCCCCTATATATATATATATATATATATGTAGGTTATCAATATAAGGAGCAACAGTAGAACTTACTCTTGAGGAGATGTCATTTTGGGAAGTCATTTTGTCATAGAAGCCTTTGAGTCGAGACTTGAATTTTGTCAACTTGTGGAAGTCTATGTAATAGTTAATAGGCTTTTGTACTCATGGGTGTAAATGTTTGTACTTTGTGATATATGTATATAATGTAGATTAATTGAAAGTTGAGTAATGGAAACTATGTGTGTGTTTCGTTTCATGTTAGTTATGTAATTCTCTATGGACTAAATGGTTGTGTTGAGGAAACTTCCGCTTAAAGCCCCATTATAAGGTAATTTATTTTGTGTTTTGCCAATGTAGGCCTTCGATAATCAAGGATTACTGGCTGGTCACTTCTCTATCCTTTTGGAGCAGGATGGGAGTGTGACAATTTTTCAAGTGCAGAGTTAGATATATTGTCAAAGACTTAAGGAGATCATTTTACTAAGGATTTGAGATTTTTTTTTTAATTGTAGGCGAAATGGCAATGTGTTGTAAAAGAAATATATTCTATTCATTGAAATTATTTTATTTTGTAATTCTCAATGTAAACCTAATGGCATGTCCTGTAATTATTTGTATTGAACAACCTATCATTGCAATTATGCAAGAGAGAACTTTAATTGTTTTATTTATTTTATTTTGATTCCGCAACTATATCTTGGAAATGGACTTTAATAAAGGGATTTTATAATGTATTCGGTTAATAAAAATTTAGGGTGTTACAGTTGCTGGTAGAGGAGAAAATGGTCATGATAGTGTTGATAATAAAGACGAAGAAGATGAAGAAAGGGTATTTTAGAGATCTTGATAGGCGAAAAAAGAGTAGGACTTATAGGTAAATAAGTTTGTTCAATAGGGCCGGCCCATAAGTGCCCCTAATAAAAATTGAATATCTTTACTGAATATTCTCAAGCCAAAATTATTCTAGACGAAGTGTTTAAGATTCTTTTAGCTCAATGAAGATGACATAATAATTACAAATGTCAAAAAAAAAAAAAAAAGAAGCCCAATTAGAGAGAAGTAAAAATGAATGCGAGCTTGAAAGAAAAACTACAGTAATTGATTGAAGGGTTATTTACATGGAGACTCCCTAAATTATGTCACTTTGATCTCTTAAATTATAAAAGCATACAAATGTACTCTTAGGTTATTGAGAAGTATCGCTTTGCCTCTTAAATTATAAAAACGTACACATGAACCCCTTAAATGTACAAATTGCCAAAAGTTTAGGTGACTCATTTGTAAGCTTTTATAGTTTAAGTGATCAAATTAATATTTCTCACTAGCTTAAAGGCTTTTAATGTAAATAACCCTGATTGAATAGTAAATAACTTTGAAGGATGAAAGTATCATACTGATACTATGATCTTACTCTTGCTCATAGTAATGGTGATTATGGATCTGCCTAACCCAACCAAACTAACCCACCCCAATTGATTTTAGGCTAATGCGTGTCTTTCAGTGGATGCATACGGATGAAATATTTCAAAATTTGTGGATATTGTTTGGATGGTGGATCAACCATCCCGCACCTGCATAAACCCGATCCGCCTGTAGATGAAGTTCAAAAACCAAAAAAAAAAAAAAAAAAAACTGCTAACAAGTAATAACATAGAGTAAAAATAATAAAATATATATTTTTTTATGAAAATAGAAAACAATACCTTAAAAATATGCATGCGTGATGCCATGGCCTATTATAACCAAATAATACATTTTTTTCAAATTACTAGTTATTGGAGATTGTAAAAGTTATGAATTATAATTCAAAAAAATGCCCAAAATTTATAAAGTCCAAACCGTAAAACCGATCACATCCATCCATTAACCCGCACAGCCCGCTCAATCCGCATTCGCCAAACTGATGGATTGATGTGGATTGATTTTTTCCAATTCGCTTAATTTTGGACGGATGGTGGATGGGATATCACCCGACCCAACCCAATTCGTGACCACCCCTAGCTCATAGTATCCTCCAAATTACACTGAATTGCATTACTCCTACTATTAGAGTTACGGGAAATGCTACGGTACATACCGCCTTGGGGTGTGTATCATATGCATCTTTGGTTACGACATTTGTGTTTTTTGTTATTACCTATTGTGTTATTAGTTATGACATATTGCAATATTAGTTATAACATTATTTTGGTTATGATCCAAAGGTTGTTTGGTTATACCTCATGTGATGTTTGGTTATAACTCATATTTTTTGTTTTTAGTTATGAACAAATGGCGTAACTCAATACTATGGGAGTTATAATTTAAATATATATAATTAAATAATAAAAAAAACCTAATTATAACCAAACATCATATAAGGTATAACAAAACAACTCTTAGATTATAACCAAAATAATGTCATAACTAATAACACTATAGGTCATAACCAAATACACAAAGGTCATAACCAAATGTCTAGAAAATATTTCTAGTGTAGTTATTGCTACTCCTAGTGAAATGGAAGAGAAGTAAAATTGAAGTTGGATTTGATGGAGTCTAGTACATTTTACTTCATTTGATAATCTATTTATAGTGTTGTCTTCCTCGATTCTAACTGCAAATGAGTCGACTTGAGTCGAGCTTTATTATGTTCAGGCTCAGCTTGACTTCACTATGTTCAAACTTAGCTCGAGCTCAAGTCAAGCTTTACCTCACAATCTCGAGCTCGGCTCATTCAAAACTTGCTAAGCTCTGGTTCGGCTCGTTTTAGCTTGCTAGGGCTTGAAATGGTTTAGAACCAAGCTATTATGATAAGGTAACTTAGTCCTCTGTTATGTAGGTGAGCATGTACTCATGCAACTGATGAGGGAGTGATGTGGGACAATTGCAAACAAGCAAAATGCAAGATCTTGTTACCTAAACCACCTAACTGACTTGCTTTGAAATCTAATCCCATACTGCTAAAGAAGAAGTTGTGTATCAAACCTCACTCATTATTAACCTAATGGTGTGCAAGTGCTACTACAAGTCAATATTATGATAATACTATATATATATTTATATATTATGAGACCCAAAAAATCCTCTCACATGGATTGTTGAAGAGATCCAACAAAGATATGAGTTTTGCCCCATAGATCTGCAAAGATAAACATGGTTGACGCCACCCAACTGCGGTCACTAGCTAGGGACACTCCGATGATAAAGTTAGAATCCTTGAACCAAAGATAATAGAAGAAGAATTTGTAAAGTGTTTGTGTGTGAAAGTTATAAAAATTAGGCCCCCTTCTTTTCTATGGGATGTTTTTCCTTTTATAGAAGTGGCTTGATGGGCTTCCTTGCTTGGGTTGGGCCCATTGTTAGGACTTGTTTGGGTTCATCTGAATAAGTTGGGATGTTTTGGTATTTATTTTTGGGCAACCCAATGACCCTAAAACTTTCATTTTTTTCGATAGAAGGAATGAGAGTTTTTATTACCAAGTTAGTGGCACAAATAGATGTTAGATCTTTGATGAAAATAGTATCCTTGACAGAGAATACCTAGTTGATAAATGAATGAATGATTATATGAATGCAAGTATGCATAAATGTATGTATGTCTAGGAAATTAGGGCTTTGCTTCGAATTGGAAGACTTTCACCGATAGCACTCGTGCCAAGCATGGAGATTGCTCCATATTCGGAGGCTTTTGTTAATGACGCCCCACGCCAAGCATAAAGATTGCTCCTTATTCAGAGGCTATGGCTAATTTTAAGTAGCGATCAATTTCAGACATTGCAAGGATTTTGAATAATACATCACGTGCCATTGATTGCTTGTACCAAATGATGTAGACTTGTTAATCACAAAAAGTGAAAAGCGAAAAACTTACATTAATGGCAGATTTATGTAAATGTGTAGAGTTCGTGGTCGAGGTAATCTCTTGTTCTTCCATAGCAAAGATAGAAAGAAAATTACAAAGTTATCACCCACTAGCAACTTCGGTTGGTCAGAAAGCATTAAAAAATAGTATTGCTATTGTAAGAAATTGCCAAGTGGAGTTTTGAAGCAAATTGTTAAGTTGGTTTCTTGCCCTTGAGCTAATATGAGTTATGGTTGTGCCAAGTTAGAGTAAACTAGTCTGCATTGTATACAACGATATTTGCACCATTGCTTTCGAATGATATTTGTTATTCGAAAGGAATTTAGAATTGACTTTGGCTAAAATTGCCGAGGAGTAAGCCGATAACAAATTATTGAAGCGAATTCCTTACCCCTATTCTTTGTTGTGGTGATATCGAATCGGGTTTAGAGATAAAGTAGGATGTTTTGTGATATGTGCGGTGACATCAATTTTTCTCATTTTGTACTCAAATTTTTATTACTGGTCTTCAAATAAAACTTGTGATTTTTTTTAATTGAATTTGCAAATTCTAACCACACGGATGTGCTCGGAATGAACCAAATAGTTGGAAACGACTATTGGATCATTGTGATTGAACTCTGAATGGCTTAAGTTTTTGCCAAAATAGATCGAATGTTTCAAATCAACCAGTTGCAACTCAACCGCAAAGCACAGGATGATTTCTTCCATGGTTGTCTAGTTCGTCTTCTCCGACAAAACAGTTGATTTTGTGGGCAAATTTTGACTAGCCCGTATGGCTTCGTTTTAGCTCTGATTTCGATGTGATTTTTTGTGTTGAACTCGTCTCAATGAGTACTTCACACTGGTATATTCAAAATTGGATTTCGATAACTGCAAAAGTTTCAATTTCTGAAAATTTGATATGGTTCGCAATTATTGGCAAACTTTAGATATTTTTTAACTCCTTTGGTTAGTAGGTCTAGATTCCTCTAGTCACATGAATCCATTGATAAATTTAGATCTTGATTTTGACATCTTCAAAATCTTGACAAATTTAAAGCTGAGATGCCAGTACTATGTCGATGAGCAAGCCAAACTTGTAGCTCACTATTGGGAAACTTGAAGGTTGGTGGTTTATTGCCCGTTCATCCAGTCGTCACTATTGTTCCAATGGTGTCAGAATCTTGGTTTATTCATGGTCTTGACACTGAGCTATCCAACTGAGGGCTAATGAGTTGCTAAGTTGTATAGTGATGCTATATGCAATGGGCATTTGAGGAATTGCACAGCTAGAATTGAAGCTTGCTCGGCATATATCCTATCATGCAAACATTTGCTGTGTAACGACGTTACCAAATCTGAGAACAAGATAGTATTGCCGAGATGGAGCCGAGATGTTGCTGTCAAGGCGCTATGTGAGAGGCTTGAGAGAAAAATCATATGGCTTCATAGTCGGTACTTTAGTTATATGAATTAAGGCTCGGAATCGAGCCATCATTGCTATGTAAGTCATTCTTTGGGCATAGAACTTGCCGATCACGCACTTGGTGAGGGACATTTGGAACTTAGTTGGTATGTAAACTAGCAGTTTGTCGACGATGTAGCCAAACTCTTACAAGTCATGCTTTAATTGCGGTCTCAATTTGTGACTTCAAGTTAGGAATCTTCTTGGTGGATGGATGCACTTCTTGGTAGCCAACAGGACTCATCAAAATGATCCGCCGAATATTGGGTCATCGAGATGGTCATTGCTGGCGGAAACATGTGTTAGAATATATAATATATTAGTATATATATATTAGCTGTCAAACCTTTAATAATGTACCTTTAATAATGTTGTTTAGTTTGTGCTTCTACTTTCGGTTTGTAATTGTTCTCCCTCTCCTCTATAAAGGAGAGAGTTCAACATAACATTAAACACAATCAATTAATATCATTCAATACATGATACATTATTCTCTCTATATTTCTCTCTTTATATACATTAATTTACACATGGTATCGTGAGCTATAGGTTAAGCTCTTAGTGTTCTTTGTCTTCTAGCGGGCATAACCTTTCCTTGGCCCCCCCCCGAACCTCAACCTTTTTTGCTTATTTTCTAACTCAATGGCTTCTGATCTACAGTCAAGGGGATTGTTTCAATTCCTCAACAAAGAACTGCCCTCGAGTCACCACAATTGGATGTAATGATTTGGCAACCTGATAGAACCACAACAACAGCAGTTGATCCAACCATTTCTGGTGCTTCTGCCTCTGTCACAACCTCATTGTCATGATAACAGAGGTGTGGTTGGATGGTGTCAAAAGGTGGAGATCCATTCGGTCATGACTGGGTCCCTGCCGAGTGTGACGTCTCCATCAGACCCGGTTGTTTTTGGCTTTCATCTGAACCTTCAAGTCCGACAGACTATTCTCGACATATACTACATGTCGACTGGTTCTCTATCTCACTCTCCTCAAGAATCGCCATACAGCAGCCTCCGCAAGACCGGCAAGCATTCACCACCAGTCTCGGTGGCACCGGCAACAAGGCTGAGGGAATCTCGCAGATCACTCCTACAGCACTAAATTCACTTCTTCACAGCTTGCCTGTTCCTCTTTTTGACACCAGATTTGGAAACCCTAAGGCTCCTCTGCACAGCACTCAACCTCGCAAGGGCTGCATTCTTCTGATCTGGCCTGTAATAGTTATCTGCCACCTGGTTTTTAACCGCCTTCGCCATGCGGGAGAATTCCTTCTTCATGACAGACTTGTGAAGTAAGCTTGAAGAGTGCTTGTAAGAGTTGAGATTGAAGAGATTATTGCTCTCTTTGTTGAACCACACACTCGCAGTTCCGTTACCGAACTCCTTCACAAGAAAGGAGTTGTTCCTCTTCACGATCTCCCATATCAGAGGTTCTAGAACAGTCGCCATTTCCACATTCTCTCTCTTCAAAAAGAGCTGTCATGTTTCTCCCAATACATTCCAAGATAAAGTAGACCCAACTCACATGGCTTTCTCTCTCCTCCGTTTGATTTCAAAATCAATTCTTTTTATTTCTTTTTCAAATACCCACTTTTTCTTTTCTTTTTATTTTAATATTGACATCCACCACATTTTGTCTTTCAGTAAAAGCAAGTATATGCCTCCATCCATAAAACCAGAGAGAGAGAGAGCGAGATATATTATACAAACTTCCCACTCATATCTTTTCTTTTTAGCCTTTTCTCTCTCTACCAGCACTTGTCCACACAAAACCATCATCATAATCTCTCTATAATATATTCCATCTCTCTGTCATCATTGATTTGGCCACCCACCGAATTGCCCATGACCATCTAATATATATATATAATATAATAGATTTCCCACCTCATTTTTTCACTTTCCAACCCACCAGCGCACCTGCTTTTCCCATTACTATATTATTCTTATTATTATTATTAAACCATAAAAAAATAAATAAATAAATACCAAACACCATTGCAGGTTTTAACAAAACCAAACAACACTCATTTTATTCATAACAGGAATCAAACCCGATCACCATTTTACAACAAAAAAAAAAAAAAAAACAAGAAAAAAAAAAAGAGAGTGGTTTGCCACGCACCAACTTCACTTACTCGGCTCTTCCGTCGCCGAGTTCTTTCGTTTTTTGTCGTTTTTTTTGTCGCCAACTTTCGAAGTCCCTTCTCCGGTACTTCCGCCAAGAACTACCACAGTGTTTCCGCCGAGCGAGTCTGTAGACACCCCATTTTTGACCGCCCACAAGACTTGGGCAGTACTGATGGTTTACTTGTTGGAGAAAGGTGTGCAGGGCACAGGTTCAGTTTCTTCGGCAAGGAGAGAGGCGAATCTCAACTTCATATCCCATTTTTGAATCAAAGCTATTTTGGATGGTTTTTAGACCTTAAAACCCTCTCTTTCAAAACATTTTTGAAATAAAATTCCCACGATGTTCCGACGCTCGCATTTCGATAAATAGTGCGCTTTTCGGTAAACCGAGCAAGGACAAAGTGGAGATGAATGAAAGAAAGATGAAATCTTTGAAAAATATTTCAAAACACCTTACTTCGGGGTTTGAAGTTGAAGAGAAGAGGAGAAGAGGGGAGAAAACGAGTTGGAGAAGAAGTTCAGGATGAATCCGGGTGGGAGAAAGTCGAGCCCTATTGAATCAGGCTTATTCAATTGCATACTTGGAGTTAAGCTATGAGGCCATAACCATTGGAAAGAAGACTTCTGGGGCTTCATTTTGTACTCAAGAATCTCCCAAAGCCAAGTCTGGGTGGAGGAGATATGATTGGTTGAAGCTGGGCATCATCCCGTTTGGATCGAGTCTGCGCGGCTTCACCAAAAAGGGCATAACTTTCTGCATAGGAGGAATTTTGATGCAAGGTTTGCGCCATTGGAAAGCTAACTTCCGGGGCTTCAATTTGCATACCGACCGGCCATTTTTTGACCTAGGAATCACCTATCGGAACTCTATTTAGCCGACCGGCAGAAAATAGTGCCGACCGGCACTTTATTTTGGCCGATGATCAAATTTTCTGGCCGACCTGACCCCTTTGACCCTCCCAAGCCTGGTGCATGCCAGCTGTGCCAGCTAGGATGCACAGAACCAGCTCCACGTGCATATATATTGCTATTTTGCAACCTTTCCACCCTTTTTTTCCTCTAAGAGGTTAAACCCTTGGCCAAGCTTCTTGGAGAAGCTTGGCCAGCTGTATTAGCTTCCTCTAGAAGCCACAAACTCTTTGCACCCCTTGACCATTTTCCTTTGCTTAGCCACTAAGTCTTAGACTTGGTCTTGGCCTATATAAGCAACCCTCCTCCTCCATTGTTTAGGGTTAGAGATTCTTAAGCAAAAAACCAGAGATATAGATACATATATGATATAGATACATATATCCCTCCATCTCTCACTATATCTCTCTCATTCAACCTCTAAACACCCTTGTTCTTGGGCCATTCCTTCACCAACCCATAGCACAACACCACCACTTCCATTTCCAGAATTTGGGAGGTCATTTGCAAAGCTTAGGAGCACCAAAACTTGGTCTAAGAGGTGCTGGTTTGTTAGTCTACAAGGGTAAGCACACTTTTCCCCAAAACTAGCATTTTCTTGGTTCATATCTAAGCCATAGTTGCATGTATTTTTGAGCTTCGATGTAAACTACAAAGAGGCTTATTTTGAGCCCTTCTTCAACATTGAAGAAGGGCTCAACCTTGTTTGGGACCCCTATGTATGACTTGCTTCATTACCCCTCTTTGGTCCCCTTTTTGCATGTCTTTTTAGCCTACCATGCTTCTATTTTTGGGTCTTTGACAGGCCTGAAAAGGGTCTTATTTTGACCCCCTCTACATGTCTCATGAAGGTTATTTGGCTGT
Source organism: Camellia lanceoleosa (assembly GCA_025200525.1). NCBI lineage: Eukaryota > Viridiplantae > Streptophyta > Magnoliopsida > Ericales > Theaceae > Camellia > Camellia lanceoleosa. The sequence goes on along the minus strand of CM045759.1, from coordinate 144,880,710 downwards.
TTGGTGCATCCTTTTGGTACTTCATGTTATACCCCTTTGTGGGCCTTAATCTTGCATTGCATTTTGAGCATGTGTGTATACTGTTTTGGGACTTGTCATATACTGTAAATGTTCATATTTTTGGTCCCTCTTCAGTGTTGTAGAAGGACATTTTTCTTTTTGAGCATTGCATCTATCACTTGCCTCATTGCCTCCCTTGAGGAGCCATTTTTGCATGCCATGTTAGTCCCACTTGTGCTTACTGTCTTGCCATGCTTTGTACTATGAACATGCTTATTTTGGGGCTTTATAGCTGCTGTCTTCATACTTCATGTTCATATCTTGCATATTTGATATAGCCACAAGCCATTTCATGTACCTAGTTTTGCATTTCGGGAGCGATTCCATGCATTTGGTTCCATTTCGCCATGTTTCGGGGCTGTTTTGCCCCTCATTTTGCTGCTGAAATTTGCATGTTTTGTATGCCATATTCCATGTTATGCCATGTCTCATTAGAGTGCCATTTCGTACCGTAGGCGCGGTCCTCGATTTGCGTGCCCGTGTGCACGCATTTCGAGGCATCTCATTTTTATCTAACGGCCTCTTATGTGCGTGTGGCTGAGGCTCTCTCATGTTAGTGTAAGTCCATATTGCATTGCGTATGCCATTTCCTCGGTTTGCATGCTGCAGTGCACGATTTTGAGGCATCTCATTTTCATTTCATGGTCACGATTTTGGCATGCTCATGAGTTATCCATGTTAGTTTAAGTCCATCGTTGCATGTTGTTGCATGCCCTGTTTGTTTATATGTTTAGGTTGCGAGCCTAGCATACATTGCTCATTTGCATGTTCATGTTGCATATTTAGCCGCCATGCCTAGGTTGCATTTCATTGAGCATGCATCCCTTGCCTCTTGACCAATCATGATAGGGGTTGGGGCCCTTTGATTTGTTTTGTACTTGCATTCCATTTGATATCAAAGTTGCTAACTTGGCTTTCGGGCCATCATGCATTGAAATGCGTGATTGATGGCCCGGGGGTCGAGGGCCATGCTCCCTTGAGTCCATTACATGATAGGGAGTGTGTCCATGCATACATTTGCCTAGAAATTCTATGCCTTGCAATCGGGGTCATTGCTGTTGCCAAAACTGCCTTTTTGCAGAATTTTGTGCCGACCGAAGATAGAGTGCCGACCGCAATGTATTTATTGTCCGATAGCTTCATTTCCAGGTGGACTTTATACACGCGGTGGACATTCTATCCACCGGTGATGATCCTTAGGATTCGTGGAGCCTGTTATGTGGACTTTTGCAATTTTCCAGAGAAGGTGATAAAGGAAACAGAGGCAACAAGTGGCATGGTGCGGATTTCCAAGAAGTCGGATTCGAAAGATGCATCATTCACAAGATCCCGAGGCGGGGGCTGCGGCCATCTTCTCTCTGCATTTATTTTGATTAGACTAGAAGTTTTGTAATAATTAATTTAGCGATTTGTTATTTGGATTGTATATTCTTTTGGTCCCTCCGAGTGAGGGCGTATCTGTAATAAGTGTGTGTGTGTGGTGTGCATGTCTTCCAACCTCCACTTCTTTCTTCCCTTTTATTTACCTGCTTATGATGGTAGATTAGGGTACGTTTATTTTAGCATACCTTATGCAATGCATGCGTGCATCCATGCATTTGTTGACATGCATCGGGCTCGGTACATCATACAAACTGCATTATATTTCAAATCTAACTTGAATACGTGTTACTCGTGCATTTCACATGCCATGTTTAGGATAGCCGAGCCTGCCTAATTGCACTCAGATGCGTCAGATTAGTCATCTTAACATGAACTAGGTCATGTATATTTTGCTAACTAGTTCATTGTTTTGGCACGGAGTACAATGTAAGTATTTATGCTTTAGCATCTCGCATGCGTGTGGTTGTTAACATAACAGTATGCTTACCATGAGGCTGAGTGCTTATGTGATATAACTGTTTGAATGCCTGTGGGTGGAGGTTGGATTGCTTGAATTGGAAAAACTCGTTGAAATCCGTGTTTTAGCCTACTTGCGAGTAGCAAATCCAAAACGCTTTCAAAACGAATCTGATATGCAATGTTTATTTCCAAATTGCTTATCTAGTCTATACTTGTTTGCCGTACGATAACATAGTAATTTAGGCTAATAATTGGAATAAGAGCATGTAATGTTTTCAAAATCGGATATCACTAAGTTAGTAGAGGTTTGCCTTCGGACCGGGCGAAAGGGGGTGCTCATAGCTGACCTTCCCCAATCGTACTCCAAGCTCGAGCCAAGACATTTGGTGATGACACGTTATTCTTAAGACCGAGTCGTGGTTTCCTAAATTTCACATTTTAAAATATTTAGGTGGCAACTCTGTATCTGGCAAAGCAGTCCATGTTTGGCACTTCTTTTCAAAAATCTGTTTCTCAAAAAACGATTTGCCAGATTTGGACTCTTTGGTTCAGATTACGAACCGCAACAAACAAAAGGGAGTCCGAACTGTAGAGTGAGGCCCAAGGGCACGTCTACAGAGTCGGCTCCCCGCCGGCCATCAAAGGTGAGGTACGTAGGTGCCCCAAATCTAGCCATGGAGGTGGTTTGCCTTTTCAGCTCCTTGTTTTCAGCCTTCAAGGCACAAATCTCTGCCTGCATCTCTCAGACATGCACCGGAGTAGGAGAGTTGGGCGTTGACTTGGTATACCCCACACGCCTTGTTTTGCAGATGGTGAGACAGGTTAGTGACCGCCACCACTGTCTCCATATAGGACCTCAACATGTAGTTGTTGGCCTCGATATCATTTTGAGTAGCCATCACTTGCTCAACTGATAGTGTGGGAAGACTAGGTTGAGTAAGAGCAGGGGCACTTGGCCTAGAGGAGCTCGCTGGACCATTAAGATCTAGAAAAAGAGAGAGAGGGCGAAGCCATATTCTGGGTTGCAAAGTGTCTCAGAGAATCAGAGCTTTCAGACTGGTAATGTCAGAAAGGGTCGGTTGTAGAAGAAGGGTTGATTGTAGAGTGTCAGAGAACGAAAAGGTTTCAGCTGGTTTGTTATGCCTTAGCCTCAGCCTCCGTCTTGGTTTAAATAGCCAAGGCAGACACGCGCATTGCGCACCTCTCGACGCCAGACGACAAACTAGGCGCACAAGTCAAAGCGGGCACATGCATCGCCGCGTGTTGGGCACGCCTTTTGATGGCACATCTTTTGATAGATTGGGCACACCTTTTGAGGGTGCGACTTTTAAGGGTCCGACAAGACTCTGTAAACTGTCCCGACATTAATTCCGGTTAGCTTCTACATGGGTCCGGCAAGACTCCGTAAACTATCTTCTACAACGGTCCGACATGACCCATAAACTGTCTTCTACATCGGTCCAACACGAGCCAGTGTCTTCTACATCGGTCTACCATAACCATGCAGTCTTCTACAACGGTCTGACACGACCATATAGTGTCTCCTATCCACTTTTATTTTATTTGTCAGATTATTTTCCTGTTTTGTTACTCTCTCCAAACTCAAGTTGGTTGGTTCCTATCCACCTTGAGTTTGATGGGGGATGTTAGAATATATAATATATTAGTATATATATATTAGCTGTCAAACCTTTAATAATGTACCTTTAATAATGTTGTTTGGTTTGTGCTTCTACTTTCGGTTTGTAATTGTTCTCCCTCTCCTCTATAAAGGAGAGAGCTCAACATAACATTAAACACAATCAATTAATATCATTCAATACATGATACATTATTCTCTCTATATTTCTCTCTTTATATACATTAATTTCCACAACATGCAAGACTCATCTATTCGGCAACAGGACTCATCTATTCAGTGGAATATTATGCATGGTCATTACCGAGCAACTTTCACTCTAAAGAGAGTAAAGAACTGATAGTTAGCCCAAGTATTGTTACATGTTGTTTCGCAGCATAAATTTCCTGGTTTTGGGCGCATGACTCTAAGCTGCGAGATGGGGTAATCCTTGCTTGGGTTGCTTTGATCGGCATGACTCGTTGACTAAGGCTTTCTTGCTGAGAATGTGCAATGTTGAGGCGAGAATGCTTTGTTGTACTTGGTCTGCAATTGCTTGTGTGGTTCGGCATGATTTTGATAATAAGAGCTTGTCCGTGTTTTTGTTCCTCTTTGACTTATGATGCCAGGTTAAACTTGTTCCGCTTTCATCTTGTATTGGTGCTTTTCATGGACCACCATGGCAGCTTGCTACTGGAAGTGCAATTCTCGTGGTAAGTGATGCTACCGAGCCGGTTTGATGTAGGTAATAGGACTAGTGGAAATTTTCAATCAAACGGTCACTCCAACCACACTTTAGTTTTGTTGAGAGGATGATATTGGAAAACGACTCTTGCTGTGACAATCGGACTGTAGATGGAAGGTCTAAAGGTTGCTTAGTCATGACACGATTGCCAGGTAATGTAAACAACCATGCATGGGTATGCCGAACAACCATCAAGGCAAATTTCATGCTTCCATTATGGCCGAGGAAGATGGACAAGCATCAACATGCTAAGTTGATAGGCCAGTGGTGACGCCTAGTGTTGCTGAGTAGAGTAGTCATGACAGGTCTTGAGTTTGTAATCTTCTGATCACCGCATAAGGAAAGTTGGTTTCGTAACATTTGCAACTCGGAAAGATTTCAACGGTTATTGTTAATGATTTTGTTTGGTTATTGTCGGGTGGATTTGGATGAGCAACCTTGTTGAATTGCCAAAGAGATGCTCTCACAAAGAAAAGTGTAGACCTGATTTCTGGAAAGAGAAAATAGAGATGCAATCATGTATACAATAGCATCATATTGATTGAAAATCACCTATTTTGGATGTTTATATATATGGAGATAGAGCATTAAAATGCAATACAAACATGGACATATTTATCAGAATTAATATTCTAATATATTGTTTAAGAGAGAATGATTCTTGTCATTCTTTGTTTTATGCTCATGATCATGGACTTTGAAATGCAAATCATGACTTCAAGCATACTCTCTGTAGAAGGGGTCAAGTTGGGCCCATTAAAATTAATTAGGCCCAATCAGAAAGTCCAAGATTTGTGGGCCCAAATTTATCACCATCAAACGGTCCAAATCGCTCTAAGCCTCAAAAGGTTCAGATCAATGAACTTAGAGATTTAGTTGGGCCCGGACTCGAAAGGGTATTATTGAGCAAGTCTAGAGATCCGAGGCATTCAAAGCTTCAAAGATTCGATCGCAATCTAGAAGCCGCCTCCATTGGTGAGTCCTTAACATTTATGAATTTGGAGCTTTCGATCAACCCACCAGAATTATAAGTGAGGTTAGAGCCAGAACAAAGGGCCTGGATCCCAAGGACAGCGGGTGAAGATGAATTCACTCATCGGTTGATTTAGCCTATACCTGGGTTGAGGTGGTACGACCCCGAGGGGTCCATGAGACTCGAGAATATCTGCGGCAAGGCCTCTTCTTGGACTACCCCTGACCTTTTGGGATGATTGGGGATTATTAGTTAGGTATGGCTAAGAAGAAGGGTTCGCCGAGAGGTTGATCTCTTCTTCGGGGTTTTCCTCATCCTCGAAGAGATCACCTCCCCGGACAAGATAGTTAGAGAGAATATTCCCCATGTGCCTTACACATGGGCTTCATCCTACATCATGAGGTGCCTATAAATAGCACCCACCCAGAGCTTTACAAATGATGGATTTTGGAGAGACAACTCTTGGAAAAGAACTAATTTCCCTTCTCCATTATCTACCTTGAGAGTGAAAATGGGACATCCATGGGATAGCTTTGCCATTATTCTCTCTCTAACTACTTTGCCTTCTTCTTCACCAATCTTTTATCTCCATCATCTCTTTGCTATTGTGTTTTTAGTTGTGATTGTTAAAGAATCTAAGCCTCTCATTATTTCTAGAGAATTCGAGTTTTCTTTAAAGATCTTCAAAGATCTTCAAATTTTCCGACAACATTCTTGAACCCTCTCATATATTTGGTGACTCTGCTGGGAAGGCGAAATGGTTAATGGTCTCAACAAGATCCAGAACCCACACAACTCCGGCAAGGATGCAGGAGAAGATGAAGTTCACCAATAAGGATCCTCTAATGGTGGTGATGATAGGACCATGGCTCCAGATCAACCACTTTTGCTCGAAGCCATTCAAGGACTTCAAAATACTTAGCAAGAGATTCTTACCATTCTTCGGAATCTCACTCACACTATGTTGGTGATGAGTTCTAGTTTTGCCCCGGCGCCAAATAGAAATCAAATTGGAGGTGGAGCTATCCCCGTCGGAGTGCAAAATCAAACCTAAGGAGAAGTAGGCCACAGCTAGCCTGTGGGTCATGGAAACACAACAGCGGCAACACATGCTCAAACCTCAGTAGGTGGTAGTAGTTTGCCCACGTGCTGGGCTTTATGGTGTGCCAAACCAAGATACAATGGTAACTAGGGGAGGTTTCGGTGTAATGAATGGTGCTCCGGCGACTGTTGGTGTCCAAATAAATATATGGGGCATGATTGCACAAAAGGGAGCTTTGCCCATACCTAATCTTATTTCACCAATAGTAAACGCTACTCAGGTACCAAGCGAGCCTCCTTTGGTGCCGATAACAAATTTGAAAGCCCAACTCGATATAGTTGTGATGTGCAGTGGACTTTATGGAACTCAATTCAATGTCCCATCACCAAATGACTTGTCCATAGGTGTCGATGGCCAGTGTAGACACCCCATTTTTGACCGACCTTAAGACTCAGACGTCACCGATTGAGCGCTTGGTGATAGTGCATATTGTGCTCGTTCTGGAGTTTCAAAGTCTTAGCTGCGAGCCTTGCCTTCGAACTTCGGGACTCTTTTGTGCTTTGCCTCGGTTTGCCATAACCAGTCCTGCTTTCCTGCTTTCTCTTCTCGAAGGAGGAAGAGGTCTCATAGACCATCTCTCAAGGTGGCAGAGGCTACGCTTGTGGGCGAGGCCATTTTTCCCATTTGGAGGCTGGGCCTGCTGGCGCCTTGGTTCGGGATCGCCTAACTACCTCCATTTGCTCCGGTTTTTGGCACACACCTTGTTTCCTCTCCTTAGAGGTACATCAGGTTCGGAGACCACCTTCGTGGTCATATGCCACCTTCAAGCTTCACACTGCTGGGCCCTGTGCCGCTGCTTTGGCCCCCGAACCCTCGTTTTGCATCGGTTTGGCTTCATTTTTGGTGTGGACCTTTGCTTCATTGCTAGGAAGGTGGTAGGATGGTATGAGACCAACAATTCTTTTGAAAACCATTTTCTCTCTCCTCCAGTCGATTTTTCTGACAGAAAGCTGATTTTTCTAACTTTTGGGCCATAATTTCTGGTTTTTCATACCACCATTGTGTTGTGCACACCTGGGAGGCCACCAATATGGGTAGGCCAACCAGTATTTCTTCTTGAACCTTTTGAGCCTTGCTAAAAAGCTAGTTTTCCTCTTTCTTGGGTCACTTTTTCTGGTTTTTCACCCTGCAGCTGTATTCTACTCATCTGGGAGGCCACCTTTCTGGTATGGCCGACCAGAAATTCACCTTGACCTTTTTGAACCCTAGTCGGCGATCAGTCAGCATGTGGTCACCGACCACTTGAACCGTCGGCCTACCTTTTGCTTTTTGGCCTGCTCAAGTGCTTCACAAATTGCCATTTATGAAGCATTTGACCCAATCGTCCGAGATTTTGACCATCTTTTGATCCTTTTAGTTGGTTTTGACCTCTTGCTTAGCTTCTTGGAGAAGCTTGATTCTTTGTCAAGCTTCTTCAGGAAGCTTGACCCTTTTGGTCTAGCTTCCTCAAGAAGCTTGACCCTTTTGGTCAAGCTTCTTTGAGAAGCTTTGAACCCCTCTTGAGGCTTCTCCAAGAAGCCTTATCCCTTCTCCTCTATAAAACCAAGCCTCCATCACCATTTGCAAGGGTTAGAAAAAACCAGCTGAGGCATATACATACAACTATCCATATCTCTCTCATCCAAGCTCAAAACACCATTGTTCTTAGTCATTTACACTACACCTCATAGCCTACCACCTCCACTATTCATTCCAGCACCTTGAAGGTGTTTTTCAGAGGTTGAAGACTCACCTTCTTGGTCCGTGGTTATCGTGATTGTCGTGCTACAAGGGTAAGTCCTCATTTCCCCTTTTCTTGCATTATTTTTCTATATACTTTAGCCCTATTTGTAAGCATTTTTGGGCTTTGTTATAAACAGTAAAGTGTCTTATTTTGAGCTCCTCTTGAAGTTTGATTAAGGATACTTTCCTGTTTAAGGTCTCCTACATCCTTGTACGCTTCATCTCTCTTTTAGGGCTTATTTTGCATGATATCTTAGCCTTACTTGCAAGCATTTTCAAGATTTTCCATGAACTAAAAAAAGTCTTATTTTGAGTCCCTCTTGAAGTTTGATTAAGGGCATTTTTCTGTTTGGAGTCATCTTCCTCTTGGCATGCTTCATTTCTCATGATTAGGGCTATGCATTAGAGCATTCAGATTGGCCTTGGTTTGGCCTCTAAGCCACTGAAGATGTGTCAGAGGGGGGGTGACCCCCTCTCTCCTTGTCTTGTTTGTTGGCCCTTTTAGCCTTCCAAAGGGCCCCTTACTTGGATGTTGTGAAGTCACTTTTTAGGCCCAATTTGGTGAGTTTCATGGTCTGCCTTAGCTCTGTTCGGAGCCACTTTGACCGTATTTTATGTCCCTCATGCATGTGTGGAACAATCTTCCTCAAGGCCTTTCAAGAGGACCTTTCATTGCATGCTTCCTTGACCCATTTCAGGGCCTTTTTGGTGAGTTTTAGGGTTGTCATAATTGATTTCCAAAGTTGGTTTTGCCATGCTAAGTGTCCTTGTTGTATGTGTAGAGTAACCCCTCTTGTAGCCTTTCAAGGAACACACTTTTCTTGCATGCATTGGATACATTTCAGTGGTTATTTAGGGTTTATTTGACATTCCATGTTACTGTTTTGGGCTGATTTGGTGACCTCTCTTATGCTTCATGTACATGCCATGTAAACCATGCTTACTAGCCTAGGTTGCATGTTGTTTTAGCCCTTCATGTTAGCACCTTCTGGCCATGCTTTGAACTAATATTGAGCATATTTTGGGACTGCCTTGGCTCTGTTTTTGTACTTCATGATCAAATAATGCTTGCTTTGCATGATTATAGTTCAATGCATTTGCCTAGTTTTGAGTTTCGGGGCCTCTTTCATGCATTAGGTGCTATATTTCCATGATTCGGGACCAGTGCGCATCATATTTCAGTGCTGGAAATTGCATGTTTGTATGCCATCTTTCATCCCTTGCCATGCTTTGGTAGAGTGGCATTTGATGTCTTAGATTCGGTCATTGGTATTCGTGCATGTGTGCACGCATTTCGGTTGTCTCATTTTCGTCATATGGCCACTGATGTGAGTGTGGCTGAGGTCCACTCATGTTGGTGTAATTCCATCAAGCATTGTATATGCCATTTCGGTTCATAGCATTGCGTATGCTAGGTTACATGTTAAAACATTGTGTATGCCATGTTACATTGAGCATTGTGTATGTCATTTCATAGTATTGCGTATGCTAGGTTATATGTTAGTCGCATTGTGTATGCCATCTCATTTGCATCATGTTTGGGATAGGAGTTAGCCCAAGCATGAGAAACGAGGGACGTTCAGACCAGTGACTTTTAACGTGTCTCAATTCTCGGTCCGACACTGGATTACCCATGATGGAGTTTAGGTCTTGTTGTGTTTTCATGTGCATTCATTTCACATCAAGTTGTGCAATTCGACTCCTCGGCCATCATGTATTGAGATGCGTGATTGGTGGCGCGAGGATCGAGGACTACACTCCCTGAAAAGTGGTTATGCATACATACGTGAAAATACTTTGCCATGCCCCTTTCTTGCTCTCTGTAAAGAAATCGTAAATCAACAAATTTCCGAGCTTCGCACAAAGATTCTCGGGGATTAAATGTAAACAGAGGCGAATCGGGGCATCGCGATGGATTTCCGCGCCAAGCAACTCAAGCATACATCATTCATCATTCGGAACAGAGCTGAGGTGGTCCATGGCTTGCATACTAATTTACTTGCTTTCCTAGATTAATTTGTTAATTAATTAGGGTTTTGTAATTATTCGGACTGTATTATTTATTCGGACCCTCTGAGCGAGGGCACAATTGTAATAAGTGTGCGTGTGTGTGATGTATGTCTTCCAACCCCACGCCTTTTCTCCTTTTATTTACCAAATTTATGATGGTTAGATTAGAGCATGTTTCAATTAGCATACTTATGCTCGCATGTTTGCATCCATTCATCTGTCTTGCATGCATCGGCTCCAAGATCATACTAACTGCATTGTATTTCAATTCCAAGTTGAATACATGTTATCTGTTGCATTTCATTTGCCATGTTTAGAATAGCCGAGCCTATCTTAGTTGCATTTTTGCATGTGTTGCATTAGGCATTTCTGTATAGTTAGGATCATGCATGGATTTCTAACATAGCTTTTATTTTGGCTTGGAGTACTTGGCAAGTATTTATGCTTTAGCATCCTTGCATGCGTAAGTGACTACCATGATAGCATGCTTACCATGAGGCTAAATGCTTATGTGATATAATTGCCTAAATACCTGTGGGTGAAGGTTGGATTATTTGGATTGGAACAATTCATCGACTATGAGTTTTAAGCCCACTTGAGAGTGGCAAATCACCATGTTTTCTAAGCCCACCGAGGGTGGCAACCAAGATTTTAGCCTACTTATGAAGTAGCAAACCATTTTCAAAACAAACATGAGATATTTTGTTCCAATTCAGCGATCTAGTCTATACTTGTATGCTATGCATCACGTAGTAAATCTAGGCTAATAACTGGAATAAGAGCAAATAAAGTTTTCAAAACTCGATATCATGGTTAGTAGAGGCCGATCTTTGATCGGGCGAGCGAGGGTGCTCACGAAGTGACCTTCCCCAATCGTACCCAAGTTCCCGAGCTGAGGCAACTTTGGTGATGACGGACATGTGGCCTTAGGCACGAGTCAAGGTTTCCTAAATTCTCCAAAATAAAATATTTAGGTGGTGACTCTGTATCTAGCAAAGCAGTCCATGTTTGGCACTTCTTTCAAAAAATCTGTTTTCAAAAACGATTTGCCGGATTTGGACTCTTTGATGATTCATCGGTCTTGCATTGCACTCGGCGAGATTAGATACAGGACCGTGACATTGAGTCCTAAACTGTGGTGAACCCAAATGAACAAAACGGGATTTTCCTTCCGGGACGTTCGGGGACGTCTACAACCAGTATTGTCACGTATCTTCACCAATGGTGAATTCTCAACACCATAATGGCCAAGCCGCTCTTAGCTTAGTCTTCAGGTCCATAAGCCAAGTTCCAGGAATGCCACCATCAAATTCTCTCCCTTAATAATTTCTTACTCTTGCAGATGTGCAAGCTATGTTCGATCTCGAACAAGGCAAGAGGACTTTACCCTCTTTGCTCGACCCAGATGTCAAGCCACCATACCCTATTGAGATGTTGAGTTATCTATTTCCCGTGGGGTATACGGTGCTGATGTTCATGAAATTCAATGGCAAACAAGGAAATGCTTGAGAACATGTTGTGCGATTTATCAAGACTCTAGGTATTCATGGTTCAAACCACGTCCTTCAGTTGAAAGAATTCTCTAAGTCCGTCACTAACCGAGCATATAGCTGGTATGTTAACTTGGCCCCAAACTCCATCCGAAGTGAGAGGAAATGGTCAACAAATTCCACGCCAAGTTCTTTCAAGTGGCTGAGAAGGTGACCACACTTACATTGTGTAAGGAAAAGCAACGAGAAAGTGAGGACATCCTTGACTATGTCAAAAGGTTTCAGGACAAGGCTGTGAATTGCCATGAAACTATGAAGGAGAGTTATCTGGTTCAAATATGCCTAGAAGGGGCACTAAACAGATACAAATTGTTTATAGTTAATCACAAGCTACCCACCTTCTCGGCACTAATAGAAGCAGCTCGAAACATTAGCACTCCTCAGGTTTAGGAATCTGGATTTAAAGCCAATTTCAAAACTAGCTTCAAATCATCTTATGGACCTATCACTACTGCTGCCTTCACTCCCAATACCCGGAAGTCATAAGAAGGGGGTTATAGAGGCCAGAAGAGGAAACAATATAGTGGTGAAAAGGGCAATGTTTCTTATCCATGTGGAATCGACGAGGTAAAAGATCTAGTTAAGGAATAGGTGGTCGACAGAGAGCTAAAATTGCCTTATGTTGAGAAAGTCTTATTAAAGAAGGACCATGAAAGCCCCAAGTTTTATGTCTATCATCGCACATTAAAACATCCAATAGAGAAGTGTTGGACTCTCAAGAAAATTTTTAGAGATAAAGTCGAGGTAGACGAATTGAGGTTCAAAAAGTAGGGAACTCAAGACATCCGAGAATAACCATATCCTCAACACCGAGACAATGGCAAGAATGTTGCTATGATAGCATATGAAGGCCTGATGATTGAGGCTATTGCCAATCTTGATGATGATTATTATTATCTGGATGACACCTTCGAGCCCGAGGGTGAACGAGTTTATTATGGAAGTTCTCTCGATCTAGAGGGCAGAGCCTCTATGGCTCATGTCAAAGGTCCCTTCGATCCAGAAAGAGGAGAAGAATACTATGGAAGAGGAAGACACTATTTTGAAGAGACCGAGGAGATGGTTAACTACGAGCCTCCAAGAGTGGAGAAAGATCCAGATCACTACGCCAAAACCCTGCAAGACTGTGTAAAGTTCAAGCAATTCTTTCACCAACTGGGACTTTCTAGAGAGACAAGAAAAAAAATCACCAAGGCCATCATCAATATAGCTGAGGCACACCATAAGGAATGCATGTCAACTGAGGGATCCATCCCGAGGAAGGAAAAAGAGCAATCTAGTGCCATTACTTTCTCTGAGACTAACCAGAAGTATCCATTTTCTCACAATCGCCCACTTTATGTGACTGCTTATATTAACGAGGTTGAGTTTAAAAGGGCCTTTCTAGATAGTGGAGCCTCTACCAAAATTATGACCCGTGTTACTCCAGAGAAGGCTGAAATCTCTAAAGAACGCATTGTGAAGCAATCGATAGTCATCACTAGCTTTGGTGGAGAAATGAGAGTTACTATGGGATATGTAATAGTTGATTTAGCTGCCAAAGAGATTCACTCAACCACCAAGTTCCATATTATCGATTCCGAGGAAAACTATCACATCATTTTAAGGAGGACCTAGATGCATAGATATGGGGTTATACCATCGACTTATAATCGGTGTGTTATGGCTAAATGGGGAAAGAAGACGGTGACAATTCACGCTACAGAAAGGCCTTTCAAGACTTATGAAGTTCATTATTCTGATGCCATCTACTTCACCGAATTGTTCGTCAAGAAAGTCCCACCACCTCTAAGCCTGGGGTCAAAATTCTCGCTTGGAGGATATCAAAATGACAAGGAGCCAAAAGCAGAATCAAGTAAGTGGACGACGCCTCGACTAAAAAGTTCGCCTATTCCTGAAGGTGATGAAAGTCCGAGAATAAGGCAAGATGGTGTACTATTTGTGAAGGTGCAAGGAGTTGGTTTCTTTAGCAACCAACTCAATCAAAAGAAGAGCCTCGACGATGACATAGTAATAAAGCTCAAGTGGCTCTGCACGCATGCAAGATGGGCTTCACCTCAACTTGTTGAAATACATCTGAGTGATGGGAAAGATGCTCTAAGGCCAATATTCATAAGTTCAAGCCTTAACTCATAAAAGCGGGAGTAGTTGTTAAAGTTGATAAGTCGGTACTAAGATGTGTTTGCTTGGTCGTATAAAGAAATGCCCAGACTAGATCTTGACCTAGTCTTCCATTATCCTGATGTGTTCCCAAACTCCAAACCCATCAAGCAAGCTACTCAAAAATATCATCCAAATCTCGAAGAGAAAATTAAGGGGGAGATTGAAAAACTTCAACAGGCAAGTTTTATCCGACAAATAAAGTACCCCATGTGGTTGGCCAACATATGCCAGTAAAGAAGAAAAATGGTCAAATTAGAGTATGTGTAGACTTTCGAGATCTGAACAAGTCCTACCCGAAGGATGAATTTTCTCTACCTCACATCGACACTTTCGTGGACTCCACCTCAGGACACCAGATGTTCTCGTTCATGGATGGATTCAACGAATACAATCAAATTAAGATACAAGGAGGATGCAGAAAAGACTACTTGTAGAACACCTCTCGGAAACTTCTTCACTACAGTCATGCCTTTGGGACTCAAGAATGCTAGAGCAACCTACCAAAAGGCTATGACTGCAATCTTTCATGACATGATCCATCATGAGGTGGAAGATTATGTTGATGATCTAGTGGTAAAGTCTAAAAAAGAAGAGGACCATCTCCGTGACCTTGAGAAAGTATTCAAGAGGTGCTAGAAATTCAAAATGAGGATGAATCCTCTCAAATGTGCTTTTAGAGTGACGACCGAGAAGTTTCTCGAGTTTTTTGTACATAGACATGGTATCAAGATAGATAAAGACAAGGTCAAATCTATTAGAACAATGCCTCCCCCGCATTCTCAGAAGAAGTTCAATAAGTTCCTCAGGAAGGTGTCTTATATTCAGTTTATTCCAAAGACTTGCAAAAATTTCGCCTTCAACTCTTTTGTTAAAGGAAGATGCCAAGTTCGAGGGAACCAAGAGCACCGAAAGGCCTTTCGAGAGAATCAAGGCAACCTTGATCTCACCTCAAACCATGGTAGCCTGTAGCCTGTGGTGCCTCTAATGTTGTACCTAACTTCAACCCCCAAGTCCATAGGGGCATTATTGGTCCAAGATACAGATGGAGTAGAACACCTGGTGTATTACATTAGCCAAAAAATTTAAGGAGCAGAAGTCCGATATACTCCGGTGAAGAGACATTGTTTAGCTTTGGTATTCATCGCCCAAAAGCTCAGACATTACTTCTTAGCACATCAGATTCAGATTGTTACCAGAAGTGATCTAATTCAATACCTCCTCAACAAGCCTGCTCTAACTAGGAAGGTGACAAGATGGTTGTTAGCACTAGGTGAATTTGAGATCACATGTGTAACTCCCAAGGCAATCAAAAGCCAAGCCTTAGCCAATCTCCTTGCGTAATTTCCAGGTGGCGATTATAAACCAATGAATGAAGAATTAAGAGGAGAAATGCATGCAACTATGTTTTCTGAGGAAAGCTTTTAGACATTGAGCTTTGACGGAATAGCAGCCAGAGGGAAAGGTGAAACCGGGATAGTCCTTACAAGCAAAAGTGGGAAAAAGTTGTATTTGTCTTATAAACTGGACTTCCATTATTCGAATAATGAAGTCGAGTATGAGGCTCTTATTTTAGGCCTGATAGCAGCTGAGAAACATAGTATCAAGAATATTTGGATTCATGAGGACTCGAACCTGATAGTGAAGCAAGTTTTAGGACAGTTCATCCTAAAAGAGCTTGCCTTTGCCACATACCGAATGAAGATTCAAAGGCTTCTTGACAAATTTTAAAAGGTCAAAATAGAGCATGTGCCTCACTTCAACAACAAGTATTCAGATGCCCTCGCAACACTAGGGGCAAGAGTTGACATTCTAGAGAAGGAGGCAACAATTGTTATCAAGAAGAGAACAGAGCCTTCAATAATACCCAAGAACAAAGACCTTCCGAAGGACTGGAGATAAGAAGTCCTCGAACAACTCAGAAGAAAAATCAAAAAATTGACTATGGCCAAGCTTGCTCAATTCCTAATTACCGGATTTCTAGCCTAGTGTATTGGCCAACAAGAAGCAAGCTTCTGACTACAACAGATTCATGAAAAGTCCCGCATGACAGTGATATTAGTCTGCATGTATGATTCAAAGACAAGGCTACTATTGGCCCAATGGCGGAGAAGGCCTCAAATCAACTACGTAAAGAATGCCCCAAATGTCACCATACATCCAGAGGATTAGAGTTGCTTCGCACTGATACCCGATTGGAGACAAGTCTACATTGACTATCTTAATGAGGGACATTACCCGAGAACCCGAGGGACATTGCACATCTCAAAAGGAGAGCAAGATGGTATTTTCTTGATCGTAACAAGCTTTTTAAGAAGCATTGAGGCCATTCCCTAAGATGTCTTTCCAAGAAGGAGTTGGATCTAGTCCTCAAAAGAGCCCACAAAATTGAACATCAATGAGGGGCTCAGTTGTTCGAGGAACTAATACACCTCAAGTATTATTGGCCAACCATGGAGTAATTTTCCCCTAATTACATGAAAAGGTGCCAAACTTGTTAGAAGCACGACAACTTGATCAACGATCACCGTAGATCCGCGACTTCAACACCGTGGCCATTTCATACCTAGGCTTTTGAACTTATAGGGCCTATCTCTTCATTGTCAAAAGGATATAAATGGATCCTCAAGGAAAATATCATTTGCAGGTTCAGAGTACCGAACACCATCCTTTCGCACAATGGCACACCTTTCATAAACAAACATGTAAAAAGCCTTCTAGAGACTTACCAAGTGAAGCATCACAAATCCACACCCTATTACCCAAAAGGAAACGGACAAGTGGAGGCCATGAATAAGACATTGATAAGGATTTTGAGTAAGATGATGGATGAATTCAGTGGGACCTGGTCTGAACAGCTGATAGTAGCCCTATGGGCATATCTCACCTCAAAGAGAAAGCTAACTCAAGTAACTCCTTACTCCCTTGAGTATGGGTTTGAGGCAATGTTATCTATAGAGTTGGAGACACCATTTGCCCGAATGGCTTCCACCACGAGAATGGTACTTGAGCCTCCAACCACCAGACTGGAGACATTAGAGAAAAAACAAGACAGGGCTGCAAAAGTCGTGGAAAGGTATCACGAGTCCATCATCCTAGCCTATAATCAGACCATGGTGCCAAGAAAGTTCAAAGAGGGTGATCTAGTGTGGAAGAACGTAGACCCAATCATGCGAGGACAACCCCTGCCCAAGTTTTCTCCGAAATGGGAAAGGCTCCACAGGGTGATCCAAGCAAGCTCAAGCGAGTACTATAGGCTCGTGAGAGTTGAAGATGGCTTCTGAATAGGCCCACTCAATGCAAAGTTCATCAAGTGTTACTACCCATAAATAGACTCATTTCTGTTAAATATCGTTTTCCATTTTCTTGCTTTACCTAAAAATTGTATTTTCCTTATGAAAAGGTTGATTTCCTTTATGATGTATATGTCTATTCCATCACTTGTGATGAAAATTTTATACTTTTGTTAAGAAAGTTGAAAACGTAATGAGAATATTTCAGCTTTTATGAATATGTACATGTGAGTGTTATTTCCATTATGTCATTTGAGATAAATGTTTTATCAAATAGAATGAGAAAATAGTGAGAAAATCTCCAAGAAAACCAAAGACTTTGTCATTTCATTGCATTGTCCTAGATAAAACATTTTTATCGAAAGGGGCAAAAAAGTAATAAATAAATAAATAAAAGAAACTCAATCTCTTCTGAAAACTCCCTCGAAGAAGCTGTCCGTTACATCTACATCCCGAGGACAAGTAGCAGAGTGTGCCTCTAAAGCCTACAAGGCTCGATCATAGCCCGACTCAAGTTCACGAAGAGTTGCGTTTGTCTCATCTATAGACGTTCAATAAGAGGTAAGCACAAACAAAATTTCTACCCTAAGAATGGCGCTCGAGGCTATATCCAGGCACTTTCGAAGCCACAATAGATCCACTTGGTGATGCTTCATGTCAGAGATCCCCTGATATGTTGTCTTGACTACTTTCTTGTTAAGGTTACATAGCCGTTGCATATCCAAGCTATATAGGATAGTGGCAAAAGACTCAAGAAGAAAAGTCTGAATGAGCGGACATTGACAAGCAAAGGAAGCAAAGGTCTCAGGGTAACTCAAATGCACAAGCTATAGAATTGACGCAAACTCAGAAGCTACCCAATAGTAAAGAAATGGTACTTTGCCAAAAGACACCCTGGGGCTGGGAAGTTATTAATTTCAGGAACCTCTCCAATTTTTATCGGGTTAGATGAACCACTAACCACCAGGAAGGGTAACTTCTAGGAGAAGTACCGAGCTTGAGAATACAGTCTGATGAAAGGAAAGACTATAAACATCACTAAAGTGAAAATCACTGAGATTTAGATCCAAAACATTCGAAGGCACTTGTGATAAAGAGCCCCTAGCAATCATCTCAAAAGCAGGTGTGTCCCCTCGAGAATGAGAGCCATGAGGAGTCCCAAAGAGAGTCGGAGCAGAGTCCAAGGCGAGTGAAGGCAAGACCCTTGTAGCGGCTAACACTGAAGAAAAGATAAGGAAGTCCTATTAGGGGTAGAGAGCAGTAAAGCCATTTGAGCAAGAAGCTCTCATAGATAGAAGTACATGACAAACTTCACAAAGGAAGATTACCTGAAGAAGAATCATTATGCAAATATGGGACCACTGGAGGGCTCCTAGCATTAACAAAGTCACTTGGCTGTACAGAGGGCACCTGATCGATCTCAATAACTCATGAAGCCAGAACGGTAGCATTTATCCCGAGGGAGGAAAGAAAGACGAAGGAAGAGAATCACCATAAGTGCTAGAGCGAGTTTCAGAGACTTCTAGCACATCCACTTCCACACTACTCTCAGAGGTGCACCTCATTTCTACACCATCTTTGGAAGTGTGTCCCTCGGCACCACTAGAAGCACATCTCACGCTCAAGATTATGCCTAGAAGCATGTTCCTTGGCATCACCTTGAATAATCTTAGCACCAGAGCCATGTTCCTTAACAATCTCAACACTAGAGTCACGTTTCTCAATAATCTCAATATCAGGACAGTGATCCCCGACAACCTCGTCGTCAAGACGGCGCTCCTCTCCTACAACTGAGCGATGAGGGAAATATCGACAGATGGGGAGGCATCTCAACACAATAGATCGATGATGACACATACGCGAGACACAAGAATAAAAGTGATCAAAAACTCAAATTTCATCATCATCTATAGTTGCTACTAAAGGGGTAGGAATCTTCACAAGCCTTGCAAACAAAGAAAAAGTGTCACCTGTGTCTCGAGTCCAAATTTTAGGGTAACTTACTAATATCTCGCAGACTAAGAACATCAATAACCGCAGGATCAAAAGATGGAGTAGGGTCTTGTACAGCAGGGAAAGTAAAGAGTATTAATTTAAAAAGATATAGGCGAAAGAAAGAAAATAACTATGATTCAGTGGAAGAACTAAGATGTCTATCTGATACCTAATAGAGCCTTTTAGAAAGTCAAGGAGGAGAAGGACTAGCATCAAAGGCCTGCTTATGGGCCATTCTCTTGAGGCGGGTCATTCGAGGACCAGAAGCCTTATTTAGAGGGCCTGACTCTAAGATAACAATTGCTAAGCTAGTAGTAGATATTCGAGTCGGAGGGTTAGTCAGAACGGATGAAGCGAAGAAGCTCTCATATATATGATTAGATTTTTTTACTCTCAGGCAACCGAAGAGATAAGTTCTTCTTATAAATCAACAGAGGCAAACATATAGTCGCTTTACTTTGGACAAACTCAATAAATGCATCAATGTTCTTCCGCTAATATCTCCTGAATGAGGGAGTGAAACCCCCTACCTAACTCAAACCCGGTAGTATCAAAGGGCCAGATATAGGAAGTTACGGTACAAGTCCATGAGTAAAGCTACCGTAGCTTTCCAAAAAAGACAATAAATGAGGTGCTAGCCCTGGGCACACTAGTCAAATCAAAATTGGCAGGCTACTCTGTCAGGTCTATAGACAGTGCTATCGAGGCCTTCCTCATGCCATACTGGTAGCGAGCTGGGATGGACTATTATCAACATATCAACAAGATGCTAGAATACCAGAACATGCTCGGGGTACCAAGACGTTAAACAGCCTGACTTGAGATCTCTTTAATCTCAAGTCTCACGAGTGCAATATGAAACATAGATGAGAGTCCAGATTTGGCAACTTTTATTGAAAATCCATTTTATTGTAATTTTGCCAAAAATGGACTCATCATCAGATCTCAGAGTCACCACCTAATATTTTGAGAAATTAGGAAACCCATGACTCGGTGCCAAGGCCATCGCTCGTCAGAACTAAGGATGCTTGGCTCTAACCTTAGGTATGAGAGGGAAAGGTCAATAATGAGCACTTCGCCACCCGATCAAAAGATCGGCCTCTACTAAACCATGATATGACTTTTATTTTCTTTTACATGTTCATGTTCTGATTATTTTAGTAAATCCTAAAATTTACTATGTGAAGCATACAAGTATAGACTAGTTTGCTCAAATTGGAACAATTCAACTTCATGTTTGTTTTTCAAAAAGGGTTTGAATTTGCCATTTGACAAAGTGGGCTTAAAGTTTGTGAATTTGCTAACGCAAAGTGGGCTTAAAACGCACATTCATTGAATTATTCCAATTCAAACAACAAGCCTTCATCCACAGGCATTCATACAGTTATATCAAGTAAGCAAGTAGCCTTATGGTAGAATAATAACACATAGTAAGAAAAATACACACAAATGGGATGCTAAAGCATAAAAACCCACAGATTGACCGACGTCCCTCGAACAGCTACAAAACAAAGTTAGTAAAATATGTATGATCTTATATACAGAATCCTAATGCAATTCACTCATGAGATGCACTAAAGATTCTATTTCTAAAATATGGCATGTGAATCATCTCAAGAACATGAGATAGCGCATAGAATCACAGAAGAATTGATTAAATCCACACATGTAAATGTAGCCGAATCTTAATGCATGAAACATAAATGTAAAGCATGGATATGTATGACATGTCAGATATATACATACACATAGTTAGGGAAAGCGATAAAAGAATGGGATAGAAAGAAACGGGGTGAGGGAATTATTACAATACTTGAATTATTACAGATCCGAATGAGGGAGAGAGGAGAGAAAAATAAAATAAAATAAAATAAAACCTCACAAACACTCAAAATAAAAATAAAATAAAGAATTTTATCACTGGCACATTCCACTCCTTTTCGCATGTCCCGAGTTCCGCAACACCACATGATTCACATTTTCCAGATTCAAGCGGCAAACCAAGGAACGGATTTGAAATCTGACTCGCATGCTACATTATATCATTCATCCACTCGCCACCTTTTCTCTCTCTTCAATGATGCAATCCGAGCGAGAGAGAGATGTCGTGCCTGTCTTGAGTGAGAGAGAGAGAGAGAGAGAGAGAGAGCTGCCCGTGTGTGTGTGCATGGGTCTCTAGAGAGAGAGAGTGCCGTCTGTGGGTGTATGTTGAGATCAGTGTGTGTGTGCATGGGTCTCTAGAGAGAGAGAGTGTCGTGTGAGGGTGTGTGGGTGTGTGTTTCCTGTATGAGAGTGTATGGGTCTCTAGAGAGAGAGAGTGCCATGTGAGGGTGTGTGGGTGTGTGTTTCATGTATGAGAGTGTGCGGGTGTGTGTTAGAGAGAGAAGAGAGAGAGAGCTGGGTTGTGTAGTGGTGCTGGGTTTGGTCCTTGGTTTGGCGAGAGATCAACAGAAGTGGGTGCCCATGTGTGGAGGGTGTGTGTATTCTATGAGGTAGCAGTGGTGTGTGTGGGTGTTAGCAAGGCTATGTGGGTGTGTGCTTGGTGTGTGTTAGAGATCGGTGTGTGTTAGTGGTGGTGGTGTGCATGCCGTGAGTGGGTGTGTGCTTGTGTGTGTTGTGTGTTGTCATGCATGTGCGAGAGGTGTGTTGTCATGCATGGGTCTGCCGTGTGGGTTGGTGATGCTGGGTGTTACAAAGCAGTATGGTTTGTTCTCCTCTCCGTGTGTCAGAGAGGTGGGTTTCTTTGTAGAGAGAGAGAGAGAGAGGCCGTGTGTGAAGATGAAGTTGGTGCTGTGTGTCTGTATGAGAGGAGAGTGAGTTGTGTTAATGGTGTGTGTGTGTGTCTCCCCGGTCTCTCTCTCTAACCCCGTGTGTGTGTGTTAGTCTTGGGTCTATTCTCCTCTCCCGTGTGTGCAGTGAGAGAGGTGGGTTTTTTTCTTCTCCCCAAGCCCGTGTCCCCCTCCTCATGCATGTGTCTTCTCTTCCTTTAAACCGTTTGTGCCTCTCCCCTTATCTTTTTCACCCACTAGCCCACCCACTTCTCTTTTTTGATTTTCTTTCCTTTTTTATATCACCCACTGCCGAGCATTATCAAGAGAGAGAGAGTTCTCTTTTTTTTTATCAATTGTCCCTTGTTTTCTTCCCCGGATTAGTGCCTTCATCAAGGTATTCGCTAATCATTGAAGAGAGTGAGGTGTTTGTTGTGTGTCTCTTTTCTACCCACTCTCACCTGCTCTTCTCCTTTTTTTCAATAAATGCTCCTTGACTATCCCATTTTTCTCTCTGAAAAAATATGGTCCCTTGATTCTTGTTTTCTCACCCACGAGGCCACTCACATGAACCACCCACTATCTCTTAAAATAATTTATCATTTTTTCCACCTAAATCCTCATCATAATATACTCTATCTATATTTTAATATATAAACATATACATATATATATAAATTGAATTCAATTTCTTTTCTTTTTTTTCTTTTTTTTTATTTTTGTTTTGTTTTTGTTATTTTTGATTTCTAAAATAGACCACCTCAAAATATATACACACATATCAAATTATATAAAAACATATAAAATTATAAAATACTACAAAGTAATAAACTATATGATATAAACTAATTTGACCAAAAGAGATGAGGTTTGGAATTAAAATTTTAATTTGATTTTTCTGGTGAGGGTGGTCAAAATAAAGTGCCCAAGTCTTAGGGCCGGTCAAAATGGGGTGTCTACAATACCCTTTGGCAAAGGAAATGACACTAGTCAAAGGAACAATGATAAATAAGTATGCTACTACACCCACCGGTGGACATACATAGGGCGTGCTACAAAGCCGAGGATCATTCATCAAAGTATTCAAGGATAGGGTGGAAATGACACGTGACTACCAGGATCAACGGTTGGCAACTCTTTGCCTTCTCAAATGTGCGAGGCCCGTCCTTTCCAAGCACAAGGATACCCTCTTTATCTACTATCTCTCAAGAACTTCGCCAATACGCTTGAGTAGGGGCACACTTTAGGAACCTCTCAAAAAAGAAGCAGAGTAGGAACTGATTGTAGACAAAAGAGACAGGCTCATACTGACCCACCGAACATACCATGTCTCGATATAGTAGATCCAATCGGTAATACAAGTTCCCAAGAAATAGTGGGGCTAAGGATCCGATCTCTATTGAAGAATCTAACTGCCAGTGGGAAGACAAAAGGATTGAGAGAATCTGGAGGTGTGCTCAGAAAAATGAAGAAAGAGAGAAAGCAAGCCAGAAATCCTAGAAAATAAAGCCTAAAACCATACATCGGGCCGCTCTCATACTCTTGAGAACTAGGGTCACCATCTCTAGCTAGGGGCTGAAGATCTCTGAAGAAGTGGCGGATCCATGCAAAGGTGAGGCACGGTTTGTCCTCACTCACTTAGTTCTCCTCGAACCATCAAATATAGAGCTCCACCAACCACAAGCTTGAAGATTTTGTTTTAAGGACCGGATTAGACAATCATCCTCGGGGTATCCGCCAAGGCAAGGCATCAAAGCCACCACTTCTAGGCACAACAACATGAACACATCCTCGAGGGTGGGTCCCATCTCATGCTAGCTAAGTATGAAAGTGTGTGTCTCTTGTTTCACTAGAGAGCCATGGCTTCAAGGCTAGCATTGTTGCAAAGGAATAGATAAAGATCAAGATATCTTCATTGAATCAACAACCGAGCCTCCCGGGTCAAGCCGACAGAGACCCTTGTCCGAGAGGACATCATCAACCCACTCCTGCCAACCAACGAGAGGGTTAGAGAAAGCCTTGAGCTAGGGATGGTAGTGAAGGAACTCCCCTTGCTCAATCATAAAGCGTAACACCGAAGAAAGGGAAATGAGGGTCCCATGTCTGGAATTAGTATCCTCATAAGGACACAATGGAGCCCCCTTTAGAGGTGGAAGCGAAGCAGTGGAGGTAGCTGCTCTCCAAAATGGGTCTTTTCGGCCAAAATAAGGAGATTTCCTCCACTCGAGAAGACATATAGCTGAAATAACTAGCATAAGAATGAGGAGACGACTATATCAAATTCAGAATAGCAGAATTGAAGCAACGCAAATTAATAGAAATTCAAATGAAATTTCAGCATCAACTACTTGTTTCTCGGAGAATTCACAATGTAACAAATTCTACGAGGAATTTTACATCAGCACAAATTCAAGCTCTAAAGCAAAGCTTTCCGTAATCAAACTTACAACAAAAAATTGCACAAGGATAAAAAAATCAATAATTCTACAACCTCCAACATTGTGTAAAATTCATGTTTACTAGAACAAGTCCGTAATCAAATATTCATGACAACAAAGCCGTGATCAGAACCCATTTCTCAAGATAGCAAATAAAAAATTCAATCACTCTCAAGCTCTACAAATTTCAACATCAATGGGAGTCACAACATCAAAGTTCTATTCAAGCTCCTCGGAGTTTCAAATCACAAGCATCAAGTCCCAAAATCAAAGTTCCTAAGCTCAAAAAATATATCTATCATAATAAGAGATTTTGAAAGGGGTTTCACAAAAGGCTTGCTTATTTAATCAAAAAATTACAAAAGGGGAAAAGTATGATAAACAAAGATTATCCATTGATTAAAAGCAAAGAAAAAAATTCAAAAATACTTACCCATAGACTTACAAGCGACAAAAGGAAAATGGAGCAAATCAATGAAGGGTTTGAATCAACACAAACCAAAATCAGCAAGAGGAAGTTAGGTAAAAAGCAGCACCAGTGAGCATTAGTGTGGTTTGAGGTTGGCATGGATGACCCACAACAAAGCTGAAATCAGCAAAAAAATGCAAACCATGAGGCATACGAAGGTGCGAGCTGAACCACAGCGCAACAACAGTTGGAGAAGGTCAACGGCACCGTGTACTAACTATCGTAAGCGAGTTGATAAGGCTAGTAGGCTGCGCCGCCTAGTTGTTGCGTTGTCGGCAAGCTAAACGGCGCTAGGTAAGACTACACAGGTCGCGTTAAGTGGGCAACGTACGTGGTTGACGCTGAACAGTCAAGGCTGGAAGCAGCAGTGGTCTGCAATAGAAAGCAAAGTTGCAGCAGAAAGAGACCAATAGCAGCTTGAGTCATGACGTCTCCAATAGGCAGAGCTAGAACAGGACGTCGACAGTGCAAGCGAGCGTCAATGGAAACATCACAATAGAGTTAGTGTCGGAACTAGCCAATAGTTGAGTGGGTCTTTGGTGACGACGACGGTGCCTGGAGCTGCGACGACCATCGGGGTGCAAATGTCGGTGGTCTTTAGTAGTTGCAAAGCTAGCTGGTCATGATGGTTTTTGGTTTGTTGAAGAAGATGCAATCTTAGAGAGAAAGTGTGCCGTTGGGTTTTGAAAAAAAAAAAAAAAAGTAGAAGAGATAAGAATTAGGGTTTGTACTTTTCCTTAGAGAAAGAGGTGTGATTTTGATCCCTCAAATATTCTAAGAGCACATATATATATATATACATGTCATGGGGCCTTTTGTATTATTAAAAAAAAAATACACACAAAAAAAACGTGGGCTTTATCTTTTCAAGAGTATGAAAATGAGTTTATCAGCTTTCTTTTACTTGGAGTGAAAATTATTTAGATGTTCCAAAAAAAAAAAAAGCTTTCTTTCTTATTAATCGTTGTGAGACCATGAAATATCCTCTCACATGGATGTTGTAGAGATCCAACGAAGAGAAGAGCTTCACCCCTGTAGATTTGCAATGATGAACATAGTTGGTGCCATCCAACCGGGGTTACCGGCCGAGAGTACTCCGATGATGAAGTTAGTCATTGAATCAAGAAGGAAATAGTATATATATTTGAAGGGGTGTGTGTTCTGTAGAGAGAGATGAGACATACCTTCCACTTGGGATGCCCCCCCTTTATATAGATGGGGGGTGTGATATTTGTTTGGGCTGGATCCATTGTAGGCTTTGTTTGGGTTAGGTCCAATAAGCTAGTACCTATATTTTTCTGGCTCCCACAATTGCCCCAAAACTTTCGCTTTGTTTGACAAAAGAAGTAAAATTTTTTCTGTTCTAAGTTCGCGGCATAAACAGATGCCAGATCTTTGGTGGATAATACGTAGTTGATATAGGTCTTACTCCCGGACCACATTGTCGAGCGATGTTAGAATGCTTGCATGAATGTATGTATATGTGAATGTATGCTTGTCCACCGAGTCTTGGCGCCGACGCGTTAAGTATGGAGATTGTTCCAAAATATGGAGGCTTTGTTGTGGCGACTATGCCGAGCACGATGATTGCTCCAAAATATGGAAACTTTTGTTGGGGTCAGATGGCAATCAATTGCAGACATTGCAAAGATAATAATTTGTGTCAATGATTGCCTATACCAAATAATGTAGAAATATCAGCCACAAAAAAGTGGAAAGTTGTCAAAGCTATAAAAAGGACAGCGTGCAAAATTATGCGAAGAACTGCCGAATGTGTAGTATGAGTGTATTGCTCTAACACTGGTGCTTGCTTGCAAGTGTGTGAAAAGAAGCGAGAGTTTGTAACGCAAGTAATTTTCTTTGTAATGCTTGGACCAAGTTGGCCGAGTATGCATGCATAGCAGAGGTGCCGAGATGATAATTGACTGATATTCCCCAAGTGGAAAGCAGAAAATTGACTAAGATGTCTGAGTTGGCAATAAATGGCCAAGGTAATGAAATGAATGATCGAGGAGAATGGAGGATTTTTCCTAGCTCCATGATCCTGTTGTTAAAATTGTATGCCGATCGAATATGATGTGACCTCGAGCAATCTTGTAACGCCGAACTTTCTGTGTCGTTGATCCCATTATTAGGCGTGGAATTCAGAGAATTAGACTCCAAAAATGGATTGTGTGATTGATTTGTTGTTGATACTCGTCAAGGGATTATTTAGGAATGCGAGAAATATGTTTGAGTACTCGAGAGTTGATCTGTGAATGCGATATTGCTAAGTTCTTGAATCGGCAAAATTGAGTTGGATTGTTCTATGAAAATTAATTGGCGGCATAAAGTTTGACCAAGATAATGGGTTGTCGAGAATAGTAGTGACCCGTTATAGGTGTATGAATAACGACAGGTTTTGCCCAATAGGTTTTGATGCGTCAATAGAGATTGAAGTGCCAAGTTGCCAAAGTGAAAGCCGAGTGAGTGTAAGAGTTTTATTCAAAGGAGTTTGGCATTGAACTTAAGCCGAGTAAATTGTACCATCACCATATTGAATTGTCACGAATTAGTTACATTTAGTTGCAAAATTGCCTCGGTTTTCCTTCCATTGCCGCGAACATGTAACATTGGATTACCATTGCCCCAAAACTTTCATTGTCTATGGTAGAAGGAATGAGAGTTTTTATTGCCGAGTTACACTGTTCAAATAAATGTTAGTTTCATGATAAAGAACATTTTGAATAAATGAATGATGGGCCACGGTATTATTACCCCTGGGCGAGGGTCATTGGCCGCGGTAGTGTTACCCTCGGGCGAGGGTGTAGGCCGCAGTATTCTAAACCCCGAGCGTAGGTGTAGGCCATGTATTCTAACCCCGAAAGCATGGGTGTAGGTCATGGGTATTTGAACCCCGGCATGGGTGTAGGCCTTACGATGGTATTTCATGCTAAGTGCGAAATTGCACCTTATATTCAAAGACTTTTTTTATGTTAAGTGGTGATCAAGTGCCAATATTGCAAGAATTTTGAATAATGCATTCCTGTCGTTGATGACCGTTCAATAAGGTAGACCTCGTTAATCACAAATAAGTGAAAGTGGGAAAAAGTACACCAATGGTAGAGTATTAAAATATCATTCAGCATTGTAAGGAATCGACGAGTAGATTTTGGAAGCAGATCAAGTAGATTGCCGATTTATGGAAGTTGAGTTTCTTGTCCAACGAGATCTCCCCATTGCTCTCGAAGGAAATTAGAATGGAGTCTTGCCAAAAGTGCCGATAAGTTAAACCAAGAAAGCTGAGAAAGAATTACTGAAGTGGAGTCCTTGCCCCATTGCAGAGGAGTCTTGCCAAGAGTACTGAGTTACACTGAGAAAGCCGACAAGAAGTTGTTGAAGTCGGCATCGATCAAACTTCAGACTTGGTGGTAAAAATAGTGTTTGAGCTACAAGATGTGGCATTTCATATAAAATGTACAATTTTTTGGTATGGCATGTGCAAAATCAGACAATACAGATGTGTTCAGAGGCTCAAAATAGGTGGAAACGACTATCGGATCATTGGAATTGGACTCCTAAGGGTGTAATTGCAGTCAAAATGGATCGGACGGCTCAGACATGGAAGAATTGAGCTCCACGGCTAATCGAAAATTTCTCAGCTTGGTTTTGGCAAAAAAATTAAAAATAAGGAAAGAAATGGTGCTAGTAAGACTTGAACCCTTGCCTTTTGTGTTGGAAGGGAAAAAGAGCACAAGCTATTGTACCAAGAGAGAGCCTTGTGTTGGTATTTGGCAAAGTATATATTTAAATGTGATTATTCGCTATTATGGGATGTAACTTAGTCATGATGCACCCAATGATTTCTTCTGCTTGGCTATGCTAACTTGGTCTTTCTTCTGCAAAAATGAGTGAATTTTTAGCAAACTTCGAAAGTGGCTCGCATCGCTTTGTTTGAGCACCGATTTCGGGACGGTTTGTTGCATTGACTCATCTCAAGGAGTACTTCATGCCGGTATGGTCAAAACTTGCTCAATTATGTCGGAAATTTCAGTTTAAAAATGTGGTCCGATTGCAACTTCGGGACTTTGGTTACTTTCGCTCGTTTGGTGGGTTTGGACTCATCCAATGACACTTAACCTTTTTTGATTGGCCAAGTAATGCATGTTGTATTGCCAAAAAATGATTTGAATGAAGAAGAGTGTAGACCCAATTGTAGAGAGAGAAAATGGGTATGTAACCATGGTCGGCAAAGCTTTTGCTGGCCGAAAAACTTGGTCAGCAAGTCGGCAATGTAAGATGAAACTGGGATGGCGGACATGATAAAACTTGGTTCTCGACATTGTAAGTGGATTATACGTCAAAGGAATTGTAACGACGTGTCCGAGCTGATGTGCAGGAAGTCGGCAAGTTGGTAGCTACTGTAGGAAGTCGCCGAGTGACTTAATGGATAAGCTTCAATGGATTGTTGACGAGCCAATAGTAATGTTGCCGAGTAATGTGGCTGAGGAAGTGATGTTGCCGAATACGGTTGCTGAATAAATACATGATGTAGGTAGTGAAACTATGAAAATTTTCTGCGGACCAATAATGTCAACCAGAGTATATATTAAACTTGAAAATATAGTGACGTAAGGTAATGAAATATTTGCCGTAATAAAATTGGACGAAGGTAATGAATTGTTTTCCAAATAAAATTGAACTTGAAAATATAATGACGAAGGTAATGAAATATTTGCCAAATAAAATTGAACTTGAAAAATATAATGACGAAGGAATAAAATTGAACTTGTAAATATGACGAAGGTAATGAAATATTTGCGAATAAAATTTGCCTATGAAATTCACATTGTCAATAAAATATACGATTTTTTCAAAAGCCGAAAAACAAATTTTCATAATACAACTTTTTGTATGCATCCTCATTTGGTTGC
This sequence comes from Camellia lanceoleosa, assembly GCA_025200525.1. NCBI lineage: Eukaryota > Viridiplantae > Streptophyta > Magnoliopsida > Ericales > Theaceae > Camellia > Camellia lanceoleosa. Next base: position 144,851,052 of record CM045759.1, on the reverse strand, counting down.
CAAATAACTTCTTGATTAGTCGACTGCCACATTTTCGAACTTTATAAGCAGCTGACTACCACAAAAATTAGATTAGTAACTCATGGTGCAAGTATATCTCAAGAATCAAAGAGTGTGAATTGATTATATAATAACGAAAAGAAGCTAGCAAAAATAAGAGTGAAACCCATTTTTAGAGAGAGAATAAAATGCAAAAATAAATCCAACTAAAGGCATTTCAATGGGTTTAGTATGTGCCGATTATATTGAATAAATATGTTTGGACCAAATCTATGAGCATAAATATATACACATATATATCTATATGTATATGCATATAGATAGTAAGATTGAATTTCAAAGATCAATTTAAACAAAGAGTAAAAAGATAGGATTAACTGTGGGTCATGTTTATAGTAACATGTAACAATGATCTGAACATCTTAAGTATGGTATTTGTTGTCTTTCGCTGAACTCGCCGATGTTTCCCACAGACGGCGCCAATTAGAGACCATGAAATATCCTCTCACATGGATGTTGTAGAGATCCAATGAAGAGAAGAGCTTCACCCTCAGAGATCTCAAGTAATAATGAACATAGTTGCGCAACCCAACCCGGATTGCCGCCGAGTAATTCGATGATGAAGTTAGTCATTGAATCAAGAAGTAAATAGAATATATATTTGAAGGGGTGTGTTCAGAGAGAGATGAGGCATACCTTCCACTTAGATGCCCCCTCTTTAGAGAGTATAGATGGGGGGATGTGATATTTGTTTGGCCGACCCATTGTAGGCTTCTTTGTTTTGCTAGGCCCAATAAGCTAGTACCTATATTTATCTAGCTCCCACAATCGCTAATTTTATTCATAAGTTACAAGTGAGTCATCAACCTTATCTATAGGCCCTATCAAAGAGAAGATGTGCCCAAGAAGGTAAAGCGTAAACCTAGCCACGTGAGGAGAAAGGAAGTGCATGTCCGAGAAAACTATACTTTATACATGCAAGGGAAAAAATGTAAGAGGGGTCAAGTCAAGCCCATTGAAATTACTTTGAAAGGCCCAATCGTAAAGTCCAAGATTGGTGAACCCATTTATTATCATTAAACGGGCAGACATCATTTAAGCCTCGAAAAGAGTTCAGATCCACGAATCCTAGAGACTTACTCGTGCCTAGACTCGAAGCGGTATTAAACAAGCTCTAGAGATCCGAGGCACTTGGGCTTCGAACAGATTCAATCGCAATCTAGAAGTCGCCCATTGGTCACCCCAAAACATTTGCAGACTTGGAGCTTTCCCGAGATCGCCCACCAAAATCATGCGTGAGGAGGTTAGACCTCAAACAAAAGGGGCTCAGATCTCGAGGATGGGGGTGAAGATGAATTCACTCATCAATTGATTTGGCCTATACCCAAGTCGAGGTGGCACAACCTTGGGGGGTCTATAAGACTGCACTATTCTGTAGTAGGCTGCCCTCTTGGACTACCCTTGACCCTTTGGAATGATTGGGGATCATTGGGTTAGGTGTGGATAAGAAGAAAGGTTCACGAGAGGTCGATCTCCTCTTCGAGTTTTCCTCCCCTGAGAGGTTACCTCCTGACAAGGTAGTTTGAGGAATATTCCCAATGTACCTTGCACATGGGCTTCATCCCACATCATAAGGTGCCTAC